>CANTUR010000556.1:0-1200000 GCA_947683625.1 Mallotus nudiflorus
GATTTTGGGATTGGGGTTACCTCATTTTAAGGATGGATACGATTCCATCTAAGTGATTGTGGATAGGTTGACTAAATTTGCTCATTTCTTACCTATGAAATCCACTTATTCTGTAGCTAAATTAGCAAACTTGTATGTTAAGCATATTGTGTGCCTTCATGGAGTACCTGTGTTCGTTATATCTAATAGAGGTTTAGTGTTTACCTCTCATTTTTTGCAAAAGTTATAGGAAGCAATAGGCACCAGGCTTGATTTTAGTACTGCTTTTCAAGCCTTAGATAGATGGTTAGTTTGAGAGGACAATCCAAACTTAAAGATATGTTGAGAAGGGTGTGTATTGGATCTGGGAGGTAGCTGGGATGATCATTTACCGCTTGTGGAGTTTGCATATAATAATAACTACTATAGCAATATTGGGATGCATTGTATGGAGCTTTGTACGAAAGGAAGTATAGATCTCCTCTAAGTTTGGATGAGATTAGAGAGAGAGCATTGACTAGACCTGAGATAGTTTAAGATGCTGCCTGAGAAGGTTGTTGTAATTAAAAGGAGATTAGAGACCACAGTTAGCAGATAGAAGAGTTATGTGGTCCAGGACATAAAGATGTGGAGTTATAGGTTGGAGACTATGTGTTTTTAAAAGTGTCTCTGATAAAGGGTGTGATGAGATTTGGTAAGAAGGGAAAGCTAGCACTGAGATATCTTGGACCGTTTGAGATATTGGAGAGAGTGGCATGGTTGTATATTAGTTGGCTTTGCCTTCGAATTTTTCTTAAGTGCATCCAATGTTCCATATCTCAATGCTGAGGAAGTATATTTCGGACCCTTCACACATGTTGCAGCCTGATAGTGTGGAAGTGAATGAAGACCTGACGTGCGAGGAAGAACCAGTCGCGATTATAGACTATTAAGCTTGTTAGTTGCATTTGACGAAGATTCTGATGGTCAAGGTGCTGTGGCGAAGCAAAAATGTGGAGGAGCACACTTGGGAGATAGAAACTGAGATGCAAACTTCTTTACCCTTCCCTCTTTCCTCAATAATTCATGTTTCTAT
Organism: Mallotus nudiflorus; assembly: GCA_947683625.1. NCBI lineage: Eukaryota > Viridiplantae > Streptophyta > Magnoliopsida > Malpighiales > Euphorbiaceae > Mallotus > Mallotus nudiflorus. The sequence goes on from CANTUR010000556.1 coordinate 1,055, forward strand.
TGTTTTATTTGAATTCGAGTATAAATTCTTATAAGGAGGGGAGGGAAGATTGAAATGACCTTGTATTTAAATAATATTAAATTATTTTGAAATATATAGTATTAATAAAATTTTAAATTTTATTTATATATTATTGTTATTATTTGTCAATATTATTTATTTAGTTTATTCTAAGAACTTTAATTACAGAAAATAATTTATTTTAGGAGTTCTACTATTCTTAAATGCATTAAAGTTGTTGTTGTTGTTGTTGTTGTTATTTTATCTATTATTATTATTTATTATTATTATTTATTATATTATTATTATTATTATTATTATTATTATTATTATTTATTATATTTATTATTTATTTATGCATTTATATATATATATATACACACACACACACATATATTATAAGTGAGGGCATTTTTGGGTTTTTGTCCCTTCCTTCTCTTTTTTCTTTTTTTTTTTCCTTCTCTTCCATTTTTGCATTTTTTTCTTCTCTTCTTCCTGCTTTCCATTTCTAGTAACACCCTCCACCCACGCCGGACCACAACAGCCACAACCACTAACCACCATCACCTCCAGCCTCTGCCTGCCATTAACCACCACCTTCAGAGTGCCTAGAGCCGCCGAAATCGGTGCGAGACCAAGACTTGCAACAAGGAACCTCCATGAACATTGGTAGCTTTTTTGGCCATGTGAGCTCATGTTCTTGGACTCTTAGAATCCTTGAGCTGTGGTGAGTTCGATTCTGAGCTTTGTTTGAGCTCAATCTCCCTTGATTTTGAGTTCTAGCTAATTTTTAGTTTATGTGTTTTAGGGTTTTATTATTTTTTGAACTTGGTATTGATTGATTCATGGATTCTTGCTTTACAAATGTTTTTTATGGAAACTTAATCTTCCTAAAATAATTTTTTTTTATTTTTTTAATTAATTTGAATTATGGGTAATTTTTTTATTATTTTAATATTAAAAATATTGAATTTTTTATAATTATGTTAGTTAATTAGTTTTAATGAAAATTTAGTTAAATTAGTGTTATTAATTTGAGTTAATAATTTTACAATTTATAAAATAATTTTTAGTTTAGAATATTATTAGTATTATGTGAATTTTGTATATATATGTTAATTGTGTATTTTTTTTTGAAATTATAGTTAAATAATATGTTTTAAATGATTTTGGAATTATATTTAAAATGATTTTTATAAATTATTTATTATTTTTAACTAATAATACTAATTTTTAAAATTATATTCAAATAATATATTATTTACTATTTTAGTGATTAAATTGATTTTTAATTACTTTTATTACATGATTTTAAGTTATTTGAGTATATAAAAGTGAATTTTACTATTATATGTGGAATTATGGAAAAATTAGATTTTTATTAATATTATATTGTTATTTGAGATTTTATTTAATTATTGTGAAAATAATGGTATTGCGTGATTTAATGTTCAAATATATTATATTTTGGTATTTTGTGGATATTTATGGAATTTAATGATTTTTAATATATTTATTATTTTATCTTGATTTTTGGTGATTTGTGAACCTTGATTGGGAATTTATACAGTTTTGGGTCCCAAGTTGAGGTTTTGAGTTTTATGGTATTAGAAATGTGTTTTTCTTTATAGGATTGGCTCTACTATCAATAGAGAGATATCCATTTTACAGAAGAGGTTCTGTCAAATTTTTGGGTAGAATTCTCGTAAAACGTGATATCGGGTCGATCTTGAATTTCTATATTTGTTTGAGTTTTGAATTCCTAGATCTAGTCTTCTTTAGAATTCTTAGAAGTATAATTTGAAAATCTATTCTGATTATTATTATTATTTATTTCTAGCTGCGCCGATAGCCGAGACCTATTGGATCAGACTTGTTGAGTCAGTCTCGTAGAGCGCAAACTTGTGAGTTATTATTTTATATATACATTGCATATAGTGCATGATTATAACTAATTATGTTTTGATATGAATTATTTCATTAAATAGTGTAGTATATTTTTGGTATGCTTTTAGTATATTTTGGGTATATTTCGACATATATGCGATGGTATATCCTTGATAATTTCTCAATATGCATTTTGATATATTTTGGTGTATTTATGGTTGATTTTGGTTATATATAGCATATATATACTTGAAATATATTTAGGTATATTTTTGTTATATTTCTGGTATATATATGGTATATTTTCTATATTATGAATGTCATTTATGTTTAGTTATATATTTAATTATTTTTCATAAATATACGATTTTATTCGAAGGATATCAATAAAATGTGCTACCTAGTGGGCTACACTAGGACTGTGTACATACCGATTCATTAAACTTTAGGATCAATATTATGAGAATTATTTGAGGAGAATTTGATTGATTGATTATTGAGATTTGATGTGAATGAAGAGTGTGATTGTTGGAGCTCGGTTTGACCTAGTGTCTTAAGGCCAATCACACTAATAGTGAGACTGCGGGAGCTAAGTTGACTTAGTGTCTCAGGCTAGTCTACTGTCCAAAATAGAATAAGAGAATTTATTTGGAATTAAGTAAGCATGCAATGACTAGTGAGATATTTGTTTGAGGGTACGATTATTTAGGGTTCTGTTCGATCCTTCCTTTAAATAATGTTTTTTTGGTATATATATATATATATTAATAATTCATTCAATGATGTCTGACTCCCCTCAATATTTTTTTCATAATATTCCTCGTCGTCAAACCTCAGTAACAGATTACTACGTTGGACTTCTTCAGCCCCGACTAGATTATGTAAATTATTTACGTAAATTTTATTGTATTCTAGAAAACTGTAGTAGTAGTGTTTTGCATTTGTAGAATATTTTTTGTAGTAAGAGACATTTCTTTGAATATTGTATGAAAATATTTTTATTTATGTAATGACATTTAAGTGTTTATTTCTATATTGACTTAAGTTTTAATTCTGGTGTATTTTTATTTATTTATTGCATTCTTTTTATTTTTAAGGCTTGCTACAGGTTCCGGATTTGAAAGAATTCTTATTCCCTAGCACTGGTCATAACTCCCGAATTTGAGTCATGGCAATAATCAATCCTATCAACATCCAATCCATGTCTACCTATAAATTCTCCACCTATGTAAATAACTGAGTCTTGCGTATGGACAAACCGACCTCCATGATTATAAAAAATTGAAAACTTCTCCATTATGTAAAATCATTAATTGAAAAATATATATTAAAACACTACAACAACATATAGATATCCACATTTTCACCCAATTAAGCAAACACAGACATTTGAAATGAGATTATATATTTTAATGTCCAAACAACTAATTGATAAATAAAGAATAGTAAAATTGAAATTCTTTAACTATATTTAGCAAATAAAGACATGCAACGACCTTATAGAATATTGTTTACTTTGAGGACAAAATTATGAATGTACAAAAAAAAAAATATAACTAAATCACCAAATCACATAAGAACCAAATTATTCAATACTGAAGTTTCAACAAATTTAGATGGAAAAAAATTGCCTTATATTCTTTCTTATATAAGTCTCCTATTTATACACCATGTGAATTCTTTTGATGAAGAACTATTACCATCAACTATGTGCTTCGCCACTTTGCCTTTTTGCACTGTCACTTTTAGCAAATGCTCAAATTCTTGTTGTGGATTTTAGTTTGCTTCGTGTTTTTCCCTAACTGAATCGATTGCAAGTTGAGTTTCTCTAATGATTTCATCATCTTTTCACCATTTTTCCCCAGCGATTTAATTTTGTTTCAATTTGTATAATTAGGGTTAAATTGAGGGTAATTTGATAAGTGGGATTTCATGAAAAATTTACCACTAGTTTTTTGTTTATTACATGTCATCCTACTTGGAATTGTGTCAATGCGCTTTAACAACACCCACTTAACCAATTTGCAAACTATGCGGGGAGGGGTTAAAATATAGCGATATTGGCAAGTTGAGCGGTTTAAATGGAAAAATGTAAGTTAAGTGGCCAAAATGACGAAAACTGACAAGATTAGGGAGCTGCATTATGCTAAGACAAAAATAACAACATTAATCATGCCATTCAAATTTATAATTTTATCTTCTTGGTATTGAACATACAAACTTATTTGGTTTACAAAGGATCATTTTATGGTGTCATGGTGACATGGTATCATCATTTATTTCAACTTATACTAGTACGTTGAATAGGTTAATCATGTAAGAAAAAATTATTAATAAAAATTATTATTATGATATATTATAAAATTGATAAACAATGCATGATAAAATTAGAAATTTAGAATTATGCATTACAAATAAAATTTAGTACCATTTTGATAAAAATTATATCTAAATAATATTTTTAAGATAATCTACTATTAAATTTTAACTTAGCGCAGATAATATTTAACATTTTAAATATTAATTAATTGTTTAAAATAGAATAAATATACTCATCAATTGAATATTTTGTATAGTTAATTTTTAATACTTCTTTAGTCATTAAATAAAATTTGTATAGCAAAATTAATAGTCATTTTATTTTATATGTTCAAATTATAAAATTATTAAAAATATTAATATTAATATAAAAATTAAAAGAAAATGTATAAAAAGTACTATCACTAAATATAATATATTTAATACAATATCAAATATATATTTCTTTATTATCGTGAACTTGTTAAATAATAATGTTAAATATATAAATTAAAAATCAATATAAATCTCTAAAATTTGGTTTTGTTTTGAACTAATATGGATTCTCTATTTGCTCCGAATTGCTCCAAAACAAAAATTTATAATTTTAGAGTCAAATCTAGAGAAGATATTCGGATCGGGCTAGAAAATTTTGAGGTTCACATGCAAAATATAGGTCTTGGGAGATTTGTTGATCTGACAAAGTTCAAATGCCATGAGGACCTGATGAAGGAACTGGAGAACATGTTTGCGATTCAAGGTGAGCTCATTAGATCCACAAAGAAATGGCTAATTGTCTACACTGATGTTGACAATGAAATATGTAAGAAAAATTATAGGATATAGTCCATAAATATAAAACAACTAATAATATAGTAATTTAGTTTAGCGGAAGCAATTGTGTACCTCTTTCATGTTTGATGCAGAGATCTCATCTCTAATATATAACAACATAAAAATAAAAATAAAAATAAAAATAATTAGTATTAAGAAAATATAAGACTAGATCTGCATCTTCTATCCTTCTCACACATAGACGGTCTAGAATTTTTATTCATAAGATGGAGATGGAACCTTAGCCTATTTATATAGAAAATTTCTCTAAGTTTACCTCATTACCAACCTTAGAATGATTAGACCTACACTTATTGTCTTACCATATTAGCTCATTAAGGTGTATATAAGCACACAATACAAATGATCACTTTAAATACAAATTGGGTTTTTCCATACATTATCTTAAATTATATTTATTCAGCCAGTTTTTATAAATAAAACATGTCACAATTAATGACAACACAAAATATAATAAAATTTATAATATTCTCCCACTTGGGGAACATAAATTATGAGTTTTAAATGATTTTGAAAAACTTTTATAAAATAACTATATACTGAATAATAAACACAAATGTGGCCACAAATTTTGAAAAACTTATAGTTTAAGGAAACTGAACCTTACAATAACCCTGTCCACATTAATCATCTATATCGGATTATGACAATAATCATGCCCTTTATTGACATAAAGTCAATCCATTGTCACAAAAATAAATGACTTAATCGACGTGGAATATGGTATGAAAGTGTATCAAGAAAATAGCAACCCAAATGTGATCAATATACTATTTTTATTGTCGCTTCTTACAATAAGAGCAAAAGAAATCTATAAGCATTGAAAAACAAACTGTTTCCAAATGGAAACCCCCACACAATTATTTCATAAACTCAAATGGAAACATATAAAATGACCAAAGATCATACTTAAGACCAAAACACCAATGTCTTAACTTTGTCTGGCCAAATACCACCACTTGTTTCCGGAAACGTAAAAGAAATATTTGTAATAATCATTGGTTTTGTTTAAGATAAAAACGCGATTGTCATAAGACTTTAATTATAATTTATAGCATGCAAACTTAATACATTTATAAAATCAAAATAAAATGATGATCATCAAATGATATCATATTCATATATAAATATGCATCTTACAAATATATATGATAATAATAAACAATTATGGAAATTTACAAACACTAAGCGCCCATTGATCATTGCATTTGGAGATACTTAACACAAATATTTAACCACAAACAACAAACTCCCACTAATTAAGTGAATTAAAAATTCACATAATATATATATATATATATATATATATATATATATATATATTATATATATATATATTATTTTAACATTTTGGAATTGACCTTATTGTTGTAGATAATTAAAACTGCGTCCTTTTATATATATATATATATATATATATATATATATATATATATATATATATATATATATATATATATATATAATTAGTAACTAACATTATTTAGCTCATTAATTTTAAATAATATTAATAAAATTAAATTATTTAATAATAATAATAATAATAATAAATAAATAAATTATTAAATATAATAATAAGAATATATTTTAATTAATAAAAATATGCTTTTCATTATTTTTATTTATAAGATCACTGGTAAAATGACGCACCAAACTGTTAAAAATGACGCAGTATTAGATGATCAATGGTTTTATCCTATTTACTTAAACCAAATGAAGAAGAAGTATGTTAGCATCCCAATAATCCATTAAAGGACATGCTTTAAGCTTTAGATATTTTCATTTTTTTTTTATGTGGATGGGAGGGAGGAAAATCTTTTCACCAAGATGCAAGATAGCCCACCTCCTATATAATAGATTAGATATTTATAATCCACGAATTAGGTAATTTGAAAAAAAAAAAATTAATCAGGTATTTATAGTCCATAAATTTGGGCTGTCCATACAAATAGAGACATATGGCTATGATAAAACTTAATAATGCATTTGTAAGCAAGTGTTCAATATTTACATTCTGATTTGACGATTAGGTTATTTAAGATGATGCAATAAATTGGTTGTGAAATGAGAGCAGCATAATTCTGCTTTGGAGACTCTAGTCTAGACGTGACATCTAACTTCCATTCAACACTCGTTCACCAACTAGCCAAGTACCAAATACCATTGTCAAAAAACTATCCAACTATCAAGTAAGTCATCTCCCCTTCCATGCAAACAATTCTTCATAAGCATCAAATATATTTATTTATGGATTTCACTGCCTAAGATTTATGCATCTCCTTTTTTTTTCACTGTCAAAAAACTATTAATCATCCTTCCAAACTAATTGTCTAGTTTAGTATTTCACTTGAATTAACAAAGTATTTAATAGGTTCAATTATATAGACTAAATACCCTTCTTTAGATATATTCAAATTTTATTACTTATTAAAAATAATTGTGGCACATTCTCTTATTCCACTCACACTTTCACCTATTCTAATAATTCTACGTAGGATTGGTTAATTCAATCACTTTCATATTTTCATAACAAATTCTAATACCACTACAAAAAAAAAAATTAAATTTTAGTGACGGATATTTCCGTCAGAAAATAGTGATAAATTTGTGATGAAATAGTGACCCAAATTAGATTTAGTGATGGACATTTGTGATGGAAAATATTTCTGTCACAAATGTTATGGGAAAAGCATTTGAAGAGATTTTATGATCGATTTGTGACAGCTTTGTGATGGATTTGTGACAAAAATGAAATATGTTGCTAAAATGTGGCAGGAAGGCGGTGCAAAAAATTTGTGACAGATTTGAGATTGTTTTGTGATGAAAAACAATCTGTCACTAAATAAATTAGTAAGTAAATTTTTTCATTAAAAATAATTTTTAACTAAGGACATTTCCATCACAAAATACTGACGGAAAATGGATTTTGTCACAAAATAGGGACAACAAATGGATTCTGTCACAAAATTGTGACAGAAAGTTAATTCCATCACAAAATTGTGATGGAAACACCATTATGTTACTGTTTTGTGATGGAATTTGAATTCCGTCACTATTTTGTGATGGAACTCGCATTCCATCACTAATTTGTGATGAATTTGTAACAAATTTTATTAAAAATAATTATTTTTCATATTTTAAATTGTATTATACACTATTTCAAAATATTATAACCTATTTTAAATTTTATTAATTATATATGTTGCGCTATATTGTACAAACTATTTAATTTTTAAAATTTGTGATAGTTCAATATTTAAATTGTATTATGCACTACTATAAAGTCATAAAATATAACAAATATCAAAATAAATAATATACTACTATATTGTTACAAAATTTGAAATTAAAAAAATTTATGATATTTCACCCTTAAATTTGTATATCACAAACTTTGAAATATTTGAAACAACTTGTTATAAACTATATATCACAAATTTTTAAAATTAAAAAGTTTGTACAATATAGCACAACATAAATTAACAATTAAATTCAAAATAGTAGTTCATAATATTTTGAAACATTAAAATTTTTTGAAATAGTGTATAATACAATTTAAAATATAAAAAGAAATTATTTTTAATAAATATTTGTTACAAATCAGTCCCAAAATCATCACAAATTTGTAATGGAAATTAACTTCCATCACAAAATAGTGATAGGAATCCAATTCCATCACAAAGTAGTGACGGAAATCCAATTCCATCACAAAATAGTGATGAAAATCCAATTCCATCACTATTTTGTGATGGTTTTGTGAATTTCTAACATATATCTATTAAAAAAATTTTCTTCTTTATATTTTAAATTGTATTATACATAATTTCAATTTATTTTAATATTTCAAAATATTATAAACTATTTAAAATTTTATTATTGATATATGTTGTGCTATATTGTACAAACCTTCTAATTTTTAAAGTTTATAATATTTCAATTTTTTAAATTGTATTATACAATGCTACAAAGTCTTAAAATATAATAAATATCAAAATAAATAATATATGTTGTGGTATATACTTACATTATCTGAAATTTAAAAAATTATGATATTTCACCCTTAAAATTTTATTTTAGTCACCATTGGGGGATAACTAATTGAAGCAGCTTGTTAAACTGTATATTTGAGGTTGACTAGATTATTATCGAGTTGAGTTCAAGCTCAAGCTATTCTAATAAGTTGTTGAATATCTCGGCCTCCTTAGTGGATATTGTTCCTAGGTCAAAAAATAATAAAACTAAGTTGGTGTTCTTTCTACAACCACTCATTGCTGAGCTGAAAGAATTATAGGAAGTTGGTGTAGAAACATATGATTTTTCAATGAAAAGAAATTTTCAATTGCAAGCTGCTCTAATGTGGACAATAAGTGATTTTCTTGCTTATTCAATGTTGTCAGGTTGGGGTACAATAGGAAAGTATGCTTGTCCTTATTGCATAGAAGATTCTTATGCATTTTCTCTTACTAAAGGAGGAAAAATGTCATTGTTTGACAATCATCAGAAGTTTTTTCTAGAAGATCGTTTATGGCAAAGGAATAAGAGATGGTTTAGGAAGGGACGATCTATTAAAAAAAGTGCACTACCTATATAGTCAGGTGTAGACCTAATTAATTAAATTGATCAATTTGGGTTTAAGAAAGTGATAGAACTTGGCAGAGAAGAGATGAATTGTTGAATCCAAAAATCATGTGGATATGGTTGGAAAAAATGAAATATCTTTTGGGACTTACTTTATTGGAAAACCAATCTTATTAGGCACGATTTGGATGTGATGCACATTGAGAAAAGTTTTTTAGATAATATTTTTAATGCAGTGATGAATGTTAAAAGGAAACCAAGGATAATACACAGTCTAGGAAAGATTTGAAGGAATTTTGCCATCGTCTAGAGTTACATCAGGATGAAAATGAAAATAAATATTCTAAGGGTTGTTACACATTGGATAAATATAGGAAACAACAACTATGTAAGTTGATTAAGAAGTTGAAATTTCTAGATGGTTATGTTTCTAACTTGGGGAGATGTGTTGATTTGAGTGGGAATAAATTGTATGGAATGAATAGTCATGGTTGTCATATTTTTATGTAGAGGTTAATTCTAATTGCATTTCATAAGTTATGTGCTCGTAAATGTATAGCCAACATTAATAGAGTTGAGCATTTTTTTTCGAAGATTTAACTACTAGAGTCATAACAGAGGATGATATGAAATGGTTGGAAGAAGATATTCCTATTGTGCTATGTAAGTTAAAGCGCATATTTCCACCAATTTTTTTTATTCCATGGAACATCTTCCAATTCATTTGGCTTATGAAGCAAGAGTTGTTGGCCCCCGATGCAATATAGATGGATGTATTCATTTAAGCAGTAAGTTTTAAAAATTTCATTAATTGATACATATTAATAAATTTTTTCTTATGTAATAATTAAAATCAACACTTATTTTTAGATACCTTCACAAGTTGAAGAATAACGTTAGGAATAAAGCTAAAGTTGAAGATTCAATACGTAATGCATACTTGGTTGAAGAAGCTTCATCATTTTATGCACACTATTTTTAGTCTTGTGTATATACATGACATTGAAAAGTGTCACGCAATAGTGGGGTTATGGGCTTCATTTGGAAGAAGATCTTGAGATGCTTTATACTTAAATGTGCTAGTTTATCATTAGGAAAAGAAAAATTTAGACGCTTAATTGACATGGAATATAATACAACTCACATATATATATTGTTAAATTGTGATGAAGTAAAGCCATACATTCAGTAAGTAACTAACTTGGGGATTCTGTATTCATATACATAATTTTTAATTTTTTAAAGCAAAAATATAATATAAAACAATATCACTAAATTTACTTTATGAATGTAGAATCTTTGAAGCAGAGTTGAGGCAATTTTAACCTCATATTGAAGTTTCAGAAATTGATGCAAAACTTAAGACAGAGTTTACATTATGGTTTGAGAATTATGTAAGTAACTAATATGAAAAATTTAAAAATGAAATAATATGTAGTATTTTCTATAAGTAATACATTGCTTATAATTATTATATATAGGCAAATCTACAATCATGCAACATCTCTAACCACATGATAGCTTGCAAACGGACCACTTTATAGGGTAAAATCATTTTCAAGTTATTATGTTAATGGATATAAGCTCCATTTAGAGGAACATGTTCAAATATTGGAGCAATGAATAATGGAGTGTACATAAAAGGTTATAGCCATAGTGTAAATGAGCTAGAGTCCTATGGTCGACTACAAGAAATTTTGGAGTTGGAGAACCCTGCTCTACCAATCAAGAAAACTATACTATTCAAGTGTTCATGGTTTGATCCAACCTTGAGTTGTGGTACAAGAGTTCACCTATAGTACAAACTTATAGATGTCAAAAGCGGAAGAGTATTCAACAAATATAAACCATTTATTCTTGTTGTCCAAGATGCACAAGTGTATTTTGTGACTTATCCTACTTTGATGAGACATATGAATGATTGGTTAGTTGTTTGTAAAATAAAAGTAAGGGCTATTGTGGAGGTACCAAAGTTAAATGCATATATGCCTCCTGATGTGATGGCATTTCAAGAGGATGTCAGCGATTAACATGGAATTAATGTGAAAATAGTTGATAGATATTAATCTCTAAACGATGCAAATGGTTCGGTTATTTACATTGATGATATTGAAATTAAGAAAAATGTTGAATTAGTCTTTCAAATTGAAGAAGATAATGATGATGAAGACATTAATATAGAGGAAGAATTTGATGATGATGATGATGATGATAGTGGGGGAGACTAAGAATTTAATGATGATGATGAGGACAACTAGATAATTAGATTCTTATTTTGTTGTAATTATTTCAAGTAATATATATAGAATTTACTATTTAATGTTATAATTAATATAAGATTGTGTTAATATTTTTTACTTATTCTTAAGTATAATCACCATATTGTTTTTATAGCTATGAGTAGCTTACCGACCACTTTTGGTGGACTAGATGAGGATGTCCTCACACCACCACTGTCTTTAGCATGTATTATAGTCACAATTCCTTCTACAGCATCATCTATTGATGGAACAACAAACTATTAATTAGAGTTAAAGAACATAAGTAATGAATTTTTTATATAACTTTATCTTATGTATATTTGTAGGTGTTTGTTATGTGTGTATGACATTGTTGTTTTCAAGTTTGTGTGTGTTTATGATATTGGAATGTGTGTTTGTATATGATGAAAGTTTATTCCAAGTTAGTATAATTGAAACTCATTATGACTAATTCTCCCATTTATTTTTATTTATAACATTGCTTCTTTTTTTTTTAGGTTTGTTCCTATAGGTAGCATTTTGTTTCCTCCAGTTCAAGCAGTGTCTACTTACATTATTGGAAAAATACGTGAAAGATAAGAAGCAATTGTGTATAGTGGGAAGCATATCTCAAGAGATTTTAAAGACTTATATTGGGAGGAGTTTAAAGTTAAAATATTTTTCTGTATTTTTGTGTAAATAAAAATAAATATTCTCTTGTTCATTATTTATAATTATTTTGTATTGTAGAAGAGGTACACTTGTGACCCTATGGATGAAAAGGTTATTATAAAGAGTTGTTGGTGGCAAAATGTTAAAACATAGCACACCAAACATATCCACACCTTGAGGCATTCTAAAGGTGGCAAACTCAATTGTGTGACTTAAGAAATTTGGGATAATTGGCAACAACATTTGAACACTCTAGAATGGAAAGAGACAGCTCAAAAATATAAACATAATCATCTAAGTAAGACAGGTGGTCATGGTACCGGTCTGACTAAGCATACGTGTGGATCTCAATCTATCGCAAAACATTCTTTAAAAATGATAAATTATTAATTATTTAGTGTGCTAATTTTTACTTTTTATATTGGTAGTTTTATTTTTCTATTTTATCATTCTAAACATGTAATTACCAACTTATTATTGTTGAAGGCTAAATAGTTGCAATGTCAGCCCAACAATTGAGAGCTATTCAAGAAAGTGCATATGAAAAAAGATGGAACATTTTTGGATGAGAGGTTAAAGCAAGTGAATGTAGGTTCATATTTTATTATTTAGTAATTTTAATGTTATTTATAATTATTAAATCCTAAATTATAAAATTAAGTTGAATTTTTTTTAATTTAGGATCGCATGTAGGAGTTGGCATCTTCTATGTCTCAGCCTTTGGATGATGGTTCACAGCCTCAACTAGTTGACATAGATAGTTTTTATTTTGAGGTTGCAGGTGGAGAGAAGAGGAGACATGTATATGGTCTTGTCTCATAGGCTACATTTATCTATCCTTCCTCCTTTTAGGTTAGCAGGACCTCATATCCATCATAGTCTACTGCATCAGCAACTCAAGTTAGAGAGATTATGCAGTAGGAGCTCATAGATTAGAAAGAATAGATGAATAAAGCAATTGCTAATTGAAATTTTGGAAAAGAGTATTTTCATGAGATATAGGTGAAGATGAGGTGCTTCATGGAGCAGATGCAATCTGGTCAAGAATTTCATGGATCAAGATCTTCTAGACCTTAAGGTAGGTGATGACTAATTTAATGTTTGATATGTATAACATAAATGTTTTATTATTAGTTATGTTTGACTTATATTACTTTTATGGTTTTTTATGTATGCTATTTAATGTTTTCTCTTATGAAATACATTTGTAATTATTGAACTTCAATTTTCCTCTAATTTTGTTAAAATGTATCAAAATATATTCTAATTATAAATGGCATTTAATTTATAAAAATTATATAAAATAAAATAACAATATAAAAAATAATAGTGATGGAATGATGATAAAATAATAGTGTCAGTTTAGTGATTAGTGATGGATTACTGTCACTAATCCATCACAATTTTGTGATAGATTTTTGTCACTAATCTATCACAAAAATTATGAAAATTTTTTGTCATAAATTCATAATAAAATTGTGAAAAATTTCTATAAGTAATCCCTCATAATTTTATGATAGACTTTTGTCACTATCCCATCACAATTTTGGGTCTTTTTCTCGTAAGGGAGAGAAGGGTCTTCTCATGGGCCTTGTGGTAGGTCTGAAGGAGAGGGTGTGGACACCTCTCCTAGCCCTCTTGGGAGGGGTTTTATCTTGTAAAAGTTATTTTCTTTTTGAAGCAAATCTGCTCATGATAAAAGCATAATCTTACTTGATATGTTTCTCAACTCTGTCCATAAAGGAAATGAGGTCTGTTGGTCCATTCTTAGATAAAGAATTGAAGAGAGGTGGACTAGTGGTTCCTTTTATGATCACCTCTATAACTCTTGAGTGCTCCAGATGAGAAATTTTTAATGCTTCCATATTGAATCGAGATACATAGTCACGTAAACTCCCCACTTTCTCCTAGACGATGGCCTCCAAGAAGGCAGTTTCTCTCTCTGCAGGAACATTGGAGATGAACTTGCTCACAAACAACTTGCAAAAGTCTTCAAAAGATCGAACACTATTAGGAGGTGAGTTGTTAAACCAGGTCTCAACTGTACCAACAAAAATGGTTAGAAACATCTTACATAATATAGCTTCAGAGTGTGTGTAGAACTCAACAATGCTTATGAACATTGTCACATGATCTTGTGGATTGGTGGTGCCATTGTACATTGATAATGTGGGCAATTTAAACTTATTTGGCACTGGTTCCCTCAGTATCGACTCAGAAAAGGGTGAGAACATATTAACAACATGTCTAGGAAACTTCACTTTACCTGTTTTTGCTTTTTTCCAATCCATAAACTCTTTCATGTCCCTCTCTTAATCAGCGGAATGGTATGATGAGTAGCCATGACTCCTTCTCCCTTCATTTTGATACTCGGCAATATGTCTGCAGGGCATAGGCAATTTGTCTTCTCTATGAGAACTTCCTATGTATCTATTACTAGAGAAGGCTCTCTGCATCCTTTTGTATTTAGTTACATCTTTGAATGTTTAGTCCTTCCATTATGTGGATCTTGAGAATGCGAGTCTCTTCTCTTGACAACCTGATGCTCAATAGGG
This sequence comes from Mallotus nudiflorus, assembly GCA_947683625.1. Taxonomy (NCBI): domain Eukaryota; kingdom Viridiplantae; phylum Streptophyta; class Magnoliopsida; order Malpighiales; family Euphorbiaceae; genus Mallotus; species Mallotus nudiflorus. Next base: position 16,140 of record CANTUR010000556.1, read on the forward strand.
GTCCTCAAGTTAGATTTCTAAGTCCTATATGGGATGTCTTCCCCTAACAACCTGGGGGGTTTGCATGTGAGGGTCTAGCGCTATAGTTTTCCCTCGATCTTGCCTTTTGTATATTTCATTCACCTTAGTCATCAAGTCATTGAGAAAATCCACACTGACTTCCACCGTTCTTGGAGGTGCGAAGCTGGAAGTAGCTCCCCGAATGTCTATTCCCTTAGGTTCTCCCCCCTCTCTTATTAGATGTGTTCCACCCAACCATTTGTACCCAAGGAAACCATACCTTATCACTCCCGATGAATCTTATGGAAACTGAAGAAAGCATAGCTCCCTTGATTTAGGTGACTACCCTTCCCATAGACGATGCTGAATGATGGTTCTTGGACCTTTTTCCTAGCTTAAACTCTAAGTGGCAGAGATCGGATGCCTATAAAATGAAAGCAAGTCTACGTCAAGGAGGGCTTGGTTTGCCCAAAGCCCCTCCGATGCCAAGTCAATGAATATTTCTTGAGAAAAGGATTGTGATGGTTAAATAAAGTGGTATTTGCATGTAGAATGAGGTTTCATACATGAGAGAATGTATGTTCTTAAGAGATTTTGTATGTTCTCTTTGAAAAGGATAATTATATATAGAGAATGCATTTTGCCTTACCTAAATCTAGGATGGGTTGGAGGCACTGTAGTGGTCAAAAGACACATGGCTCCTCCTCCTTGGTGGAATCTCTTCTAAGCAACTCTAGTGTCAGAGAATAGGCTCTAGATAAAGGAGCTTAAGCTTATGTGATAGGGTACAGTACTTTATCAGCAACATGGCTTGAATTTAATGCAGTAGGTGGTAGTACGGTCTTTGGTAAGCACACGGAGAGAAGTTTCATAGAAGGGGGGAGCTTTCTCCCATGTGTTATACACTGAGCAAGTAAGGAGGATAGTTTTCTAGGGAATCCAAGGGGACCCGGGTTCGTCATGAAGGGGGAGATAATGACATGGAAGTCAATCAGTGAAAAGCATTCTACATGGCACCTCTGGGATGTCGCTTTACACATGTCACTTTGTGATAGGAAGGAGGATTTTCCTGTATCATCAAAATCATATCACATGAAGATGTGGAAACTCATCAACTCCTGAATTATTGTTCCACTAGGCAAATGCTCGCGCGTTGCTTTATTTTTTAATCATAAATGTTAGGCACTTTGTTGATAGCGACTTTATGTAATATTATTAGCCCCTTCATTTGTGCTTCAGTATTCGATCTCTATATTTGTAGCAACTTTAATCTTAAAATTAATCCATATGAAAGAACTGGTCAATTAGCTGCTCCTTTATTGATTTTGTGTGCTATCTGATGATTCTGCACTTAGGAATATTAGAATTGGACCTTGTACAGATTCTGAAACTTTTTAAATATGGAAATAGTGAGAGAATTAGGATTAGTATTAAGAACTCATCAGTAGAAGAAGATCCCAGTCTTGAGTACTGTTGGTTCAATTGTTCGAAAACTGTACCTTAGAACAGAATTAGAGACCAAAGGTTGAAATAATACTGTTGGAAATAGGTTAGTGGCTTGCCCCAAAGAATAGCACTTTGCACAAGAGGTGGAGTAGGAATATCCTCTTCTGATTTCTTTATATTCCTGAAAAGAAGGGAGTGTAATAAGCAATTACCTACGTTCAACAAAAATGTAGTACAGAGAACAGATTACAGTAAGAATATATCAGCTTCACAATTGCTAGTTAGAAAAGAAGATGAACATTATAACATAACAGAGGCAATGGGGTGGGTGGGAATAAAACTGAAAAAAAAAAAAACACTACAGGAGTTAACTCCTGCCATTAGTGATGTTTAGCCTACTGGAGGACAAATTTAATCAGTAATCTTCTCTGTGATACATGTTCACACAATTAATTGAAGTTTGAACAAACTCACTCAGGTATAACAATGAAAAACAATCATCTAGATAGAAATGTAAGCATACTTCTTGGCAGTCATAATAAGATTAGCAATGCCTTGTCCAATTAGTCCCCACCCAAAACCAATTGAACTATACCTGCAACCAGATTACACGAGTAATTGCAATTTAATTCTGCATACAAACTCTTTGTTTTCAAAGTATACGATTGTTCAAATTCAATTCTTCCAACGTAAAAACTAAAAACTACTTAAAAAACGAATATGGAAAAGAATAAAGTTTAGCACTGCTGCTATTACAGCGTTAGAAAGACAGATTTTAACCGAGAGTTTCTTTTTTCATTGTAAGCATCAACGAATATCTTGAAGCTCGGAACAACAAGTTTTGTATTGGGATGAGATTTGTAATGAGATTTGAGGGCAAGGAAGTTCCTGATGAAAGGTATCATCTTATGATGATGGATTGCATTTATAATAAGTAGGACTATTTTTAACAATCATATTATCAAACTACAGCTCCAATGACAGAATTGTTGGCATTGAAACATCTCTAACATCATCTAAAGGTTGATTAATTTCTTTAATCATCATCTTCATTTCAAAAATAATTCTTCCAATTATGGTTTTTGGATGACAACAGGTTCAAAGGGATGAACGTTCTTCAATCTTGCGTCCAGAAAAAGAATTTCCATGAGAAATGGAAATTACTCCTGACTCACAAGCTGTTTCAATCATCTCCATGGAAAATGAATTTTTCTCCTTCAAGCTCCCAAGCTATGCCAAGGATCAAGCAGCTGTGATCATCTGTTTTTATTTCACAAACACCAGATTTTGATACTCCATCTTTCCCGTCAGTAATATTTTTGGTCCACTTGTTCTGATTTCAAATGATGAACTTTCTGCTCTCTCTTTTGTTCTCAAATCCCGACGTTTTTTTGTCATCCAGTCCTTCAAGAACCCTGTCTTTTGATTTTAGTGGCAATAGCTCGCAAGCTAGCACTTCTCTGAATCGTGGGAGATATTGTACAGAGTCTACCCTATCTGTCAACAAATATGGCTGTCCTGAGTCTGATCTGCACTTTGTAACAGCAAATCCTGATCACTCTGAAATCCCTTCAGTAAGTTGTGATCCTGAGAACTTATGCTCCAAAAAGCAAATGAGGAGCTGTACAAAGGTAATTCTGTTTCTTGATTGTTTATATTATGTGAACTTTCCCAACCTTTTCCGATTGTTCATTCAAGAGTTAATATATTTTCCAGGTTAACATGCAAGGTATTGCTCTTGGGAGATCTGTCGACCTGACAAAGTTCAAATGCCATGAGGACCTGATGAAGGAACTGGAGAACATGTTTGAGATTCAAGGTGTGCTCATTGGATCCACAAAGAAATGGCTGATTGTCTACACTGATGCTGACAATGAAATGAAGCTAGTTGGAGATTATCAATGGGAGTCAGTTCATTTGACACTTTACTTGCATCTGAAACAGCATTTACAGATTCCATAAGCAACAACATTAAAGAAGGAAGTAAAAGCAGATGATCAGTTGCATAAAAAATAAAAAGTTAGGCAAGAATCAAGAAAATTATGATTCCATTGGAGGACCAAGCTTGCATAAGCTTATGTTTCTGATTCCTAGCACTTCTGTAATCTTAAGTTCTGCATGAGTTTTATGTACCTGATTATCAACTTAATTCTTTTTTTTTTTTTACCTGATTATCAACTTAATTCTTTTTTTTTTTACCTGAGCATAAACTTAATTTTTTTCAAAGTTTGTTAGTACTCTATAGAATTACGATTGTTAGTTGATAGTGTTAGTAGATGAGAGATATTAAATATTAACTAAAGGTGTGGATCCCACACCCATGAGATCGATCTTTAACCAACTGGTCTAGACGTTATTGGCTATCATCTTAATTCTTGATTCTCCATGATCAACATTGTTGCATATAGAAATTGTAAATTTCTCTTTTTAAGTATCAGTTTTTATGGTTTTCTTTTTTTTCTTGAATACAAAGCTATCTCTACTAGATTAATGTTTATGACTTTTATTTTGTTACTGAATTGCAGTGAGTTCTGCAGCATGGTAAAGAAGAATTTCATCAATAGACTTGGCTAGAGTTCTCCACCTTCTCCTCCTTTGACAATAATCTCAAAATGATAATCAAGTCTCATCATTGGAAATAAACTAAAATTAAGAAAGAAATGTACAAGAAAGGTAAAATTGTTTTTCAAATAGTTACTGACTGTCAATTTATTCCAAGATTAAGATCTTATGGCTCTAAAGTATTTAGTGTTCAGTAATTTCAATTAATTTAATTCGATTATAAAATTTGATTAACCAGACTAGAAAAAGTTATAAATTTTTTTATAACCGGTATATATTAAAGTTTAAATTTAAAATTCAAACTGTTAAAAACAACTTTTGCAAAGCTAATTTTAATGATTGTCTTTGTTCTTTTCAATATAAAATTTATGATTGAGATTTTATTAAAAAATTAAATTTTACAACTTTAAAAGTGGTGTTTGCACTGTAAATCTCAGTTATTAATTTTAAATTTAATGGCACAGATTATGTGATCATAATAATCATTAAAAATCTTGAAGAAAGATCAAGCAAAACACTGAAGGTCTCCGAGTCAGAGCGACGCCATTCTATTCATTAACAGTAGCAATCGTTTTCAGCTGGCGAATAGCTAAACTTTTTGCGGTCGTTATTTTCAACGGCAGGCTTTTATCAGTCGTTTTTGGTAAAAAAAAAAAAAAAAATTTAAAATTATTTCTCTTTTTGTGATAAATTCTGAAATATTTTTCTATTTTATGATACTTTTAGCTAATACGACTTTGCATTTTTTTTTTTTTTTGATCTTGTCTATTTCACCATTCCCATTGATGAAATGGACAAGTAATTAAAAAAAAAAATCCTTACGTTGGCCAATCATTCCTCAATTAAAGGGAAATAGTTTGTATACAAATCCATTTATTATTATTATTATTATTATTATTATTATTATTATTATTATAAGAGTGTAAAATGGCATAATTTTTTAATTTTTTGTCTTTAATTTTAATGTTATAATGATTATGGTTAATTAATTATAAGAATATTAAAAATAATATCGTAATTATAATAATATTATAATTTTAACATAATAATAATAATAATTATTATTATTATTATCATTATTATTATTATTTATGTAATTTTTAATTTTAATATTATAATAATTTTGAATGAGTGTTGTTATTATTATTTTTTCTTTTGTGGATTGCGTGAGTGATAGCGTGTGTGCATGAGTCTTAGTGTACGTGCATGATTGTTGCGTGTGTGTGGCCATTGCATGTCAGTGTGCATGCTGACTTTTTTTTTTTTTTTTTGCAATGGCGATTTGGTTTTTTTTTTTTAAAAAAAAAATTAATCACCATTTCGTCATTTTGACCGGTGAAAATAGGTAAGCTGACTGTTATTATTTTTCCATTTCTCATGAAATGAATTTTTTAATAAAAAAATTATAACATAAAAAATATTTTTAAAAGTACCATAAAATTAAAAATAGTTTTTTTTAAAAAATAAAATAATAAATAGCCCCGTTTTCAGCTAATCTCTCCTTATTCTGGCGAGTTGAAATTCGGTGGATAAATTATAATAATAATAATAATAATAATAATAATAATAATAATATTATTATTATTATTATTATTATTATAAAGACTTAATAAAAATGTATAAAAGCCACTTTAAGAACATTTACTCAGCTCTTCTATTTGTCAAAAGTCAAACGAAACCACCCATTTTTTTTAATTATTATCCAATACAATATAATCTATTATCTATATATCAATATTCAGTACTTGATTGATGCTCTTATTTGCACGTGTTTCCAATTTCATATCATATTGATTTGGGGAAATCAGTAAAGAATAAGGTATGTATTAATTAGCTAATTAAATCTGCGGATTTTTTGTTTTGTTTTATTCTGTATTTTAGATGTTTCGATGCATGGAAATTTATAAATTGATTGATTTTTCTTTTTACTTATTTTTGTCTAATTTGTTTGCAGGTCATAAATCTGATGATATTCATCTTTTTAGGCTTAATTTGTTGTTATATTTTTGTTTTTTTATGGTACATCTCAACTTTAACTCCCTAAATAGATAAATTGGTGAAACGCCATATGCCACCAACAATAGTTAAATCAGATGATGAAAGTTGTTCTTTATTCATGTCGTATAATCGTATTAAATTAGTTATTGGGAAAATTTATCCATTTCTCTTTCCTTATATCTTAATAGGGTTTTACGATGATGACTTGTACAAGGATTTATAGCATGCTTGTGCTGGACCCCTTGCCACTCTTCCTAGAGAAGTAGAAAGAGTGTTCTTTTTTCCAGAAGGTTACATTGAACAGGTGCTCTCAATTTATTAAAAGATTAGTAACATGAATCTTGATAACTTGTTGCTTAGTTTAGAGTCTTAGAAACATGGGGAGGTTTTGCTAGAAGAATGATCGCTATGTTATTGTATATCACATGCTTACAGGTATATGTTTTTTTATCTCTTTCTTTGCAGCTTGGATTGCATGGTCTAGATGAGTATCGTCTGTCCCAGTTCAATCTTCCATCTAAAATCCTCTGTAGAGCGGTTAATGTTCAGTGTAGGGTGGGTCTCATCTTGATTATTTCATTACTTTTGCATTTTTTTCCTCTTAAAAATAGGGAGGTCAAATGGCTTAAACTCTGATGAACTGCACAATAGCCCTCCCATTTCAATTAAAAGTAAAAATTAGATCCACAAATTAACAATGACAAGGTTTAAACCCTTAGTATGCACTCGGAGAAAGTGAACAGTACACTAATTCCTCATTGGCCATCACTTTTTTGCATTTTGTTCTTTAGGATCTTGATGTTCTTCTCCTGTTGCACGTTGGGGGATTGACTGATTTTTATGATATTAATTCATTTGCTACATTTTTCATGAGCTATATGTTGAACCTGAAACAGATGAAGCTCACGCACAAGTAACATTGTTTCCTGAAGTAGAAGTAAGCTGTCTAGCTTTTGCAAATAAAGCCTACAACAAGAGCACTTTGACTCATATACTTTTTGTTCGTTTAGTTATTATTTTTTTGCCTTCTTGTATCAACAGACAGAGGTTACCAGTCCTTGTCCACCACCAGAACCTGCATATCCTGTCATTCATTTTGCAAGACACTTACTGCTTCATATAAAATATTATTTCATTTTTCAAAAAAATTCATTATGGAAATTCAATTTTTTTCATAAAATATTGATATAATACTGTTTAAAATGAAAATTAAAAAATTTATGTTATATAAATATCAATAAGATTATATTACTTAATATAATGATAATAATATTTTTTTTAATAAACTATGATAGTTAACAAGTTATTAACTATAATAATATATTATATTTAATAAAAATGGTCTAGACAACTTACTTTAAAACGACTTGTTAGTTATTTATAATATATATCTATATATATTAGTACACAATATTATGAAAATAGTATTTAGTTCATTAATTATAAATAATATCAATAATATTATATTAATTAATATAATAATAATTAAAAGTTATTAAATATAATGATAATAATATATTTTAATTAATAAAATTATACTTTTCATTAATTTTATTTATAATATCGTTACTAGTTTTAATTATATATATATATACACTAGTAAACAACTATATGTTTTAACTGTGAGCAAAAAATTTATTAGACTTGTAATATATAATTTTAAAATAATTAAACATATTATTATTATTATTATTATTATTATTATTATTATTATTATTATTATTATTATTATTATTATTATTATTATTATTATTAAAAATAAAAAATTTGAAAATAATAACATTCTTATTTATTTATATATCAATTTGATATAAATGATATAAATTTAATATAATTATAATTCATTACTATTTTAAAAAATTTATATAATATTCCTTAAATATTTTTATAATTAATTTTTCTCTAATATAGAACTGATTTCATATAAAAAAAATATATTATGTTTATAATTAATCCTAATATAATAAAAAATTATTAGTTATTTTTAATAAAAATTTAAAAAGTTATATTTTCTTTATATAACAATTTAAATGTTACAATCCCATTAAACTTATAATTTATTAAAATTTAAATATTAATTTTTTATTGAGTTATGATACTTTATTTCTTCAATATTTTTAATATTAATACTTTTATTTACTCACAAATTAATTTAATGTAATTTTTTAAGTTCAACTAATAATTAAATGATAAATATTAATCAATTTAATTTTAACTCTTTTTAGTTAAATTTTCTAAAAATGATTATTATACTATTTTTCTTAAATAAATTATATGTTCAAACAAATTATATGCTCTACTTTTTATTCATTAATTTTGAATTCGTAAAAAGATATACTTTTAAAACAAATTATATACTTTTTCTATTTTTATAAATTTTATAAATTTTGATTTTAATTATTTACTTATTAAATTTAATAATAACATTTATAAAATTATGTTATCTAATTTGATTTATATTAGATAAAATATTGTTATGTTCAAAGCTCGTAAGTACATGGATCGTGAATTATAATACAAAAGATATCGTTTCTACGATAATTAAATATTGAACACTAATATTTCTACTTATGTTCCTAGCTAGCAAATCAATAAAGTAATTTAGAAAATGAAAATATAAGTCTAAACAACTGAAATTAAAAGAAATGAAATGATAAAAATGTAGATTTTAGGTTTAATTTCACTATTTCAATTAGATCATGAACACTTAATTATTAAACATCTTGATTTCAATTAAGGGAAATTATTCTAAAATACCTAAAGACTTTCTCGAGCTCAATTAGGCATGCTAAGAATAAAGTTCAACCTATTCTTATGGTTAAGAAGTTAATCAAAACTCATTAAGTTCCTTAACAATTAGTTTACCACCGAATAGCTCGCCTACTCTTGTGGTCCCCTGAACAGCACGCTACTTTCGTGGTCAAGTGATATAAGTCCTATGAGTTTTAAGCTGATAAATTTTCCTAACTCTCATTAGTTAATCTACCCATAAACATGCAAACTAGCTAGCCAATAATGAAAACATACATTAAGTGCAACTTATAGAATTAATTGAAAATCAAATTAATAAAATTTGTATTCAAATACTTCATAGAATAGCTACTCATAACCTAAACCCTAAAAGGAGTTTCGTCACACATAATTGTGTTGACAATCACAAAAATAATTAAATGAGTAAAAGATGATAAAGAAGAAAATATGGATAAGTCTCTTGAATATTGTGACTCTTCTTCAATCTTTGGCTTCAAGGATCTAGAATGGAATGCCTCAAAAGCTCTCTTGTATCCCATTTTATATGAAAAGTCTTATGGAAAACCTACTTGCAATTGAATTCCAAAACTTATCCTAATGAGGAAAATTTTTCTGCCTGACATGGCTTCCAGCATAGCCATGTCAAGTCCTTTATTTTTCGGTATAGTTTCCAACACAGTCGTGCATATCTTCGAGCTACATTCTAAAAGTCAACATGGGTTGGCTCACAACCATGTTGAGGCCATGTTGATCTTCTCGTAGTTCTTCAATTTGTAGGGCATGGTTTATAGCATAGTTGTGTTCTTACCCATATTGCATCTTCTTTGAGTCTAGTGGTAGATGTAGCTTCCAGCATGGCCATGTCTGAAACCATGATCCTTTGATTCACCTTCCAAAGCATGACATGAGCACAAGCACGCCCATGTTGTTGACCATGTCACACAAGTTCTCAACTATTTTGGAATTCCTTATTAAACTTTCCTACAAAAATGGAAGCATTTATTAATATTAAACAAAAACTTCTAATTTCACTTAGAATTAAACCAAAAATAATAAAATCCTAAACAAGACTATAAACTAAAAATATTTCCTAATTAATCTAATGCCTACCCTATTAACATTATTTATTAATTCAAAAGTCATTAAAATTCAACTCATAAATATGTAAATATTACACATATCAAAATATAAGTAGACCTAATTAAAATATAAAAACATATATTTTTAACAAAATTATCACTAAAATTTTAATTAATTTAATTTTATTAGAGATAAAATAGAAATTAGCATAATTAAAATAAAAAAACATACTTTCAATTAAATTAGAATTATATGTTAATTAATTCCATTTTTATTAGAGATAAAATAGAAGCTGAACTATTTAGAATAGGAAATATTTTTTCAATTAAATTAGAATTACATTTTAATTAATTTAATTTTATTAGAGATAAAATATAAGTTAATCTAATTAAGATAAGAAACATACTTTCAATTAAATTAGAATTTTTGTTAGTGTTAAAATATAATTAACCTAATCAAAATAGAATATATACGTTCAATCAAATTAGAATTATATTTAGTTATAATTTAATTTAATTAAAATAGGAAACATACTTTTAATTAAATTAGAATTATATTTTAGTTAATTTAATTTTTATCAGAGATAAAATAGAAGTTAACCTAATTAAAATAGAAAATATACTTTCAATCAAATTAAAATTGTATTTTATTTTATTTTATTTAAATTATATTTTCATTAATTTAATTTTACTTTTATTAGTAAATGACTAAATTATCCAATTTTTATCTAATAATGAGTGAAAACTTTTCATAATTTTGTCCATCCCATATATATATATATTCCTGTTTAATTAACGGCTTTGTTTCCTATATAGGTTACTCATAAAGGGAAGGCAGACAAATTCATTCAGAAAAAGGTTCCTACCGTAGAAACTCCCAAAAGAAGAATGAATACTCTCCTAATTGGCCTAGGGCTCCTATTCAAAAAGGAATCCTACTCCTTTCAGGTTTAAACATCACTACCACTATAAATAGGACCACATATCCTTTATTCTCATCCATTTTATTCTCTCATATTTTTGTTGTTCTTTTTTCTCTCTCTAGATTCTCTCTCTATTTCTTACTTAGGCATCAGAGGGTTTATGGGGATCCTCGCCACCTCTCACGTTGTCCATTATTTACCACTTGCAGGGTTCCAGCTCAAGAGTTTTAGAAAGCAAGTTATCAATTGGCACTATCTATGGAAACTCTTGGGAAACAACCATTCGTGCATCTGCCAAGTTAAGGCATCGACACCATGACTTCCAGCCCACCGTCAATCTCGACTCCTGACACTCACATCAACCTCTCTCTCCTTATTCCTCCAATCAATCTGTCAATACCTATCCTAACAGCAATACCTCCAGCCCCTTTCCAGTATGTTGGACCTTTATCCGGTGGTACACGCTTTCCTTTTGGAAACACCTAAGGGTAGCTGGCTCTGGGCACTAACTTTCCATCACCGACCTATACCTTCTATACCTTTTTCAAACCTAATAGATACACCAACTATAACTACGTCTAACCTAAACACTGTAACCCAAACACTTAACCTCATACCAATAAACAAAGAAGAAATGATACATAATATCCAAGCTTAGATAGCCCTAATGCAATAAGAATTGAACACCTTAATTCAAAGATGTAACCTTAGATTGGCTCACACAGACAACAACATAACATCTCTAGAGATACCTTAGGTGAGCAAAGGGAAGAGTAAAGTTCCAAAAGGGGAATCAAGATCAATAATTATGGCTCTCAATGACTTAAAGCTAACTTAGAGGGTTAAAGAGGTTATACACAAAGCCCACACGAGACCAAGAAAGGAAGATGAATGTATTATAGAGGTTAGAACGCCATTCATAAAAAGGATTATCCATATAGGGATCCCAACTAAGTTCAGAATCCCATAACTACATCAATATGATGAAACTGGAGATCCTATTAACCACATATCCTCGTTTAAAATAAGAATATTGCTCCAGAACATGAATGAAAAAATCATGTGCAGGGTTTTCCTAAGCACACTCATAAAGAATGCTAAAAAATGGTTTCACCGGCTCCCAGAGAACTTTGTCACTTCTTTTAAAGACCTGGCAAAGAAGTTCCAAACTAGACATTCCCTTTGCCAAAAACATTAATGGCCTCCGAATGTGCCAACAAGAGGTCGATGAATCCTTACGAAGCTACCTCGATCGATTCAATAAGGTGGCCATGTAAATTGAAAACCTTGTGGATGAAATTACTATGGAAACCCTCAAAAATGGCACTAGACTTAGAAAGCTTAAAGACAAGATAATGACGACGGAACCTGGCACTTTTACGAAAGTAATGGTCATAGTAGTCAAAATGATAAAGATGGATAAAGATAGAAGGATGTGAAGGGAAGAAGAAAAACCATTAATTAAAGGGGAAAGGGTAAGATCCAAAAGAGCAAGCTTCCCATGAACAAATTTCAAAAACCCAATGGACGTATTTAAGGAGGAAGTAGATAGATACTCACCTTTACATGCCTCTAGATTTAGGATCCTTATATGGGTCAGACATAATGGCATAGGAATTACCCCAGCCAAAAGAATAAGCCCAAATGAAGAGCCACACAAGATAGGGGACACTATTGCCAATATCACCGAGAATATGAGCATGACACCGAGGTCTGTAGAGAACTAAAGAATGCCATAAAAAGACTAGTGCAGAATGAAAAACTTAATAACTTCACTAATGCATCTAGAATGAATACACATGGGTGAGATAGGCCAGAATCGAAGAAGGCTCAGAATGAGCCAACCGACATCATTAACATGATTATTAGAGGAGAAAACATTGAGAAGAAACTTAAAAGGAGCCACGGAGAAGGACCCACCTTAAAAAAAAGAAGAAAGATCATCATATTTTATTCAGAAGATGGGGATCTTGTTTGGCACCCCTATAATGACACCTTGGTGGTAAGCGCATACATTAATCATTATCTAGTGAAGAGGTTATTAGTCGATAATGAAAGCGCCATCAATACACTATCTTGGAATGCTTATAAAGTAATGGGAGGCTCTATCATTAACCTGAAAGCCATATAAAACCCTATTATAAGCTTTTGCAGAGGAACCATATAGCCAATGGGAATTATAGAGCTAAATCTAGAATTTAGAAATTGGGACATCAAAGAAGCAAAAGTTGTTAAAGCTCTGTTCAATGTGGTGGATCTCCCACTGGCATATAACGACATTATAGGATGGTCCACGTTTTACAAAATAGATGCAGTCACAAGCATTTGACACCCGACCATGAAGATTCCAATCGAGGGCAAAACTCTTACAGTCTGTAGAGATTAGCACATGGCCAAACATTGCTACCAGATGGCATTCAAACCTCAAATAGAATCTTCCCCTTAGAAGCTTAAGAGATAGAAACACAAGGTGTCGGACCTCAACCAGTTAATGATACTCAAACATTATAAATTGCTAATGGGAAAATGGTAAAGATCAATGATGAGCTTGACTATAAAACCAAGTAAGGAATAAGTGAAGTCCTCACTAAGCACTCAGAGGATTTTTCATCTCGGACATATGTAATAATTAGGGTGGATCACCAAATTACCTCGCATAGCCTAAACATTAAACAAGGGGCAAAGCTAGTGATCTAAAAGAGAAGAAGCTTTATGTATGAGAGGCAAAAGATCATCACTGAGGAAATGAAGAAGTTGCTAAAAGCAAAATTTATCAAAGAAGTCACCCACCCATAATGGGTAGCTAATGTGGTGCTAGTCAAGAAATCAAATGGTAAGTAGCGGAAGTGTGTGGACTATATTGACCTCAACCAGGTATGCCCAAAGACAACTACCCACTACCAATAATTAACCAGCTAGTAGACTCTGTCGACCACAATCTATATAGTTTTGTAGATGTAGCATAAGGATATTACCAGATAGCAATGAAGAAAGAAGACTAAGAGAAAACATCCTTCATCACCCATGAAGGTCTTTACTGCTATAAGGTAATGCCCTTTGGATTAAAGAATGTCGGAGCAACATATCAGAGGATGATGAATCATGTACTTCAAGACTAGATCGAGAAAAATATGGAAATATATATGGATGACATTATTATCAAAAGAAAGCTTGCAAAGCAACACCCTGTGGATTTGTATCAGGTCCTCCAATTACTGAGCGAGTCCAGGATTAAGCTAAATTCAAAAAAATGCATCTTCAGAGTCAAAGCAGGCAAATTCCTAGGATTCATGATATCCCATAGAGGTATTAAAGCCAACCCGAAAAAGATGGAGGCCATTCTTAACATGAAAGCTATGAAGACTATCCACGACTTGTAAAAGCTAAATGGCAAGATCACGGCTTTAGGGTGTTTCATCTCCTACTTGGCCAAATGTGCCTACCACTATTTTGAGCTTTAAAAAATTTCAGCTTGGACTGAAGATTGCCATACGGCTTTTAAAGATGTTAAAAAATTCATATCTTCACCACCTATACTCAACAGGCTGTCCCAAAGGAAATGTTGTACTTATATCTCTTGGTGGGTTAAGAATGTATAGCTTCGATACTGGTAAGGGAAGAAGAGAGCTAGCAAAGTTCGATATACTATGTCAATAAAATACTTTGAGGGTCTGAGATTCGGTACCCAACACTAGATAAGCTGGCTATGGCTGTCATCCATGAATCTCGGAAGCATAGACACTACTTCCAGGCTCACCCCATTATTGTAAGAACTAGCTTCCTTTGCAAAAAAATTTACAAAGGCCTAAGACTTCGATTAGACTAGTCCAATGGTCAGTAATACTCAAAGAATTTAACATCAACTATGAGCCTTGGCAATAGGTGAAAGCCCAAGCATTAACAGATTTTATTCAAGAAATGATGGCGGAAGAACTCACCACCACTAATGCACCACAATGTAAGTACTCAAGGATTCGACGTCAGGGTTATCCTTAAAGGACTGCATAAAGTTCACATCTGGTATGTAGTTCAAATAGAGTGCCATGGAATATGAGGCACTCATCACAGGATTAAAGTTAGTTATATAAGTCAAAGTCGAGCACCTCACAATGCACTCGGACTCTCAATTAGTAGTAAACCAGGTTAACGAGACATTCTAGAATAAGGATCCGAGCATTACTAGATACATTGGAAAAGTCATACAACTGCTGAAAAAGATCAAGCAAGACAGGGAATAGTAGGAGATAGTATAGATACCCTAAAATAAAAACTCTGAGGCTAACCCCTTAGCCAAGTTAGCAGCAGAAGATAATTAGGTATTTAAAGGTATAGAGCTCACTGAATCACTGACAAGGCCCAACACCGAGGATTTAGATATTATGGAGGTACGGGAAGTCTTGGAATGAATGAAACTGATAGTCCAATACTTAGAGAATGGGACACTTGTAGAAGATAAACTGAAACCTTAGAAACTAAAGATAAAGGCATCCCACTAATTTATCCACCACGGGGAGCTTTATAGGAAATTCCTCTCACATCCATGTTTTAAATATGTATCCCTAGAGGAAGGGAATTACGCACTAAGGGAAATCCATAAAAGAATTTATGGAGCACATAAATCCCATTACACACTAACTAGGAAAGCACTACTGTAAGGATACTATTAGCCCACCATGTCCAATGATGCCCAAAAGCTAACTCAGGAATGTTATAAGTGCCAACAGTTTGCTCATTTTAATCACAAACCTTCTAACCCTCAACATCTAAATGGCAGCCCTTGGCCCTTTGCTATATGGAAAATGGACATCCTGGGTCCCTTCCCAATCTCCACTTCATAGAAAAAGTTCTTCATTGTGGCTATAGATCATTTCACTAAATGGGTAGAAGTGAAAGCAATACCGACCATCATAGAGGCTCAGATTCAACACTTCTTCTGGAGAGAAATTGTCTGTAGATTTAACATACCGCACACCCTGATCATAGGCAATGGAAAGCGATTCAATAATAAGAAGTTCAAAAGGTTATGCTCTGACCTCATAATAAAGCTTCATTTTACCTCGGTAGCTCACCTACACACGAACAGACAAATAGAGGTCACTAACATGATTATCATATAAGGGTTAAAGAAAAGGCTCGATGAAAATAAGGGAAACTGGGTTGAAGAACTTAATAACATAATCAGGCTTATATGACCACTCCTAGATCATCCATGGAGGAAACACCATTCAAACTAACTTACGATATTGACATAGCGATACTAGTAGAAATTGGATCACCAAGTTACAGGGTCAGTAGAGAGTTAGATCAAGACATCAATAGTATTGACACCCGGATATGCCTAAATCTACTAGAAGAAAGAAGAGAATGGGCGTCCGTTGTAGCAAAGGCACATAGTTAGAAGATAGCACAATATCACCTCCAATATATCCACTAAAGACAGTACAAGATAGGAGACTGGGTACTCAGAAGGGCAGATATCGACAAAGGTAACTCTAGCACTGGCAAACTTGGACCTAATTGGGAAGGCCCCTATCAGGTTACAGAGCGAACATCTAAAGGGGTATACAAAATAAAAGACAAATAAGGCAATGAATTATAATGATATTAGAACTCAAACTGCCTTTAAAAATATTACCAATAAATTTACTTGAAATACTATTAAATAAAGTATTTTCATTTATTAAGGAAAAATTGTATTACAAAAGTCAAAAAAATCCCTAGTCTAATAATTAAGCACCAAACAGCTTAGGTTCAGAAACATAAGGGGGAGTAGTGCTAATGGAATTAATAGAGATAGGCAGTTCAGAAAATGGACCCCCAACTGGTTTAGAAACATCTCTTGCATGGAGGGAGGTGGCCTTATTTTGGGCATCCTCTTTGGCAACAATCCTAGCCAAGTCAACCGGCGTTATCTTATCCAGATCAACCAAATCTAGCTCTAGATTATGGGCAAGTAGGACCCTCGTATATTCAGACCTATAGGCCTTGAGAAACCCTCCCACCATGTTTTAATAGGATCTTTTGTCATTTTCCTAAGATTTCTTAGCCTCTCCTAGCTTTCTCTCCAAATCTGCAATCCAAGTGTCTTATTCCTCGATCCTCTTCATTAGCTGAGCTTGACTGTATTCCAGCTCAACCACCTTCTTTTAACTCACCTCCGCTTCAGACTTGGCCTCTGCATATTTGGTCTGGCAAAGTTCTAGCATCGCCTTAGCATTATCCAACTTCTTCTCAAAATCAATCGCTATAGTCTCGACCTCTGTCTCTCTTTTAGGCTATACTAACTCTTTAGGTAGAAATATTGGTCCTTCACCAATAGTAAAGCCTGGGTCATCTAAGAAAAAAAAACCTATGTCATTACTTTAAAACGAAAAACAAAAAATGATCAAGCAAATGTTTCAACACTTACTTCTAGTGAATGCTTGATCATGGAGCTAAATACCTTCTCATGACCCTCCTCTGTTCTCTGCTATATATCAGCTAACAACCTTATGAACTTAGTATACTGATCTCTGACCTGGACGTTTGAGACACTCGGAGGTTTCACTTTGTTCAAAATCTAAGTCCTCATGTTTGGACACATAGAGAGCTTCAAATGCTAGATAAATATCTCCTCATCTAGTTCCTCAGCATTAAAATCTCGATCTATCAGTCACCTTTTTTGCCTCCCTTCCCTCTCAGTCTGTGAAGAGCCAGCCATAGCTTTTCCCTTTGGATTATTGGTGGTTTCATCTGGGACCGCCAACGCTACAGGCTTAGGTGATGGAGATTAGATCTGCGCTTCTTCTTACCTCACTACCTCGTCAACTACAAGCCAAATTCCATCCGCAAATACAAAAAAGTCATCCATTAACAAATGAAAAGATAAAAACAAAAGTCAAAGAGATACCTTTAGATAATCAAAATGTACTAGTGGATTGAACATGATCTGGGCAGACTCCCCACATGTATCTTCTTAATACATCTTTAGCCGATCGAGCATCAGCCAGACCATTAAGATGAAGTTTTAAGACCATCTCTGTATCAGAATCGGATAGCTTTAGAAACCATTTAACCTTATAGCACTCATCAAACCACATTCTCTAAATTTCCAAGAAGTCTAAATGGTGCTCAAGAATAAAGAACTTGTGCCTCCATTTTTTGTGAAGATTTGAAAGCTTCATAAATAGGCTATGGTTGGAGATGGTCAACAATGAGAACATTAGCTCCCCTTTCTTCTTATTCAAGTTGTACAAGTATTGCATGACGTCTAGGTTTGGCTCCCTACCCTCCTCATACATTAACTCTATAAACCCGGTCAGTAACCTGTAACTATTGGGATAAAGCTGACTGAGTGCTATGTTATACCTATTCAAAAATGTTTTTACAAAAGGATCTAAAAGGAACTTTAAACCCCCTCCAGTTAGTCAAAATACACAACTAACATATTGAGGTATAGCATGGGGGTATGGGCTCTAAAGTTCCTATCAACAGTGTTCAGGGTGTAATCAATGGGAATGCTAAAATGCCTCCAATACCACCCTTACAACTCCTTGTCTACTCTAGAAATGAACATATCAAAACTAACCTATTCTCTTAGTTCTATGGACTTCTCTAAAAAAGCAATAAAAAAAACTACACGAAGAAATATATTAAGGAAGAAAAAGATCACTTGATCACAAAATGCAGGGGTTGCAGTAGGAAAAGCTTGATGACAGTAAGCAAATAAGATTGAAAAACCAATAGGATAGCAAGAAGAACAAATGCAACACATTAAAGGAATAAAGATACTTATAAGAAAATAGAAGGCTTTGGAAATGATCATTAACTACCCTCATAATTATTTTGGTTCCTCCCATATCGTTAAGGGCAGTTTGGAAAATAGAAAAACCCATTAATCGAGCAGTCATCATTATGGCAGTAGAAATGTCTCATCTTTTGACACACGAACAAACACGACAGTTATGCAATTTAAATTTTAAAAAATGAGGCACCGAAGCGACATAAAAGTTTCCCATCCTAGGCGTATCACTGCCAGCTATTCTTCCACACTAAGCATCATAAGATTTAGTGTCAATGACCAGCTTTACCCAGTGACTAAAGCTGGCACCCTCAGGTCACTTCTATAGTACTAAGGTTTTACATCCAAGCCACACTTCAAGGCACTGAGACTATATGACACTTGGGATGCATTACTAACACACCAAGAATCTAAGTCTAGTGATTAAAAGCTGGCATCCTCAAATTGCTTCTATAATACTGAGGATCGGCACTCGAGTTGCGCTTTTAATGCACTGAGCATCAAAACTCTAATGACGACTAGTTCCATCGTAGTCTTCACATTGACAAGTGAACCCATTACATATCCTTTCTTATTGTAGATTTTGTGCACTCAAATCCAACTGGCAATCTAGCGACGTTCTTATTCGATGATCTCAAGACTTGGTATTGAACATTACATTTTCTTATGATTGAGGCTGGCCACCTCAACTCACCCCTTTATAACATATATAATTACTTAGGTAGTCTCTCCCTTAATGGTAGGTCGACATTTTCCTCACCTTAAAGACCTAGATACCTTAGATATAAATATCCTAATAGACTTGCGGGGGGACTCTTGATACCTCATATATATATTCATGTTTAATTAAGGTCTTTATTTCCTATATAGGTTACTCGAAAAGGGAAGACAACCTAATTCATTCAGGAAAAAGGTTCTTGGCACAGAAAACTCCTAAAAGAAGAAGGAATACTCTCCTAATTAGTTTAGGGCTCCTATTCAAAGAGGAATCCTACTCCTTTCAAGTTTAAGTATCACTACAATTATAAATAGAACCTCATATTCCTTATTCTCATTCATTTTATTCTCTTATATTCTTATTGTTCTCTTTTCTCTCTCTATATATTCTCTCTCTATTTTTGACTTAGGCATCAGAGGGTTTGTGGGGATCCTCCACACCTCTCACATTGTCCATTGGTGACCACTTATAGGGTTCTAGTTCAAGAGTTCTGGAAAGCAAGTTATCAATAATAATAATAATAATTTGCTTGAATCGGCTCCAGAAGTTCAGGGTAATTGAATAATTTATAGAGAGTGATTTAAACCCTAGTTGTTTAATGTTTTATGTCTTACATTTTAACACTCCAAATGAATAAAAAAAAAGAAAAAAGGTAAAAGGAAATCTCAATGTTTATGGTATTAATCCTAAAATAAGTAATAGCTAGTAAATGTATTAATACAATAATTTATAATTTTTGTAATTTTTTGTAAATTTTTTTAACTTTTTATAATTTAATAAAAAAGCCTGAATTTAATAAAATATTTGTAATTTTATTATAATATATACTTTGGTTAATAATTATATACATATACAGGTGATTGAAGTGAAGATGTTTAGGGATTATCCAGGGCAGTAAGTTCATTTTACTCTAGTCTTATATCATTGTCTTGGTTTCTGAGATCTCTTGATTAGTTGGTTTGTTCTAACTTCTTTATTTTGCCATATCATTTATCACAATGAGTTCTACAGCATAGTGAAGAAAATTTTCATCAGTAATCTTGGCTAGCTAGGCTGATAAATAGCTTGTTTCTACTCTAAATTGATCATATGCTACAAGCTTTGTGTTCTTAATCAAGCATAAACCCATGATGGCATTAGAAGGCCAAAAAATAGCTACTAATGAATTCTATGTAGCACGAAAATGGGGAAACGTAAAAACGAATACGGGAAAACTCTATTTTTTAAAATATTAGAAGCGAAAACATGTAAATATTAAAAGTATATGGGTATATAAATAAACACTAAAAATATATAAATATATAAATATAAATTTTATATATAAATCTTAAAAAATTTTATCTATTCTATAAAATAATACTATAATTTCAGGAATTATTTTGTTTAGTTAAGAAAAATATAAATTTATGTTTTAATTTGTTTCCTTTTTTTTTTTATTTAGGAATATAGGAATATGTTTTTCAAGTTGGAAACATATTTCCAAGTAGGAAATGTGTTTCCTAATTTTTCATATTTGAGAAAACAACCCCAAAATGTTTACAAGAAGTTTCTTGAAGTTTCCAATGCGAAAATGTTTCTTAAACGTAGAAACACCTATTTGGAAATATTTCTGTGCATCATAGAATAAATTCATAGGACATAGAGCTTTTGAGAATTATGTTTATAGGACATAGAGCTTTTGAGAATTATGTACCAAAATTTCCAATGCCTTGCCTCCTAAACCAACCAAGCAATTGTTATTTTTATGAATATAATTGGTTAATTTTTTTTTTCTAAATTTAGTTTAGTTTGTTGGAATTTCTACAGAACATACATTTTATATTTGCATCCCTAAAACAGAGACATGAAACAATATGCTCTAAAAAACAAAAAATATGATAAAGAAAATCCATCATTACTACTACAAAAGCCAACAAACTAAAATGCAAAAACAGAAATCCTTAAGCCTTATCATGAATAAAATCATGAGTACACATTACAAGATTGCTCTCACAAAGATTGTATGTTAAAAACATCTGCATTCAAATGGATGCATTAGGCATCTTTCTTACAAGACATATTGAAGCTTAAACCAGTACCCTCCAATTTATTTTCAATAAGCTTCTCTAGATGCTCTGCCATCAACGGAGTTAAATAATTTCTCCCTTCTACTTCACCTTTCCTAAAATATGAACTATTTAGAGTACCTGAAGGGCTCTTACCCTGAATATTCCCTTCCAAATTTTTCATATTCTTGAAACTACAAAATTTAGATATCTCTTCTACAGCACCTTGTTCCTCTTTCACCACAAAAAAAGAAAATCCCAAGAACTCAACCAACCTTTTCATGCATATGATGTTGTTTTCTTTAAAATATTCATATTTCAAGAATAAAAGCTTGAGGTTATAGAATATTTTAGGGTTTTGTTTCGGTCCTCCACCTAAATCTTACTGCATTTAATTGTTTGCCATAATGTGATTTTGAGTATCTATACGAAATGCATGTATAAATATATAAATATTATTATATTGATGCTTGAATCTCTATGTCCTTAGGTTACATGCATATATATAATAATAATTCACTTAGTAAGGTTTGACCCCCTTAATTATTTTTTAGGATCCTTCTCATTAGATCTCTAGTAGTCATTCTCTTCGCTGAATCCTTTTTTCCCCGGATGATTTATGTAAATTTTAAACTACCACTCTTTGTATTATTAGACACTGCGGTAGTAGTATACCTTGTTATAGTATTTATATTGTTATCGACTGAGGTATTGTATTTGAATAATTGTATGGATATATTTTATTCTAATATGATATGAAAAGTTTTACTTAAAAAGTTTTAATTATGAGCATATTTATGGTTATATTTTATTAAATTTTTATATTTTAAGGTTTGCTACGGGTTTCGGATTCTCGCGAATTCCCGTTCTGAGCAACTGTCATGACTCCCGAGTTTAGGTCGTGACATATATGTTAATACTAATTTGAATTCTATTTTTATTTAATTTTTTGAAAATAAATAATATTTAAAAATAATTAAATCAATAATGTGATATCTTAAAAATAAAAGAATTGCTTAGGGCCACAAGTGTCCTTAAGCCAGTCGTGTAATAACTCGAGCTGAACTCAATTATTATTGAGTCACTTTTGAGTTTTTACAAATAAATAAAAAAACATATTTGAAAATAATATTTTAAGTTTAATATTAGAGAAAATTACATTAACCTTCCTGAGGTTATGCCTAATTTATATTTTAAAACCTTCTATTTCAAAATTGAATATTAACCTCCCTACAATTTCAAAATCGAACACTTAAGGACTTTTGTTGACTTTTTTTATAAAAAATGACCATTATACCATTGGTTTCTGTAACCTTTTTTTTTTCTTTTAGCAAATGACATTAACCTCCCTAAAATTAAGCCTAATTGACATTTCAAAACCTTCAATTTTAAAATCGAATATTAACCTCCAAATAGTTTCAAAATCAAACACTTAAGAACTCTTGTTGACTTTTTTTACAAAAAATGACCATTATATCATTATTTTAACATATGTCTTTTCTAATCCCATTACATATAATCTATAGTATTTACCCCGAAGTTTATATTTTAATAACAATGAGAATTGATGAAATTACTTTTAAAATATACATTTATAATTTTTTTAAAAAAATTTTGTTTATAAAAATCATTTATTAATATTTCTTAAATTTTTTTAAAAAAGTTAAAAACAATTTTTATGGATCTAAAATTTTACAATCAATCCATATACATTTAATAAAAAAAAATAAAAAGTTTCTATACAAAAAAAAATTTTAAAAATTAAAAGTTAAAAAATTTTTAGATTTACAAAAATAAAAAGGAATTAATAATTAATAATTTTTAGATCTATAAATAAAATTATAACTTTTTAAAATTTTTTAAATAAATATAAAAATTGGAGAAAGGTAAATGCTAGGGATTTGATGTAATAAGGTTAGAGAAAATATAATTTTTCAAAAAAAAAGTTTACATAAGACAAGGATATAATGGTCATTTTTTTGCAAAAAGTTAACAAAAATCCGTAGGTGTTCGATTTTGAAACTGTAGGGTGGTTAATATTCGATTTTGAAACAGGAGGTTTTAAAATGTAAATTAGGTCTAACCTCAGTGAGGTTAATGTAATTTTCTAAAAAAAAAAAATTACAAAAGATAAGGGTATGATAGTCATTTTTTGTAAAAAAGTTAACAAAAATTTTTGAATGTTCAATTTTGAAACTGTAGGGAGGCTAATATTCGATTTTGAAACTGGAGATTTTAAAATGTAAATTAAGTCTAACTTTAGGAAGATTAATGTAATTTTCTTTTAATATTATTATGATTATTTTTATTTAATTATAATAATATTAAAAATAATATTTTTTTAAGGTCCACTATGTTAGAATATGAATAAAAAAAAAATCTTATCTTCAAGATTAAAATTTTTTTTTATAAATTGTGGAGTTGGCCACTCTGCAACAAACAAATTAAATAAAAAAAAATTATGGTACATAGTCCACTACTTTGAGTGGCGGACAAGGAAAAAAAAAAATTATTTTGATAAATTCTGCCAAGCAAAATGATGCAGTCCGTGGAAATCTGAGTAACAAGTGAATTTTTTTTTTCAACCATAAAAGGAGATATATATATATATATCGCTGTCCAGGTTTCTAAAATCCCTTGATTGGTTGGTGGTAACTTCTTTATTTTGCTATATCATTGATCACAGTGAGTTTTGCAGCATCGTCAAGAAATTTTCATCAATAATCTTGGCTAGCTAGGCTGAAGCGTGTTTCTACTTTAAAAATTGATCATATGCCATAAGCTTTGTGTTCTTGGTCAAGCATAAACCCATGATGGCATTAGAAGGCCATAATATGGGTACAATTAAATTCATAGGACATAGAGCTTTTGAGAATTATGTACCAAAATTCCCAATGCCTTGCCTCCTGAACCAGCCAAGCAATTGTTATTTTTATGAACAGAATTAGTTTTTTTTTTTTTTTCTAAATTTAGTTTGGTTTGTAGTAATTTCTACAGAAGAGACATTTTATATTTGCATCTCTAAACACAGAGACATGAAACAAGATGCTCTAAGAAACAAAAATATGATAAAGAAAATCCATCATTACTGCTACAAAAGCCAACAAACTAAAATGCAAAATCAGAAATCCTTAATAAAATCATGAGTACACATTACAAGCTTGCTCTCATAAAGATTTTATATTAAAAACATCTGCATTCAAATGGATGCATTAGGCATCTTTCTTGCAAGACATATTGAAACTTAGACCAGTACCCTCCAATTTGTTTTCAATAAGCTTCTCTAGATGCTCTGCCATCAATGGAGTTAAATAATTTCTCCAATCTTCTACTTCACCTTTCCTGAAATAGGAACTGTTTAGAGCACCTGAAGGGCGCTTACCCTGAATATTCCCTTCCAAATTTTTCATATGCTTGAAACTACAAAATTTAGAGATCTCTTCTACAGCACCTTGTTCCTCTTCCACCACAGAAAAAGAAAATCCCAAGAACTCAGCCAACCTTTTCGTGCATATGATGTTGTTTTCTTTAAAATCTTCATATTTCAAGAATAAAAACTTGGCAGGATTTTCCACGCTTGCTCTCCAATATCCCAAAACATGATTCTCAAATGGTCCAAAGCTATAGATTCCCCTGCAGTACAACTCGAAAAATTCCTCTACTGTAGGTGAATCCTTGCACCATGGAAACTTCGAAGCAAAGTGCCAATAGGAGATGAACTGATCCAGAGGATTCCTGCATATATAAACTATTCTGCACCTGGAATTTTTAATGGAACTTGGAAGGGATGCATATGGCACATGGGTGCTGAATATTCTGGGCTCAGGAATTGATTCAAGATCGAAAAACTGGGTTTTCGAATAAAGTTCGAACTCAAAGTTAAGCACAATCTCATGAGGACTTGAAGTGAATAAGGGGCTGTCATTGAGAGTAGAATATTGGGTTCGGTTTGCAATCAAATGAATAACAGCCTTCAACCAAGTAGTACCAGATTTAGGTACGCTGGCAAGGATTATGTCAGTATCACGAGCTTGGAAGTGTTTCTGAAAGGAGAGTACGGGTTCAATAACAATTTCTGGGCACCAAAAGTTTTGGTAGAAACATAATTGAGTTCCAAAACCGTCTGTTTGTTTGGGAAGTGTAGAGATAAACTCACTCAATTCTTCTTCTTTGGATGAAGTGGAAGTGGCAGTTGTAGTGTTGAACTTGAAGGTGCTTGTGTTTTCCATGTAAAAGATTTTTACTGATTACACGCAAGGATATGAAAAGTGGGAAACAATTGGGATCTGGGCGGCGATACCAAGAAAGAGTAAGAAGGAAGAGTTCATTAATCATTACTTGCTTTATAGAAGCTTTTTCTCATGTGACATCCGTCAACCTTATCTTGATATTATGTAGTCCTTTGTAATTTTTTATTTCTTTTTATTTATCAATCATTATCATTATAGATTATACACAGCCCTAATAAAATAGAGCGCGATATAGGTTAAAAAAAAAAAAAGAAATCAATTTATCATCTATGAATCTATGACATCCACTCCTTAACGAAGTCATCTATGTGGCCAATGCACGCTTCAAAGAATGCAAAGAGGGATACTCGCTAGCAGGGATCGAAGACCAAGTTTTTGGGACAAAGAAGAAAAGGGCAAATTAACGCATTTGAAGGTAATCACCCTACTAGTATAGTATAAAGACCTAGTTTCGTTTTTTGCTAAACTAGGAAACACGGGCTTTGCTGCGACGAGGATCCCCAAATAGTCTGATTTTTTCTCCATGACCCTAAGGGACTAAAAGATCTACTACTTTAATTCTTATCTCAAAAATAGATATTTTTGTATCTAACTGTATAAAGGTAAATGCATATCTATGAATAAGTGATATTGTGCGAATATCTATAGGACCCAAATCATCAACAGGTTCTCCAAGCATGTTAAAAATTCATCCTAGAGTTGTCCCACTAACTAGAATAGTTCCTGTGATAAATATTATAAGATAAGATCATATTATAATTATTAAAAAAATCTCCGGAAATTATTAATTTGATTTTTAACTGTAAATGAGCCTTCATTATAAAATTTCTATTTTCCTAGAGCTTGACTATTCATCATCCTGTAGCAATAACTAATTCCATAAAAAAAAAAACTAAATCGGTCAATATTGATTAAAAAATATTTTAAACTAAAATTATGATATATAATCATATTCAATGATTATTTAAAATTTTTAAAACTTTAAAATTATATATATATATATATATATATATATATATATATATATATATATATATATATATATATATATATATCAAATTAAATTAATTAAATTTTAATAAATTTTGATTATCAACAATAATTAATTTTAAAAAATTAAAATTGAATTTGGAGGCTCTCCCACTAGGGTTGTGCATGATCCCAGAGAACACGAATTGTCTCATAAAAACCAACAAAAAATTTTCAAAATTGAAATTTTCCGTGAGGGAGATCATAAATTCTCCGAACCTAACGAAACCGTCCTCTCTCTCTCTCTCTCTCTCTCTCTCTATATATATATATATATATATATATTAATAATAATAATAATAATAATAATAATTATTATTATTATTATTATAAAATTGATAAATAGCGCAAGAGATATACCAAATCGAAGAACAAAAATCAGAACTAATAGTGTATATAATAATAATAATAATAATAATAATAATAATAATAAATAAATAAATAAATTATTATTATTATTATTATTATTATTATTATTATTATTATTATTATAAAATTGATAAATAAAGCAAGAGATAAAATTAGAAATTTAGAATTATGTGTTACAAATAAAATTTAGTACCATCTTAATAATAAATTATATCTTAATAATATATTTTAGATAATCTACTATTAAATTTTAACTTAGGGCATATAATATTTAACATTTTAAATATTAATTAATTTTTTAAAATAAAATAAATATACTCATCAATTGAATTTTTTTTATAGTTAATTTTTAATACATGTTTAGTAATTAAATAAAATTTGTATATTAAAATTTATAGTCATTTTATTTTATATGTTCAAATTATAAACTTATTAAAATATTAATATTAATATAAAACTTTAAAAATTACAAAAATACTATTACTAATATAATATATTTAATATAATATAAAAATATATATTTCTTTATTATCGTGAATTTGTTAAATATTAATTTTAAATATATAAATTAAAACTTAACATGAATCTCCAAATTTTGATTTTGCCTAGAACTAACATGGATTCTCCATTTGCTTTGAATTGTTCCAAATTAAGGATGGGAAAACATTTTCGAATACCTTTTGCAATGTCTTATTTCCTCATTTATTACCTTTCCTTTTATTTTTCAATGTCTTCTCTCCTTATTTATTGTCTTTTTTAGTGTTGTAACCAAATATAGAAAAATATTTTCTTTGAAAAATATATTTAAAAAATATTTTCTAGATAAAATATTTTTCACAAACAAACAGAGTTTAAGTATAAGTTTAAGCCTCTTGATATGTTTCATTTTCAAAATTGCCATAAAATCCCCCAAAATTAGCATTTAAAATTCAAATTTTGAATGTTGTCAACAAGGCACACGTCCATGCATGTTTAGGCACACGACTATGTGCTGGTCTTTCACTTGAATTCTTGACTCAAGCATGGCCGTGCACGTGGGTGTGCATGGTTTTGTGTTGATTCTTCAATCAAACACGGCCATATGCATTTATACACACAGCCATGCACCTTCTCTAAGCTTTAAACATGCTATAAATTGTCTTAAATACTCATTGGACACATCCATTACCTTCAAAAGTCTAATGCCTTATTCCATCACTATTCTTTGAACACCTACATGCAAAAAAACAACCAAAAGTAAACCAAAATACTTAAAATGAACACAAACTCAAGTCATGCAATACAAACACTTAACCTAAAGAAAACTTAATAAAAAACTACAAATGCAACTAGAATGACACTTAATTCTAAAACAATGAGTGCTCAAAATAATACATATCTCACATTCATCAATAATCATAATCAAGTCTTAACAGTAGAAATAAATTAAAATTAAGAAAAAAATGTACAAGAAAGGTAAAATTGTTTAAAAAAATTATTGACTGTCAATTTATTCCAAGATTAAGATCTTGTGGCTCTAGTGTTTATATGATTTCTACCGTTTAATATAAACTAGAATATGCAATTTCATCCTTATAATATTTCATGAAATTTTTTTTTCGACACTTTGTAATTTACACTAAAATTTTTTTATGATATATATATATATATTGCGAGTAGCGATGTCGTATTCCTATTTTTGACTTTTACCTTTTTGTTTTCCTAGATTGTTTAGTAAATTACATTATTAAAAAATAAAAAATTTTACATATATTATACAAATGTTTAAATTATTGCACTAGGGGTTCACTCTAGTGTACTTTAAGTTTTAGATTTTAAAAAAAAATTAAAAATAAATATTAATTTTCATTGGGGACAATATTGGAATTGCACTTTTTTTTGTTTGTCTTTTTGCAAAAATAAATTGGTTGCAAAAAGACAATTCATAAATCATTTGGCTGCAAAAAGACAATTCATATATCATTTGGTTGCAAAAGTATATATATAAATATAGGCAACAAAACAAAAAGAAACATTTCTAATGGCCACAAAACAAAAGTTTCAGATTTGAAATTTCATGGAAAATGAAATTTAGCTTATCATATGTTTTATTGAAGACCCGCGTGAAGACTTTCTTGTGTTTATCGCATGGGGTGCAATTATTGAGATTCTTCCCTACCTCAACAATTCACTCTTTTTTTATAGGCAACAAAAGAAAAAGAAACATTTCTACAAAACAAAAGTTTCAGATTTGAAATTTCATGGAAAATGAAATTTAGCTTATAATTTGTTTCATTGAAGACCGGCGTGAAGACTTTCTTGTGTTTATCTCATGGGGTGCAATTATTGAGATTCTTCCCTACCTCAACAATTCATTTTTTGTTTTTTTATCTTGTGCAGTTGGACTTCTCTGCTAAATTCATCACAACTTTAACTTTAATTGCTTCTCATTTCATTTGGTCTTGATGCCATTTTCAATGTGACACATTAATTACTGGCATATTATTATCATAACTACATTATCTCAACCCTTTAAAATGTTGGTGAGTTAGAATTTACAAAACTCACTCTTTAAATGCAAAAGAGAGATATACAACTAAATATGTTATATTGAACCTTAAAGGGTAAAAAAATCATTTTTTATGGTAAAAAAAGATTTGAGTAAAATTATATTTAAATTGGGTGGGTGTTTATATTTAGGTTGATTAAAGTTGAAATAATTAGATGTGGCATAAACAATGACAAATGCATCATGACTGTGACAAAAGGGAAAATCAAAGATCGAATTTTTGTGGCAAAATCTAAAGTTGGATTTGGTGAAAAATGATGAAATTCTTCATTATAAGTGGTCATAAATGAATTCCAATCAGTAGAAAAATTTTTCTAGCAAAATTACAAAAAATAAATTTACAATTTTTGAAAATTTTCCGAAGCCAGTCACCACTAGTGTTATGATCATGACGGTGATCATGACAGACTGTCACCACCAGTATCATGATCATGAAAGCAAGAAATTTCAAAATTCTATCTTGGCGCCCTTGACTGTCATGATCATGACAAATTTTTCATGATCATACCAATGTCGCAGACCTGCTTTTTATGGGTAGTTCAAACTACTCTATTTGAATTAAATGCACCTCCAATAGTTCTTTTTCTCTAAGAGAGTTTAAATAGTACTTAGAACATAACTTAAACAAATGAAGGAAGTTAAGCAAACAAATTTAGAGCTATCATTGAACATTCAATCTTGAATTTAATTCTTCAACAATTGATCTTTATCTTAAATTCTTGTGATTTCCATTTGTCTCAATAGTGTTCTTGAGTGTGAGTTGGTGAGTGTTTATTACCTTCATTCAATAGGTAAATGGTGAGATTGAGTGAGTTGGGTTAGGCTTTTGTTCACTTGTAAGCTAAAAGAATTATTCTTAACATTTGGGTTTGATTGTTAGCTTGAGAAAACACTTGGGTTTGAGTGTGAGTCTTAGGAAAACACTTGTAAGCTAAGAGAATTATTCTTAGCACTTGAGTTTAAGTGTGAGCCTTATCAAAAATACTTAGGTTTGAGTGTGAACCTTGTTGAAAACACTTAGGTAGTTTAGTCTAAGCTTGTAATGGTTTAATCTAGACCTTAAAGTTGATTGATAGTGGATTGAAATTTTCAACAAGTGGTTAAGGAGCGGATGTAGGCTTTGAGGACTGAACCTCTATAAATCATTTGTGTTTTTATTGCTCTTGTCCTTCTTTCATTTAAGCTCTAATTTTGTTTTTAGTTTGCTCTTAGGAGTATCAAAATTACCCATATTGTTTAAAAAGCCAAGTCACCTCCCTCTCTCTTGGTACTTGTGGAATTACTTATTACAACCCAAATAAATAACTAAGAAGAATAAAAATTTTCTTCTATACATATTAATGTTTTAATTTTTCTTTTCACACATTTAACAAACTATAAAGTACATTATTTATAAGATTCCTTTTACTAAAATTTTAATAGTTATAATTTATTATAAATATAAACCATTGTTTTATATAGTAAATATTAATTAAAGAAAACATTAAAAATATATTTCAAGTTTGTTATTCTAACACACCCCCCTCAAACTTGAACCATCTTCAATCCAAGCTTTGCTCTTAGCTTTATGAATGTATTAACTTGTAATGGCTTAGTCAAAATACTACATTGTATTGCAATACTTGTAGGTGATTGTTCATTGTTTCACATAATCTCTAAGGAAATGATATCTCGTATCAATATGCTTGCTTCTCCCATGTTGAACCAGATTCTTAGCAAGTTTTATTGTTGATATGTTATCTACAAATATTGTTGTCAAACGTTCTTGTGGATGACATAATTCCTTTTGAAAGATTTCTCAACCAAATTGCTTCACAAATAATGGATGATGTTGCTATATATTCTACTTCACATGTTGATAATGCAGTAATTATTTGTTTCTTTTAGGGTCCATGTAAATGCTATCAAACCAAGATAGAAAATATATCTTGTTATACTTTTTCTCTTATCTTGGTCACCTCCCTAATTACAATCAAAATAACTAATCAATTCTACATTATCGCCATAAGCATAAAACATTCCATAATCTAAGGTACCATTAATATACCTTAGAATTCTTTTAGTAGCATCCCTATGAGATTTTCTTTGTGTTTTCATGTATCTGCTTATGAGCTCGACTTCATAGACAATATATGGCCTTATGATAGCTAGATATCTTAAGCTTCCAATAAGACTTTTATACAACATTAAATCAACTATTTTATCTTCTCCAGTTTTTGTTAGCTTAATTCTTATTGCTACAAGAGTGCTTACTGGATTACATGACTCTATTTTGAAATTTTCAAGAATATTATTTGCGTACTTCTTTTTAGATACATAAATCCTGTCATGTTATTGTTTAACTTCTAAACCAAGAAAGTATGTCGTGAGTCCACAATTTGTCATCTTAAACTCATTGAACATAGCAGTCTTGAAGTCTTCAAACATTCTTTAACTGTTTCTAGTAAAGAACAAATCATCAACATATAAACTAATTATAAGAATGTCTCCTTGGCCAAATTTGTTTATTTTAACTGCATGCTTATAAGGGCATTTAATGAAACCATTATCAATCAAGTATCTATCAATCCATGAATTCCATGCTCGTGGTGCTTGCTTTCAATCCATAAAGTGCTTTTCTTAAATGATGAACTTTGTAATTATGCCCTTCTATCATAAAGCCTTATGGTAGTTCAACATATACTTCTTCTTCAAGAACACCATCAAGAAATGCAGACTTTACATCAAGTTGATAGATCTTCCAATTATAATGTGTTGTTAATGATATCAACACTATTACTATATCAATACAAGCTATCGGTGCAAAAACTTCTTCATAGTCAACTCTATTCTTTTGTTTGTAACCTTTTGCTACGAGTCTAGCCTTATATCTCTCCACTTCACCATTAGCTCATTTTTAATTTTATACACCCATTTGACTCTAATTGCCTTCTGACCCTTTGGTAGTATTGTTAATTCCTAGTTGTTATTTTCCTCAATGGCATATATTTCTTCCTTCGTTGCAAACCTCTATACTTCTTCTTCAATAGCATTTTGAAAGTTTAAAGGTTCACTGTTTGCACATAAACAAAGAGGTTTACATCATTAACCTCTTCAGTCTCATAAATTATAGTTATATTAGGGGACCAATCTTGCATAATGAAAATGCCCTAAAGGAAAAGTGAATAGGGCTAATGAAAGATTAAGAAAATTAAAAGCAAATTAAAAGGATATTAAGAGAAGGCGATGAATACAAGAACCAAGAAGTTCATATTATAACTAATCCTACATCTCCACCTAAATTATCCCCAAGTTAGGATTTTTAACCCACTCCAATCTATTCACTTATATTGAGTTTACGAGAGATTTTTTTAAGGCTCAACTCAAATCTTTACAACTTGAGTTTTAAGGCTTACTCAAAACCTTTTCTCAAGTGTTTTCCAAGCTCACACTTAAACCTTACACAAAGAGTTTTCTTAGCTCACTCTTAAAACTAAAATCCAAGTGTTTTAATGGTTAACACATAAACCAATTCCTTCTAAACTTAGTTCCTCACTTCCCTTTTCAACCTAAGAAATAATAAGAAGAAAAACCTAAGCTAGAACACAAAACCCATACTCAAAGTGTGTATAGAATAGGATGAATTTCAGAAGAGCTATATCAACACTTGAATTTCTAAGAGAGAATTTGTTCAATCACTTGTCTTAACCTTTCAATGAAGTCTTCATATGTGAATTTATAACTGATGATGATTTTCTAGCTATTGGAGAGCATTAAGTTCGTCCTCAACCTCTTCAAGCTTCATTAAATAATTTTTCATCTTTTTGTAGAGAAATGGTTAGTTCCAATTGAGATATCCTCAATCCTAATAGAGACGTTCAATAAAAATAGCAGTTGGAGTTGACAAGACCATTGTGCTTAAAAGGGACAAGATGTGTCTTAGTCCGGACATCACTCGTGACTGACATCCTAGGCATCGTCCTAGTAGGTACAGTGCTCGTGATAGATGTCCCTAGTGTCGTCCCAGTTAGGATGAAGTTTGGGATGAGCACTGCCTAAAATTAATCCAATTTGCTTAATGAGGTCCTGAGTGAGTGCATATGGTCCCAACTGGTGTCCCAATCGGGATAAAGCCCAGGATAGGCAATTTAACCTTCAAATGGCCTTATTTAGACTTTAATTTAAGGCCTATTAATTTCACTATGAACCTAACTTATAAACATACATAAATATAAAAAGTTAGCAACTAAAATTGATTGTTAAAGTCAAAACCAAAATTGATCATGCAAAGGGTCAACACATAAGCTTATATTTATGATTTCCAGCACTTCCATAATATTGAGTTCTGCAAGAGTTTTATGGACCTGATTATCAACTTAATTCTTGATGATCAACGTTGTTGCATATGGAAATTGTAAATTTCTCTTTTTAACTATCAGTTTTTATGGTTTTCTTTATTTCTTCAACTTTTTTTTTTCTTGAGTACAAAGGTATCTCTACTAGATTAATGTTTATGACTTTTATTTTGTTACTGAATTACAGTGAATTTTGCAGCATGGTGAAGAAGACTTTCATCTATAGACTTGGCTAGAGTTCTCCACCTTCTTCTCATTTGACAATGATCTCATGATCAGAATCAAATCTCAACAATGGAAAGAAAATAAAATTAAGAAAAAAAATGTACAAAATAGTGAAAATTGTTTAAAACAAATATTTGCTGTTGATTTATTCCAGGATTAAGATCTTGTCATTTTTTTTTTAAAATAATAGTCTAATAGCTAACTCATGTAATATGAGAAAGTTAGAGATGATGTTCGAACTCTACTTTGTTAATTGCTAACGAAACTATATTTGTCTGATGGGACTAGATAAGATCTTGTTATTTTAGTGTTTATATCATCACTACTTTTCAATTCAATTTTTTTTTTTTTATATCATCATGAGCTTGACTGTACATGTCATGTTTCTAACTCGAAATATGGCTTACCTTATCAATACAAAATTTTATGTTCGAGTTTTTATTAAAATTAAATTTTACAATTTTAAAAGTAGATGGTTTTTGTTTCCAAAATAAATCTCAATTGTGTTATATGAATATTATAAATCATTGACGTAATTAGCAATAATGAACACGACGGTGTCGTGGTGTAGTTGGTTATCACTGCCATTCTTAATAAGTTAACAAATTTTCCCAGTTTCCGTTTAGCTTCTAAGCACCTCCGACGCGAAAAGTTACTCCGGCGAGCGGCCTAAAAAAAGTCTGGCAGAGAATTAAATGTTACCAAATTAATTAAAAAAAGCCAAAAAGTCAATTAAAGCACTTTCGCCCTGCTCTTCTCAGTCGCCAGAGTCAAACTATAACGACTCAGTTACACATATATATGTATATATCATCATCATCATCGTAATGATCCAGTTTCATATCATACAGAATAAGGAGGAATCACGAAAAATCGAGGTATCTATAAAATTAGCAAACTGATTAATTGACCCCTTTTTTTTCACGAGTGAATTTTTCTTTCTTATTTATTTATTTATTTTTGGTTCTATCAGAGATTTCTGTAATGGCAGAATTCAGGGCTAGGCATAGTCCTTGCAAAGAAGGTTCTACGTTATTTGCATTCCATCAGTAAATCAGTATGCTTATTTATTTATTTTTATTGTGAAGATATATGATAATGATTCTTAATTATTATTATTATTATTATTTTTTATAGTTGACTACCATTTTGTAGATTTATACAAGGAGTTATGGGATGCTTGTGCTGAACCTCTTGCCTCCCTTCCTGTTATACGGGATCAAGTGTACTATTTTCCGCAAGGTCACATTGAACACGTGCTTTAAACTTAGAAGTGTTTGTTTGATAAAAAAAAGAAATTGAAAATCAGAATTGAAATGAACGATTTTAATTTTTAATTAATTAAAATTAATATAGGAATAAAAATATCATTTTTCCATCGATGAAAATCATTATTCCTCTCTTATTATGAGGAGATAACTTTTGATTTCATTGACAATCTAGTCAAAATCAATTACAAATTGATCAAATATTTAAATATTAATATTTATTTTTAAAATTTATAAATGAAACATATAAATTAATAAAAATATGCATTAAATGTTTAAATAAAAAATATTTATCAAAAGTAAATAATTTTTATAATTTTTAAAAAAATTATAATAAAATTTTTATAAATAAATATTTTATAATACATAATTATAATATTAATTGTTAATATATAAAAATAATTATCATGTTAATTTTTATATATATATATAAAATAATTATAAAAGTATTTTTTCATAAAAGAAATTTTAGTTGTTAAATGATATTTTATTCTCATTCTTATTATCATTTTCTTGTGAAATCAAATACTTTTTAAAAATTTTCAATCTCTTTCCCATTTATTCTTATTTTCATTTTCATTCTCATTTCAATTTTGGAAACAAACCAAAACGCCCATTAGCTAAAGGCTCATACCCTTTGTTGTTTCATATGGTAATATGTGACTGTCTGTTGCAGCTTGGTCGTTGTAGATCATCACTGTGTATTTAAGGCCACAATGAATGAACTTATGCTCTGAATAGAGTGTGATTAACTTCTGTTCCTCATCATTTTTTTATACAGCTACAGCTAGGAAGTCATATAGAAGAGCAGCGATTGCCCCGGTTCAATCTTCCGTCTCATATTCTCTATAGAGTGATTCATGTTCAGCGTCCTGTGGGTTTTTTTTTTTTTTTTTTATCTTGATGTACTGCCCTGTTGCAATGAGAAGATTGGTTGATTTCTATAATACTAATCCATTTGCTATGTACATTTTTCACGGACCGTAGGTTGAACCTGAAACAGATGAAGCATATGCACAAATTGTACTGCTTCCTGAATCAGATGTAAGTTGCCTCCCTTTTGCAAGCCCCCAGATTTGATATTTCTTTTCCTCCGTCGATATTTTTATCTGTTGTCTTCTTGTATCAGCAAACAAAGTTGGATAGCCAGGATTTTAAATTGCCAAGACCTGTGCGTAGTGTCCGTGCATTTGTAAAATGCTTACTGCCTCAGACTTAAGCACCACCGAAGGTTTATTTCCCCAAAATATGCAGACATTTTGCCTCCATTGATCAGCATATATATATATATATATATATATATGTTCATTCCTCTGTTGCATGGTACTAGTTTTCTTGCTTATATGATCTCTTTTCTTCTGTTCAGGACATGTCCCAACATGTACCTACACAAGAATTGGTTGCAACGGATATGAGTGACAAAGAGTGGCATTTCAAACACATTTTCCAGAGTAAAATAGTTTGTTGAATTTGCATAGTTAGTGATGGTAGTTTATTAATTAGATTAGCTAAAATCCAGTTGAGATAGCCTTTTGTTTAAATCCAAATTGCAGGCGAAACTAAGTGTCACTTGCTCGCAATTGGGTGGAGTGAATTTGTAAGATCGAAAAAGCTAGTAGCTGGTGATGCATTCATCTTCCTAAGGCAAGTTTATTTAACATTTTCATGCTTTATGACAATGACTTTTCTGCTGATGACCATTGTGCAATTTACAATGTAACGTACTTTTTTGTAGGGGAGAAAATGGAAGTCTAAGATTTTTCTAGAGACTTAAAGATTTATTTATGATATCATCTAGAATGTTTCCATCTAATTAGGGGCCCCTTACTCCCTAAATAGGGACATTTGGATTAGCAAGAAGGCAGATTTGTTCGGAATGGGAACTACCCCGAAGTGGAGTCCTAAGCACAAAAGGAACACTCTCCTACCAAGATTATGATTCACTATCCCACACAGAATCTGATTCCTTACAGGTTTGAGTATTACTATATATAGAGCCCTACATCCCTCACAAAGGGACATCTCATTCTCACATATTCTAGCTATCTTGTATTCTCCTTGCTTCTGTTATCTAACTTAGGCATCAGAGTGTTCATGGAGACTCTCTCTACCTCTCACCTTACCTTTTGTTCGTGGATTGCAGGACACCAAACCTAAGAGTTCCGGAAATCAATTATCAATTTATTTATTTATTTTGCTTTTTGTATTGTCAGAATTGTTGTTTTTTTTTGTTCTCTTGTGAATATTCTAGAATGACATGTAGTATGTGGTAGAGCTGAAAATCAGGTACCAAAACCTGTTGTAGTAGTTGAGTAGTTAGCTCCTTTTGTAACTTTATATATATGTAATTTAAGAATGAAAAAGTTAGAGATGTGTCTTAAGATATTTTCTCTCAAATTTGTGTGCTTTCTTGTTGTTTTAGTTGAGATTTTCTATGAGAAGTTGTTGTGTGAGTCTTTGTCCCAATAGTGGTATCATAGCTAATTTTGTAAGGGCTGTGAGGTTTGAGTTAAAAAAAAAAGTGAGATCTTGACAGCTTAAACACTTTGAGAGGTTTGATGGCATCAACAAACTTTATTGATCCTATTGTTCCTCAATTTTTTGGGGAAAATCATCATAAAACTCTGCATTCATTGTAAAACTTTGCAAGTACCTTAAAGCTCAAAACCATAAATTTTCTATTGGCATGAGGTTTTTTATGAGATTTGAATGTGATCAAGGTCCTGACGAACTGAGGTACCAATCTGAGGTTATGTTTTGTCCAAATGGTTGGAAACATTTTTGTTTACATAGTTATTTTCTCAAACAATATCTTTTGGGTCACAGTTGTTGGCATAGTTCGGGATGCTTAAAGGTTTACATCTTTCTTCAGTTGTATCAAGTTAAAATTAGTTCCTTTTGCTATGCTTTTGTTAGCAACTGGTGGTATTTAATCTTCCTGCAGGTTCATTGGCATGGACCTTCTTCAATCTTGTGCCCTGAAAGAGTATCACTAATATAAACCCCAATAATATGGCAAAAAGACCCAATACCAAATATTTAGCAATAGCAGGATCGTTTCTAAATAGATTATAAATAATTGATTTCCATCCTTGACCCATTGATTAACAAACCAAGAACCAAGAAAAAATAAAACAACTAGGTGCAAAGGTAATCAGGCACCATCATTTATCTTTCCTATAGTAATACCTGATGATGGTATATCATTCCTGGCTAATTTCACCTATAAATTTTAACTGTATCATGTCATTACGCTTGTCTAACTTTGTCTTTGATAATATTTGTGCATTAGGGATGTCGATATTTCCAGTTGAGTCTCCCTTTTTCCCCTATAATGACCTATATTATTCATCATCCAATTACTCTACCTCTTTAAAGAACAGTTTTCTTAGTTCTAGTGAAGATATTTCATCAAACATTGCTTCAGTCATCCAAATGGAAAATGATGCAGAATCTCTTACTTATGTTGTTGATGAATGCTCAACAATTCTCTTAATTCAAATTCTGCCCATATTTCTTAAGCATCAAGTATCAACTGTGAACTTAAAAATCATATGAGGAGGCGTGCAAAAGTAATTTTCTTTGATTATCTTCGTGGTTATTAATTGTACTTGTTATATAGTTGCAAAACTTCCATTTTTCTATCAAGGACTAGAACACCAGGGCAACCCTGTTATGAGGCCAGAATGAGAATGGGTTGTATGTAATGCCACCATCCTCCATTCCATTAAAACAAGCATTTCTCACTGAATCCACCTCCTTTGTAGACTGACATGCTCACTTGGGTCATCCACAACATCGCACTATTTCCAAAATTATTAGAGATCATCATTTACCTATTTCCAATTCAATAAATTCTAGTTGTTCTTCGTGTCGTTTAAGCAAATTAACTAAATTTCCTTTTGCTAATGTCGAGCATACTACAGATGCTCCCTTTCAAATTATTCATTCAGACATTTGGGGTCCTTCCCCAGTCACCTCTTATCATGGTTTTCGTTATTTTATTTTATTCGTTGATGATTTCACTAGATTCACCTAGATTTATTTTCTTAAAAATAAAAGTGATGCTCATTCTGTGTTTCTTAACTTTGAATCGTGTGTACATCGATAATTCAATGCTAAAATCAAAGCTTTTCACTTAGATTGGGGCAGTGAATTTCAAAAATTATATAAGCATTTTGAAACAAATGACATTGTTTATCGCATAGCTTGCCTATATACACATGAATAAAACAGGTTATCTAAACGAAAAATTCGTCATATTGTTGACACCAGTTTGACATTATTAGCCCATTCTCATGTGCCATTTCGTTTTTGGACTTATGCTTTTCATACAGCCATAAATTAAATTAATGCATTACCCACCTTTATTTTAAATGATGAATCTCCATTTCAAAAATTATTTCATACATCTCCAAAATATTTGGAAAAAAAATTTTTTAGGTGTGCCATATTTCCTAACCTTCATCCATATAATAAATATAAATTTTCTTTTAGAAGCAAAGAATGTGTTTATTTAGGCAATTCTCATAATCATGCTATCTTTAATTGTTTTGATCCATCCTCTAATAAAATTTACACTATTTGAAATGCTCATTTTAATGAGCAAAACTTCCCTTTTTTGCGTGTCACAAGCCCTACTTCATCATCATGTCCCCATGCAGATCCATGGCTCACATGGCAAGCACCACTCAATTCGACTTCCACTATAGGTATGTCTCTACCTTCCCTTAATTTGTTACCTAACCCCACACCTAATTTCACTCAAATTCTATCACCTTTATCCCTCCCTCCAGTCCCACCTTTATCCAATAACTCATCATCACATCCACTCACAATAACCCACCCATCATCCATACCTATAACAACCCCACCTTACCCATCATCCATATCCACAACGACCCCACCTCCAATTATAAAAACTCACCCATCATCCATACCCATAATGATCCCACCCCCAATCTTTCCATATCTTAATCAATCTTTATCTCCACCTGGTCCCATCTCACCAAACAAATCATCTTTTACTCCTACTCAATCCACATCATCTTCTCCATAAAAAATAAGACTTTTATGTGATATATACCAACAAACCAACCCATCCCCACCACTACCCACATCAACTCCATCATCTTTATCCCATTCTATAGCCCCACCTCTATCCCATAACTTGTCCCCACCATGACCCACATCAACCCTCATCTCACTTGTACCTATAATCCCATCTTTATCCAATAACCCGTCCCCACCACTACCCACTACAACCCTCATCTCACCCAACAACTCACCATCCAATCCTTCCTCTTCCTCATCATCTTCTTCATGAAAATTTAAATTGTTACATGAAATATATTAACAGCTTGATCCCTCATCGTAACAAACCTCAACCTTGTCCTCATCCCCTCTTCAACCATATTCTCCTATCCTTACCCAAACCAACTCATCTTCCCAACCATGTAATTCTATTGGTCTCCATTTAATTTTTGATCTTTCTAAAACCTCTCCACTCGACATTCCATCAAACTCGTCCCTTACCCCACCATCTCGCACACACACTATGACACTTCACCCTCATACAATTAGAAAACACCAAGCATACATAGCTCTCTCTAAAAATAAAAATCTGAATTATTTATAATATGAACCATTATTTTTTAAAGATGTTGTTCAATACAAAGAATGGAGAATGGTTATAGATGATGAAATCAGTGCTCTACAATCCACTAATACTTGAACTCTTGTCCCTGCTCCATCAAATGCTAATATCATTGCCAACAAGTGGATTTTTTGCATTAAGAGAAATTTAGATGGCACCATAAAATGCTACAAAGCATATCTTGTCGCCAAGGGGTTTACATAAATTTTAGGTGTGGATTACAAAGAAACCTTCAGTCTTGTTATCAAAGCTACCACCATTCAAGTTGTCATAGCTCTTGCCACAATGAATCATTGGCCAATGCACCAACTTGATGTCTCCAATGCATTTCTCCATGGCCATGTTGAAGAGAATCTATACATGTCACAACCACTTAGATACATTGATGCCACTTATCCTTACCATGTCTATAAATTGCACAAATCTCTCTATGGTCTTAAGTAGGCCCCTACAGCTTGGTTTGCTCGCCTTAATTCTTGTATTCACAAGTTAAATTTTGTCTCCTCTTAGCATAATCACTCTCCCTTTATTCTTAAACATCAAACTAACACTATTTTCTTGTTAGTCTATATGGATGATATTGTTATTATAGGTTCTTGTTCTAAACTTATTCACACAGTCTTCAAGTCACTTCAATAGGAATTTCCAATTCGTGACTTAGGCTCTCTTCACTTCTTTCTTGGCTTGGAATTAAAACACCAACATGATGACACTCTCCTCACCTAGACACGGTATCTCACTGATGTACTTCATAAACATGGCATGGCCGATTGCAATCCATGCTCCACCCTGATGCAATCATCCACTACTTTGTCCAAATTTGATGGCACCCCACTACCCAAAGGAGACACCTACAAACAGATTATAGGAGCACTACAATATGCCACCATGATATTGCCTACAATGTTAACAAGCTTTGCCAATTCATGCACAATCCCACACATGTCCATTGGAAAGCCCTTAAACTCCTACTTCACTACATCCAAGGTACTAAGCATTTTAGGTTATTTTATTCAGCTACTACTTCTCCTACTCTTCAAAAATATACAGACAGTGATTGGGGTAGGGATCTAGATGATAGGAGGTCTACATCGGGCTATGCTATCTACTTGGGCTCTTCTTTGATTTCTTGGCTTGCCAAGAAGCAACCCACCATCGCTAGATCATCTATTGAAAGTGTGTATAAAGCTATCGCCAATGCTACTTTTTAACTTATTTGGGCTTGTGGGCTTCTTCAAGAACTAGGACATCCTGTTACTATAATAACCATTTTTTGTGACAATATTGGCACAATTTATTTAAGTTCCAATTTGGTGTTTCATGCTCCCACAAAACACATCGAATTGGACTACCATTTTGTTCATAAACAAGTATCTTCGGGATTCCTTCAACTAAGTTTTGTCAAAGGTCAAGATCAACTCATCGACTTATTCACTAAATCCTTTCCATCAACTTGCTTTCAGAATCTATTTTCTCAGCTTCCTTTACATGATGCCATGGATTTGCGGGGGGATGTTGAGATAACATGTTGATAAGCCTTAGCTATATTTCTGTTTCAATATTTTTAGGCTTACTATTAGTTTAGTTAATGTTGTATTTATCTCTTTAGCTTGTATCATCCTATATATACAGCCTTGTACTCATTTTATAAAATAATAATACATTAAAACCTTCACATATTTCACCCTAGTCTTATATCACTGTCTTGGTTTCTAATATCTCTTGA
Organism: Mallotus nudiflorus; assembly: GCA_947683625.1. Lineage (NCBI taxonomy): Eukaryota > Viridiplantae > Streptophyta > Magnoliopsida > Malpighiales > Euphorbiaceae > Mallotus > Mallotus nudiflorus. Next base: position 58,847 of record CANTUR010000556.1, read on the forward strand.
TTAGTTAGTGCTAACTTCTTTATTTTGCTATGTTATTGATCACAGTGAGTTTCGTAGCATCGTGAAGAAAAATTTCATCAATAATCAATAAGCTAGGTTGAAGCCTGTTTCTACTATAAAATTAATCATATGCCAGAAGCTTTGTGTTCTTAGTCAAACATTAACCCATTATGGCACTAGAAAGTCCAAAAATAGTTACTAATAAATTCATAGGACATGGAGCTTTTAAGAATCATGTACTAAAATTGCCAATGCCTTGTCTCTTAAGTCAACCAAGCAATTATTATATTTATGAACATAATTGGCTAATTTTTTTCTAAATTTACTTTAGTTTGTAGAAATTTCTACAGAATAGACATTTTATATTTGCGTCTCTAAACATCGAGACATGAAACAAGATGCTCTAATAAATAGAAATATGTTGTTGAAAATCCATCACTACCGCTACAAAATCCAACAAATTAAAAACATTTGAAATTTAAATGGATGCATTAGGCATCTCTATTACAAAACATATAGAACCTTAGATTAAAAACCTCAAATTTGTTTTCAATAAGCTTCTCTAGATGCTCTACCATCATTGGAGTTAAATAATTTCTCTAATCTTTAAATAATTTCTCTAATCTTCTGCGCTTACCTTGAATATTCACTTCTAAATTTATCTATCTAGATGGATATATAAAGCTGACTACTACATTTTACTATCCTGTAATTTTGACACTTGGCAATCTCTCCTAATTAATTTAGTTTTCCTTTAAAGTTTTTATTTTCTCAAAAATGTATTTTGGTTTTAATATGCTTTATTTTGTATTTATTGAAATTTAATTACTTGCAAATTTTGTATCTTCCTCTTCCTATAAATTTTTTAGCTTCTTAATTTTCACTCATTATTTCCTTTAACTTTTCAACTTCCAAGTTATTATTTGGCTTAATACATATGCAACCCCCTAAACTTGGCAGTTTTTGTCACTTTGACACTCATACTTACCCTTTTACCATTTAAACACCTCTACTTGCCAAAAATATAATTTATAAACCACTCCCTAGATAGTAATTGAACTAATGAAGCACGTGTTATTTCATTGCCCTGACAATGATGCCATGTAATAAAACCAAAGACATATAATAAAGCCATATAAGAATTCCAATCGATAACAATAATAATAAACAAAATTGAAATAAAGTTTCCCCAAAATTAGAAAGCCTAATTTTGATTCATCTCTCTTAAATCACCTATTTCTTTTAACTTTGTATAATCGTTGTTGGAAACATATTGAAATAAACATTATTTTCTTTCATTTCATTTAAACAATCTATCAATGTTAGTGAACAATTGAAGCCTCTTAGTGAACAATCGAGGCCTCTCGGTCACTGAACATTCAAAGCTTGTTAAACAACAAATCTTGCACTATGATTTTACGAAGCTTGAAGAAGAACAAAAAACTAAAGAATGAACTATCCATTTATAAGAATAATAATAATAATGATAATAATAATCAAGGAAATAGTTCAACTTTTTCAAGTAAAATGGAAAAAAAAAAAAGATGTTATCTTTTTTTACTTTTTCTCTTATATTTTGATGTGGGTTTTTTATGCTTCTTGGCAAGGTTCTTAAGTAGCTAGCTATTGATTATGAATTTTGATGGTTAAAGAGTGATCGGTGTTGGTCAAGAAGTGATTAAAAAGCAAAAAAAATCAATTTTATAGAGTGGGATCGATTTGCACATATCAGGCTTTCAATGGAAGAAGATGTTAAACATGTGTCAAATAGAAGCGTTGATGTATGGGATGAGTCACTTAAGGCTCCTTTTTAAGTCACTAAGGTAAATTTTCTTCTATGGTCCTGCATAGAAGGTGGACTTCCTTTGAGTTAATTATGTGACCTTATGAATTGCTCTTACATATTTGAAATTTCAATTTTTGGAGTGAGAGTGTTAGAATTGAATGTTTGAACTTTGAACTCACTTGTAGCAATCTATGTCTCTGGCTTTTGGAGCTATGTAGGAAAATATTTGTTGCTTCATTGAGTTTGATATTGGAAGGAAGATTAATGTGATGCTCATCAATAGATGCATTAGCTATACATTTAAACTTTGATCATAACGTCAACAACCATATATATCCAATAAGTGACTGACTTACCTTTTGTAATTGAATTAATATACATTTAAGGATCTTGTGGCATCATCAGAAATTCTATTCAAACATTTAAAGTAAGAGATAAAGTGCTTCCTAGTTATTTTCATCACCCAAGTAATAAACATCCATACGGTTGTCATTGAGTAGCATGTTACTACAAAGGATCAACAACATTTTCTGGTCAATTTTTTTTCTCATGTTTTTATATGGGAATGGTAATTGTCATGCTCCTGTAAGCTTGGTGTGGCTTTAAACAAATATAACTTGGTTGATTAAAAGATTAGCAACTTCTTCTTATTAAAGAATTTGTTATTAAATTTTGATTCTAATAATTTTTTTTGGTATATGTTTAAGGATTATGGTAAATTGGTAATGATGGTACCGTATATGCTTTTTTGGATTAGATATGAAAAAAACATCTAGATAGTCTAAAAATGTAATAATTCAATTTAATTCAATTCTATTTTAGTCAAATTCTGATGTTCTGATACATTATAGTTGTTGTTCTATTCTTTTAAAAGCGTCTGGACATTTAATGTTTGAGGTGATGTGGTAATTGTTGTAGGATGATGTTTCATGTTTTATTAGTAGTTGTATATGATGACAGGATGATTAACCTGACCTTATTTTAGTTTAATAATAAACATGGAGCTAAATAATTTTAAAAGTGTAAGTTGCAGGACTGCAACGTATTTATGGTAGTTTAATTTTTTTTTTTATGAATACTAATTCTTGCTCATGTTTGCAGCTATTAGTAGGTTAATGATATGGAGGTTGAGATGGGTTGGGATGTTTATGGGGGTTGAGGATGCAGAGCTGTATGCCTAGTCTACTTGAATGATGCATATATCATGTTTATTTATTTTAGCTAGGCTATCCATGATCAGATGGAAATATTTGCATTTATAGTGTTTCTGTTATAACTCAACCTCAACTTAGTTTGTTGTCACTTATTTCTGGTAGCACAAATACACATACTTATGTTGTACCTTATTTGTATTGGGCTTGGTGTTTTCAGTTCTATTATAATTTTATCATGTTGAACTTTAACAGTTGTCATTTGTATTCTATTATCATTGTGCATATATAATCACTTGCAAAGATGACTACCTTCTCATGCATGATTAGTAATTGCCATGCTCTTATAAACACTTAAGAGATTCATTCCATCCTCATTCTTCTTTTTATTTATGGTTTTATGTACTATTGATGTTCATAAAAAAAATTTTCTACACTTGTATTTATTTGGTTATTTTCATTCAAACCTTAAGGTCTTTAGTCTTCCATTCTACCTACCTTGCTAAAGCTAATGTTGTTTTATTAGCAAATTGTTTCCCTAATTATTGAAACCCTTGCTTGGTGCTTTATGTTGTTTTTATACCCCGACTGTTATGAGGAGAAAAAGAAAAAGAAGAAGAAGAAGAAGAAGAAGGAGATGACTAATTGGAGAGTATAATGATGGGGAGAACAAGAAGGCCTAAAAATGGTAGAACAAGAATAAAATGAGTTGTTGATAGATTAAAATGATGGGGAGAAGAACTTAAAAGAGTTATTGTACATTAAGGAGTATTAAAACTTTCATGTTACTCGCTCAATAGCATTTAACTTCACATCCTCTGCCACATGTGTAGGAAGTGGTTTATAAATCACGTTTTTGACGAGTTGAGGTGCCTAAATGGCAAAAGTGTAAGTATAAGTGTCAAAGTGACAAAAAATGCCAAGTTCAGGGGGCTACATATGTATTAAGCCTTATTATTTTCCTCAACTTTTCAATTCTCAAACCATTATTTCCTTTCACTCTTCAACTTTCATATTCAATCTTATCTTCTATTTACTTTTATATATATACCATGAATTTCATGATTTTTTTCTACCTACAATTCTCTTTCATTTTTACTTATAAATTTCTTCACCTTTTTACATAAATCACATTCTCAATGTCAATTCTTTTGTAGGTTATCATCCATCCTTGATTATTCTACATTCAAAATCTCTAATAGATACTATTAAATCAATTTTAATTTTATTTTCAATAATAACTAAAAAAAAGGTCAGTTGAATTTATTTTCATTATTTTTCTTTCACATTGTATTATTGCATGAAAGTTGATAAGTCTTTATATGATAAATACAGTGCTTGTGTCTTCTCCATCATTAGACTATAATTTTTCCTTGAGATTACTTAGCAAAGATGTCACGACCCAAAACAGGGGTCATGACCGGCGCTAGGGAACGGGAATTCTTTCGAATCCGGAACCCGTAGCAAGCCTAAAAATAAAATAAAAATGCAATAATAACCATAAAAATATAATATGCAGCGGAAAATAAAATCATAAATATTACAATATCATCCATAACAACTGGATATAATTCAAAACTCATCTCATCACATAAATGTATAATCTTTATACAAATCCAGTTTTACTATAATACATCTCTTTAAAACAAATACATAAAATCCAACACTTTAATTTACAACTACTGAAAATCACAACTACTGAAAATCACAACTACTGCAGTGTCTAGATAAAATAAATAAGACTCAAGTATACAATTTACATAAAGAAGCCGGGGCGGAAGAAATCCGGCGTATCGACCTGCTACTGAGGTCTGAGGAAGTTGACTCTCCTGAAAAATAGTCAACGGAGGGGAGTCAGACCTCACTGAGTGAATTACTATAGTATATATACATACACTCTAAGTGATAATGCATACAGTCAACAGTATATGAGTAATATGTATATATACAGGCAAATTCATACAGATGCAGAAAAATCATTTTTATATATATTTTGTCTGAAAATCAACTTTTATGAAGGATCACATAGAACCCTAGAATATCGCAACCTCAGAAAATAGTGTTAAACAACACTCTAGCCATACAGGCTCACCGATTCCAAATATATCCACTTAATCCATATGGACAGTAGACTGGCCCCGAGACACTAAGTCAACCGAGCTCCAGCAGTCTGACTGCCAGTGTGATTGGCCCCAAGACACTTGGTCAACCGAGCTCCAGCAATCACACCCAAACCACATCTCACATATCAATAATCATAATCAAATCAATATCCACAAATAAGTTAGTAATATAGCCTAAAGCTATAGGCGTACCGGTACGTACTCGGTCCTAGTGCTGCCCACTAGGTAGCACGTTCTATTGATATCCTTCATTCTTAAATATAAAACATTCATTCACAAAAATAAATGATGCATGGATATAAATGAAATAACAATATAAACCATATATATACCGAAAATATACCAAACATAAACCAGGTATATTTTGAGTTTATATATATCAAATAAATCCAATCAAATCATGAATTAAACTAAAAATATATTTAAAAACATTTTAAATATATTTTATTAATAAAACATGTATATAATTTATTATATACCAAAAATATACCAAAAATATACTTGAATATAAATCATGTTATTTATGCATATTCAGTCAAAATAAAACATGCATTTTCTAAATCATGCGTCCTAAGCATATATATATAATATAGTAACTCACCTAATGCGCTCCACGAGACAGGTCCGACGGGCCTGGTCCACTAACCCTCGGTCTCGGCGCAACTAAACAAGAAATAATTAATCAACATCAGAATAACCCTAACAGAAATCCTAGAATTCAATCTAGAGTATTAAAATACGGAAACAGAATTAGGGTTCGACTGGATATCACGTTTTACGAGAATTCTACCGGAAATCCGGCAGAACCTCCCCTGTAAAACGGACATCTCTCTACTCAAAAGAGTAGAGCCGACCCTGCAAAAAAATACACTTCAAAAATAAACACCACAATCAATCACAATCCCTCGGTCGGACTCCAGACTACAATCTGTCGACCGGGGTCCACAAACACAGAAAATATTCCAGATATACCGAAAATATCCTTAAATCATAAAAATACATTTCATAGGTAGAAATTACATAATTAACCTTGAAACACTGTAAAAATCGATTAAAACTCATTTTATTAGAAAAACCGTATATTATATATATAATTGAAAATAATTCCCGGAAAATAGTTTTAATTAGTTAAAAATACTAAATATTTTGTAGAAATCATTTTTATACCTTAAATAAATATTAAAACCAATTAAATTACATTTTTAGACAATTTAGGGTAAAATTACCAAAATACCCCTATATATATATATACCTAAATTACTTCAAAAATTCACCAAAAATCATACAATTATCCAAAATTAATTTTCTCAACATATTTATCAATAATATCAATAATTAAACTCAATTAACCAATTAAATTCAATTTAAAACACAATTAACTTAATTTTACAAAATCACATAAACTTCAATAATTAAAAATAAATACTTAGAAATTCATAAAAATTCCAAATAAATTCCTATAATTCATTTCAACACTCAATTCAACCATAAACTCCAATTTCATAATTTAAATAATTAATTTCCGAAAATTAGAAAATAATATTAAAATATTCAAAAATACCCAAAAATCCAAACAACCTCCAAAAATTCTGTAAAAATTCATACATAAAGATTAAGCTACCAGGAACAACATTTGTGAAGGAAGTTTCCATGAATCATCCAAATAGAAGCTCAAGAAAATAAAAAACTCAAAGAGGCCGAAAACTTCAAATCAAAACCTAAGCAATTCTAGACCATTTTAGCTCAAACCAAAGCTAGAATAACACTCACCGGAGCTCAAGGAGAAGATAGAGACCGGCGGTGTCGAAAACGGTGGCCGGAGGAGGGAGAAACGGCGGTGAGAAGAATGGTGGTCGGCGCCCGCGGGAAGAAGAAGAAGAAGAAGAAGAAAAAGAAAAAGAAAGAAAAAGGAAAGAGAAAGAAAAAGAAAAAGAAAGAAAAAGGAAAAGAAAAAAAAAAGAAAAAGAAAAAAAATAAAATAAATTAAAATAATTAAATATTAATAAATAAATAATAATAAAATAATAAATTTTAATAATTTAATAATAAATAAAATAATCAATTAATAATAAATAAATAATAAAATATTAGGGTAATAATAAACCCTAATTAAATAAATATACACACACAGGCTTTATTTAATAATTTAAAAATATGTATGAGTTCATGCAAACCCGTAAATACATTTAAAATAATTAATAATACATTGTTTACGTGGAAATTTCCCCGAAAATGAAAGTCCCGGGAAAATTTTACGTAAAATACTGAAAATAATAGACAGTAATTAAAATAGGTTTAAAATACATATTAACTCATAAAAATATCACATATATATTCAAAATTATTGACACTGCATATCCCGGTACAGTGTAAAAATATTTTAAAAACACGGGATATTACAAAAGATTTCAACACAGTTTGCATAAGCACATGGAGTCTACAAAAATGGGGGATATGCTGCTCATGTCAAATATCAAACAGAAAAATAATCTTTCTAATTATCATGACTTGCCATGCTTAACAATTAAAATGAATAACAAATAAGCTCCTTACTCATTTACACTTTAATCTTTAATGAAACCTAAATTGTAACTATCACATCAACTGGACTCTACTGAATACAAATTGCAAGTACTTTTTATCCTAAATACGAATGTTTAAGAAAAGGATGGATGAAAAGAAATTGAAAAATGGCATTCATGAATCTGTAAAGCACTCTGATGTTGTATAGTTTTTGAAAAACCAAATAAAACCTCCCAAAAATAGGTTTTGGTTAGTGTCTATTTCTACTTTTACTTGTACATTCAGCAGAGGGGTGATGAGTGAGGGGAGGACATAAAGTTGAAGGGCTTAGAAATTAAGAGTAGAGTGAAGTAGTTCTTGAAAGGAAAGCAAATGAAGTGATGAACGAAAATTTTGCTCTTGAAAATGAAATTTTTTGCCAAATTGAATTTGATGATGATGACCAAATAGACTCTTAGATTTTGGAATCTCTATGAACAACACATTTAAGTTTTGACATTAATTACTTCCCCTTGGAGATTATAGCCTTTTGAATTCCAAAGAAACACACATTATATATATATATATATATATATATATATATATATATGTGTGTGTGTGTGTGTGTGTGTAGAGCAACAAGTCTTGAAATGAGTTTGCAGAACAATGGATAGCAGATATAATTTTATTATTATTATTATTATTATTAGGATTTGATTTTTATTTTAAATTAGTATTGATTAGAAATTGACTTTCCTATATTGTTAGGGATTTGATTTCCTACCTTAGCTAGAATTGTCTTTATTTTTATTTCCTAAATAAAAATTAAGGGTTGGTAGGTTTGTGCCACCCTATAAATATGTAAGCCTTAGGGTTATGTGAGATAGTTTTTGTTGAATTGATAATCATATTTATATTTTTCCAATTTTTGGTATTCCTTTGTGTGAATCAACGAATATTGATGATTATATCCTAGTATTTGTGCGTAGATCAATAGGTTATAGAAGATTGATTTTTGGCATTCATGCACAAATAAAAAAACTTCAATATTTATCCCTTTGTTCTTTTATTTTATTCTGATTTTTATTTATTTAAAGCTTTCGCTATCTCACAGAAGACAGCAACATCAACCACAACTACAATGTGTAGAAGAGGTTTATGAGCATGATGATTTACATCATATCAAGCAGCGAATATAGCAAATGGATCAACGAATTGATACCCTCATGGAATAACTCAAGACAAGCATGGAGGAGTTGTTGGTAGTCAATCGAAATAGGGAGCAACTGAATCAAGATCTAAGATGGAACCCTAATGTTAATGACCTAAGGAATCCTTTTGCTAAAGGAAATAATGATGAAGATGACAATGGTGATGGGTATTATGAGAATCCCTATAGACATCAGTGACAACATGTAGAGGTTGATGACAGGTGATGATGGGAAGCAAGTATATGAATTGAAATACCTGAATTTCGTGGTACCTTACAACCCAAAGAGTTCCTTGATTGGGTGGCCATAGTAGAGGAGGTAATGGACTTTAAGGGTGTGCTAAAAAATCATCGAGTACCATTAAGGCAATGAAGTTTTGAGATAGGGCAATGACTTGGTGGTAATAAACTAATCAAACCTGAGTTAGATTGGGGAAGTCCAAAATTACTACTTGGGAGAAGATGAAGAAACAATTGCATGTTGTATTCCTGCCTTATAATTATCAACATTTACTGTATCAAAGGTTGCAGAATTTAAGGCAAGGGGCCCATTTAGTTGATGATTATACAACCAAATTTTATCAATTGATCGCTCATAATGAGGTGCATAAGACAGAGGACCAATTGGTGGCGAGGTATATTGGGGGCCTAAGGGAACAAATCAAGGATACAGTGAAGATGTTTGATCTTATGTTTGTTTCCACAGCACACCAATGGGCCTTACAGATTAAGAGGAGGCATCTGGGAGGTTTTGTGCATAATATTGGGTAGGGAAACATAGGAGGAGGAGCTAGTGCGAGTCATCCAAGTGGAGGCGTGACCACTAGGGCTGCCAATAGACCAACAACTGCACCAAGGCCAAGTGTTATCAAATGTTTTTCATATGGTAAAACAGGGCACAAGTAGTTTAAGTGTAGAAACAGGGGAAAAAGAACCATGTTTATTGATCCAGATGAGCACTATATTGAAGAGGAGGTTGTAGACTTGATAGGAGACATAGTATTTGATGTAGATGCGGGGGATGAGGAGATCATGACTGGGGATGTAGGCACATCATTGGTTATGTGAAGGTCCTACCTAACACCAAGGGCTATTGATGAGGATTTGCTGCGAAATAATATCTTCCGCTCTACCTGCACTATTAAAGAGAAAATTTGAAAATTTGTGATTAATGGGGTAGCTATGAGAATATATTCTCAGTAGAAGTAGTTCAGAAATTGGGAATTATGACTGTCAAGCATCCTAAGCCATACAAATTGGCATGGTTGAAAAAAGGGGGCAAAGTAACAGTTTCAAAATATGCCTTAGTGTCTTTTTCCATCGGGGCAAAATATAAGGATGATGTTTGGTGCGATGTGATAGCCATGGATGCATGTTATCTGTTGTTGGGGCGATCGTGGCAGTTTTATAAAAGCATGATTCATGATGAAAAGGCTAACAAAAATAGTGCTAGTCCCTAAGAAGGATTTTGAACAATCTGAAACAATGTAGGTGAAAACAAGAGTTGTGTTAATTTATTAACCCTGTCCCAGTTTGAAAAAGTAGTGCAGCAATCTAAAATAATTTATGTCTTATTTAGGAAGACGGTGGATATAGAGCTGATGGTTCCTGATGTAGTTTTACCACTTTTAGAAGAGTTCAGTGAATTGTTTCCAGAAGAACTACCTGAAGGGTTACCTCCCATGTGAGACATTCAACATTAGATTGACCTTGAATTAGGGGCATCTTTGCTAAATCAACCACACTACCGGATGAGTCTGATTGAGCATGAAGAACTAGGGAGACAAGTAGAAGAGCTGCTAGACAGGGAATACATTCATGAGAGCCTAAGTCCTTGTGTTGTACCGGCCCTCTTGACACCAAAGAAGGATGGTTCTTGGAAGATGTGTATAGACAATTAGGCCATTAATAAAATAACGATAAGGTAACGCTTCCCTATTCCTTGACTGGATGACTTACTTAATCAACTTAGTGGGGCTACGATTTTCACTAAACTAGATTTGAAAAGTGGCTATCATCAAATTTGGATCTGAGTTAGCAATGAGTGGAAGACAGCCTTCAAGATGAGAGAGGGGTTGTATGAGTGGTTAGTGATGCCATTTGGGCAGTCAAATGCACCAAGCATGTTTATGCATGTTATGAATCAACTTTTGAGGCCTTTTATTGGCAGGTGTGTTGTTATGTATTTTGATGATATTCTAATTTATAGTGCTAACCCGAATGAGCATTTGCAACAACTATGGGAGGTCCTAATTGTACTACGTACAAAGAAGTTCTATGCTGCAGCTAAGAAGTGTGCATTTTTCACTTCTAAGGTGCTATTTCTTGGCTATATTGTTTTTGGAAAGGGGTTGCAGGTGGACAAAACAAAGGTTGAGGCTGTGAAACATTAACCAACAATTACCACCATAACTGAAGTGAGAGGTTTCCATGGATTGGCCTCATTTTATAGGCATTTTATTTCACATTTTAGTAATATTATGTGCCTATCACTGATTGCATGAGGCAAGTGGGAAAATTTGTATGGATTGATGAGGCAAAAAAGGCATTTCAATTGATTAAAATATGCCTTACCACAACTCCTTTCTTAGTGCTGCCTGATTTTTATCAGCTTTTTAATCTACATTCAAATGCTTCAAAAGTGGGGATTAGTGCTATTTTAAGCCAAAACAATAGGCAAGTAGCGTATTTCAGTGAGAAGTTGACAGGGGCCAAAATGCACTATAGTACCTATGATGTCAAGTTCTATGTTATTATGCAAGTTATTAAGCATTAGCATCATTATTTATTTCAGAAAGAATTTATTCTATATACAGATCATGAGGCTTTGAAGCATTTGCATCAGTAAGATAAAGTTTCTGCTAGGCATGCAAGTTGGGTGGCTTACCTTCAAAAATTCACTTTTGTCCTGAAACATAAGTTAGGAGTTACCAATAAGGTGGTAGATGCATTAAGTAAATGAAAGGCATTATTAACCTAAATGACCATAGAGGTACAGGTTTTGAATCCTTTGCAAAATTACTTGAGACTGATCCATACTTTTTTGTTATCTTGGATAAGATTAAAACAAGCGAATGAACAAATTTCCTAATGCATAATGGATTTTTGTTCAAGGGTAATCAGTTATGAATTCCATACTGTAGCCTGCACTTGAAGATTCTTCAAGAATTGCATGGTGAGGGACATGTTAGTCGGGACAGAACTGTGCAATTGGTTAAGGCTCGTTATTTTTGGCCTACCATTCACAAAGAAGTAGAGAGGTTGGTGGGGAGGTGTCGAATCTATCAGGTTTCCAAGGGAGCAGCATCTAACACAGGTTTTTACATGCCTCTGCCAGTTCCTTCACACTCTTGGGTGGAACTCAGCATGGATTTTGTGCTCGGATTACCACATACACAACGAGGTAATGATTCTATCTTTGTGGTAGTTGATCGATTCTCAAAGATGGTGCATTTTATACCATGTAAGAAAACATCAAATGTTATTCATGTAGCTCAATTATTCTTTAAGGAAATATACAAGCTGCATGGTTTGCCTATGCCTATTGTGTTGTATGGAGATACTAGGTTTCTTAGTCATTTTTGGCATAGTTTATGGAAGATGGTGAATACACACTTGAATTTTAGTAGTGCCTATCATCCACAAACAGATGGACAAACAGAGGTGGTGAACCGATCTTTAGGCAACTTGTCGAGATGCCTAGTGGGTGAACATGTGAAGAGTTAGGATCAGAAGCTGTGTTAGGCAGAGTTCGCCTATAATCATGAAATCAATAAAAGTACTGGATTCAGCCCTTTTGCAGTGGTGTATTCAATTGTACCTAGGGGACCCCTGGACTTGATTCATCTTACAATGAAGACAAGGGTTGATGGCAGGGCAACAATTTTTATCAATGAGTTATAGGAAGTTCATCAGTCTGCCCATGACCACCTGGTGTAGGCTGCCTCCAAGAATAAACAGGCTGTTGACAAGAAAAGACAATATGTTGAATTTGACGTGGGGGATTTTGTGTGGGTTGTTCTGACCAAAGACAAGTTTCTTGCAGGCGAATACAACAAGTTTTTTGCCAAGAAGATTGGACCAGTGGAGATCACCGAGAGGATTAATCTTAATGCCTACATATTGAAGCTACCTAGTCATGTTCGGACTGCGGATGTATTCAATGTCAAGCACTTAGTTCCTTTTACAGGTGATTGATTAATTGAGTCAGATTCGAGGGTGAATTTTTTCCACCCTGGGAAGAATGATGCAAGCAGCATAGAGGAACAAGCCCTCTAATTTATGCAAAATTTGGACAAATTATGGTAGTGGCAATTTCATAATTTTAGGCAAGTTCCAAGTATCAGATTTAGGTAATTCAAAAACATAATTCATTTGGAAACAAGCCAACGGCCCCAAGTCACTAGCTTTGCATGTGAGATCCATCACTTTTTGGCCATTCTCTATCATTTAGGCCCTTAAACGGGTAGTTTTGTTATTTTCCTATTTTTAAGGATTATTTTCCTATTCTTTGTTTAGGATTTTTTGAAGTTTTACTATTTAAACTTTCTTTATTTTTGTTGGATGACAGTTTTATGATAATTTGAATTCTCTTTTATTCTTCTAAATTTTTTTGAAATTTTGATGCCTATAGTCTAAATTGCTATAGAAGATCATTTATTGGCAGTCGTGTGTGATTCAACAATATTTTATTGTTTTTATCCGCCCTTCCACTATCAATGAATATTGATGTCTATGTCCTGATATTTGTGCGCATATCAACAGGCTATAGAAGATTGATTTCTGGCATTCGTGCGTGAATAAACAAACTTCAATATTTATCCCTTTGTTCTTTTTATTTTATTCTTATTTTTATTTCTTTAAAGCCTCCGCTGCATCAGTTTGGTATCAGAGCCGAACTTATCCTTATTAATGATGCTTAAAGAATATTATGAAGAGAGCTTATTCTATGATACTGATGACGATGAGGATGCAGATGTGTTTATTGGAGATGAGCCAATATTTGATGAAGAGGATGAGGGCGATGTTGAATAAATTAACTTCATTGGCATTGACGAAATTCTTTACTCTTGTGCTCCTCTAATTTCTATTTTAAAGGAATTACAAGTTGATGGTGATGGTGGATCTATGATGTTTTATGCATTTGTGAGTAAATTTGTTTCACAATATTTGGGCAAAATTTGAGGATGAATTTTCTCTACCCTGGAGGGAATGATGCAGAGCAACAAGTCTTGAAATGAGTTTGCAGAACAATGGATAGCAGATATAATTTTATTATTATTATTATTATTAGGATTTGATTTTAATTTTAATTTAGTGTTGATTAGAAATTGACTTTCCTATATTGTTAGGGATTTGATTTCCTACCTTAGCTAGAATTGTCTTTATTTTTATTTCCTAAATAAAAATTAGGGTTGGTGCGTTTATGCCACCCTATAGATATGTAAGTCTTAGGGCTATGTAAGATAGTTTTTGTTGAATTGATAATCATATTTCTATTTTTTCAATTTTTGGTATTCTTTTGTGTGAATCAGTGAATATTCATGCCTATATCCTAGTATTTGTACGCAGATCAATAGGTTGTAGAAGATTAATTTCTGGCATTCGTGCGTGAATCAATAAACTTTGATATTTATCCATTTGTTCTTTTATTTTATTCTTATTTTTATTTCTTTAAAGCTTCCGATATATATATATATATATATATATACACACACACACACATTGATTGAAAAATTGAAAAAGATATGCACTTACTAGAGAAATAGCTGAGAGATAGTTGTAATTAAAGCAGATAGCTACCATTACTCTGAATAGTTTTACTATCGATCTGAATATCTGGGATGTCAGCAATGTTAGGCCAATCTTCAGCCGTATTGTTGTCACACCTTATTGATAGCTCTAGACATTTGGTGATATGGAGATTTTGTAAGGAAGAGAGGCTGCACATACAGTCTGGTAAAGACATTAGTTTTGAACATTTGGAGATTTTGAGTCTACGCAGGGAAGTAAGATACTGAAGCCCCATGGGAAGAGAGACTAAGTTTGGAAAGTATCTTAATTTTAGAGAAAGGAGGCTTTTAAGGCCGTGCCATTGCATTGCATCGTCTTCATCATCCCCAAAGAGAGATGTTATTCCCGAGCAGCTCCTAATTACTAGATGTTGAAGGGAAGTAAGATTGGACAGCAACACCATAGGCATAAATTCCAAATCTTCAATGCCCACAATAGTCAGATCCTCCAATTCAGAGGAAGAAGAAGAAGAAGAAGTGGATTCCAATGCCTTAGTTGCTGTTTCCAGAATTTGCTCAAAAGACTTGGCAGTGGATCCTACATACCACAATTTTTTAAGAGACGGGGATCGTGGCATCCATCCCTTCAGATTTGGGCAATAGGAGATTGTCAAATCTGAAAGAAAAGGAAATTGAAGCTTTTCAACATTCCATCCCTTCATATTAGGGCAGAGATACATTCGAATTTTTTGGAGAGAAGGAAATAATAACGATGTTCCACCTTCATAGTCACAGTCACAGTCACCTACTTGTATAAATTCCAGATTAGCTAAATCAAAAATCCTGATTTTCTTAAGAAAAGGGAGCAGATGAGAAAGTGGAAGACACTTGATGTTACAACACTTATCGAAACTGATGTCCACCAAATTTGTGAGAGATGAAAGCCAGCTTGGTAGCTTCACTCCCCTGTAATCACTCACAGAAAGACCTTTCAAATATTGGTGAGGCTCCGGTGCTTCCAATGCCATTTCTTCATTTTCCACTTCTCTTTCACATGCTTTGTAATAATTGAAACAATCCCAGTCCAACTCCAAATTTTGAAGATGTTGCTTCTCCTTCAAATTCGCTGCCTCACATTCGATTGTACAATTTACCACTCTTTTCAAGTTTTCGATTGAGTGATCCTCTCAACTTGTTCAACCCATGGAGCTCGCTGAGTCCAGTCACCAGCTTTGAGTCTGAACTATCCCTGGCCACCAAAAATATAGATAGTTTCTCTTGGGAAGTCAATTGTCCAATCCCACAAGGCATATGAGTCAAATTAGAAAACCGCTCATTCTCAAGATGCGTAAGGCTTACCAACTTTTTTATATCGCTTGGCAATTGTGAAAGATTTCCATATCCATTTAATTTCAACACTTGTAAGTTTGGCAGCTTGGTGATTGAATATGGTAGTGTAATCATGGGGATACTTTCAGAAAGATCCAAATATCTTAAATGCTTCATTTTATCAATGGAACCTGGCAAACTCCCAGTGCCTAAGGTAGGTAGACCTAACACCCTTAAACATGTCAAATTAGAAAATATTTCACAGCATGGTTCAATAATATCTGACCTTCTTCTTTTTGATAGGAGTGTCCGTAGCTTATGTGCTTTCAACAAGGATGGTGAGACTACTTCATAATATTGATGAAATGATGCATGTCTTGTCTTTGCATTGCTAATTCCCACCTCAGAATTGGACGATGAGGCACACTCCTCTCCAGCAACCAGCGTAGCAACATCATGCATCAAATCATGAATTTTACATTTTTTATAGTTCCCGAAATCATCCTTCTCAACTTCTTGAAAGAAAGACCCCCAACAAAGATCAGTGAAATACTGAACACCAATTTCTTCAAGAGATTCACTTGGATCTGATGACTTCACATACCTTTGCGCAATCCAAAGTTGTATTAACATTTCCACCTTAATTTTATAGTCTTTGGGAAACAATTTACAGTAAGAAAAGCATTGCATCAAATGGGAGGGTGAATGCGAGTAACTCAACTTTAAAGTGGGTAAAATATCACCTTCTTCCTGCTTAATTTTTGAGAGTTCTTTGTCTTTGAATGACAGCCACCCAGACGAATCCTTTGAATACAATAAACCTCCCATTGTTTCGATTGCCAGAGTAACCCCTAAACACTTTGCCACAATCTCCCTTCCGATACTCTCACGGTTGGGAGATAGCACTTGTCCTGGTTCAAGTGCTATTTCTTTGAACAATGACCAAGACTCCGTATTAGAAAATCCCTTTAATTCATGTATGGCAATTGGGCAGGTCATCTCAGCAACATTTTTTAGCCTTGTGGTTATTATTATCTTACTTCCTCTTGCACCACCCGGTTATTATTATCTTACTTCCTCTTGCACCACGCACTAGCAAATCCATTAGCCCAGACCATTTCTGGGAGTTGTGGCTCCATATATCATCCAACACCATCAAATACTTCTTCCCGTTAATTTCTCGATGAAGGACATTTTTCAATGCTTCCATCCGAATACTTCTAGGTTCTACTACAACTCTTTCAACAATTGATTTTATATCAAAATCATCAGAGATGCAAGCCCATTTTCTTAAATCAAAATGCATTTTGACTCTGCCGTCATTGTATACATGTTGAGCTAATGTTGTCTTGCTCAGTCCTCCGATTCCTACAATTGGAATAATTGGCACATTCTTTTGACAGTTGGAGGACAATAAAAGTTGTATAATTGCTTCCTTATCCTCTTCTCTCCCAGTGACTACTTTAGGAGGAGACGAGTGCGTTTCCCTGCCCTTAGCTTTAAAAACTCTCTCCTCAGAACGCTCCTCCAAGTGAAACCTCCTATTACTAGCAACCTCATCTAATATATTTCTGATAGCCCTAATCTTACGAGACATTTTAATATATTATTTCTGCAAGCCGATTTGAACTCGAAAAGAAACGGCGTACCTCCTTTACTATATTATTGCCAGTCATTACTTGCTGCCGCAAAGCATCTGCTGAGGTCTCATCCAATAAGTCATCTGCATCATAAAATGCTTCTTTCAGCATTTCAAGCCATTCTTTCACTTAGGTGTCTTCCTCCAAGGACTTCTCCTCTGCATGACGCATCACTCCCTTGATGGTAGAAACTGTTCTGTTGAGTTTCTCAAGCTCATCCTTGATGGCTTGTGAACCCAAGTTTGTTAAAATTTCCTGTGCAACACTGAAGAGGACGACTTCTGCGGTTAACAAGATGGAAGATGAGCAGAAGATGCTGGTTGAAGTGTTTTCAAGGGTTTTGGATCAATATTTTTGTTGGTTTCAATCTAGAACATTGCGCATATATTAATTTACATACCTTTCTTGTGCAAGTTGGTTTAAAAAAGAAAAAGAAAAGGAATCCCATGTGAATCGCAATAAGATTGTCTACACACGATGTTACAAAAGCAACAAGCAAAGTCTTCAATAAAACAAAAGCAAGTCTTTTTATATTTAAAAAAACAGTTTGCTAGTCTTTAACAAGTTACAGGCAATTAAGAGATGTCACAGCAACAGCAGATGACTGCTTTTGTTATTAGAATCATATTTTATTGAAGGTTCAGGTAATCAAGGGCCACAAATAAGGAATAGTCACTATTATTATTTTCCCCAGTGCGATTGGCTATAGAGAATAATTGGAAGACAGCCAATATGTTTAATTAATACAAGGAAAATAATTTGAGAATTACATGTTATGTTTTTCTCTTTTCTTTTCTATTTTTTTTTTATATTTTAGTCTTTAGATTAAGTCTACCTATAATAAACATTTTATCATTAGTAGTGCACTACTGAATGCATTTAGAGTTCATTTGGTTCATAACTTGAAACCGGAATTGAAGTCAGAATTAGAATGGAAATAAATCGAAAATAAAATAAAAATTTTAACAAAATGTTTGATTTAAAAGGGAATGAGAATTAGAATCAATATTATTTATTTATGAAAATATATTAAATAATAATTGTTATAAATTTATATATTTTATTTCATTACTTAAAAAAATATTATACTTCATAAATTTTAATAATATATGACAATATTTAAATTTTTGACTAATTTATAATTAATTTTACAGGAATGAAAAGTTATTTCTTATCACTAAAAGAGAAATGGGTAATTTCCTTTGATGGGGGAATCCATTTTTATTCCCATACAAAATTTAAATTAACTAAACATTAAAATTTAGAATCACTCATTTTGATTCCTATTATGATTTTCACCCTTATTTGGCATGAAACAAACGACCCCTAATCAACATTAAAGTAATTTATTTTGAAAATTGCTATGTGTGCATCATTTCTAGCAATTTTAACACATATGCAAATTGTGCTAGAAATATGAAAAAAAAAAAAAAAGGGGGAAAAGCTAAATTAGAACATTTATATTAAATTTTAGGGCAAATTATATAAGATGTATGGCTAAGCATGGATCTAGGGTTGAGCATGGAGATTAAATATCCAAATTGAACCAAATAAAAGGACAAAAAATCTCCATAATTGGATTGGACCATTGACTTTTTGATTTTATCCGGATCTAATTGTACTGATAAAAACTTTTTGGTACAGTTCTGAATATTTATAAATATCTGGACCAAGAATTAGACAGAATTGAACTAAACTGTACTAAATTATATTGGACCAAAATAACCGAAATTTATTTATTTATATATTTATAGTTTATAAGTTACACAAATAAATTTAATATATAAATATTATTAATATTATTTAACTACTTTTAAATAAATAGTGCTAATATTATTTACTTATTATAGGCTTTCATTGATGGCTATTATTGACTTATTATAGGCTATATTGTTTTTGCATTGGATTTGTGTAAGCTATGTTGGATTTTAGTTGTGTAAAACTAAATTTAGACTTGGGTTTATTAGTTATGTTGAACTTTGTTTGTTAGACATGAGTTAAGAAATTATATTAAAGTGTATTTTGAATTGCTGCAAGTATATTTAATGAAATTTCAAATTTCATGGTTGTTTAAAGATTTAAGAACATAGTCTATATTGTATAATTCTCCGAATTTCCGTTTTATAATGGATTGAAATATCCAATTTCTGAATTGTATTGTTATGAAATTTTGGAACAATGTAAGATGGAGATTTTTAGTTGCATTTTTGGTACCAATTCTTAATATTTTTAAATCTCTGATTTTCAATCCAATCCTAGAGATTTTCAAATCCCCATATTGGACCGGACCATGCTTAGCCCTACATGGATCGTACAAAATTAAAACCATTTAAAAAAAAATTAGACCAAAAATATTCAAAACAAAAATCATTGACTGTTTAGCTTCTTTTCGAACTGAACTATTCTAAAAAATTTATTATGATAGGTCTAGAGATTATGAGTTTTTTAAATTGAGAATTGACCTAAACTATCACAAATTGTATCAACTTTTATTAATTTATTAGAAATTTATAGTGTATGTAAATATGTGTGTTTATTTATTTGGTTATTTTAATACTTTTTACTTGTAATTATATCATTATTATTTTTTAATGATGTTTAGAATTAAAGTTAGGGAAATTCTAAGGTTACGTTACTTTTATATACTTTATTTTCACTTTACTTTTAATACTATTGAATGTGAGTGTATTACATCATCTAATGGTAATTATTAATAAAGTAAAATTTACTTTGTAAAAAATAAAGTAACAGCAAAAAGCACAAGTTAATAATCAATAATTGATAAGATCCAAAATTTTGATTTTTTTTAACGCATTAACAGTTCATATGCAAGCATTGCAATTCGATGATCCATTGACATGACAAACTTTATACAAAGCCATGAGGATCTGTTAAAATGAGCTAGAGATCATGTTAAAAAATTAAAGGGTGAACTCAGTGGATCCACAAAGAAATTGCTGGTCACCTACATTAATGCTGCAGGTGATCGAAGTGAAGATGGTTGGGGGTTATCCATGGCAGTAAGTTCATTTTATTCTAGTCCTATATCACTGTCCTAGTTACTGAGATCTCTTGATTAGTTGGTTGGTGCTAACTTCTTTATTTTGATATATCATTAGTCATCACATGAGTTCCCCAAAAATGGGAACTTACATTCTCCTTCAAATCTCCTTCATTACACCACACTCATTGCCACTTCTCAACCCTCTCAAAAGCACAGACACATTTCCCTCTTCTTCAACAATTGGACACATCAAACTCAATCTTGAAGATGAGCTCTACAGTATTTACCTTATTATGATGACGATGAGTTTAGATTCAGTGGTTCTGTGAAGCAGAGAGTTTGGTGGTCTAATGGTAATTTTTTTCTCGTTGATAATGAATTTCAGGGGAACAGAGAAGTGGTAAAGTTAGTTAATTGTGTTGGAGTTGATTGTAATTAGATAAAATGGGTACAAAGTAGGCTTTGAAGAGAAAATATTTTCTGGGTTTTGAAGGTGATAATGATTTTAAGTGAATTTGGGATGGGTAAAGTTAGTTAATTTAATTTTGCCTCTGATGATTATAATTGGGTTTGAATATAAAATTGAAATAAGTGTGCTTGAATAGGAAAGCGTTTAAATTCACTTAACATCTTCACATTCAATCCGTGCGCTCATCATGTTCACATGAAAAGTTGATCCTCCATTAGCTTGTGGCAATACTATTGTTAGATATTTTTTAGCTTCTTTAGACAACTACTCTACGAGTTAAGATTTGAAATACATACAAACTTTTAAGTTCTTGGTCCAAATGCGAAAGAAAAAATAAACCATGATATTATCAAAATGTTGTAGATATTATAAATTAAAATTACTAAGGAAATATATAATCTACTTGGATGCCTGGTTTCTAATTAGCCCCTGGCCTATGATTGAAAGCACAAGAAGAAAGAGGGGAAAAAAAGGCTTCGTTACAACTTGGTGCTATATATTATTTGGATGATGAAGATTGCAAATTTCTTTATTTGTATTGAAATTTAATTGAATCATCTGAAAGTGTTTTGAATGTAGCTGCGGGATATGGTCCAACTGTTGGGGCAGCCCTTACAAACCACATGGATGTGGACAAGGTATTTTTATTAGACATGTCTTTTATGCTTGTGGAATAGCACTAACAAACTTTTTCTACACTTCTTATAATGCTTATGGAATACTACTAATTTATACTATCCATACTAATTGTGTAGCTTGCTTTTACAGGATCAACTGGAACTTGTAAAATTATCCTCGAATAGATAGCAAAAAGTAATATTAAGCCAGTTACATTAGAGCTTGGAGGTAAACCACCATTTATAATTTGTGCTGACATTGACGTTGATAAAGCTATGGACCTTGCACACTTTGCTTTATTCTTTAACCAAGTCTACGTGCAAAATTTACCCATAAAACATACAATGTATTATATATGAGAGTGTTAGTGTGGTGTGTTTTTATTATCTATAGGGTCAATATTGTTTTGCATGGTCCCAGACATATATACATGAGCATTATATAATGATTTTTTAGAGAAAGCAAAACCCCGAGCCATGAGACGAGGTTGGTAATCATTTTAAGAAGGTATTGAACAAGGCCTTGGGTAATTAGGGCCTACAACTTATAAATCTATCTGATAATTATGTATATGCTGGTTTTTAAAAGTTATTAATAATGTGGTCTTAGGGAAGTTATGAAATTTTCAGCTTAACTCGGAGCAATTTCGGAAGGTCCTTGTTACATAAAATATGGTATTGAAAGCATTGCTGCCCTTGAATGTGGCGGTGTTGTGCTCAAAACCTACAAGTGTACGGATTTTGAATTGTAATACAAAAGTATCGTTCTCATGAGAATTGTATATTAAGTACTAATATCTCTATTTAAATTCTTAACTAGCAATCAATAAAGTAATTTAAAAATTCAAAATATAAATCTAAACAATTAAAACAAAGAAAATTCAATGATAAAAACATAGACCTCAGGGTTAGTTTCACCATTACAATCAAATCATGAACACTTAATTATTAAAGACCTTGATTTCAGTTAAGGGTAATTATTCTAAAATATCTAAAGACTCTCTCGAGCTCAATTAAGCATGTTAAGATTAAAGTTTATCCTACTCTCATGGTTAAGAAGTTAATAAAAACTCATTAAGTTCCTTAACAATTAGTTTACCACCGTAGATCATACCTACAATCATGGCTCCCCAAAGAGCTCGCCTACTCTCCTGGTTGAGTAGTGTAAGTCCTATGAGTCTTAAGCTGATAAATTCTCCTAACTCTTGTTGGTTAATTTGCCCATCAACATACAATCAAAAAGGCTTGGAATAATAACAAAACATTAAGCTTAAGATATAGAATTAACTAAAAATCAAAATAATAAAACTTGTGTTCAATCACATCATATAATAGCTACTCCTAACCTAAACCCTAAAAAGAGTTTAGCCACACATAGTTCCACAAACAATAAAACAAAGAATAAGAGAGTTAAGAAGAAGAATAGATAAAACTCATTTAAGCGCCGCTTCAATCTTCAAATCCTTGTTTTCCTTCCTAAGCTCTTGTTTATGGCTTTTAATGTCTCATCTCTTCAATCTCCCTTGAATAGCTCCTTCATATCCCCTTTTATAAGATAATCTTCATGGAAGACTTGATTGCTCTTTTTCAAATAGAAAAACTTCTTTTTTTCTAACATAACCTTGACACGGTCATGACATGGCTATGTCACGTCCTAATGCGTTCTAGCATGGCTTCTGTAACACCCTATTTCTTTGCTATTAAAATAATCCAAGTCTCTATTTAACATATTAATTCAACTATATCATGATTAACAAAGTCCATATATTATTTAAGCACACAAAGATTACAAAATTTTTATTCTTATAATACATAAGAGTTATAATTAAAAATAAGCACAAAATGTATCCTTTTTGTCTAAGTGTATGCTTATAATACAAGGAGAGAAAATGAGAGTTCAGTCGGTGACCTTTGCTCCATACTTTATTTATAATGTGATATGCTTCAAAATAGTTACACTTCAAACTTCACTATCTTGAAAAATAATTGCAATTTGGTGAGTCGCAACTTAATAAATATAAATATCAATTAAATTCTAAAGGCACAAAAGCAAACAAATGATATTAAATCATAATACTAGTACAATTCATTCAAATGCAAGTGCTAATGAAATATTCATTGATTTTATTGTAGCCTGATAAGACAAATACTGCTCTTGGAATTCATATGAAACAATTGCCATTTGATTTTGCTAGCTAGCATATAACATATGAATCATATGATTTTCTTTGATCTTTTGTATTTGCCATGTGATTTGCAAATATTTGTCAAGCTGGTCACAACATCCTTTTATATCCATATGCAAGTGCTCACATGTGAATTTGCATTTAACTTGTAAACACTTATGTATAGACATAATCAATTAATAAGCAAACCATATACATTTAAATAATCAAAAGGAAATTCACCTTAATCACACAATTTCACCCCAACATTTAATCAATATTTATACTCACTCTTTAAGATGTCAAACACTCTATGGATGATTTAAATCACCTTCTCGAGCTTCACCAATACTTTGGGATCCTAAAATATAACATATATTATATTAAAAAAATATACATACACTGTGTGTTTATGTTTGGTATACAATTGAGATATGTTCTGTATATGTGTAAACTTAACATTTATGCATATTTTTCTCCTTGTTAGGCAGTTTGACCATACTAGACCTGGGAGTGAATAACTTTTACCAAATAACTCAAAATTACTTGACTCAATTTTTAAAAAAAACTAGACACTAAGGGATACAACATATCCAAAAATCAACTCAATCTATGTCCTGCACAATAAATGGTGAATTTTTGAATTTAGATATGTGCTCTACACATAAATAGTTTGAGCAGGTCTCAATCAATTTAGAATTTCTCATGTTATACAAATATAATTGCAAAAATATTTTTCATGCACTTCATTGACATATAAATCAACAACTTTCATGTTTTATACTTTATCTAATTCAGCCTCTATGGTTCTCATATTAATTAGGGAAAACCAGACTGCCTGCAGACATTTCAAGCAAAATCAGTCCCACTCCAAGGGTGATTTCTCATTACACACCTATTATTTCACAAAACTGCATCACATGATTTTAGATAACCTATAAATAAATAAAAATTATGTTTACCACTTTGTCTAAATAAGTCTCTAATATCCTCAAAATAATTAATCAACATTAGATACCCTGCTGGAACAGTTACCCAAAACCAGTCCCAAATAAACTTCCATAGAGTTTCACATACTTAATATTTCACAAAACCATTTTACAGAAATCTAGATAAGACATAAACCCATAAGTTTCATGTTTTTAACTTCCCCTAATTCTACTTTTATGGCCTAAAAAATTCGAGTGCAATCTACAGCTATAAACTAGGATTTTCAACATGAAGAACACTATATTCATTATCAAAATCAATTAATTTATTTTTTAAAAATTCTTCAATTAACTTGTTTCCTTTGCTAATTCTTTCTAATTACCATGCTCAACACATCAAGATAGAAGAATTATACAAAAAAATAAGATGAATTTACTTATCTTTGCCAAATTAGAAAACCCCTAAAATTTTCTCTTTTTTTTTTCCTTCTTCTCTTCCTCTTTTCCTTATCTTTTCTTTCCTTTCTTTTTTTTTATTCTCACATTCCAGCCCCATTTCCCTTAGCTTTATATATATATATATATATATATATATATATAGGAGGTGGACAAGTGGAGTTTTCTAGTTTTTTCCTACCTCCCATACATATCCACTACTTAATATATTATTATTATTATTATTATTATTATTATATCAAGAAAAAGTTCAAATCAATCCTTCTTCTATGCAAAAGCTTAATCTAGTCCCTAAATTTACTTATGTAAACTAAATGCAATTCTTTACATATTTATTTATTGACTAGCTTTCAATTTTATAATACTCCAAATACATCATATATTTCACATATTCAAGTATACCATTGCAATACATTAAAATAAATGAAAGGATGTGAAATTCACATAATCAAATTGAATGATTTTAATTGCATATGTTCAAGTGAATTATATGTAATGCATGCAAATTTCAATGAAATGTTTATGGTTAGGGTTAAGGATCTTACATTTTTTCCCCCTCTTTTAAGAATTTTTTCCTCAAAATTCAATACCTGCTAATAAATAAGGATATTGTTGCTTCATGTTCTCCTTAGTTTCCCAAGTGGCCTCTTCTTATGAATGGTTCTTCCACAACACTTTAACCAATGGAATTTCTCGATTCCGTAACTATTTTGTTTTATAACCAATGATCTTTGTCAGTTCTTCAACATAACTCAATCATTGACAATCTCTACTTCTTGATTTTAAGTATATAAGTAGGATCATATCAATATCTTCACAGCATACTCATATGAAACACATTATGGATCTGGGCCATCTTGGGTGGTAATGATAACCTATAAGCTAATGGACCAATTCTTTTAAGAATTTTATATGGCCCTATATATCAAGGACTCAATTTTCCCTTTTTGCCAAATTTGATTGCTTCTTTCCATGGTGAAACTCGAAGAAATACTTTCTCATCCACTTCATATTCCATTTCCCTCTTATGTTGGTCTGCATAACTTTTTTATCTATCCTGTGATGCTTTAAGTCTACTTTTTATTAGTTTTACTTTATCCATAGTGTCTTGCACTATCTCTGGTCCTTCCAATACATAGGTTCCCTCGTCATCCTAAAAAATTAGGACTGCAACACTTTCTTCCATATAATGCCTCGTATGGTGCCATCTGAATACTACTATGATACTGGTTGTTATAAGCAAACTCCATTAAACCAATATGTTCATCCCATGTGCCTTTAAATTCTATTACATAAGCTCGGAGCATATCTTCAAGTGTTTGAATTATTCTCTCTTATTTCCCATCTGTCTGAGGATGAAAAGTAGTGCTGAAATTCAATTTAGTACCTAAAGTCTTGTTTAAACTCTTCCAACAATGGGATGTGAATCGTGGATCCCTGTCTGATACAATGGACACTGGAACTTTATGCAGTCTAACAATTTCATTCACATACTCTGGCTAAAAATTCATGTGAACTACCCCATCTAATAGGTAAAAAGTGAGCTGATTTAGTTAATCGATCAATGATCACCCATATGGCATCATTCTTTCTTGGAGTTTTTAGCAATCCATATACAAAATCCATCATTGTCCTTTCCCATTTCCATACTAGAATTGACAATGGTCTAACTTTCCAACTAGAGCACGATGTTCTACTTTGACTTGTTGACATGTTAAACATTTTGAAACATAATCTACTACATCTTTCTTCATTTTAGGCCACTAAAAATAAGGTCATAAATTATTGTACATTTTGGTTATTCCCGAGTGCATAGCATATAGAGCTGTATATGCCTCTTCTAAAATTTCTCAACATAGGTTATCAATATCAAGAACACAAATACGTGACCTCATCATCAAAATATCATCCTGAATGTTAAACTCTTTGTTCTCTCCTTGTTTTGCTTTCTCAATCTTTTCTTGCAATTGTGGATGGATCCTTGTTTTGCACTGCTTTAATTCTATCCTCCAATATTGGTCTAACTTGTAAAGTAGCAATTAGCATCCCATTTTCTTACAAATTTAGTTTCACATTCATAGCTCAGAACTAAATTAAATAAGATGGTGGAAGTATCCATAAATTAGCCACACTACTTCTTGATTTCCTGCTCAGAGTATCAATTACCACATTTGCCTTTCCTGGATGATACTCAATTATATAGTCATAATCCTTCAATAATTCTAACCACCACCTCTATCTCATGTTTAACTCTTTTTGGCTCAGTAAGTACCTTAAACTCTTATGATCAGTAAATATCTAAAATGTTTCTCCATATAAACAATGCCTCCATATTTTCAAAGCAAACACCATTGCAGCAAGTTCTAGATCATATACTAGATAAGATAATTTACATGGCATTAGTTGTCTAGATGTATATACAATCACCTTGCCATGTTGCATTAACATGACAATCCCTGATGAGAAGCATGAGAAGCATTACTATAAACTACAAATCCTCCACTACCTATAGGAATTATTAGCACCGGAGCAGTTGTCAACTTGGTTTTCAATTCATCAAAACTCTTCTGACATGTTTCAAACCATTTAAATGCAACATTTTTCCAAAGTAACTTTTTCAAAGGGCTAGCTATCAATGAAAATCCCTCAACAAATCGGTGATAGTACCCAGCTAATCCTAAGAAACTTTGAACTTCTGCAACATTCTTTTGGGTTTCCCATTTCACTATTGCTTCTATTTTCTTTGGATCCAATTATATGCCCCATCTAGAAATAACATATCCCAAAAATACAACTTTATCTGTCCAAAACTCACATTTACATAATTTAGCACATAATTATTTTTCTCTTAAGGTTTGTAACATAATTCTTAAATGTTGTTCATGTTCCTCCCTACTTCTTGAGTATACAAATATGTCATCAATGAACACAATCACAAATCTATCCAAGTAAGGCTGAAATACCTTATTCATAAGAGCCATAAATACAGCTGGTGCATTAGTTAAACCAAACAACATCATTAAAAATTCATAGTGCCCGTACCTAGTTTGAAAAGTTGTCTTCGATACATTTGGGTCTGAAATTTTAAGTTGATAATAGTCTGATTTCAAATCAATCTTGGAAAACACCTGAGCTCCCTATAACTGATCTAACAAACAATCTATTCTGGGAAAAGGATATTTATTCTTCATAGTGACACGATTTAATTTCCTATAATCAATACACAACCTCATTGTCCCATCTTTCTTTTTCACAAATAGCACTAGAGCACCCCAAGGTGACACATTAGGCCTAATGAACCCTTTATCAAGTAGTTCCTGTAACTGAGTTTTTAATTCTTTCAGTTCAACTGGTGCCATTCTATAAGGTGAAATGGATATTGGTGTCCCTCCCAGTACTAATTCAATTGTGAATTATACTTTTCTATCAGGTGGCAAACCTAGTAAATCATTTGGAAACACATATGGAAATTTTTTTACCACTGTGATCTTCTCAATTTTATTATTTGTAGTTTTGGTATGTATCACATGTGCTAGATAAGGTTCACAACCTCTTTTAATCATTCGGAAAGCCTTTACAATAAAAATTAAACATGAAGGCACAATTTGTCTTTCCCCTAGAAACATAACCCTCGATCGATTCAAAGATTCTAAAATGACCCCCTTAGTGACACAATTTACTATGGCATGATGTTTGGTTAACCAATCCATACCCAATATCACATCAAATTCATGAAGTGGCAACAACAATAAATCAGCTCTCAACTCCGCTTTATCAATGCAAATTAAATAGTCACAAAAAAAATTGTTCACAACCATTATTTCTCCCAAAGGAGTACTCATAATTAAGTCAAAACATAAGGGTTCAAGTTTATTACAAAATTGAGATGCCATTTTCCATGATATGAAAGAATGTGTGGAGCCAGGATTAATTAAAACGTAAGCTTCTAAATCATAGATAAGAATTTTACCAATGACAACTTCTGGGGCAACAATAGCTTCTTTTCTAGTCATGGCAAACACTCTAGCCTGTGCCTGAGGTCTAGAACCCTGACTTTCCATTCTACTCATACTTTTACCAGCTGTAGTTATTTTGCCTCTATATCCGCCCCTAGTAGATGTTACTCCAACTCCACTTGTTAAAACTCCTATTATAGGCTTTGATATAGCTTTGCCTCTACTACCTTCTGCCACATTGGTTCTTTCAGGATAGTCTCTATACATATGATCAAAAGATCCATAAAAGTAGCACACACCAGTAAGTCTCCTACACTTACCACCATGTTGTTTCCCACAATGTACACATATGGGTCATTGTTCTATAACTTAACTTTGTCTTATGCCTGAATAAGATGGAACTCTAGATCCCCTTCCTCTAAAATTAGAGTAACCACCCCCAGAGCTAGCTTATGGTAGTATGTATCCTCCACGTTTGCCTTGCTTTCTATTATAATCTCTTACAATTTCCCTTGATCCCCTTTTAGCTTGTTGTTCTTGTCCCTCTTTTGCTAGTCTTTTGGCTCTAATTACAACTGCTATTAACTTAATGTAACTCTCAAAATCTGTAGGTGTGATCCTATCTTTGATTTCATATTTTAGTCCCTCTTCAAATATTCAGCATTTGTCTCTATCAATGGCTACCAAAGAAGAAGCATAACAAGATAACTTATTGAATTTTACCAAAGAAGAAGCATAACAAGATAACTTATTTAATGTCGATGCGTTAAAAGTCCTATTTTTTTATTTTTCGCGTATTTTTTTCATTTTTTGTCAATTTTTTCAGTGTTTTGATTGGTTGAAAATTTATTTTAATTATTATTATTATTTGATGAAAATTTCAAAGTGTTCAAAATGCGTAAATAGCTTTCAAAATTAAAATCCTTATCAGTTTGTTTTGGAAGAGATGAACCTATTCCTGTAAACTTGGGGAGTCAGTATGTGCAGACTCTGTTTTAAAAAGCAAAGAGTCTGCATGCGTGCAGGGGGGCTGGAGACTCACACAGACAGAGAGAAATTCACACACACATAGACTAAAAAAAATAGAGAGACTGTAAAAAAGAGAAAAGAGTTACATGAAGAACACCCTTGTCTTTTAAAAAAATCCTATTTTTGGATACTATTAGTGTCTTCGAATGCAAGCAAATCCTAGTCCAGAATCAAATCAATGCTGAGTCAATTTTAATAGTGATAATCCAATCTGAGGGGCTAAAAAAGGCATTTGCACAGCATCTAAGATCATCATAGTGTTTTTTTATTCTTTTATTCCTTAATGATTTTTATTTTATTTTGTTATTGATTTGAGTATTAAATTTCACTAATCTAATTTTTTTGTTTTTTTTTATTTTGATATCTGAGCGGGGATTGAGGAAGAAATAGTTTAATGTTCAACAATTGAACAGAAGATCCATGGAATGTCATGGATGAACTTGTACTATTTTTCAATAGTTTTAAGATTTTAATTTTTATTCTGCATTTTGGTGTCCATTGTAGTTATTTTAATTCATGGCTATATAATTGATTCCTTTTAGTTTTTGTACGTAGTTTTAATAACCCCAGTAGTGGGAATAGTGAAAAATTTAATTTTCTACATTTAAAATCAATTAGTAATTAGGTTCAATTGGGTAAAAAATCAATTAAAATCAATTGTGGTAGTAGCTTAATTTAGGGTTTGCATGTAATTGATTTAGGGTTTCTAGAAAATCACTATAATGTATGTTTGATCCTTTTTAATGTTTTATTTGTTTTGGGTTGTGTTTTTGGGTTTTTTATATTGTTTTGGGTCCCAAGCCCATGCTTAGGTCCAACTTACTTTAAATAGGCTTAAAAAATGGTTAAGGACTTTAAATAATTAAAATCAATTTAGGCCCATTAGGTTAATTAGATTTTAGGCCCACTTAGTTAATTAAAACTTGTTTATACTTAGTTCAGCCCACTTAATTTCATTTCTTTTAAAATAAATAGACTTAAGTCCACTTCTCATTTTAAATAAAAACTAAGTTAAACTTAGGCCCACTAATTTAACTTTCCTTTAAAATTGAATAGACTTAAGCTTATTCCTTAAAAAAACTAAAATAAATAGATCTAAACTCACTAATTAATAAAAAAAATGTAGGCCCACCTTTAGTCCATATCTCACTTGTAAATAAAATGTAAATCTAGCTAACTTTTTAATAAAATTAACATAGTTTAGACTTAAGGACAATGCGATCTTGAATGCTTTTTTATGTGTAATTTTATTGACTAGATGCCTAGGGTTAGATGGATGTCAAATATGGTTTAAATAAAATTGCATGTAATTAAAGGATGAAATAATCATTTATAAAATTATTCTAAATGAACACGAGACTAAGAGAAGTTAATATTCTGTTCCCAAAATCTCTTGATTGTGGTGCTAACTTTCTTTTAGAGAATCAAATACCACCAATCAAATTATCCTAGTTATTACCCTGGGTGGCAACTCTACTTCTCCATGCTTTGACTTTGTGACATAGTAGTGTGTTCCCTAAGGCCCTGAGCCTAAACAATGTCGCAGTTGCTAAATTCTTAGACGCGGGCTAAACTCCGCCGTCTACAACATGCTTTAATGCTTAGTTATCATGAGTTGTCATTTTACTTAGTTGTAATGAGTTGTTTTTAGTTGTCAATTTTGAATTTTTAAAGATGAGCTGTTAATTTTAACTTTTTAAAGATGAGTTGTCATTAGTTGTCCTATTTTAAAGGAAGCCTCCTTAATTAAGGATTTTCCTATATAGACATCTATGAGAATAAGGAAGTAACCTTTTTCTTTGAGGATTAGGTTGTTTACATGCCTATGTAAGGGCTAAACATATGTAAAATAAATTTAGGGTGATAAAGTTTAATCGGTTTCTTTTCAAGTACCTAACATTGATTTAAGTATCGTCTGCCAGTGACTTAGTGGCAAGATGATGACATGGCAGCCGACAAGAGAATTTTTCTAGAATATTTTCCATATCACCCATGCCTAGTCATCAATTTTTAGTGGCTAATTGCAATGATGATCACCCAACTTTACTTTTGTTTCTTTTTTGTCACACAACATTGATTTTGTTTCAAAAAAGATACTATTAAAGATTTGTAGTCTTTTGAATTTCTCTTCAAAAAATTTTTTAATCCCTCAATCTCCTTATCTTTTCAATTTCATCTAGAAATTGTAAAAAGTTTGAAAGTTTACTTATCCTAGGCTATGATACCACTCAGGATGAGTCTGCTCTTACTAAGCAGAATCAAAATAATTTTCAAATTTTTCTTTATTTACTATAAATGCATATAAAATATGGACTTATTTGCAAACAAAAAAAAAAGGCTCTAATTCTAAATTAAAATAGTAATTATGGATTATTTAGGTACTGAAAAAAAAAGTTAAGTGATTGTTATGAAATTAAATAGAAATTTGGTATCTAAAAAGATACAAATTAAAAGTTTGGTAACTAAATTGAACAAAGATAAAGTTCGGTACCCTTCTGTGAATTAGGTGCTAAAAATTAATGACTAGGCATGAGTGATGCAATGAATATTTCTGAATATTCTTTTGCTGGTTGTCATATCATCATCCCACCACTAGGTCGCTGGTGGATGATACTTAAATCAAAGTTGGGTACTTAAAAATAAACCAATTAAACTTTAACACCCAAAAATTCAATAAGTGCAAAGTTGGATACCCACCCATATATTTAACCCTGCGTCAATCATATATGTATTGTGCATTTGGTTTAATTTGTATATAATTTTAATTATAGAATGCTAGAATATATATTTGATTGAATACACAATTCCATCCTTATAGAATAGGTTTATAGGAAATTGTAAAATTTTTACTAGTTTTCTAATATTAACTACATTGTAAAGCTTTTTATGAACTAATTGGTATAAAGTAATTGGTTGCAAAATAAGTTTATTTGATAGGCCTTGTACTGAATTATAGTAAAAGAAAAGGAAACATTTTGAATGGCCCTAACAAAAAAGTGAAATTTCAAGAAAAATGAATGACTCGTGATTATAAGGACTTGCAAAGGATTTGCTTTTGTGTTATAGAAAGACTTGCTTTTATTTTATTGTAGTCTTTGTTTATTATCAATCTTATTGAGATTGTTGACATTCACATGGGATTCAATATTTTTTTGATTTCTTCCTTACAATAATTCACTATTTTATTCACATTGGATGCTTTTTTTTTTCTTTTTGATCTGAAGAAAAACATTTATTGATCTCTTCCCTACAATAATTTGCTTATTATTTTGATAACAAAAACATCGATCTACAACACTTGGAAACACTTCATCCAATATCTTCTCTTCATCTTCGATATTGTCAATGGCAGAAGTAGTCCTCCACAGTATTGCACAGGAAATCATAAAAAAAAGCTGGGTTAACAAGTCATCCAAGAGATCGACCAATGGTGGGGTTTCAAGGATGAGCTTGAGAAACTTAATAGAACTATTTCTACCATCAAGGGAGTGTTGTGTCATGTAGAGGAAAAGTCCTTGGAGGATGACACCCAAGTGAAAGAATGGCTTGAAATGCTGAAAGAAGCATTGTATGATGCATATGACTTATTGGATGGGGGCTCAGCAGATGCTTTGTGGTAGCAAGTGATGACTAGCAATAGTATGGTAAAAGAGGTACGCCATTTCTTTTGAGATCAAATCGGTTTGCTTATGATCTTAAAATGTCTCATAAGATAAAGATGTTTAGAAGTAAATTAGATGAGATTGCTGATAATAGGAGATCTCACTTGGAGGAGCATTCTAAGGAGAGAGTTGTTAAAGCTAAGGGCAGGGACACACACTCATCTTCCCTAGAAATAGTCATTGGGCGAGAAGATGATAAGGAAAAAATTGTAGACCTTTTGTTGTCCTCCAACTGTGAAGAGCATGTGTTAGTTATTCCCATAGTTGGAATTGAAGGATTAGGCAAGACAACATTAGCTCAACATGTATACAATGATGAGAGAATTAGAATGCATTTTGAGCTAACAAAATGGGTTTGTATCTTTGATGACTTTGATGTAAAATTAATTGTTGAAAAACTTGTATCTCCACATATGGAAGATAGAAAGAGTCAGATGGAAGTGCTGAAGGATCTCCTTCACTAAAAAATTAATAGGAAGAACTATTTGATGGTGTTGGATGATGTATGGAACGAGAATCCTGGAAAATGGTCTCAGTTAAAAGATTTGCTAGTGGGTGGTGCAAGAGGAAGCAAGATAGTAATAACCAAAAGGCTCAAAAAGGTTACTGAGATGACATGTTCAATTGCCATATATGAATTGAAAGGATTGTCTGATGAGGAGTCTTGGTCACTGTTAGTATAGATCACACTTAAGACAAGTGCTAACTCCTAGCCATAAAAGAATCAGAAAGGAGATCATGACAAAGTGTTCAGGGGTTCCTCTAGTAATAAGAACAATGGGAAATTTGTTGTATTTTTTAAATTCATAGTCTGAATGGTTGTCTTTTAAAAATGAAGAACTTTCAAGAATTAATCAGGAAGAGAATGATATTTTACCCACTTTGAAGTTGAGTTATAACCATCTGCATTCACATTTGAAGCAATGCTTCGTTTTCTATAGATTGTTTCCAAAAGACTATAAAATTAAGGTGGAAATGTTAATACGAATTTAGACTGCACAAAGGTATGTGAACTCATTAGATCTAAAATAATTTCTTAAAGAAATTAGTCTTCAATATTTCACTGCTCTTCATTAGAGGTCTTTCTTTTTAGAAGTTAAGAAGGATGAGTTTGGAAACTACACAACTTGTAAAATGCATGATTTGATGCATGATCTTGCTATTTAGGAAGTAAATATTTTTTTATTGTATATGTTAGGAAGTAAATATTTGTATACAATTAGGAATAAAGTCTTTTATTTTATTTAATATGTTATTTTATTTCTAATTAGGTTATGATTAGGATTCCTATGTGTATATATAAGAGGTTGTAACCCTTCTTTGAAAATCATGGAAAAATATTTCCCTTGAATTTTCTCTCTTTTTCTCTAAATTTTATTCTTCATGGTATCAAGCATATCCATTAAAATCGACTTTTTTTGAATTCTTGAAATCATATTTTTTTTCTTTCTTCCTTTGAATCATTTGAATCTTCAAAACCATGACCACCAAAAACACATCCATCGTATCCCACAGAACACCCAATTTTATTCAAACCATTCAAGATAATTCTTGCTTTCCCACATGAATTATTCTTAATGATACGAATTATACTCTATGGTCACAACTCATGGAGATGTGAATTGGAGCCAGAAATAAATCTAGCTTTCTTAATGGCACTATGCCAAAACCACCAGTAGGAGATAAAGCTTTAGAGACTTGCTTCTTAATAATAATCAAGTCAAAAGTTGGTTGATTGATTCCATGAGTATCACATTGATGCAGAGATTCATCTGTCTTCCAACAACAAAGGAGATATAGGATGTTGTCTCAAAAACCTTCTATGATGGATCTAATGAAACTCAGTTCTTCAAATTAAACTAGAAATCATTCACAACACGTCAGAATGGTAAGCCATTACCTGTAAATTATAATGAACTGGTTGAAATATTTTAGGAAATTAATGCCCGGACGCGTGCATAAGGGGAGGATGTTAATGGAGTAGTATCACTCCACAAATATATTACCCAATTTTTGAACACATATTTTTCCTAGTCGAGCTTGATTCATAATTTAATAATGCTCAGAATGAAATTCTTTTAAAGGATCCACCTCTTGATCTCAAGTCTAGTTATGCATATGTGTAGAGGGATCACAACTAGTGCCATATGATGGAAGAGCCAAAGATACTACCGGACCATGCTATACTTGTAGCAGCTCAGACTCATCCCCAGTTCAAAGGGAAAATACCTAGTAAGTCCATCACATACACTTGTACTCATTGTGGCAAAGTTGGACACTCCAAGGAATGGTGCTATGAAATTATGGGATATCCATAATGGTGGGATTTCAATAGAAAGCCTCGTAAGAAGCTCGGAAAGGCTATAATTGCCACCTCTAGTGGTACTAAACCAAGTGGTGATCTTGATTCAATATCAGGTATAATAAATCTTACTCAAAATAAGGCTTATTAATACAGGTGCTACTGATCATATGACAAAACTCCACTCACCATCTTACATCCATCCGCCCATCAACCCAATAAAATATTCTGACTGTTAATAGAGGCATAGCACCGATCACTCATGAAGGATCAGTATTTAACTCTTACTCTCTTAATCTATATATTGTTCTTATTATTCCATCTCTTTCTTGTAATCTACTATTTATTGGCTAAATCATTGAAACCTTGAATTGCACTGTTAAATTTTGGCCTAATTATTAAGTTTTTCAAGACATTGCAATGCACTGGATTATTGGCTTTAGTGTTAAACATGGAAAGTTGTACTATCTCGATTTGCATGGTGATTCAAGTCAAAATTCAAGTCAAGTCAATAGGGTTAGTAGAAGTTGCTCGGCCAAAGACCAAGTAATCTTGTGGCATCATTGTCATAGTCATCTCTTTTTTCATTATCTTCGACAAATAAAATTGGAATTATTTTTGAATACCACATACTCAAAATTCAAGTGTGATATTTATGAATTGGCAAAGCCACCGAATCTCTTATATACCAAGTAATAATAAAAATTCAATTCCATTCATTCTAATGTCTGAGGACCTACTCGAATTCCTACTCTATCTGGTGCTCAATATTTTATGACATTTATTAATGAATGTACCAAGATGACCTGGGTATCACTACTTTCAAACAAGGGAGATGTGTGCTCTGTGTTTCAAGACCTGTATAAAATTATGGTGTTGGGCGATTTCTGCAAGTGTATGGTTCATTATAAGTAATATATGATGAGTGAGTATCATTCCGACAAGGAGATGAGAAATTCTAGTACTAAGTGTGATCTTTCCTCCTACAAGCTAATAGAATGAATGATTTTAAATTGGAAAATTAAATAAACAGAATGCTAATGTAAATAGATTACATTTAATGAAATTTAGGATTTAAAAACTAGAGCTTGGGTTCATTCACCAGGCATTTGCTTGAATTACAGGATTTTGTTAGTTCGGTTAATAAATCTTAATCAAGGGTAGATTGTTCATAAATTCCTAAGGCTTCTTTCAAAGTCACTCAGGCATACCTAAAGCAAACACAACCTATTCTCATGGTCTAATGAATTACTTAGGTTTATTAAGTTCCTTAACAGTCTATTAATCCCCTAAGGTCTTGTCTACTTTCATGATCAAGGATCCCTAAAATCACAGGTTTTATGAGCTAACAAATCATGCAACTTTTATTGTCATAAATTTATCCACAGCCATGCATTTAATCAAGCCTAAATTAAACATAAGATTAATGAAGCAAAACCTAATAAATTGGCTGATAATAATTAACTGCAATAAAACAATATCGAGACAAGCAGTAATCCTGGCTACATGAATTCAAACTCTAAAGGAATTTAGTTACACATAATGTAAATTATTAAAGACAGGAATAAACAAATATAACAAAATGAGTTTGGAGAAATATTCACCATTTTTCATCTTTGTTTCTTTAATCCTCTATTTTGTTCTGTCTCTCTATTTTTGCTCTCCTGCCTTTATTCCCTATCCCCCCTTTCTGTGAGTTCATGATGTCTTATATCCTCAAAATTAGGGTTACATGTGATGCATGCATCCGAGTTGAAATTCCTTAAATGTACAAGCATAGTTGGACTTGCACGGGCATGCACATTCATATAAAGTTCTTTTTGCAGCCGTGTTAATGAGTGCATATATGTGTCCTTGCCTTTAGAAATTATGGCATGGTCGTGTGAATCAAGGCATGACTGTGCCTTTGTTGCCTTCAATGTGGCATGACCATGTTGATGAGTGTGCGGCCGAGCCACTTTTGCCTTGGATTTGGCACAGTCGTGTTGAGCCTTGCACGGCCATGCTCTTTTTCTCTTGTGAAATGGCATGGCCATGCCCTAGTTTACATGACCATGCTCTTTCTCTCTTGAAGAATGGCACGACCATGCTCTATCTTACACAGTCGTGCTCCTTCCTTTCCAAATGTTAGCACAACCGTGTTTTGCATCACATGGTCGTGCATGATCAATGCATACTCGTGTTCCTTTCTCTAACTTTTTTGAATCTTTGACTTTTCTTAAGGCATTTAATTTCTACAGACAAAACAGTGAGAAGAATACAAAAATTAGATAGAGAATATAAAACTCATAATTTATTTAATTAATGCATGATTATATCTATATTACATTTAAATGTCCTAATATTATCTAAATGCTAAATTTATTAATTATTATGCAAAAAATGGAAAATTATGCAACTAAAATGAAATGTTATTAAATAAAATCAAAGACTAAAGAGTGTAAATTTTAATAGTACAATGCAATTATCAAATACCCCCCCCCCACTTTAAATTTTGCTTGTCCTTAAGCAAGAACCTTATTATAACAATAATATGAGCATATTAAAATAAAATTACAGATAGTTTAATCAATACTATAACAGGTTAATACAAGTATTATTTAGCAAAACTAAGTTAATAAATTAAGAAAAATACTGCAAATATTACCAAGTGAAGCATACCTCTCAAATGAATTATTCACAATAATTTATGAACTAAAACTTATAAACCAAGGAAAGTCAAACATATTTAAATTATTAGTCAACCCTTAAGCTAAATATAATAACCAGCTGAATTTTTATTTTATTTTATTTATGTTGGATTAGAATCCATCCTAACTTTGGTATTCCCTATCGTTCCTGTATTACTAAGCATGAATACCGCCGTTAAGTGCCTTTGAATTACTCTTACTCAATTTGAGCAATGGAGTAGAATGGAGATTTTTGCTCCTCTAATCCCTTTTTCTTTTGAAACAGCTAAATTATCATATAATAGAAAAAGCTTTTCCTAATAATAAAAAAATTATCCAAATCTCTTGATTGCAAAAATTTTATCCAAAAATCATTTTTAAATAAAAAAATAGAGAGGTATATATTTAGGTTGATTAAAAGTTAAAAAGTCTAATTCTCAAATATTAACAAAGCTTTAAACCATATTCTACAAGAATTAACCACATACTGCATCAACTACACTAGCTAATTTTAATTTTAATATTCAAAGCTTATAATTATAACAAGTTAGCAAAAATGAAAATGTGGGAAATTATTATTATTATTATTATTATTATTATTATTATTATTATTATTATTATTATTATTATTATTATTATTATTATTATTATTATTATTATTATTATTATTATTTAGAAATGCAATAAATAAATGACAAATTACTCAAAATTAATAAGATAAAATACTAAAAAGATAAAGTAAATACTCCCCCACACTTGAATTTTACATTATCCTCAAAGTGGCACTGCAAGTGAAAGGAAGTGGCTGGAATCTATGAAAAGAAAAAATAAATAATAAAAAAAATAGAGAATAAATAAAATAAATGAAAAGCTAACACAAAAAGAATTTGAAAAAGTGTTTTGGAGGTTTTATGACAGTGAAGGTCAAAAAGGGGTATCAAAAGGTGTACATAAAATTGAAAGGTCACATGCCTCTGAAATCTACATGCCCATGCTACGTGTGAATGCATGGATAATGCACACACCCTTGCACATTAGAAGCTCGAAAATCACACGACCGTGTTTGGTGAGGGACGGTTGTGCATATTGTGAGCACGAGAATGGCATGGCCGTGTAGGTGAGGGCATGGCCATGCAAAATGTGTGCATGAGAATGACACAGTCGTGCTTTAGGGGGCACGACCATGCTTATTGAAGGCACAAATATCACATGATAGTGTTGGATAGGGCATGACCGTGTTGACTGAAGGGACAAAATGGCATGGCCGTGTTGGTGAGGGCACAGCCGTGTTTTGGTACTTAGTTGCACATGTGTGTTATTTCATGGGATGCCCATGTTACGTTTATGAAGCTTGGCCTTCAATATGCATGCAAATAATGTGAAATATAGTAACATATGTCCCTACTTAAAATTATCATTCAAAATCACTCCAAATATTTTCAAAGTTAACAAAACATTTAAGCACACACACAAAATATAAATATAAATAAAAACAAAAGTAAAGAAAACTTCCCTAAATTATTTTCTGATGCTGCAGTAATCTGAATTCTGGATATCACTAAAAACTTAAGAATAGTTTTTGCTGCATGTATCTCCTAGGTATTCAAAAAGATGCATAATGAATAGAGCTCCTCAGGGGAATCAAACTAACTAAAAAAATTTTGAAAAGAACAAATAAATAACACTTGGGTTATCTCCCAAGAAGTTCTTTGTTTAAAGTCATAAGCTGGACTTTATGGAGCAAAGGTCAGGTAGGTGAAAAAAGTACAGAAGATGCTCTTGTTGGAATTTCTCTAGACTTATGATAAAGCTTTAACCTCTGGCCATTGACTTTAAATGAACCAGAGTTATGACTCTATATCTTTATTGCTCCATGTGGATAGACATGTTTAACTGTAAAAGGTCCTAACCACCTTGATTTCAACTTTCCCGAGAACAGTTTCGATCTAGAGTTAAACAATAGAACCTGGTCTCCTACTTTGAACTCTCTTTTTAGAATATGCTTATCATGCCATCTTTTTGTTCTTTCCTTATAAATCTTGGCATTCTCATAAGAAGTTAGTTCGAATTCCTTAAGTTCATTCAACTGGAGAAGTCTCTGAGTGCCAGCCTTATGCAAATCAAAGTTTAAAAATTTTTTAGCCTAAAAAGCTCTGTGTTCCAATTCCACTAGTAGATGACAAGATTTTCCATAGAGGAGTATAAATAGAGAAGCACCAATAGGGGTCTTAAATGTAGTTTTGTAGGCCCATAGAGCATCATCTAACTTAGAAGACCAGTCTTTTCTTGATGCTGATACTGTCTTCTCCATAATGGACTTGATGGCTCTGTTAGAAATCTCAACCTATACACTCGTCCGAGGGTGATAAGGAGTAGCAACTTTATGAGTAACACTATATTTCTTCAATAAGTTTTCAAACTGGTGGTTACAAAAGTGTGTACCCCCATCACTGATGATTGTCCTTGGTGTCCCAAATCTGGAAAATATATTCTTTTTAAGAACTCCTACCATCATTAGTTGGGGATGCTAAAGCTTCTACCCACTTAGATATATAGTCCACCTCAACTAATATATATTTGTTCCCTAGTGAGCTAGGAAAGGGCCCCATAAATCTAGTCCCTAAATATCAAAAATTTCAATTTCTAGTATTCTAGTCAAAGGCATTTCATTCCTTCTTCCTATGTTCCCCGTTCTCTGGCATCTGTCACAATTCACCACAAACCATCTAGCATTTTAGAAAAGAGTTGGCCAGTAAAAACCACTTTGGAGAACCTTGGCTACTGTCTTAGTGGACTTAAAATGTCCTCCACATTTGAGGGAATGACAATGTGTTAAAATGGCCTGAATCTCATCCTCTGGAAGGCATCTCCTAATTAGTCCATCTCCACATCTCTTGTATAGAAGAGGTTCGTCCTAATAATAATACTTAACATAAAAAAAAAACTTTTTCTTCTGCTGGTAGGTAAGATCAGGTGGTAACACTCCACTTACTAAGAAATTAACAAAATCTGCATACCAGGGTACTGAAACTTGCATTTGCATCAACTGTTCTCCTTTGAAATAGTCATCAATTGGTAATTCAGAACCTTTCCCAAGTAGTTCCAACCTAGACAAGTGGTCAGCTACAACGTTCTCTGCTTCACTCTTATCCTTAATCTCCAAGTCAAATTCTTGTAGGAGCGGTATCCACCTTATCAAATAAGGTTTGGTGTCTTTCTTGGAGAGGAGATACTTCAAAGCTACATGATCAGTGAACATAATCACTCTGCTGCCTGTCAAATAAAAGTAAAATTTTTCAATGGCAAAAATCACAGCAAGAAGCTTTTTCTCAATTATGGCATAATTCAGTTGAGCTTCATCCAAGGTGTCATTGGCATAGTAAATGGCATATGCCCGTTTGTCTCTCCGTTTCCCTAAAATAGCACCAACAACATAGTCACTAGCATCACACATTACTTTAAAGGGGACGTTCCAGTTTGGTGGTTGCAGGATTGGAGCAGATATCAGAGCCTCCTTTATCCTCCAAAATGCATCCAAACAATCTTTATTAAAAATAAACAGGGCATCTTTAGCAAGCAGATTAGTAAGGGGTTTTACAATCTTTAAGAAATCTTTGATGAATCTTCTATAAAACCTTGCATGTCCTAGGAAGCTGTGGATTCCTTTAACACTAGTGGGAGGTGGAAGCTTTTCAATGACTTCAAATTTTTCTCTATCCACCTCTATGCCCTTGTCAGATACTAAGTGTCCTAGAACAATTGCTTTTATGACCATGAAGTGGCATTTCTCCTAGTTCAAGACCAAATTGACCTCTTCACATCTCTGTAAAACTCTAGATCGATTGTTAAGGAGATCATCAAATGAAGAACCATTTACAAAGAAGTCATCCATGAACACTTCCATAATTTTTTCAATAAATTCAAAAAAGATTGCCATCATGCATCTTTGAAAGGTTGTAGGGGCATTGCAAGCCTAAAGGGCATGCGTCTATAAGCAAAAGTGCCATAAGGATATGTAAATGTGGTCTTTTCTTGGTCCTCAGGGTGTATAGGAATCTAGAAAAATCCATAGTATCCATCTAGATAATAGAAAAATGAGTGTTGTATGAGTCTCTCTAAAGGTTAGTCAATGAAAGGAATAAGAAAGTGGTCTTTCCTAGTAGCCTTGTTCAATTTCCTGTAATCTATACATGTCCTCCATCCTATAACTATCCTAGTAGGGATCAATTCATTATGTTCATTTTTAATCACAGTTATACCATCTTTCTTCGGGACCACATGGATAGGACTAACCCAATTACTATTAGAGATTGGGTAAATTATACTAGCATCTAACAATTCCATTTTTTCCTTTTTAACCACTTCCTTCATATTAGGATTAAGTCTTCTTTGATGCTCAATGGAGGGTGAACAACCTTCCTCTAAATGGATCCTATGCATGCAAAAGGAAGGCCTAATCCCTTTAAGGTCATCGATGGTATACCCTATGATCTTCCTGTGGTTTCTGACTCTTCTAAGCAACTTATCCACTGGTTCACCATTTAACTGTGCATTAACAATAATCAGATAAGTAGAATTAGGTCTTAGAAAAGCATACCTTAAATTAAGCGAAAGTTGTTTAAGTTCAACTTTTGGTGTGTCTTCCTCTTTTAAGGCACAGATAGTATAGAAATCACGAGGGGGCAAGGGGTCATACCTTACTAACTTACCTTTAGGCAATGCAAGAGAGGCATTCAGGGTGTTTATAAAAGCTGCTATCTCAGGATCTTCTTCATCAGAATCTGTATCTCAAGTGAGGCTTGCTTCTAGTGGATCTTCAAGGTATTTTTTCTTGAATATTTTCTCTACACAGCTTTGGATAAGCAAGTTTGTTAATGAAGGATCTTTTATCATTTGGAATACATCAAAACCAATTGTGTCTTCTCCAATTTTGAGTTTCATTTTACCCCACTTCACATTAATTATAGCACTAGCAGTGGCTAAGAATGGTCTTCCCAAAATTATGGGAATCTGAGAATCTTCTTCCATCTCTAATACCATAATGTCACAGGGCACATAGAATTCTCCAACCTTGATTAGTATGCCTTCCAAGATCCCTTCAGGGTAAACAATAGACCTGTCATCTAGCTGCAAGGAAATATTTATTTTTGGGTTCACCTATGCTTAATTTCCTACAGAGAGATAAAGGCATTATAGTGACACTAGCTCCTAGATCATAAAGAGCTCTGCTAATAGAAAATTTACCAACAACACAAGGTATAGTAATACTCCCTGGATCATTAAGCTTTTAAGGAAGCTTATTTCTAATCAATGCACTGCATTCCTCATTTATTGGAATAGTATCATAATTATCCTAATTTCTTTTGTTGGACATAATGTCTTTCAAAAATTGTGTACTTGGGCATTTGAGTAACAGCTTCCAAGAAAGGAATGGTGATGTCCAGTTGTTTAAACACCTTCAAGACTTTCTAAAATTATTTATCCATAGTAGAGTTATGCATCCTCTGAGGGAATGGTAAGTAA
The DNA here is from genome assembly GCA_947683625.1 of Mallotus nudiflorus. Lineage (NCBI taxonomy): Eukaryota > Viridiplantae > Streptophyta > Magnoliopsida > Malpighiales > Euphorbiaceae > Mallotus > Mallotus nudiflorus. The sequence continues at coordinate 103,101 of CANTUR010000556.1, forward strand.
GGAGTCTTGACTGTCATTGGCTCCTATGCTTCTGCCTGTGGTTGCTGAGTGGTCTCTGGCTCAACTTCCTACTCTTTATTCTTAGATTCAGCCCTTGGTAGATTCTTCCCACTTCACAGAGTTACTATTTAGGCTTGCTCTCTCGAGTTTTAAGGCTGACTTGGAAAGTGACCTGGTTAGTAAAAATTAGAGGAACTTACTTGAGAAGCGACTTAATTCTCTAGTAATTTAACATGTGTGGTCAACTGTTCCATCCTAGCATCGTACCACTTGAAATCTTCCTCATGATGTTTGAGGCTATCCTGAACCATCTACATTACCTTGTTTTGTGTTTGGATGAAATTTTCCATCATCAGTTCCATATTAGATTTAGGTTCAGATTGAGAAGCCATGCTCTTCTATTGAAAACCTGGTGGGGGTGGAGGCTTGTATCCATGTTGTATATTTTGAGCTTGGTGTCCACCTTAATTTGGCTATGAAAAATTCGGGTGATTTCTCCACCCTGGGTTGTAAGTGTTGGAGTAAGGGTTCCCTTGGGGTCTGCCAGTGTAATTGTTTAAAGCATTAAGTTGCTCAATTGAGGAACATTAAGAGTAAGGATTGCCTTATTGATAGTCTACTATAGCATGCCTTGCTCTGTATACCTCACAATAAAGTAATTGAGATGGATGTCCTACAAAATTTAGCTTCTCCAATTTTTTTGTAAGTGAGTCCAATTTGGCATTCACCATGCTTAAACCATCAAAATCATAAAGTCTAGCAACTTTTCTTGGTTGGTTTTTCTCTCCATACCATTGGTAATTATTGGATGCCATCTTCTCCAAAAATGCATATGCATCTACTGGTGTTTTACTCATAAAAGAGCCTTGAGTAGTGGCATCTATTATAATATGTAGAGATTCTAACAATCCTTGGTAAAAGGTTTGCATCAAAAACCAGTCTGGAATTCTATGGTGAGGATAATTTCTTTGTAAATATTTGAATCTCTCCCAAGCTTCATACAGTGATTCACCATGTTACTGCTTAAATCCAGCCAATTCCTGATGATACTTAGCAGTCTTTCTAAGTGGATAATACTTTATCAAGAAAGCCTTAGAGAGAAGGTCCCATAAAGTGATTGAATTTGGGGTTAATGAACTCAGCCATAGTTTAGCTTTATCCCTTAAGGAAAATGGAAACAATTGGAGTCTGATTGCATCTGGACTAATTCCATTAATCCTGAAGGTGTCATAGATATCCAAGAATGAAGCTAGGTGGACATTAGTGTCCTCTGAAGGTAGTCCAGTGAACTGGTATTATGAAACCATTTGGATGTAGGCTGGTTTGATTTTGAATATGTTGGCTTCGATGTTGGGTTTCACTATGTAATTCTAGCTTCCCGTTAGACTAGGTACACCATATTCTTCCAGAGCTCTGGCTGGAGCTCCTTGTCTTGCCATTACTTTGAGTCTTTGTCTTATCCTATTTTGTTTGCAAGTTTTTTCAATCTCTGAATCAAGCTCTTTTAATTTAGGATTATAGGACCTTGTTTTCATAAATAAGAATTAGGTTCCTAAAATGAAAAAAAATTAAATGCAATTAATAAAACAAGAATAAAACTATTAGTCTTGCAGAAAAAAAAGTCTATCCTAATGTAGGTATTCATCGATCTCCCTGGAAAAGGTGCTAAAAACTTTTTGGTCAATTTCCGCAAGTTTATGGTTTGTTATAAGTAATATATAATGAGTGAGTATAGTTCACATAGGGAGATAAGAAATTCTAGCACTAAGTGTAATCTTGCCTCCTATAAGCTAATAAAATGAATGATTTTAAATTGGAAAATTAAATAAACAGAATGCTAATGTAAACATATTATATTTAATGAAATTTAGGATTTAAAAACTAGAGCTTGGATTCATTCACCAAGCACTTGCTTGAATTACAGGATTTTATTAATTTAGTTAATAAATCTCAGTCCAGGGTAGACTGCTCATAAATTCCTAAGGCTTCTTTCAAAGTCACTCAGGCATACCTAAAGCAAACACAACCTATTCTCATGGTCTAATGAATTACTCAAGTTTATTAAGTTCCTTAACACTCTATTAATCCCCTAAGGTCTTGTCTACTTTTGTGATCAAGGATCCCTAGAATCATAGGTTTTATGAGCTAATATATCATGCAACTTTCATTGTCATAAATTTATCCACAGCCATGCATTTAATCAGGCCTAAATTAAACATAAGATTAATGAAGCAAAACTTGAGAAATTGATCGATGATAATTAACTGCAATAAAATAATATCGAGACAAGCAGTAATCCTGGCTACATAGATCCAAACTCTAAAGGAGTTTAGTTACACATTATGTAAATTATTAAAGATAGGAATAAATGAATATAAGGAAAAGAGTCTAGAGATTTTCTATTTTTCATCTCTATTTCTTCAATCCTCTATTTTATTCTGTCTCTCTATTTTTGCTCTCCTACCTTTGTTCCCCATCCCCCCCTTTTTGTGAGTCTATGATGTCTTATATCCTCAAAATTAGGGTTACGTGTGATGCATGCGTCCGAGTTGAAATTCCTTAAATGTACAAGCATAGCTAGACTTGCACGTGCATGCACATTCGTATAAAGTTCTTTGCACAGCCATGTTGTTGACTGACGGGCATGTCCTTACCTTTAGAAATTATGGCATGGTTGTGTGAGTCAAGGCATGGTCATGCCTTTGTTGCCTTCAATGTGGCACGACCATGTTGATGAGTGCATGGTCGTGCCACTTTTGCCTTAGATTTAGCACGGTCGTGTTGAGCCTTGCACAGCTGTGCTCTTTTTCTCTTATAAAATGGCATGGGCGTGCCTTAGCTTACACGGTCATACTCCTTTTCCCTTAAAGAATGACACGGCTGTGCACTATCTTGCACAGTCATGCTCCTTCCTTCCCAAATGTTAGCACGACCGTGTTTTGCATAACATCACCATTCATGATCAATGCACACCCATGTTCCTTTCTCTAACTTTTTTGAATCTTTGACTTTTCTTAAGGCATTTAATTTCTATAGACAAAATAGTGAGAAGAATACAAAAATTAGACAAAAAATATAAAACTCATAATTTATTTAATTAATGCATGATTATATCTATATTACATTTAAATGTCCTAATATTATCTAAATGCTAAATCTATTAATTATTATGCAGAAAATGAAAAATTATGCAACTAAAATGAAATGTTATTAAATAAAATCAAAGACTAAAGAGTGTAAATGTTAATAGTAAAATGTAATTATCAGGTGGCCATGCAATACCAAAGTAAAATCTGAGTCTTGTAGTCTGACAATGGTGGGGAGTATCTTAACTCAGTTCTGAATGATTTCTACTGCGAGCAAGTCATTCACCACTAAACATCTCATGCTGTCACTCCCCAACAAAATGGTATAGCCATATGGAAGAACCAACAGTTATTGGAAGTCATTTGAGCATTATTATTTGACATGAATTTTCCTCGAGAATACTGGGGAGAGGCTATTCGATCCGCTGCATATCTCATAAATTGAACACCATCAAGAGTAATCGATTTCAAAATGCCTTTTTAAAAACTTTAAAAACTTTTCATATCTCCACCTCTCAATAATCTAAAGCCCTGAGTCCTTAGATTTTTGGCATATGTTCATTAAACACTCAGTATATTAGATCCTTAAGCTATCTGGTGTATCTTTATTGGCTATGCAGATCTACAAAAGGGATATCAGTTTTATGATCCAAATGCAAAGAAGATGTATGTAACTCGGGATATTTGGTTCCATGAAAATTGTCCTTTCTTCTCTCACTCCAAGTGCTCTCTTCAGGGGGAGAAAAATCTGAACCTCTTTGAATTTAAAGATAGCATTCCAAGTTTTCCAAATGTTTTGAATCCTTTAAATCCGAGTATCTTAAATATCCCAAGTCTCCCGAATGTTCCGAGCATCTCACAAACATTTGATAATCCAAGTCCGAGCATCTAACCTGGACAGATAATTAAAGATAATTCGAGTAATCAAAATAGTACATCTTCCTAACCTACACCAGAAGTTAAAGAAACTTTGGATGCAGATGTGCAAAATAAGGTAAACTTGTCTCCCTTAGTAACTCCAAATACCGAGCCTCATTATCCTTCTAAAATCAATAGAGGGGTTCTAAAAAAATAATATGATCTGGATCTTCATACCAAAGCTAAATATCCTATCAATAACTCATATCAACCAATTGTTTGTCTAACTCACATGCATTTATTGTAAATCAATTATCTACTGTATCTATTCTGAGTAATGTGCAAAAGGCTTTAGATGATTCGGATTAGAAGAAAGCCATGAATGATGAAATGAAGGTATTGTAGAAGAACCGCACATGGGATCTTGTTCCTCTTCCTGAAGGAAAGAAAACAGTGAGGTGCAGGTGGATATTAACTATCAAACTCAATTCAGATGGAAGCATAAATCGGTATAAAGCTCGGTTGGTAGTAAAAGGATATACTTAGAAGTGTGGAATTGACTATAAAGATACATTTACCCTAGTAGCAAAAATGAACAACATTCGAGTTCTTATTTCCTTAGCTACTAACCTAGACTAGCCGCTATGAAAATTTGATGTGAAAAGTACTTTTTTGAATGGAACCATAGATGAAGAAGTGTATATGGATCCACCACTGGGAACTAGATGTACTGACCAAGTATGCAAACTAAAAAGGGCATTGTATAGACTCAAGCAATCACCTCAAGCATGGTTTGGACGACTCTCAACTTTCATGAGAAAGCTCAGATATAAGCAAAGTGATGTTGATCATACACTATTCATAAAACATAAGTTAGGTAAAGTCACTGCTCTAATTGTATATGTTTATGATATGGTGGTCACTGGGAATGATCCAAGTGAGACAACAATCTTGCAAAGACAATTAGCACGAGTTTAAACTTAAGGATTTGGGTAACTTAAAGTATTTTTTAGGAATTAAAGTTGCAAGATCAGCTCAAGGGATTTCCCTCTGCCAATGAAAGTATGTAATGGACCTACTGATAGAGGTGAGCATGTTTGATTGTAAGCCAGCCGAGACTTCAATTGAAGTCAACCTTGGACTTTCAGTCCGAGGAGATCAAGTCCCAACTGATAAAGATCATTATCAAAGGCTAGTTGGAAGGTTGATTTCCTTATCTCATACTCGGCCAGATATTGCTTATGCAGTAAGTGTTATAAGTCAATTCATGCATTCTCCGAGAAAAGAACATATGGATGTAGTATACCGAATTTTATATAACTAAAATCTTCTTTGTGCAAAGGTTTATTCTTTGAGATGAATAAGGATTATGAAATTACTAGCTATACTGATGTTGATTGGGCCAAAGATCAGACTGATTGAAAGTCAACATCCGGGTACTTTACGTTTGTTGGAAAGAATTTAGTCACTTGGAGAAGCAGGAAACAGAAAGTCGTAGCAAGGTCAAATGCTAAAACTAAGTTTAGAGGAATGACTCATGGAATATCTGACTTGCTCTGGATTAGTTGGATTATTCAGGATCTGGGACTAAAACATCCGAAGCCTATATTATTAGATTGTGATAATAAGGTAGCCATAGCAATTGCAAACAGTCTAATTCAACATGATCGAACTAAGCATGTAGAGGTTGAAAGATATTTTATAAAAGATCATCTGGATCAAGGAACAATTGATCTTCCATTTGTTTTTTCTCAAACTCAACTGGTTGACATCCTCACTAAGGCTGTATCCGAAAAATTGTTTTACAACTCACATGTCATGTTGGAAATGATTGACATACATTTACCAACTTGAGGGGAAGTGTTGAGGAAATAAATATTTTTTATTATATAGATTAGAAAGTAAATATTTGTATACAATTAGGAATAAAGTCTTTATTTTATTTAGGATGTTATTTTATTCATAATTAGATTTTGATTAGGATTCCTATATGTATTTATAAGGGTTGTAACCCTTTTTTTAACATTATGAAAAAATATTTTCCTTAAATTTTTTCTTTTTTCTTAAATTTTATTCTTCACTTGCTTGCTGGAGAGGAGTGTGCCTCATCGTCCAATTCTGAGGTGGAAATTAGTAATGCAAAGAGCAGGCATGCGTTATTTAATTTGGTTAGGAATCAGAATGTAGAGTCTCACCAACTGCCCTAAATCAATTTACATGCAACCCTAAATTAATCTACACTCATCATTAATTTTAATTGATTTTTACCCAATTGAACCTAATTACTAATCAATTTTAGTGCAGAGAATATAAAATTTTACTATTTCCCACTATTAGGGCTATTACAAACTACTATACAGAAATTAAAATCAAATTAATTACAACCCAAAATAAAGACAAATTAAAACAATGCAAAAATCATAAATCCTAAATCCTACATGGGTTTTACAAACTTTAATTCATGGCATCCCATGGATTCTTCAATATAGTCACTGCCAAAAATCACATATCTCCAACCTCCCCTCTAAAGCACTACAAAACATCAATCAAAACACAAAAAAAATAAAAATTAATCAGTAATGAATCAATAAAGAAATCAAATCAAAAGAAAAGAAAAGAGTAGAAGATGTTGTGCAAATGTTGTTTGAAATGCCTCTCAGATGAGGATTGTCACCATTTTGAGAATTGACTCTGTGTTGATTGATCTCTGGACTATTGAAAACAAAAGACCGTGATTTTTTCTTTTTTTTTTGTGCAATGAAGAAAACTAGTAATTTTATTTCTTTTCTCTGTGATTTTTCTCTCTAGGGTTTCTGTACAGTCAAGAGCCCCCCCTCTCTCACTCATGCAGTATATGCCTTTTATTAAGAGACTTACAGAGCTAATTCTCCTCAATTTCAGGAAACGGACGCATGCATTTGAACAAGTAAACACAATTATCTTTTAAGAAAATAATTAAAATCAATTTTTGAGTAATCAGAAAATAAAAAAACTAAAAAATGATGGAGAATGCTAAAAAATGTAAATGTCCTATAATGCCAATCGACATTAGGCCAATGCCGATGCATTAGGCCAATGCTGGTCAACATTAGCTAAATGTCAACTGGCAAATGGCTCATCAGATCCGAAAAATTAAAAATTTTCAAAAAAAAAAAACATTTCTAGAATCAAGATTTTGTAATTAGGTTAAAAAACACTACAATTTAGTCCTTGAAATCTCAAATTTCAACACTAGAGATCAATTTCTCGATTAATTTTCATCATAGGGGCTTTCATCGCACTATGTATAATTTCATCATAAAATTAGGTGCTTATAATTGCCCCATTTTGTCACTGTTTACTTGACAAATTGCGACAAAGTAGTGGAAGCACACAATTTTAAAGGAAAGAATCAAGATACCTAATTGTATCCTAATTGATAGATTGATTCTTAAAATGTTGTGCAAATTTAAGTGAATGTAATGTTTAACAAGTTTCACTATATTCCCTATGAAATGTCTAGTAAACTTTATGCAAATGAATTTCGCTATATTCCGTGAGGGCCATTTAGCATTTAGCGAAGTGTTATAGTTCCCGCGAAATGTCTAACAACAATACCATAACTATTGTGTAGTGTTTGGAAAATTGCACTATATTCCCTTTAGGACATCTAATGATAATGAAATTTTGTTATAATCCTCATGGGACGTCTAACGATGTACACTATATTCCTTGTGGGACGTCTAGTGAAAATAAAATTTTGTTATATTCCCTGTGGGATGTCTAACAATGTATATTATATTTCCTATGGGACGTGTAGTGAAAATGAGTTTCATTATATTTCCTGTGGGACATCTAACGAAACATATGCAATGAAGCTTACTATATTCCCTATGGGACATCTAGCGATAATAAATTTGGCAACTTATGTCATGACTACTATGCAGCACATAACATAGTGAAGGTTATGACTACTGTGTAGTACATAACATAATAATGTGAAATTTTTATCATAGCTACTTTGCAACATATGATTTAAAAAACCTTTGATTGAGGTGATACATGTAAAATGCAAAATTGAATTCTATAATTTTGTTATGTATTATGTACGTAACAAAGAATTTATAATTACAGACTGATTATGCACATTAATAATTCTGTGAATTATTAATCTATTGAATATATGTCATGATTTAATTAGGAATAAATTCCTAATCAACATGCAGGTATGGATCAAATTGCAACAAAAGAACTTGGATCCAAATGTAAGTAAAAAGAGTGGACCAAAGTGGATATTTTTCACTTTATAAATTCCTTCCCTTTTGCATGTCATTTATTCTTTCTTCATTTTTTTTCCTTTTCATTCTTCCTTTGCATTGATTCTTTTTCTTTTGATTTCTTAATCATCTAATGTCTAATTAATGATCTGTCAAATCCTATGACTGACCCATGATAGAGACTTTATAAGGGAGCTAGAATTCCAACAAACCTAGTCATTCAGCCCCTCCATTTTCCTCAGAATGATCTCGAACTTCAAGAGGGCTCAACCATCCTTCCATTGACTAATCTACACCTTCACAAGTGTAGAGATGTGGGTAATGAGGTAACATTTCATCTTTTCAGTTTATTTATTTCATTAATGTGCTTCTATCAACTCGAGACAAGTCTAATCATTATTCTTTATTTGCTCAGATTAAGCGGTGGATAGACACTGCCCATACTTTCCACACCCTTGTAGGTGAGCTGACTGTATCTCCTATGAGCTTTTCTGTTCTTACTGGGATTGCCTTTGGGGGTAGTCTTGTTCCTTTCAACATCAGCTATTGTAGTTTACCTGAGGATACACGAAGTCGATACGTGCATGACTTGATCAGTTTTGTTCCATCATAAAAGAACCGGAAGAATGTTCTTCTTTCATCTCTAGTCGAGGGATTTAGATGTCTTCCTATTGCTACTCCTCATCAGATTGCTTAGAAGACAAGGTGTTTTCTCCTTATCCTACTAGGCACGACCCTTTTCTATGAGACTGGTCATGAGATCAACATTTCTCTACTTGGCCCTCTTCATGACTTAGGTTAGGTTTCTACCCTTGACTGAGGATTTGATGCATTATCCTACCTTTACTATAGACTGGATACTGTCTATAGAGGTGTTTTCATGATGCGTGGCTTCTGGCATGCTTTTCATATACGTCTTCTTTTCATTACTTATCACTATCCCTGCTTTCTGTATGACTTGCTGATTTATTTTTATTTTCCTTTTAGATATAAGGTATAAAGATTAGGTTGATTAAGGGTTTTGATGATATCAATTATGATAGGAGTCTCCCTATGATGCAGAGATGGGGCTTCTCTCATTTAGCCAACACCAGGAACACTCTTCAAACCTATCATGATAAGTTGAATATCGTCGAGTGGTACCTGGTAAGAAAGCAAATTCATTAGTGTTTCATCATTTAAAAAATAAAATTTAATTAACATGATTTTGCAGATTAATTTTGGTTGGTTGGCGGGAGCTGATAATGTCCAAAGATATGACTTTATGGCTAGTGCAGTACGGCTTGAGTCTATAAGGGTTCTACTCTTTGGATATGGCTGTCAGATGTGGTATTTAGGAGAGCGAGTGCATCGCTAGTCTTCTGAGCCTTCTTAACATTGTATTCCATCTGATGTCCCTTCTTTTATGTTGCGTAGTTCCCATCTAGCATGTTCAGGGTTGACATAGCACTACAGGGATATGCTGCCTCAAATTTTCTTAAGCGATCCCAACATTATCAGCAGTTCATTCATGAGAGCCTCTTTGAGCATATTCTTATTGATGATGTTGGGGTAATTTCTTGTTGTCTCAACTTCTTCCTTTAGAACCTATGAATCACTTACTCTTTTTACAGTTTGAGGAGATTCACTCTCTTATTGATGAGGTGATGAAGGAAGAGACTGAGATTGCTAAGGAGGCTAAGGCTACTCCTGATATAGAGAGCTATGAGCCCAGACCTAGCCCTACACATCATACTCAGCATGTTGGGACTAGTCGCAATGATGCTTTTATAGGTGTTACTCTTGGTGATATCTCTCTCCTGAATAGGTCCATGTTCTACTAGGCTCCTACTATTCAAACTCTAGTTAAGCAGCGGATGCATTTTAGTAATGCTCAGCTTCATATCTTTTCTCTAGCATATGCTTCTCATATGAGTCTTTTTGACTTATTCCCTGCATGATCTATATACTTGGCACTAATGTTAGTACAATTTAAAAAAATAGGTTCCTCGGACATAGGTGGAGTATCTGTATAGCCTTGCCTCATCTCAAAGGTTATTTACTATACAGGTTACAAACAGTTGGAGGGTAAGTATATACACTTAATATGCAAATGTATGCATGGTGTGCATGGAATGCATATGATATAATGCTTCCTATATGTGCAGAGTTATTCACAGAATCTAGAGCAGGAGATTGAGATGCTTTGCCAATGGCTTGCGGACTTAGACCTTAACCCCTACGGTGCTGGTACTTTATCTACTAGACCTCCAAATACTTATCACTGTGATTATCCTAGTAGAGGATGGAGCCTATGGCCTAACTTTAGAGCTAGGGATGACTGATTCCAGGTTATTTTCATCTCTGATTTATAGTTAGGATTGCTCTGTTTCAAACTTCCCTTTCCTAAAATTAGTCTCAGATGAACAGATGATCCTAAGTGAATTTTATTATATTATTATTTTTTACCTTAAATTTTGCCTAAGCCGCCCTTTCGGGTTTGCAACTTAGCATGCATGCCCTAACTTTTTCCCAAGTCGCCCTTTCAGATTTTCAACTTAGCAGGCTTATTATTTTTTGTCTTTTCCATCTCACGGTTGTAATATAAGCTATAGAGCCACCCGAACTTTCTAGACACAAGATGATTCAAGCTTTACATGTTGAGTCTCAAAAGAAGAAACATAGGCACCACTAGAACAAAATGGTCTCACAGAGCTAGTCTTAATCTTTTATGTTATGTTTTCCTTTCTAGTGCTTATGTATTATAAATAAGATAAAACATCCAATGTCATAATGAAATTTCAATTCCAATAAGATTCTAATAAAATGGGTACATTTGCTACATCATATTATATAACTTCTATTATCAGCTAGTCCTTTTGTATTTTCTAACTGAATATTTTTCGCTCACATTTATTTCCTTGATTTTTGCCTAACCAACCCTTTGTGGGTTTTTTAATTAGTGTGACCTCTTTTATTTTTCTTTTATTTTATTCCCTAATTTTTTCCTGCCAGCGCTTTGCGAGTTTTCTAAATAGCGAGAATATCCTAGTTTTTGTCTAACTAGCCTTTTTAAGGTTTTTTAATCAGCGAACTTTTGTTTTCTTTATACTACTTTTATTTATTTGTATAGATAGTATTTCTTGAGGTAATCCAGGTTAACAGGCTCCATGAACTCATTCCCTTTAAGATCAAATATCTTGACAGCTCCCTTTGGCAGAACTGACTTGACTAAGTATGGTCCTTCCTAGTTTGGTCTAAACTTTCCTTCCGGATCGAACACTACTGCTCTATATTGTTTTAGTACCATATCCCTTACTTTTATGTTCCCTAGCTTTACCTTCTTATTAAATGCCTTTGCTATTCTCTTATGGTATATTTAGGTATGAAATAAAGCATTCATCCTCTTCTCATCTAGAGACACCAAATCATCATATCTTTTTCGTGCCCATTCACTCTCGAGTATTTTGGCCTCCATAACTACTCTTAAAGACTTGATCTCAATTTCTATTAGCAAAACTGCTTCACAGCCATACATCAAGAAGAATAGAGTTTGGCTTGTGGTAGTTCTAGTTATAGTTCTATATCCCTACAAGGTAAAGGGAAGAAACTAAAACCAATCCTTGTAATTTGTGACCATCTTAGAGAGGATTTTCTTGATATTTTTATTTGCTACTTCCACTGCTCCATTAGCCTGAGGTCGATATGGTGAAGACTTGTGATGCTCGATCCCATATTTTTGTAATAACTCTATTGTTTCTGCTTGAAACTAAACCCCATTGTCTGTCACTACATGATATGGAACCCCATTCCTGCAAATGAGATTCTTCTCAATAAATCAGGCCATCTATTTTGCCTTTAGAGCATTAAAAGATTTAGCCTCTAACCATCTAGAGAAGTAATTAATTCCCACGATTATATACTTATGCCCATTCGATGCTGTTAGTTGTACTTCTCCTATGATATCAATCCCCAAGCCGTAAAAGGCTAAGGAGATGATAAACTATTCAGCACTATTAGAGGAAGGTGGTTGAGGTTCCCATAGATCTGACACTGATGGCATTATCTCACTATTCTAATACAATCCTTTTCCATGCTCATTCAGTAGTACCCCTGTCTAATTATCTTTTTTGCAAGGATTATCCTATTCATGTAAGAACCACAAACTCCTATATGAACCTCTTTCATCAGCTCTTCCACTTCATCTTTCTTGAGACATTTGAGCTATATTCTCTTATGCAACACTCCATCGTGACTTGCAAAATTACATGCAAGAACACGCAGGGCATATCTTTCTTTTGAAGTGGCCTCATTTGGATATTTTCCTTCCTCAATGAACCTTTGTCATAAAACCATAAATTCTCTTGAGGTCCTATATGAATTCGCATAAATTGCTCACCCCCATAACACGGAGCTTTCGATTCCATGATCACTAACGGCCTCAAAGTCATCCTAGTCACACTATCCCACATTGAAGAGAGTGTTATCAATGCATTTTCCATCTGATAGTCATCTCTTGATATATAGATAAAAAGACTCTTAGTGAAATTCTTTGTTAAAGCTTTCAAATAGCAGATGTAAGGTTTCAACTTTTCCTCTTTCACTTCCCATTCCTCATTAGCTTAGCATCGATAACTAATATAGAATCCATGTATACTAATAACTCCTTTACTCCAGCTGCCATCGTCGCTGCTACTCTATGAATGCACTCTTCATACTCAGCCATGTTATTAGTTACTTTGAAATCTAACTTCTTAGCCATTGGTATGGTTTCTCCCTCTGGTGTTACGAGGATCACTCTTAACTCAACTCCTTTATTGTTTATCATACCATCAAAATAAAGCTTCCATACCCGATGCTCTACAACTACTAGATTCTCATCTAGGAATTCTAGGCTCCACTATTCATTGCCCTCTACTGCATTTTAAGTTAGGAATTCTGCTACTGTCCTTCCCTTAATAACCTTCATGGTAATGTACTCTATATCAAATTCAGTCAGGAGAATGAGCAATCGAGACATCCTTCCAGTTAGAGCAGGTGCATGTAGTAAGTATTTTAGGGGGTCTATTTTTAAAATGGCCTGAACCCTATAAGACTGAAAGTAATGCCTTAATTTTCTTATTGCCCAAATCATTATCAAACATGTCTTCTCCACCAAATTATTCTTTTCTTCATACAGTAGGAACTTCTTGCTGAGGTAATACACTGCATACTCTATCTCATCCAATCCTTCTTGTGCTAACAATGCCCCTATTGCCTTTTCTTCTAGAGCCAGATATAGGATCAAGGGTTTACCTAGCCTCAGTGGTTTAAGTACAGGTGGATTAGTGAGATACTCTTTTATCCACCCTACAGGTTGATCTTTTCTCAGAAGCTTGAAGATTGGGTCATAAATATTAGTAAGCCTTGCAATAAACCTACTAATATACTGTAGCTTACCTATAAACCCTCTCACATCTTTCTCTATCCTTAGTGCTGGAATTTCCTGAATGGCTTTCACTTTATTTGGATCCATTTCGATTCCTCTACTGCTGACTATATGCCCTAGCAACTTCCCTAAAGAAACTCCAAAAACGCATTTCTTCAAGTTAAGTCTTAAATTATACTTCTGAATGCATGCCAAGAATTTTTCCAGTGCAACAAAATGCCTTTCTCTTATTTCTAACTTAACCATCATATAATCTACATAGACTTGTACTTCCTTATGCATCATGTCATGGAAAAGAACTATGGCTGCCCTTTGATATGTTGCACTTGCATTCTTCAACCTGAAAGGCATAACCTTGTAACAGTAAGTCCCCTATTTTGTGATGACAAATGTCTTAATCTTATCCATTACTTCCATCATTATCTGATTATAACTCGAGAATCCATCCATGAAGGAGTACATCACACTTGATGCCACACTATCCACTATCACATCGATGTAAGGTAAAGGGAAGTCATCCTTCAAACATGCTTTATTTAAATCCCTAAAATCAACACACATTCGCACCTTACCATCTTTCTTGGGTACCAAGACTATATTTGCTAGCCATTGGGGATAATCTACTACCTCTAAAAAGTTTGCCTGAATTTGTTTAGTAATTTCTTCTCTTATCTTTTTAGTCCATTCTAGTCTCAGCCTGTGTAATTTTTGTTTAACTAGTTTTATTCTTAGATGAGTCGATATATGATGCTCTATAATTTCCTTATCTAAACCTGGCATGTCTTCATCGATCCAAGCAAAAACTACCTTTCTTTTTATTAATATTCTCTTAAAATTTTTCCTCTCTTCAGGAGTTACATCATGTGATATAGAAATGTTCTTTGGATTATCATGCATGCCTGTATTAAATGAATCAAAATGAATTGAATTGAATTAATGTCAAATATGCATGAATGATCAAAATTATAATGCACATCACACAAGTAAGCAAAACCAGCGTTCATATCATTGACCAAAGGAAAAATAACATCTTTGTCCTCATAAAGATCGGATGTTATTACATCAATTTCTTCATAAAAAAACATTAGTAAAGCTATCACTAATAAGAGTAGCTAAATCTTGGGGTGGCTCCTCTTCAGGTGGCAAACATAATAGCTCCTCGACGGCAATATCCTCTATTCTTCCAGCTACTTGCTTCATTACTTCTTCTTTGTTATTCTTGACTAAGTTTTCCATAATCTGGTCCTTAAAAATCTCAAACACAGGAACATTTTTTCCAGCGACATTGACTGACTCATTAGCACCTATATAGTACTTGCCCTCTCCTAGCTTGATGAAATTATCACTTAACGACTCAACTCTCCTTAGGGGCTTGTTTCTTTTAGCCTTCTCTTTCTTTCTTGCTCTTCTGTTGATGGATCCTATCTCAGCACACCCTAATCCTTTAGTGTCACTTTGTCTCTTGAATTATGGTAGCTTAGGACTTCCTTGCTCATTCTTGCCTAGCCCTCTTCCAGGTTGGTAATTCATGCTCTCCATCATTTTTGCAATCCTTGGGTCCATCTCAGTCCCATCAAATATCCCAGCAATTTGAAAACTGGGAGGAACACACACTTATTTTTATTTTTCCAGTATAGCAGCCACATCTGCATTGGTTCCTGCTTCAATTGTCACTACTTCTCTTTCATAAAGGAATTTTATCTTGTGGTGCACAGTTGAGGGTACCCCTCCCAGATCATAGAACCATGGCCTTCCCAACAATAAAGCATAAGTAACTGGTATATCCAACACAGTGAACTCAATGGTTGATTCCATCGGTTCTGTTTTAACTAGAGCTTGGAATGTCCAATCCATATTCCTAGTGATGTCATCATAAGCTTTGATTATGAGGTTTGAATCTATCAAGTTATAGACAATGGGGTTTAGCGCACGCCCAAGAGTTTAGCAATAGTGACACTGTTTAAGCTTAGGGCTCTAGAGAACACACTAACCACTATCACAAAGACATGGCATGGAGATGAGGAGTCGCCACCCAAGGTAATAACTGGGACAAATCAATAAGGTGGTACTCAATTCTCTGAAAGAAAGCTAGCACCACAACCAGGATATTCTGAATACGGAATACCAATTTCTTTTAGTCTCGTGTTCATTTAGAATTACTTTATGAATTACTATATTATTCTCTTTTTGCATGCAATTTCATATAAACACTTATTCTAGCAATTAACTCCAAGGCAAACCAGTAATGAAAATACAAGTAAATAATGCACTCATTCAAACATATAATTCCTAAGTTAGTCTAATCTACATTAATTTCAATTAAATAAGCTACATTTACATGTTTTAATTTACAAGTGAGCTAAAGACTAATGGGTCTAATTCCTTTTAATTTTAATGAAATGAACCTAGGGATATTTATTTTAATTCTAAACATAGGCCTAAATCTACAAATTATGAAGTATTTAAATTAATGGGCCTAGTTCTACATGTTTTACTTCTAAGGTGATCTTAAATCTACAAATTATAAAAAAAAAAAAAAAAAGGCTTTAATTTAATGGGCTAAGTCTAATTAATTAAATTAAAATAGGTGAGCATATGTCTAATTTACTAAATGGACTTAAGTTACCTCTAACCTAAATCTATTTAATTATGGGCCTATAATGTATTTTAATTAATTAAACCTAAAAACCTAAGTTTATATAAGTGGATTAGAATCTAATATGGGCTGAAGGCCCAAACCACATAAAAATAAATAAACAAGCCCAAAAACAAATAAAACATATCAAAACAATTAAATTAAAGATCAAACAACCAATTAAATTAATTCCTTCTAAAAAACTCTAATTCTCATTAACATGCAATCCTAAATTAATCTACTTCCTCCATAAATTTTAATTAATTACCCAATTGAAATCCTAATTTGACTAACCAATTAATTAAAATAAACAAACAACCACACACAATTTTACTATTCCCACTATTGGGGCTATTACAATAATATATTGAAAATAATAATAAAAATAATTAATACAACCCCAAAAATATAAATAAATTAAATAAAAAATAAAAACACCCATAAACTAAATCTACAAGGTCTTATCCATGGCATTCCATGAACTTCTCATGAGTTTAGTCCTCCATAATCACTATAGAAAAATAACAAAAATCATGGTTAGTGAATAAATTATAACAATAATAAAACAAAATTAAAAATCAATAAAATCAAATAAAAGAAAGAAATAAATCAAATCAAATAGAATAAGAAGAAGATGATGCTTATGGATGATTTTAATGGAGTGCTCAGATTTTGTAAAAACACCATTCTTGATAGGTTTTTTTAATCTTGTTCTTCAAAAATCCTCCAAAATTCTTCAATTAATCAATTAAGTAAAAGAATTTTTGTAGAGAATGCATATGCTCTTTTTCTTTTTTTTTTCTTCTCTTTTTTCGCTTTCTTTCCTCTTTTTCTCTTTTTTTTCTTTTTTTTTATTTCCATTTTTTCTTTCCTCTTCCTCCTTTTTTTTCCACCCTCCCCCTTTCAAGAGCCAAAACACCTCCTTTTATAGTGAAACATCCTTCAAACCCTACATATAAATTGATTCCTAAAAGACTTCTATTTCCTTAAAAACATTAGATAAATATCAAAATTAATTTTAAGAGAATTTCATACCAATTAGGACTCAAGAAAAATATTTTTTTTTCTAGAAAATTTGAAACCAAGCGGAAAAGGTCTAATTCTTATTAGAATTACATAATTCCAATTAAAATTATGTAATTCCAATCGGAATTACATAATTCCGATTGGAATTATAGAATTTCGACCTCTTTTTTTGAACTTTTAATTACAACAAGGTCCCTGAAAGAATTTAAGTTTTGTAATTAGGTCCTTAAAAAATATTGCAATTTAGTCCTTGAAAACATTAAATCCTTTCTTTAAAAAATATAATCAGACCACTGAATTTTCAAATTTTAAGCATTGAAGACCTATTCATGACATTTTCATCATTAAAGTCCTTTATCGCATCCATAACTCATCATCCTGAAATTTGGTGTCTACATAAGTTTTCACCTTTCAAACCTAAGTTAGGCAAGATCTTCAATGGGCATACATTAATGGTAGAACCATCATCAACCATTGCAAAGTTGGTTCTTTTCTCTTTTCTTTCAGCTGGGATAAACAATACCTTATGATTTCTTCCTTCTAAAGGCAGGTCATCATCTAAGAAGGTTATCAGCCCGCATTTCTTTTCTGTAACCTTTGCTACCATAGCCTCGACTGTGCCTATTGTTTCAATATTCATGTTCGACAAGGCTTTCACCAAAGCTCTTTTATGGCTACCTAAGTGCATTAGTAGTTCCCAGATATTGACATTTATCTTAGCCTTCTTCAGTTGTTCCAGAATTAAATCTTCTTTTTCCATTTCTTTTGTTTCTGCATCATCTGTATCTTCTCTTTCTATAACTCTCTCAATCTTCTTCTCTGATGCCTTGTAATTCCTCCTACTTCTAGTGATATGATTCACTTTGGGATCATCACTCCAGACATCTAAACCAGCGAGACCCTCTTCATCAAAGTCATACCAAATATCTATAACTTCGATGATTTTGTCCCTCTTTCTGTCCTTCCATACTTCTACTGTGCATGTTTCCTTTCCCTCCATGCTAAGCTTTCCCAGATGTGCTCTCAGTAATTCCTCAATCCCTAGTTCAGGAGTTATAGACTCCTTCTCTTCTTTTGCTGGCCCATCACTAAATTCATCACCCCATCCTGAAGGCATAACCTCCTCAAGAGGTATATCACTAGAAGCAGGCTTTGAATAAACACCCTATAATCAAATTTCCCTAAGGGCTACCCTAATAAATCCTTAACTCCTAGTTATTCTAGGGCTTTGGATTCTTTCTTGTCATTAAACTCATCACCCCATCCTGAGGGCATAATTGATTCAATTTGGATGTCTATAGAGGGCGATTTGGAATAGAACACTTTATAGTCAAATTTCCCTATGGGCTACCTCAGTAAATCCTCAACTCCTCTAAAGGCATCAGGAGATTCTCTAGTAGTTGTAGGGTTAAGGTTTTTAAAAGATTTTAGCACTTCTTCTTCACTCACTCCTACGTTAATCATCATGGTGGCTGGTGGTCAGACATTTCAGTAATCAGGGAAAGGATTATTTCTAGTGTTTGGGTTGAAGTTGGATTTTTCAATGTTTGTGTTTTTTCAAAATCTAGTAGGTTTTGGATCACGTGTTTAAGGTGGATATAGGTGTCTATGGAGTGGCCAGCTACTTGGTGAAACTTGTAATAGTTATTGGGGTCGTAGCCTGGGACATTTAGGTTAGGTGGTTTGGAAAAAGTTAAGGGTTGGAGTAAGCCTCTTTGGATTAGTCTTCCTAGGACTTTGGAGAGTGGTTGGTTGAAGTTGAAGAATCTCCTGGGTTGCTAAACTACACAAACTTCCACCGCTCAACTAGCACTTCTCTGTTGTGTGCCTCCAATTAGGTAGTTTCTATCTCCGATGCCTCTAGAGCTTCTTTTCCTGTCATTTTTAATCTCTTCTGCTTGTAGACCGTCATCATATAAGTATATGAATGTTTTGGGGTTCATCATTTTCAATCTCTCTGCCAGATTAGGCAACACATTCTAGACTACCATCCTAACCTGATCCTTCTCAGCTAGCTTATTTTTCATTAACCCTGTTTTATTCATAAAACGAGTCAAGAAATCAAAAAAAGACTCATTGGATTTTTGTTTAGTCAATTCTAAATCCCTAATGGATACTTCCAATCTAGTATTGTACTCAAATTATTTTAAAAAAGTAGTACATAATTCCTTCCAATCAACCCTGATAGATTTCTCTAACCCATGATACCAGTTTATAGTCATTCCCTCTAAAGATAACATAAACAACCTAGTGACCACTACTAATGGGGCTTTAGTAGTGCTCATAGTTGTAGTTTATTAACTTAGATGAATTCTAGGATCTCCAGTTCCATCAAACTTTGTTACTGAGGCATTTTGAATTTGTCAGGCAGCTTATCACCCTCTATTTACAATATATCATCGAAGTCAAATGAGCATCTCATGCCTTGTCCCCTAATTAGTTCTTCCATTTTAGACATTTTTTAGGTCAGTGCTTACATTTTCTTAGACTCAAGGTCTTGTACCAATTCCAGTGATTCTCTCTTAGCTTTTTCTACCAAGTAATTCTCAACATCTTTCACCTTCATATCAATGACAGGTGGATTTCTGGCAACAGGTTACCCCCCAGCATTATTGGCAGTAGGTAGAGCATCTGCGACAGGTAGGATAGTGCCAGTAGTAGGTGGTTGTTCAAATGCAGGTGGTAGTATGGCAGCAACAGTTTGCATCAATCCAAATAGTGCTTATCTTAGCTCATCTTGCATCATAGCCCTCATGTCATCCATCAGAGCTCCTTTAATGCCTTATAAGGTCCAGTTCCCTTGCTGTTGTTCTATTTTTTCAGATTCAGGTAAAGTTGGTTCAGCTTCTAAGTAAAGTGGGTTGATAGGGCTTCTTTTTAGTCTATCCAGTCTGTTTAGGATTTCCTTTGCTAAGGCTTTAAGACTCTGATTCATTCTTCTCAGTCTGCCACCTTTATGTCCCCAAATATAATAAGACCTAGTGAATCTATGATGGCTATAAAATAAGGTGTTAGTATGATGGATGAAGTGCATGTATGCATGATGCATGTGCTATGCAGCAGCAAGCAAATAGCACATAACAAGTATCAAGAAATAATCAATAGGAAACATGCAAGCATGAACCTTCCAGCCTTATTCCTTACACACACGTGTTCAATGGTAAGTCTCTTTTTCTAGGATTTTTTGTCTTGGTCTTTAATATCAATGGGGGATATTAGGGACTGACGTGCATACCAAATCTCTCTCAAAGAAGTAAAGGTATAGAAACAGCATTTCTAAGTATAAAGGTCTAGCCCAACCTTTATTACTCCAAGGGGCTTCAAAAGTATGGGCCTAGGCTTTTATAGATAGAAATACCTCATGGTAATAAATCATACAAGCAATTTGGGTATATCATAAGGAGGTCTGGTAAAAAGGTCAAGGTTCTCTTAGCAAGATGCTCTCCTTTAAGACTTGAGTTACAGCCCAAGGTCAGAGGGGCCCAGCATCCTTTGCAAACTCAAGAGAAGATTACCCTCATTTAGGACTTGGGTTATAGACTCTAGTCAGATGACCCCGATAATCTCTCTTGAACTGAGTTAAGGCTAAGAGTGATGGCTAGCCAGTTTATAACTCCATAAAGCTAGTAGAATCATGGAATCATAAACCAATGCCAACAGTTTAATAGGGACATGAGAATGAATGCAAGAATAAAATAATAATTAATAAAATAATTGTAAAGAACACAAGTAGAATCAGTATCTCTTATCCCAGTGGAGTTACCACTGTAGACGGTAGGGTTTAGTGCACATCTAAGATTTTAGCAATCGTGACACTATTTGAGCTCAGGGCTCTAGAGAACACACTAACCATTGTCACAAAGACATGGCATGGAGATGAGGATTTGCCAACTAAGGTAATAACTAGGACAGATCGAAAAGGTGGTACTCGATTCCCTAAAAGAAAGCTAGCACCACAACCAGGAGATTCTAGATACGGAATACCAACTTCTTTCAGTCTTATGTTCATTTAGATTTATTTTATGAATTAATATTTTATTCTCTAATTACATACAATTTTATTTAAACCCTAATTAAACATTTATCTAACCCAAAAAAAGGCAACAAGTCATAAAATTACATGTAAAAAATGCATACAAAAGGCAACTACATCCCTAAGTCTAAACTAGGTTAATTTTATTAATTAAAATTAGCTAATTCTACATATTTATTTACAAGAAAATTAGGCTAACAAAGGACCTACATTTTATCAATTTTAGTGACCCTAGGTCTATTTAATTTATTTAAGGACATGGGCTTAAGACTATAAAATTTTAAATAAAAATTATAGGCCTAAGTCTAACTTGATTTTATTTTAAATGAAATGTGGGACTAAGTCTATTTATTTAAAAGAAATGAAATTTATATAGGTTGAGCTAAATCTAAATTGATTTTATTAATTAAAATGAGCCTAAATCTAATTTAACCTAAATAGGCCTAAGTTAATTTTAAATTAATTAACCTAAACCATTTTTAAGCCTATTTTTTATTTAATGGGTTTGAACCTATTGTGGGCTTGGGGCCCAAAGAATTACAGGACATAAAAACAAGCCCAAAACAAATAAATCATAACAAAATCATATCAAACACAGGATTAATGTGATATTCTAAAAATCCTAAATCAATTTACATGCAACCCTAACTTAATCTACACCCATCATTGATTTTAATTGATTTTTACCCATTTGAACCTAAATTACTAATCAATTTTAGTGCAGAGAATATAAAATTCTACTATTTCCCATTATTAGGGCTATTACAAACTACTGTGTAGAAATTAAATCAAATTAATTACAACCCAAAATAAAGACAAATTAAAAGAACATAAAAATCATAAATCCTAAATCCTACGAGGGCTTTACAAACTTTAATCCATGGCATCCCATGGATTCTTCAATATAGTCACTGCCAAAAATTACATATCTCCAACCTCCCCTTCAGAGCACCATAGAACATCAATAAAAAAATAAAAATTAATCAATAATGAATCAATAAAGAAATTAAATCAAAATAAAAGAAAAGAAAAGAGTAAAAGATGATGTGCAAATATTATTTGAAATGCCCCTCGGATTAGGATTGTCACCGTTTTGAGAATTGACTCTGCGTTAATTGATCTCTGGACTATTGAAAATAGAAGAGAGTGAATTTTTTCTTTTTCTATATAGTGAAGAAAACTAGTTTTTTTTTTTACTTTTCTTTGTACTTTTCTCTCTAAGGTTTCTATGCAGTCAGGAGCCCCCCCCCCTCTCTTACTCACATAGTCTCTACCTTTTATTAAGAGACTTGCAGAGCTAATTCTCCTCAATTTTAGGAAACTGACACAGATTTTAAAAGTGATTTATGCATTTTGAATGCGTAAACATAATTATCTTTTAAGAAAATAATTAAAATCAATTTTTGACCAATTAGAAAATAAAAAAATAGTAAAAATGATGGAGAATATTGAAAAAATGTAAATGTCCCATAATGCCAATCGGCATTAGGCCACTGCTAATCGGCATTTGGCTAATGCCAATCGATATTAGGCCAATGCCGATAGGAATTAGGCCAATGCCGATAGGAATTAGGCCAATGCTGATCAGCATTAGGCTAATGTCGATCGGCATTTAGCTAATATCGATTGGTATTAGGCTAATGCCGATAAGAATTAGGTCAATGCTGATCGGCATTAGTAATGTCGATCAACATTAGGCCAATGCTGGTTAGCATTAGCTAAATGCCGATTGGCAAATTGCTCATCAGACCTGAAAAATTAAAAATTTTCAGAAAAACATTTCTAGAATCAAGATTTTGCAATTAGTTCTAAAAACACTACAATTTAGTCCTTGAAATCTCAAATTTCAACACTAGAGATCAATTTCTCAATTAATTTTTCATCATAGAGGCTTTTGTCACACTATGCACAATTGCATCACAAAATTGGGTGCTAACACCGATGCCATTCTATAAGGAGGCATCGAGATAGGATTTGTGCTTGGTACAATATCAATACATAATTCTATCTCTCTGTCTGGTGGCAATCCTGGTAATTCTTGAGGAAAATCATCAGAAAACTCACACACCGCTAGCACATTCTTAATTGTCCCCTTATCCACCTTTGTATATCTAATCACAACTAAATAGCCTTATCACCCTCTTCTAAGCATCTTTCTAGTTGTGATTGCGAAGATGATATTCTGAGGCATCAAATTCTTATCGCCTCTAAAAAAAAACTCCTCATCATTAGGGATTCTGAAAATCACCTCTTTCTCTCGATAATCCAGATTGGCATAATGTCAATCTATCCAATCCATCCCTAATATCATGTCAAAATCTATCACATCTAATAAAACTAATTTTGCCAGTAACTCTCTACCTTTTACCAATGCTGAACAAAATGGAAAGACTATATCTGTCTCTAACTCGTCACTAAGTGGAGTTACTATAGACAATGGAATCAATAACTTGGATGGTTGCCATTCTACTCTTGAAGAAAACATAGGAGAAATAAAGGAATGAGATGCACTAAGATCAAATAAAATTGTAGCATCTAGAAAACAAACTGAACTAGTACCTGCCATAACTGCATTAGATGCATAAGCATCCTTAGAAGTCAAAGTGAATACCCTAGCCTAACCACAACTAACCTGTTGAGAAGTGGATGGCAGTGTAAATCCTCTGCCACCTAGTCTCCTTAGTGGCCTACTCCCTACACCTCAGCTCTGTTGGCCTATAAACTAAGTCGATCTTTGCTGAGGATACACAGGTGCTTAATAAGGCTAATGCACCTACTGAAAATGGCTAAGCCACTGCAGATGAAGATCCTTATGAAAATGATAGTTGATAACTAGTATTAGGACAAGCTTTGACAAGATGTCCTATCTGCCCATACCTAAAAAATGCTCCAAACAAGAGGTGGCATGGCCCTTGATGTACATGGCCATAAGTAGGACATTCACTAAGCCCTGAGTCTGTGCTACCATACCCAGAACTCTGACTACTACTACCACTACTAGCTCTAAGTCTAAATCTCAGAGGTATGCTCTGCTTGCGATTATGTCTCCCAAATCTATATCCCATCTGACCTCCATACTGCTGGGAGGTATTAGCAGTCTGAATGCCAAAACTGCCCATCTAAAACATAAGTTGTTGAATCCCCTAAGCTACTACTGATCCACTGCTACCGCTCAAGTAGGGATCAAGAATAGTACCATGTCTGATGTGTCACCTCTCAAGATGTCTAGCCCCCTCCATGATACTCTCCAAGTTTTGATCTTCAGTCTGAATACCAATATAAGCTGGGCCTAACCCAGTCATAAACAACATAGCTCTCTTCTCATCCAACATCATGTCCATAACATGATGTGATAACCTGAAAAACTCATAAGTGTATTCCTCAAATAATTTGTCACCTCTAACTACATGCAGTAACTACCATCTATAATTATCTCTCATGGAAGCTGGGTAGAAATACCTCAAAAAATGCTCCTTAAATTCCAGTCAAGTTATAGTAGTCTACATGAACCAATCATGTGTTGTAACTTGTACTAGAGAACTGCATTATTTTAATCCTCTAGTAATCAATGTATATAGTCCTGGTTCTAGCATCAATGGTGTTTATGAAGTCCAAAGCATCATTCGTACCGTCGAAAGAGACTCTTCTAACTCTCGAATACAACAGAGCTATATCTGCATCTGACATCCCTTGATTTCTTTGCTACAACATCGTTGTACTAAAGACATAGCTTGATTAAGTGTTGTTAATCCTTGGTTAATCCCTGCCATACCAACTGCAAAAGCTGCAGGATCTACTTCTAGCTCAACTCGCTGCTATTGCACTTGCCTATCAGCTGTAGTGGCTCTAAGTCTACCCCTTCCTCTATGACGTAGGGCAGGAGGAGCTTCATCCTGAATGGACTGCTCGCCCTCATCATAAGTTGTATTATCATCATAAGCATTATGTGGTCTTTTTCTTATTCTAAAAAAAAGACAAAACTAACAAAATTCAAAACACAATAAGGAACCTACAAATGCACAAAATTCTAGACACAACGGTGATGACAATTGACATATACACCTATTGACTGTACTAGTTCAAGAAAAGAATATTCCAATGACCCAAAGATCAAATAAATAAACCAAGAGCTCTTATACCAACTTTGTCACAACTTAAACCCAAAGGTACATTATTAGCACTAGGGAATGAGAAGTGCAAAAATGCAACTGAAACCTATAGTAAGCTTTGAAAATTTTACACAAATAAATGACAATCACAAAACGATAATATTAAATACATAAGCTAATACTCCATTACAACAATACTTCAACACAACACAAATCCATAATATCAATAATATAAGTTTCATAATCAACTACTGCAATATTTAGAATTCGATTACAAAATGTTCAAATCAAATAGACATATATAATGCAACCGATGAAGAAGAAACCTGGCACAAATGATAACCAAAACTAGGCTAACTGTGAGGTCCTAAAAAATTAAATTAAGAGGAATCAGACCTCACTGAGTGAATCATTTTTATAAAATGCATGTTGGTTTAAAAATATTTGTTAAAACCGTTTTTGAAAATAAAAATAAGATAAGGTAAAATAAATATAAATATAAATATAAATATTAAAAATCATTTACTTTGATATAAAATTCTAGTACAAAATAATATAAATTTATTATTTTTGCAAAAAATCTAGTAGAACACCTTAACCATTAAATTCTAACAGCCACTTGACTCACTTTTTTTAATTAATTGTCAGTCCCAGAGAACAAGTTCAACCAGGGTCCAGCCACAGTCAGTCTCTTATTCTAAATGATCACTGGCACCTAGAGAGCATGCTCAGCCAGGGTCTAACTAGTATCATACCTTTGCCCAAAGAGCAAGCTCAACCAGAGCTCTCAAAAATAATCACACATCTGCCCAGAGAGTAAAGCTCAACCAAGGCTCACATTTCCACAAATCTTACCTAGAGAGCAAAGCTCAACCAGAACTCACAATATAATTAATGGCCATATAAACAATTATTACTTGTGTGCATATAGTCCTGGTGACATCCGTTAGGTAGCACGTTCTACCATTATTTCTAAAATATTTAAATCATAATAAAATAAAATAAATAAAGCAGAATAAAGCAAATTCCATACGGCATTCTTCATATACTATTCATGATAAATAAAGAAATAATCATGCGTCTAACAATATAAATAAATTCATAAAAATTCATATAATCATTTCATTATTATTTAAATCATATGAAAATATAATTTAAAACCATCATAACACACATTCTATAAAATTAACTCATAGGTTGAGTGTGTTGGGCAACGCATCCTCTGCTGTCCAAATGCCATAACTCTGGTCCCGGAGTTCTCTATAATAAATAATATTTATTTAAAATATGCTTATATAAATAAATTCATAAAATTCTCAAAATTTAATAAAAATCATGAGATGATGAGGTTAATTCAATCTAAGACACGATGCTATTCAGACTCGAAATTAACACCTATCGATGTCACATTTTACGTGAAATCTACCAAAAATTCGGCAAAGTTTCCTTTGTAAAAAAAATATCTCTCTACTAAAATAGAGTTGTTCCTGCATAAAAACAACACTTCTAACAGTTTCACAACTCAACAACTCGAGTTGGGCCCCCACACTACACTTATGCCCAACCGAAAACCACAATTCACAACACATAATACAAATATATATAATTTATCTCAAATCACTAATAATTCATAAAAATATTAAAGAAATTATTTTCCAAATAAATAATAAAATTCTATTTTATAAATAAGATTTTACTAATAAAATATTTTAATGGAATAAAATTTCATTTTACAATTAAATTAGCATAAATTGTAAATAATTATCAAAATCACCCAATTATATCATAAAAATAATAAAATGCTCTTTTGAGCTCAAAAATAATAAATAAATTTATTATTTGTTTAATTTCCCAAAATTACTACTAATTAACTAATAATTGAAAATTAATTATAAAAATTATTTTTATACTTTTATTATTTAAAAATCTGTCTAAAATAGAATAATTAACAATAAATTCAATTAAAAGTAAACAATTCATCCATTCCTAATAATTTTCCAAAAATACATAATAAGACATAAACTTTAATAATTCATATCTAAAATTCTATACATAATTTCTCAATACTTCATTCACAAAGTTTAATCTACATAATTTATAGGATTTAATAAAAACATAAAAACCACTCAACCTAGGACTGTCTAGAACAGTGTCGTGAACAGTATCCGATGCCCGGAAAATTCAAAAAATTAAATAAAAGTCATAGCAAGTAAGATCATAACCTCTAGATCATTTCATCTCAAAGTAAATATATCTAATAAAATCGAATTAAAGCTCAATTAACCAAATAACAAAAAATATCGTAAAATCAATTACTCAAAATTGAGGGGCTTACCGGAGTTGGAACTCAAAATTGACAGAGGACTTTTGAAGCCCAGAGGATGGGGAGCGTTTTAGGACCAACGACGAGTCTTGAAGTGGTCGGAGGTGGCACCAGCAACGTCCTAAGCAATCCAACAAGAGACCGAAGAGAAAGAGAAGAGGGAAGGTGACGACGAGAGGAGGAGGAGCTGGCAGCTAGCGCGGTGATGGTGATGGCGAGGTTGAGATGGTGGTGCTCGATGCCGACCGTAATGGTGATGGGTGGTGCTGCGTGGGGAAGAAGAAAAGGAAGGAAGGGAAGGAAAAGACAAGAAAAGGAAGGAGAGAAAAGGAAAGGAAAAAAAACTTTAATATAATACAAAATAATTACTTTAAAAATAATAATATCTCTCCTTTAATTATTCACACATAAACACACATAATAATTGAAGACTTCATAATAATCATGAATATGTGCCCTCATCCCCTAATAACCAATAAGTTATATTTTTTATTTGGGCGATAATTTATAAAATAAATAATTTTTGTATGTCTCAAAATAAATAATAGAATGATAAATTATATTTAATTAATGTATTAAATATTGAAAAATAAATAACTGAGATATTGAAGCAAAACTAATTATTATATTTATATATTTTCTCAATAAATTAATGAGAAAAACTAAAAATAAATTGGGAATGTGTAATGATTTTTCGTTACATGAATGTTTGTATTGGAGTTGTTTTATAGTAGTTTGGCATAATGGAAATAACAACACTCTTATGGCCATTGCAGTGATGTGGGCTTCAACTTACCTATTATTTGTTTATGACTAGAACATTTCAACTCCAGGAATATTCTTATTATTCTTTTTGTAATCTCTCAATCTTTTTGAATGTTTCTTCAATTAAGGGAGATAAAGTTACAGCTTGTATATTTGAAATTATCCTTTTTATTTTTGAAAATATATCAACGTAGTGTTTTTTTTACTGTTACTTTGTTTTAAAACAAAGTTATTTCCCACATTTAGAAAACTTTACCTAAGTTTAAAAAATGTGAAACAATATTTTCTTTTTTAAAAAAAAATCATTTTTTATAAATATAAAAAATTAATATCTTTTCATTATAACTTGATATTTTACCTTAAATTATTAATTTACAGAGAAATAAAACATAAACCATTTTTTATGAAATCAACTTTTATAATAATGTAAAGCAAAATTATTTAATCTATTTTTACATTTAATTATTTTAAATTAACAAAAAGTAGTGATAGTTTATAAACTGAATAAAGTTATAATGAAAAAAATACTAATTCTTACACTTGGGAAAATATTGTTATTTTATAAAAATAATAATCTTTTTATATTTTTCACAAATTACAAAACTTTGTCTAAATTAAGTTACCAATTAAAAAAACTCTTTTAATACACTATAAAAAATTCTTTAATTATAAAAATTAACTCCATAAAAAATTGTTTAATTATTTTACAAAATATCAATTTAATAAAAAATTATCAAATTACAACAAAAAAAAAATCTAATTTTTATACTTATGAAAATTAGTTTTATATTAGTTTTATTTCAGTAAAATAAAATAAAATTTTTACATTTTTCATAAATTTAGATAAATTTTTCTAAACAAAAGTTACCCTACATGATAAAGAATAATATTAATGTTTTAAAACAAATAATTTTTTTTATATATTGGAGGTGGATAGGTCACAACAAAAATAGTTCTCTTTATAACTCCCATACTTCTCCTATATTATATTATGCATACTTCTCATATATGTTTCTTTTCATGTAACGATTCACCTTGTTTGAAAAATATGTAATTGGATAGCCATTCTAAAGGAAAAGAATGAACGTGTACATGAGTTCAAATGCTTATTTATGCTTACCCATTCTGGCTTAACGGCATAAGGCAACTAGAAGATTGACGTTTAAATCCTGCCCCTTTTCCCTTTCCCGAAATTCCTTTGTAATGTGTTAAAAGAAAATTATTTATAGTGGGAGTGTTGAATACTGGCAATTAATGAACACCATTTTATCATATTAATTAGTGTTGAATTACCATTTATTTCATGGTTTACTATAATATACTTAAAATTTATATTATCTTCTTCTTATACACTGTTTAATTATATTATATATTTACACTTTTCGTTAAATTTTCCATCACAATTACTATTAATTGATATAAAAATTACTGAATAATTACTATTTGATCCCTCTATATGACTAGATTATAATATTTTCCTCCTAATATTTAGAAATTATGTTTTTATTATTAAAAAAATTCTCATAGAATTTAACTATAAAATGATAATTGTATCATTTAAATAAAAATATAAAATACCTAGTTTTAATTTTATATAATTAATATTTCAATGAATACTAATTAATTAGTATTAATTTTAAATATATTTATTTAAATAGTAACATAAATATTTATGATGCATTAAAAATTTTAATTAAATCAATTCTCTTTCTAATTTTGAAATCTAATTCTTTATTCAATTTGTTAGCTTCAATTGTTGGGTGTATGAATCAAATTATTTAAAATAACTAATTTCATCCATAAATATGATTTATATACTCAATAATCTAAACTAACAATTCCAATAAACATTAAATTTTAAGAACGAATTTACTTGGTTAATTTTTTTTATGCAATAAGTTAATATCTAAGTAAAGATATTTTAAGATTAGGAGTAGTTTATTGTTATGGATTAAAATTAAATTAGCTATTTTATATTTTTATTAAAATATTTTTAATAAATTTATCATTTTCATAGTTAATCAATTGTTATTTTTTATGAACAGAATTGGTTAATTTTTTTTCTTTTTTTTATTATTTATATTTGTTTGTAGTAACCCAAAAAACTGAGACATTTTATATTTTCCATCTCCAACCACAGAGACATGAAACAAGATGCTCTAAGAAACAGAAATATGCTGTAGAAAATCCATCATTACTGCTACAAAAGCCAACAAACTAAAATGCAAAGCAGATATCCTTAAGCCTTACTATGAATAAAATAATGAGTGCACATTACAATTTATTAAAAACATCTGCATTTAATTGGATACATTAGGCATCTTTCTTGCGAGACATATTGAAACTTAGACCAGAGCCCTCCAATTTATTTATTTTCAATAAGCTTCAATAACACATAAGAGGGATTATTACCCACTTATTGCAGGGGTATATGTCCAGTTGGTAATATTGACAAGAACAATAACACCAAACTCAGTAGTTGATCATATTTTTGTTCTTCATAAATGGAATTTTGTCATTTGTCGAAGACAAACTACTCATATTCAACCGTTCTTTGTTCCAGCCAAGCATAATTATTACTGTCTCATGCTCATGCTGCAAACGCAAACACTTGTATCTGCCACAAATTGATTAGCAAAACACACACAAATTGATTAATAAAAATAGAGGAGGTGTTAGTTATAGTAGAATGATCTCTGTGTAGTTTTTGCTTAGGCTTGTGGTAATTCTGCATTCCTCACTTCAACGACTTCCATATCTTGTGACAATAATTGCTTCGGTGACTACAGAATTTTCACATGGATCAGTAACATATGCCAGGAAGTGATCAGTTCTTCATATGATAAATACTGTGCTTGTGTCTTCCCCATCATTAGACTATAATTTTCCGTTGAGATTATTTAGCAAAGATTTCAACACAGTTTGCATAAGCACATGGAGCCTAAAGAAACAGGGGATATATATCAAACAGAAAAACAGCGTGTCTAATTATCATGACTTAACAATTAAAATGGATAACAAATAAACTTCTTCTTACTTATTTACACTTCAATCTTCAATGAAACCTCAACTGTAACTATCACATCAACTGGACTCCAGTCTCCACTTAGCAATTAAAATGGATAACAAATGATCGAGAATATGCTTCTTACTCATTTACAAATAATTACCGCTTTAACTTTATAAGCGCTTGTAGCTTAAGCATCCTCAAGCTGCAATCTTGACCTCATCCAATCTACCAGAGAAATTTCCAAATCAAAAACAAGGAACTGAAGAAAGGAATGAATTTCATGGGCTATAGAAAGCAACAAAAATTGATGCTAAGTCAAATAATGCTCATTTTTTTTATCATTATGAAAGTGGATGGAAGAAAAAAAGCATTTTTTGGGATTCACCTTATTGGAGCACAAACATTGTTTGACATAATTTGGATGTCTTGCACATTGAAAAAAATATATTTGATAATGTATTCAACACTATCATGAATGTTGAAGGAAAAACAAAGGACACTGCCAAATCTAAAGAAGACTTAAAAGGAGTTCTGTCGACGAGTAGAGTTGCACAAAAATAAGAGGACAAATATATATCCCTAAGCTTCCTATACTTTGGATAAGTTGAGGAAAAAAATTTATGTGAATGGTTGAAAGAACTATGCTTTCCTAATGGGTATGTGTACAACAAAGCAAGATACGTTAATATGAATAAGCTCAAACTATTTGGCATAAAAAGCCATGATTGCCATGTATTTATGTAGAGGTTGATTCCTATAGCATTTCATGAACCGTTGCCAGAGAATGTGGTCATCTTTAATAGAGCTTAGTATTTTTTAAAGATCTAGCATCTACAGTAACAACAAAGGATGAATTGAGGCAGCTTGAAAAAGAGATTCCTATTATTATATGTAGGCTTGAGCATATATTTCCTCAAGTTTTTTTTATTTCATGGAGCATCTCCTAATCCATTTGCCTTATGAAGCAAGGATAGCAGGTCCAATACAATATTGGTGGATGTATCCATTTGAGAGGTTTGATATAAAAATTACTCATATGAGTTTGCAATGAATAAAAAATATATAAATGGCATAATTGAAATGAGTAATTATAACCTTCGAAGGTCAAAAAACAATTTCTATAATAAAGTAAAGGTTAAAGGCTCAATATGCAATGCATATTTGGTGGAGGAGGCATCTTCATTTTGTGCACACTATTTTGAGCCATATGTGAATACGAGACATCGACAAGTAAACCCTTGAGTTTATCTTCGTTACTTTTCTTTCACATTGTATTGTTGCATAAAAGTTGAATGATTTCAATTATTTGTCTATTTTATATAAGAGAGGGAGGAAAATTATTAAATAGAAATTTTCAGTTATTCTTTCAATTTGTAGCATAAAATATTTTTTTTTTTTTCTAATTACATTTATCACTTTATATTTTAGATGTTTAAATACTTTTTATGCAATATTTTTATTTGCATTTTTTTTATTACCCACGTATTGCACGGGTATATGTCCAGTTGGTAATATTGACAAGAACAATAACACCAAACTCAGTAGTTGATCAGATTTTTGTTCTTCATAAATGGAATTTTGTCATTTGTCGAAGACAAACTACTCATATGCAACAGTTTTTTGTTCTAGCCAAGCATAATTATTACTGTCTCATGCTCATGCTGCAAACACAAACACTTGTATCTGCCACAAATTGATTAGCAAAACACACACAAATTGATTAATAAAAATAGAGGTGTTAGTTATAGTAGAATGATCTCCGTGTAGTTTTTGCTTAGGCTTGTGGTAATTCTGCGTTCCTCACTTCAACGACTTCCATATCTTGTGACAATAATTGCTTCGGTGACTACAGAATTTTCACATGGATCAGTTACATATGCCAGGAAGTGATCAGTTCTTCATATGATAAATACTGTGCTTGTGTCTTCCCCATCATTAGACTATAATTTTCCGTTGAGATTATTTAGCAAAGATTTCAACACAGTTTGCATAAGCGCATGGAGCCTACAGAAACAGGGGATATATATCAAACAGAAAAACAGCGTGTCTAATTATCATGACTTAACAATTAAAATGGATAACAAATAAGCTTCTTCTTACTTATTTACACTTCAATCTTCAATGAAACCTCAACTGCAACTATCACATCAACTGGACTCCAGTCTCCACTTAACAATTAAAATGGATAACAAATGATCGAGAATATGCTTCTTACTCATTTACAAATAATTACCGCTTTAATTTTATAAGCGCTTGTAGCTTAAGCATCTTCAAGCTGCAATCGTGACCTCATCCAATCTACCAGAGAAATTTCCATATCAAAAACAAGGAACTGAAGAAAGGAATGAATTTCATGGACTTTTGGTAAAAATTGCGACTACAAGTGAATAACATAGCAACCTATAGTACTTTTTATCCCGAATACAAATGTTTAACAAAAGGATGGATGAAAAGAAATTGAAAATTCGGCATTTATGAATCTGCAAAGCATTCTGCTGCTGTATAGTTTTTGAAAAACCAAATAAAACCTACCAAAAATAGGTCTTGGCTGATGTCTATTCTGCTTCTACTTGTACATTCAGCAGACGAATGATAAGTGAGCAGAGAACATAGAGTTGAATGGAGTGAAGTTGTTCCTGAAAGGAAAACAAATGAAGCGATGAATGAAAATTCAGCTCTTGCATAAATTTTCCGCCAAATTGAATTTGACGACGATGACCAAACAGACTCTCAGATTCTGCAATCTCTATGAACAACACATTTGAGTTCTGACACTGATTACTTCCTCTTGGAGAACATAGCCCTTTGAATACCAAAGAATAACACATTAGAATATGAATTTCAATCATTATATATATATATATATACACACATTGATTGAAAGATTGAAAAAGACATGCACTTACTAGAGAAATAGCTGAGAGATAGTTGTAATTAGAGCAGATAGCGGCCATTACTCTGAATAATTTTACTATCGATCTGAATATCTGGGATGTGAGCAATCTTAGGCCAATCTTCAGCCGTATTGTTGTCACACCTTATTGATAGCTCTGGACATTTAGTGATATGGAGATTTTGCAAGGAAGAGAAGCTACGCATGCAATCTGGTAAAGACATCAGTTTTGAACATTTGGAGATTTTGAGTCTACGCAGGGAAGTAAGATACTGAAGCCCCATGGGAAGAGAGACTAAGTTTGGAAGGTATCTTAATTTTAGAGAAAGGAGGCTTTTAAGGCCTTGCCATTGCATTGCATCGCCTTCATCATCCCCAGAGAGGGATGTTATTCCCGAGCAGCTCCTAATTACTAGATGTTGAAGGGAAGTAAGATTGGACAGCAACACCATAGGCAGAAATTCCAAATCTTCAATGCCCACAATAGTAAGATCCTCCAATTCAGAGGAAGAAGAAGAAGAAGAAGTGGATTCCAATGCCATAGTTGCTGTTTCCAGAATTTGCTCAAAACACTTGGCAGTGGATCCTACATACCACAATTTTTTAAGAGACGGGGATCGTGGCATCCATCCCTTCAGATTTGGGCAATAGGAGATTGTCAAATCTGAAAGACAAGGAAATTGAAGCTTTTCAACATTCCATCCCTTCAGATTAGGGCAGATATACATTTGAATTTGTTGGAGAGAAGGAAATAATAACGATGTCCCACCTTCATAGTCACAGTCACAGTCACCAACTTGTATATATTCAAGATTAGCTAAATCAAAAATCCTGATTTTCTTAAGAAAAGGGAGCTGATGAGAAAGTGGAAGACACTTGATGTTACAACACTTGTCGAAACTGATGTCCACCAAATTTGTGAGAGATGAAAGCCAGCTTGGTAGCTTCACTCCCCTGTAATCACTCACAGAAAGACCTTTCAGATATTGGTGAGGCTCCAGTGCTTCCAATGCCATTTCTTCATTTTCCACTTCTCTTTCACATGCTTTGTAATAATTGAAACAGTCCCAGTCCAACTCTAAATTTTGAAGATGTTTCTTCTCCTTCAAATTCGCTGCCTTGCATTCGATTGCACAATTTACCACTCTTTTCAAGTTTGTGATTCTCAGTGATCCTCTTAACTTGTTCAACCCATGGAGCTCGCTGAGTCCAGCCACCAGCTTTGAGTCTGAACTATCCCTAGCCACCAAAAATACAGAGAGTTTCTCCAGGGAAGTCAATTGTCCAATCCCACGAGGCATATGAGTCAAATTAGAAAACCGCTCATTCTCAAGATGCGTAAGGTTTACCAACTTTTTCATATCGCTTGGCAATTGTGAAAGATTTCCACATCCATTTAATTTCAACACTTGCAAGTTTGGCAGGTTGGTGATTGAATCTGGTAGTGTCATCATGGGGATACTTTCAGAAAGATCCAAATACCTTAGATGCTTCATTTTATCAATGGAACCTGGCAAACTCCCAGTGCCTAAGGCAGGTAGACCTAACACCCTTAAACATCTCAAATTAGAAAATATTTCACAGCATGGTTCAATGATATCTGACCTTCTTCTTTTTGATAGAAGGAGTGTCCGTAGCTTATGTGCTTTCAACAAGGATGGTGAAACTACTTCATAATATTGATGAAATGATGCATGCCTAGTCTTTGCATTGCTAATTCCCACCTCAGAATTGGACGATGAGGCACACTCCTCTCCAGCAACCAGCGTAGCAACATCATGCATCAAATCATGCATTTTACAGGTTTTATAGTTCCCGAAATCATCCTTCTCAACTTCTTGAAAGAAAGACCCCCAATAAAGATCAGTGAAATATTGAACACCAATTTCTTCAAGAGATTCACTTGGATCTGATGACTTCACATACCCTTGCGCAATCCAAAGTTGAATTAACATTTCCACCTCAATTCTATAGTCTTTGGGAAACAATTTACAGTAAGAAAAGCACTGCTTCAAATGCAAGGGTAGATGCGAGTAACTCAACTTTAAAGTGGGTAAAATATCACCTTCTTCCTGCTTAATTTTTGAGAGCTCTTTGTCATTGAAAGACAGCCACCCAGACGAATCCTTTGAATACAACAAACCTCCCATTGTTTTGATTGCCAGAGGAACCCCTAAACACTTTGCCACAATCTCCTTTCCGATACTCTCATGGCTGGGAGATAGCACTTGTCCTGGTTTAAGTGCTATTTCTTTGAACAATGACCAAGACTCCGTATCAGACAATCCCTTTAATTCATGTATGGCAACTGGCCGGGTCATCTCACCAACATTTTTGAGCCTTGTGGTTATTATTATCTTACTTCCTCTTGCACCACCCACTAGCAAATCCATTAGCCCAGACCATTTCTGGGAGTTGTGGCTCCATATATCATCCAACACCATCAAATACTTCTTCCCGTTAATTTCTCGATGAAGGAGATTTTTCAATGCTTCCATCTGAACACTTCTAGGTTCTACTACAAGTCTTTCAACAATTGATTTTATATCAAAATCATCAGAGATGCAAGCCCATTTTCTTAACTCAAAATGCATTTTGACTCTGTCGTCATTGTATACATGTTGAGCTAATGTTGTCTTGCCCAGTCCTCCGATTCCTACTATTGGAATAATTGACACATTCTTTTGACAGTTGGAGGACAATAAAAGTTGTATAATTGCTTCCTTATCCTCTTCTCTCCCAATGACAACTTCAGGGGGAGATGAGTGCGTTTCCCTGCCCTTAGCTTTAAAAATTCTCTCCTCAGAACGCTCCTCCAAGTGAAACCTCCTATTTCCAGCAACCTCTTCTAATCTATTTCTGATAGCCCTAATCTTACGAGACATTTTACGACCATAAGCAAGCCGATTTGAACTCGAAAAGAAACGGCGTACCTCCTTTACTATATTATTGCCAGTCATCACTTGCTGCCGCAAAGCATCTGCTGAGGCCTCATCCAACAAGTCATCTGCATCATAAAATGCTTCTTTCAGCATTTCAAGCCATTCTTTGACTTGGGTGTCATCCTCCAAGGACTTCTCCTCTGCATGACGCAGCACTCCCTTGATGGTAGAAACTGTTCTGTTGAGTTTCTCAAGCTCATCCTTGAAACCCCACCATTGGCCGATCTCCTGGATGGCTTGTGAACCCAAGTTTGTTATGATTTCCTGTGCAACACCGAAGAGGACGGCTTCTGCCATTGACAATATGGAAGATGAGCAAAAGATGCTGGTTGAAGTGTTTTCAAGGGTTTTGGATCAATATTTTTGTTGGTTTCGATCTAAAACATTGCGCATATATTAATTTACATACCTTTCTTGTGCAAGTTGGTTTAAAAAAGAAAAAGAAAAGGAATCCCATGTGAATCGCAATAAGATTGTCTACACACGATGTTACAAAAGCAACAAGCAAAGTCTTCAATAAAA
This sequence comes from Mallotus nudiflorus, assembly GCA_947683625.1. NCBI lineage: Eukaryota > Viridiplantae > Streptophyta > Magnoliopsida > Malpighiales > Euphorbiaceae > Mallotus > Mallotus nudiflorus. Next base: position 140,966 of record CANTUR010000556.1, read on the forward strand.
CAAAAGCAAGTCTTTTTATATTTAAAAAAACAGTTTGCTAGTCTTTAACAAGTTACAGGCAATTAAGAGATGTCACAGCAACAGCAGATGACTTGCTTTTGTTATTAGAATCATATTTTATTGAAGGTTCAGGTAATCAAGGGCCACATATAAGGAATAGTCACTATTATAATTATTTTCCCCAGTGCAATTGGCTATAGAGAATAATTGGAAGACAGCCAATGTGTCTTAATTAATACAAGGAAAATAATTTGAGAATTACATGTTATGTTTTTCTTTTTTTCTTTTCTTTAATATTTTAGCCTTTAGATTAAGTCTACCTATAATAAACATTTTATCATTAGTAGTGCACTACTAAATGCATTTAGAGGTCATTTGGTTCATAACTTGGAATTAGAATCAGAGTCGGAATTAGAATAGAAATAAATTAGAAATAGAATAAAAATTTTAATAAAGTGTTCGATTTATAAGGGAATGAGAATTAGAATCAATATTATTTATTTATGAAAATATATTAAATAATAATGGTTATAAATTTATATATTTTGTTTCATTACTTCAAAAAAATATAATGGTTATAAATAATGGTTTAAAGTGGTCTTCTTATAGCCTTGCTCCCCCATAACAGACTTAAACTTCTTATACCATTGTCTTGGTGCCTGTTTCAAGCCATATAAGCTTTTCTTCAATTTGCAAACATAGTCCTCTTTTTCCTTTTTCTTTGAAACCCTCTGGCTACTCCATAAATATTTCCTCTTCTAAATTGCCATGAAGGAAGACAGTTTTAACATCCATTTGCTCAATTTCCAAATCAAAACTTGTTGCTAAACCTAGCATTGTATGGATGGATGTCATCTTCACGACTAGAGAAAAAATCTCATTAAAGTTGATGCCCTTTCTTTGGTTGAACCCTTTTACAACCAGTCTAGCTTTGAATCATGGCTGGAGACTATGTTCTTCATGCTTGATCCTGAACACCTACTTATTCTTCAAATATCTCTTGCCTTTAAGTAATTTCACCAGCTTAAACATCTTGTTTTCATGTAGAGACTTCATCTTATCCTGCATGGCTTTAAACCATTTCTGCTTATTTTCATCATTCATAGCTTCTTTAAAGCTTTCTAGCTCTCCCCCATCAGTTTTGTAACATAAACTGGTCTTCAGATATCTAGTAGAAGATTGTATATTTCTATCAAATCTCCTTAGTGGCACTGGAAAAGCCTTTTGCTAATGGTTGATCATGAACACTATCATCATCATTTTCTGATGGAATCTCAATGGGAGCATCTTCATCACCTCCATCTGGTGGAATAACTTCATTTTCATCTCCAACTTCCCTTAGCACCATTTTCGGAGGAATTAACTTTAAATTTGAATTATCTTCAAAGTTGGGAATGTTCCTCTCAACTTTAATAATATCTTCGATTGTCTTATCTTCAATAAACACAACATCACGACTTCGAACAAGCTTCTTCTGGATTGGATAATAAAATCTATAGCCAAGTTGATCTTAACCATAGCTAATGAACACACACTGTCAAGTTTGGACCTCTCATCCTTTGGAATATACACAAATTCTTTGCACCTAAAAACCCTCAAATGACTATAGAAAACATCTTTTCCTTACCACACTCTTTCTAGAGTGTCAAATTGTAGAGGAACACATGGTGAAAGGTTCAGCACATGCACTATTGTAAGTAAAGCTTCACCCTAAAATGTCTTAGGCAACTTTGAATATGAGAGCAAAGATCTAACTCTCTCAATCAAAGTCCTGTTCATCCTCTCAGCTAAACCATTCAACTGCAGAATCTTTGGAGGTGTCATTTGATGTCGTATACCATGCTCTTTACAATAAGCATCAAATGGTCTAGAATACTCTCCACCATTATCTGTCTGAATGTACTGTAACTTCTTACCAGTTTATTTCTCCACCAGGGTATGAAATTCCTTGAAGACATTTAGCATCTAATCTTTTGACTTCAAGGTGTATGCCCACGTCTTTTGAGAATGATCATCAATTAAAGTCATAAAGTACTGACAACCACCAAATGACTTTGGCATTGGCCCATATAAGTATGAATGAATTAAATCCAGTACATTCTTCATTCTAGAAGGAGGAGAACTCCTAAAATTAAACCTATTTTGCTTTCCTGCAAGATCTACTCCAGATAACACATTTTTCTTTATCAGCACTATCATCCCTTTTCTCACTCATGCGACCAATTCTGCTATGCCATAACTTAACTATATTGTCTTTCTCCATAACATTCACCATGTCTGTGGAGATATTTGTATGCATAAAGTACAATACTGAGTCCTTTTTACCTTTAGCCACCACCAGTGAGCCTTTAATGAGTTTCCATTGGCCATTATGAAAGGTGTTTCAGAAACCTTCATCATTAAGCTTGCTTGTTGAGATCAAATTTAAGAGAATATCTGGAACATGCTTGACATTCTTCAAAATTAGTATTGTGCCATTCATTGCACATCTCCTTCACTAGAAACTATTATTTGATTGCATTTTCCCATCTTCACAAATCCAGAATCTCTTAGATTATAGGATGAGAAGAATTCTCTTCGAGATGTAACGTGAATGGTGGCACCACCATCAATCACCTAGTTGGTCTCATGGGTAGTAAGATTAATAGTATCATCATAAAAAAAGGCATTGAATTCTCCGAGAAGATTTGCTTCATCATCATCACTGCTGTCATCTTTTCTCACATTTTTGCCTTTGTTATTGTCTTTGAACTTTTGATAGAACTTCTTGATGTGGCCTTTTTTTGCAGTAATGGCATTCAATATTTGTATACTTGTTTGACTTTCCTTTGCTCTTATCTCTTTTCTTTGAGCTTCGAGTCTCACTTCTCCCCCTGGAATTTACAATAAGGATATATGAATGTGTTGAAGAGGCACCCTTTGATATGCGTCTCATCTCTTCATTCAGAATACTTCTTTTGACAAATTTCATATTCACTACACAGTTCGATGCAGAGTTTGTAAGTGAAATCTTTAAAGTTTCCTACGACTCCAGCAGAGAAGCCAGCACTATAAGAGCAAGAATTTTATTGTCAAAATTTATACCCATTCCCAACAACTGATTCACGATCCCTTGCATTTCATTCAAGTGATTGACGACATAAGAGCCTTCTTGATATTTTATTTGCATTAATTTTGTCAAATAAAATAATTTGTTATTGCCAATCTTTGAAGTGTACAACTCCTCAAGCTTATTCCATGATGTCCATGCATGAGTTTCATTACAAATATGGTTGTACACATTATCTTTAATAACTATTGGATGTAGCCACACACTTGCTCATGCTCAAATGCCCATTCCTCATCTGTCTTGCCTTTGAGTTTTGTTGTCGCAAAAATTGATAGATGCAACTTTATCACAAATAGGAGATCCTTCATTTTGTTTCTCCATTTATGGTAATTTGTGCCATTTAAGCTGACCATCATGCTAGTCTTAGCCTCCATCATTGCAGTATTTAATAATGTCTCCAAAACACGAACCAACAACTCTGTAATATCCTGAATTTTTAAATATTTTTATACTGCATCGGGATATGCAGTGTTAATAATTTTTGTATATATATTTATGATATTTTATAAGTTTGTTGTTTGTTTAAAGCTAATTTTAATTATCTTATATTATTTTAAGTACTTTACGTAAAATTTTCCCGAAAATTATATTTTCGGGGAAATTGACACGTAAATAAATTAATGCTATTTATTTTGACTAGTTTTATGAATTTGCATGAACTCATATATAATTTTAAAGTGCTAAAATAAAATGTATATATGTGTATTTATTTAAATTAATTAGAGCTTAATTAATTTCCTTAATTTTATTATTTAATTTTTGTATTAATTAATTTTAAGTTTATAAATTATTAAACATATTAAAATATGTGTGTGGTGTATATTTAATGTGTGTGAGATTTTATATTATTATTATCAATTGTTATTTTAATTGTTAGTGCATGTGTGTGTATGTTTATATATATATATATTATAGTGTGTGGTGTGGGAATATTTAAGTTAAAGTTATGTATATATATATATATATATATATATATATATATATATAGGGTACAAGTATTAGTCAACGTGCAAAACCATTCCTTTCTTTCTTTTTTTTTCTTTTCTTTCTTTTCTCTTCTTCTTCTTCTTCTTCTTCTTCTTCTTCTTCCCCTCACTCTCGGTTCCTTCCAACCGGACCACCACCAGGCCGCCCCACCTACAACCAGCCATCACCATTGCTTCCCCTTCCATCCAGCAGCCACCAGCTGCCACTAGCACTGTCCATCGCCGCCTAGAACGCCGAAAAATGAAGGAGACCGAAGGTGGAGCTTCCTCACGCCGGTGAAGATTCCGGCCACCTTAGGGCGTCGAACTAGACTTTTTTGAAAGCTTTTCATCCGGTGAGTCCATTTCCGAGCTCCGTTTGAGCTCAAAACCTCTAGATTTTTGGATATCTTCAAGTTTTAGTTTATGTATTCTAGGGTTTTTAATTTTTTTGAAGTTGAATTTGTTGGATTCATGCAAACTCCCTTAACAAATGTTTATCCTGGAAGCTTAATCTATATGCTGTAATTTTTTTTAGAATTTTTGGAATTTATTTTAATTTTTGTGAATTTTTGATTATTTTATTATTATTTTCTAATTTTCGAAAATTAATTAAATAAATTATAAAATTTTGTTTTATGGTGATTATAGGAGTTGAAATGAATTATAGAAATTTATTTGTAATTTTTGTGAATTTTTATGTATTTATTTGGAATTTATTAAGTTTAGGTAATTTTGAAAAATAGGGTTAATTATGTGTTAAATTGAAATAAATTGGTAAATTGAGTATATTTATTGATATTATTGAATTATATGTTGAGAAATTAATTTTTGAGTAATTATATAATTTTTGATGAATTTTTTTGAACATTTATAGTGAATATATATATATAGGGGTATTTTGGTAATTTTACACTAAATTGGTTAAAAATGTAATTAAATTGGTTTTAATAGTTATTTAGGGCATAAAAATGATTTCTGCAAATTTTTAGTATTTTTAACTAATTAAAACTATTTTTCGTAAATTATTTTCAAATTATATATAATATATTATTTTTCTAAATAAATGGGTTTTTATTGATTTTTAGTATGTTTTAGGGTTAATTAAGTAATTTGGATTTATAAAATGTATTTTTATTATATAAGGGCATTTTCGATATTTTATAATTATTCTGTGAATTGTGAACCTCGGTCGGTGAATCGTAGTCTGGAGTCCGACCGAGGGATTTTGATTGTAATCCTGTGTTTATTCCGAAGTGTATTTCTTTGCAGGACCGGCTCTACTCTTTGAGTAGAGAGATGTCCGTTTTACAGGGGAGGTTCTGTCGGATTTTCGATAGAATTCTCGTAAAACGTGATGTCCGGTCAAATTCCTATTCTAAAGCTGTGTCTAAAATTCTAGATCGAGTCTTTAGAATTTTTGTTAAATTTATTCTGATTTCATGTTGTCATTTGTTTGTCTAGCTGCGCCGAGACCGAGGCCTAACGGATCAGGCCCGTCGAGTTTGTCTCGTGGAGCGCTAACATGTGAGTTATTATACTGTATATATATGCAGTGCATATAGGATGCATGACTTAGGATTTTTTATTTTCATTATATGTTTAAACATTAATTTAATTATAATATGATTTGGTATATTTTCGGTTTATTTTTAGTACATTTTTGATATATGTATGTTAGATATTTAAGTTTATGTTTGTTATAATTTAATATTTATACATGATTTAAATGTGCATCGAACCATAATTATTTTATTAAATGATTAGTATAATTTAGGTTATTCTTAAATAATTGCGTGTTAAATTATAAACCTACACTTAAAGTATTTTTTAAGTTTATTTTTGGTATATTTTTTATTTATTTCCGAATAAATAAATGTTTTATTATTAAATTAAACCTAACACATTAGTGGTATATTTAGGATTTATTTTTGATATATGCATGCTAGATAATTAGGTTTATTTTTAGTATATTTATGAATATATGTTAAACACAAACACGTATTTAAATGAATATTTATACATAAATGGTTTATTAAATGATTTGAGTACTTAGGGTATATCTTTTGCATATTTAAGTATACTTTTAAGATAATGCATGTTATATTATTGTTACTCATTTAAATTGTTTTTAACTATATTAATGATTTATCTTAGGTTTATTTCATATTTTATTTGACTATATATATATATATATATATATATATATATACCTGAAATATACTGGGTATATTTTAGGTATATTTTTGGTATATATATATATGGTTGATTTTACTATTATGAATATTGTTCTACATTAATTATTTTTCGAATGAATGATTTATTCGAAGTGAAGGATATTAATAGAACGTGCTTCCTAGTGGACAGCACTAGGACCGTGTACGTACCGGTACGGTAGATAAGGATTGAGTGAGAGTTAAAATTGGGTGATTATAATTGATTTAATTGATTTGACTAAGATTAATGGTATGTTAGATAGTGTGATTGCTGGAGCTCGGTTGACCAAGTGTCTCGGGGCCAATCACACTGACAGTCAAACTGCTGGAGCTTGGTTGACTTAGTGTCTCGGGGCCAGTCTATTGTCCATAAGTGAATTGAATGATCTATTGGGTTGATTGAGATGTGAGGTAATGGATAGTGTGATTGCTGGAGCTCGGTTGACCAAGTGTCTCGGGGCCAATCACACTGACAGCCAGACTGCTGAAGCTCGGTCGACTTAGTGTCTCGGGGCCAGTCTGCTGTCCAAATTGGAATAAGTGTTCTATTTGGAATCAAGTGAGCCTGTATGGCTAGAGTGATGATGGGATTGTTTGAGGTTGTTATTATTTAGGGTTCTATGGATCCTTCATGAATTAAAACAAACGTTTTCTACATTTAGTATTTTATAAAAGCAAAGTTTGGCATTCGTGTGAAATGTGTGTATATATATATAAGAATGCCTGATTGTTATGGTTTAGTTTGCATGTATATATAGTATAATAATTCACTCAGTGAGGTCTGACCCCCCTGAATTATTTTTTTCAGGAGATTCCATATCGTCAGACCTTAGTTATAGAGTTCCTCGCCGGTGTTCTTCAGTCCCGGTTGTTTTATACAAATGTATATTCTAAACTTTGAATTGTATTCTAGAAACTGCAGTAGTAGTGTCACTATATTGGAAGTGTATTATTTTGTTTGGATATTAAATACTATGAGAATTTGTATTTGAACATTATACGAATATGTATTCATTTATAAAAGGATTTGGAGTATTTATTTTATATATTGATTCAGAAAAATTTTAATTTGATTGTACTTTTATATAATTATTGTATGATTTTATTTTCTAAGGCTTGCTATGGGTTCCGGATTCGAAAGAATTCCCGTTCCCTAGCGCCGGTCATGACTCCTAGTTTGGGTCGTGACAAACTCTGATACCACTTGTTGAGAAAATTAATAGAGTTAGCACAGCAGAATAATTTTTACAAAGACAAAATAAAATTATTGTAGAAATAATCAAATAAATAAATAAATGGAGGCAGTTAAACCAACCAATGAGTAAGTAAAATAAGCGGTAAAACCTACCATATAAATAATAATAATATGACAAAAATATTTTAACGTGACTCACCTTTAATTTTTGGGCTACGTCCACAGGATAAAATCTAAGATTTTCTTTCATTATAAAAATAGTAGGTACAAGAAAGAGTTTTCTCTAGATCAACACTAGAGGTACACAAAAAAAATCTCACCAAAATAGTGGCACTCAAAGTGTTTCCTAAACACCCCAAAAATAATTATCTCACTATTTTGTCACTCACCCTTTGAGGAAAAAAAATTTCTCAAACCCTTAAAACTCTCTTGCACTTAACAAAGTAAAAATTGCTTTGGTTACCCTCACAAGCACACACACCTCACTTATTGATTTTCACTCGTTGCTTGCTCCTCTTCCCTACTCTTGCCTCTCCATCAATGGCCTTTATATAGGCCTTAACTTACACAAAAGAAAAAAAAAAGCAAACTTTACAAATTTGTTGAACTAAATTGGGTGCAGCAAAATGTGACTTTTCATAATTTTTTTTAAAGCTTATGAGCTTCATTAGGAGGGACCCACAACACGGCCCTTATAAACCACATGGATGTGGACAAGGTATTTTTATTAGACATGTCTTTTATGCTTATGGAATAGCACTAACAAACTTTTTCTACACTTTTTATAATGCTTATGGAATACTACTAATTTATACTATCCATACCAATTGTGTAGCTTGCTTTTGCAGGATCAACTGGAACTAGTAAAATTTATCCTCGAATAGGTGGCAAAAAGTAATATTAAGCCAATTACATTAGAGATTGGAGGTAAACCACCATTTATAATTTTTACTGACATTGATGTTGATAAAGTTATGGACCTTGCACACTTTGCTTTATTCTTTAACCAAATCTACGTGCAAAATTTACCTATAAAACATACAATGTATTATTTATGAGAGTGTTAGTTTGGTGTGTTTTTATTATCTATAGGGTCAATATTGTTGTGCGTGGTCCCAGACATATATACATGAGCATTATATAATGAGTTCTTAGAGAAAGCAAAAGCCCAAGCCATAAGACATGGTTGGTAATCATTTTAAGAAGGTATTGAACAAGGTCTTGGGTAATTAGGGCTTATAACTTATAAATCTATATAATAATTATGTATATGCTAGTTTTTTCAAGTTATCAATATAGTCTTCTTAGGGAAGTTATGAAATTTTTAGCTTAACTTAGATTAATTTAGAACGGTCCTTTGTACATAAAATATGGTATTGAAAGTTGTAAGCACCCAATTTTAGGATGCAATTGTGCACAATTGCGATGTAAGCCCCTATGATGAAATTTATTCAAAAATTAAACTTGGTTGTCGATTTTCTAGACCTTAAGGACTAAATTGCAATATTTTTAGGATTTGATTACAAATAAGTCAATTTTTTAAGGGTCTTTTGGTAATTAAAAGTAAAAAAATTAAAATTAGGATCAACATTGCATAATGCCAACGCGTAAAAGTCCCACTTTTTTCATTTTTTTGCGTATTTTTTCTTATTTTTTGTCAAATTTTTCAGTGTTTTAATTGGTTAAAAATTGAATTTTTATTATTAGTTTTATCTAAAAAAAATTTTGATGCATTCAAAACATTCAAAAATTAAATCTTATCATTATGTTTTTGAGAAATAAGTTTGTTCCTCCAAAGGAGGAAATCAGTATGCAAGTAGACTCTGCATTTAAAAGTAGAGTCTGCATGCGTGCGAAGGGGGACTTTTTTTTCCTGGAGGATTTTTACTTACACGGAGACTGAGAGAAACACACACACGTAGATACTAAGAAACTTGACTATGCAAAAAACCATAAAATCCAAAATGCTACTGAGAACGTCTTTTCAGTCCATAATCAATAGCTATTCAATTTCAACGGTGATAATCCAATCTGAGGGGCTAAAAAGGGCATTTGCACAGCATCTAAATTATCAGTGTTCTTTTTGTATTTCATTCTTTTCTATTATTTTCTTTTTGTGATTTTTCCTTTTATTTTTGTTATTGTTTTGATTATTTAATTTCATTACTAATCTAATTACTTTTGTATTTTTTTTTTGATGTCCACGTGTGGATGGAGGAGGATACTGCTTGTATTTAAACTGAATGGAAGGTCTATGGAATGCCATGAAAAAACCTGTGTTATTTTCCAGTAGATATTAGGGTTTTAATTTTTCATTTTGCATTTATATATTCTATGTAGTTATTTTAATTTATGGATGTATAATTGTTTAATTTTAATTTTTGTACGTAGTTTGTAATAACCTAGTAGTGGGAATAGTAAAAGATTTAATTTTCTGCACTTAAAATCAATTAGTAATTAGGTTTAATTAGGTAAAAATCAATTAAAATTAATGGTGGCAGGAGCTTAATTTAGGTTTTTCATGTAATTAATTTAAGGTTTCTAGAAAATCACTATAATGTTTGTTTGATCCATTTTTTGTGTTTTATTTATTTTAGGCTTGTTTTTATGTTTTTAGGCCTCAAGCCTACGTTTAGGTCTAACTCACTTAATAAATAGGCTTAAAAATGGTTTAGGACTTTAAATAATTAAAATCAATTTAGGCCCATTAGGTTAATTAGATTTTAGGCCCACTTAGTTAATTAAAAGTTGTTTAGACTTAACTCAGCCCACTTAAATTCATTTCTTTTAAAATAAATAGACCTAGGCTCACATTTTGCTTGAAATAAAACCAAATTAGACTTAGGCCCATTAACTTAACATTCCCTTAAAATTGAACAGACTCAAGCTCATTCCTTAGACAAACTAAAATAAGTAGATCTAGGCTCACTAATTAAAAATGTAGGCCCACTTTTAGTCTCTTTCTCACTTGTAAATAAAAAATGTAAATCTAGCTAACTTTTTAATAAAATTAACATAGTTTAGACTTAGGGACAACACGATCTTGAGTGCATTTTTTATGTGTAATTTTATTGACTAGATGCCTAGGGTTAGATGGATGTCAAATAAGGTTTAATAAAATTGCATGTAATTAGAGGATGAAATAATTATTTATAAAATTATTCTAAATGAACACGAGACTAAGAGAAGTTAGTATTACGTATCCAGAATCTCCTGGTTGTGGTGCTAGGTTTCTTTTAAGGAATTAAGTTCCACCTTTTCTATTTGTCCTAGTTATTAACCTGGGTGGCGACTCCTCATCTCCATGCCATGTCTTTGTGATAGTGGTTAGTGTGTTCTCTAAGGCCCTGAGCCTAAATAGTGTCATGGTTGCTAAAATCTTGGACGCATGCTAAACCCCACCATCTACAAAAGCATTTCTGCCCTTGAAAGTGGTGGTGTTGTGCTCAAAACCCGCAAGCGCATGGATTGTAAATTGTAATACAAAAGCATCATTCTCACGAGGATTGTATATTGAGTACTAATATCTCTACTTAAGTTCTTAGCTAGAAAATCAATAAAGTAGTTTAGAAAATCAAAATATAAATCAAAATAATTAAAACTAAGAAAATCCAATGATAAAGACATAGAGCTCAGGTTTAGTTTCACCTTTACAATCAAATCATGAATACTTAATTATTAAACACATTGATTTCAGTTAAGAGTTATTCTTCTAAAATACTTAAAGACTCTCTCGAGCACAATTAAGCATGTTAAAATTAAATTTTATCCTACTCTCATGGTTAAGAAGTTAATCAAAACTCATTAAGTTCCTTAACAATTAGTTTACCACCGTAAACCCTACGTACTGTCATGGCTCCCTAAAGAGCTCGCCTATTCTCGTGGTTGAGTAGTCTAAGTCCTATGAGTCTTAAGCTAATAAATTCCCCTAACTCTTGTTGGTTAATTTATCCATCAACATGCAATCAAATAAGCCTGGAATGATAACAAAACATTAAGCTTAACATATAGAATTAACTGAAAATTAAATTAATAAAACTTATGTTCAATCGCATCATATAATAACTACTACTAACCTAAACCCTAAAAAGATTTTAGCCACACATAGTTCTACAAACAATAAAATAAAGAACAAGAGAGTGAAGAAGAAGAATAGATAAAACTCATTTAAGCACTGCTTCAATCTTTAAATCCTTGTTGTCTTTCTGAAGCTCTTGTTAATGGTTTTTGATGTCTCCTCTCTTCAATCTCCCTTGAATAAATCCTTCATATCCCCTTTTATAAGAAAATCTTCATAGAAGACTTGATTGCTCTTTTTCAAATAGAAAAACTTATTTTTTTCTAACATAGCCTTGACACGGCATTGACATGGCTATGTCACGTCCTAATGCATTCTGGCATGGCTTCTGTAACACCCTATTTCTTGGATATAAAAATAATCCAAGTCTTTATTTAACATATTAATTCAACTACATCATGATTAACAAAGTCCATATATTATTTATGCACATAAAAGATTACAAAATTTTTATTCTTATAATGCATAAGAGTTATAATTAAAAATAAGTACAAAACATATCCTTTTTTGTCTAAGTTTATGCTTATAACACAAGGAGAGAGAGTGAGAGTTCGGTTAATGACCTTTGCTCCATACTTTATTTATAATGCGATATGCTTCAAAACAGTCACACTTCAAACTTCACCATCTAAAAAAATAATTGCGATTTGGCGAGTCAATACTCAATGAATATAAATATCAATTAAATTCTAAAGGCACAAAAGTAAAAAATTGATATTAAATCACAATACTAGTACGATTCATTCAAATGCAAGTGCTAATGAAATTTTCATTGATTTTGTTATGGTCTGATAAGACAAATATTGCTCCCGGGATTCATGTGAAACAATTGCCATTTGATTTTTCTGGCTAGCATATAACATGTGAATCATATGATTTTCTTTGATCATTTATATTTGCCATATGATTTGCAAATATTTGTCAAGTTGGTCACAACATCCTTTTATATCCATATGCAAGTGCTCAAATGTGAATTTGCATTTAACTTATAAACACTTATGTATAGACATAATCAATCAATAAGCAAACCATATACATTTAAATAATCAAAAAGAAATTCACCTTAATCACACAATTTCACCCAAGAATTTAATTAATATTTATACTCACTCTTTAAGATGTCAAACACTCAATGGATAATTTGAATCACCTTCTCGAGCTTTACCAATATTTTGGGATCCTAAAATATAACATATATTTGATTAAAAAATATGCCTACACTGAGTATTTATGTTTGGTATACAATTGAGATATGTTCTGTATATGTGTAAACTTAACATTTATGCATATTTTTCTCCTTGTTAGGCAGCTTGACCATACTAGGCCTGGGAGTAAATAACTTTCACCAAATAACTCCAAATTAATTGATTCAATTTTTTTTAAAAAAATAATAACTTAGGGCTACAACATATCCAAAAATCAACTTAATATATTTCTTTCATAATAAATGATGAATTTTTGAATTCAGACATGTGCTCTGCACAAAAATAGTTTGAGTAGGTCTAAATCATTTTAGAATTTCTCACATTATACAAGTATAATTGCAAAAATATTTTTCATTCACTTCACGAACACATAAATGAACAACTTTGATGTTTTACACTTTATCTAATTCAGCCTCTAAGGTTCTCATATTAATTAGGAAAAAACGGACTACCTATAGATGTTGCAAGAAAAACCAGTCCCACTCCAAGGGTTATTTCTCATTACACATCTATTATTTCACAAAACTGCATTACATGATTTTAGATAACATATAAAGGAACAAAACTAAAGTTTACCACTTTGTCTAAATCAGTCTCTAACATCCTCAAAATAATTAATGAACATCAGGTACCTGCTGGCACAGTTACCCAAACCAGTACCAAATAAACTTCCACAGAGTTTCACATGATTAATATTTCAAAAAACCCTTTCACAAACATCTATATAAGACATAAAACCACAAATTTCATATTTTGAACTTCCCTAATTTTGCTTTTATGACCTTGAAAATTAAAGTGCAATCTACAGCTATAAACTAGAATTTTCAGCATAAAGAACACTATATTCATTATCAAAATCAATTAACTTATTTCTTTTTTTTAATTCTTCAATTAACTTGTTTCCCTCGCTAATTATTTCTAATTAGCATACTCAACATATCAAGATGGAAGAATTATATAGGAAAATAAGATGAATTTACTTACCTTTGCAAAATTAGAAAACCCCTAAAAATTTTCCCTTTTTTCCTTCTTCCTTCTTCTTCTCTTCCCCTTGTCCTTATCTTTTCTTTCCTTTTTTTTTTTTGTTCTCACATTCCAGCCCCTTTCCCTTACATTTATGTATTAATTTATTTTTTTATATATATATTTTTTAATGTCAAGAGACATATAGGAGGTAGACAAGTGGAGTTTTCTAATTTTTTCCTACCTTCCATACATATCCACTACTTAATATATTAAATATCAAGAAAAATTTCAAATCAATCCTCCTTTTATACAAAAGCTTAATATAGCCCCTAAAGTTCCTTATGTAAATAAATCAACTAAATGCAATTCTTTACATATTTATTTATTGACTAGCTTTCAATTTTATAATACTTCAAATACATCATATATTTCACATATTCAAGTATACCATTGCAACACACTAAAACAAATGAAAGAACGTGGAATTCATATAGTCAAATGGAATGATTTTAAATGCATATGTTGAAGTGAATTATATGTAATGCATGCAAATTTAAATGAAATGTTTATAGTTAGGGTCAAGGATGTTGCATCTTCACATAGGGTTGTGCTTGTCTTCGAGTCATCTTTCAGCTCCTTGCATGGCCAATAACACAGTTGTGTTATAGCCGTGTCGCTTTTCTCTAAATTAGATAAAAAAATGCACGGGTTGAAGGCATGCCCGTGTCTAATGTTCCTTCAGTTTATGAAGCAAACATGGTTTGCAATATGCCCATGTCATACAAATCCTTGACTTTTTGGAATTCCTTTTTAATCTTTCCTACAAAAAGGGAAACACTAATAAGTGCATACATATAAACTCCTAATTTGACTAAAACTAAACCAAAAATAATAAAATCCTAATTAAAACTCTAAACTAAAAATATTTCCTAATTAACCTAAAATCTACCAAATTAACAATATTTATTAATTTAAAAGTCATTAAAATTCAACTCAAAAATATGTAAATATTGCACACATCAGGTGGTGACAGGATTGGCTCTAGGGGTTACTTTATACAATTCACTGTTTTCTCAAATGGTCATGTGCTAATCTACTAAACTTCTGCTATTATTGATAAGGATATGGTCCAACTACTGTCTGTATATTCAAAATTCAAATTGTATACCTTAGTTTAGTATTCAGTCCTCATCCAATTACTTTTAAATTTGACAAACTTCTTATGTATTGTATATATTTTCACGTATTCTAAATGACATATAGTGCTGATTTCTATTCTCCAAAAACTATAATTACATTTTCAAGGTATCAGAGTTTTTTCATGGTCTAACAACCAAAGCTCTTTCTTATGGCTGAAAATTCAAACTCTTTTCATGTTATTATTCCTCTTAAAACTAGAAAAATAGTTCCATTGCTGCACTTCCAAATATTGCCCACCAACATCCAATAAAATTAAATTCCACTAACTATCTAATATGGCAAGCACAACTTATGCCATTATTATATAGTTATGACTTGGCTAGTCATATTGATGGTTCGGTAGTACCTCCTCCAAAATTAATAAAGGATCAACCAAATGCTACTTTTCACACATGATTTAAATAAGATCAGTTGGTTTTTAGTTGGACAATAGGGTGTATTTTTGAGAATTTTGTACCACAAGTTATGGGAGTCTCATGTGCAAAAGAAGCTTAGACAAAGCTTGCCAATTCATATGCAGCTGGTTCAAAGTCCCAAGTAAGAAACATTAAAGTGTAGATGGCGAGGTTTAGCATGCGTCGAAGATTTTAGCAACTGTGACACTATTTGAGCTAAGGGCTCTAAAGAATACACTAACCACTATCACAAAGACATGGTATGGAGATGACTGAGACAAATTGAAAAGGTGGTACTTATAGTAGTATTTCCTTTCTGCGTGCCCCCAGTTGGGTAATTTCTCACTCCAGTGTTCCTAGTGGCTTTCTTTTTCTCATTTTCAATCACTTCAGCCTATAACCCATCATCATAAAGGACCACAAATGTCTTAGGGTTCATCATTTGCAGCCTCTCCACTAGGTTAGGTGATACATTTTGGACTATCATTATAACCTGGTCCTTCTCTGCCAACTTATTCTTCATCATCCCCGCCTTATTCATGAACCTAGTCAGAAAGTTTGAAAATGATTTGTTGGACTTCTACTTGGTTAGTTCAAGATCTCTTATAGACACCTCAAGCTTAGTATTATAGTCATATTACTTTAGAAAAATAGTGCACAACTCCCTTCAATCTACTCAGATAGACTTCTCTAACCCATGATACCAGTTAATGGACATACCCTTTAAGAACAATACAAACAGCTTAGTAACCATAGCCAAAGGAGCCTTAGTGGTACTTATAGTAGTTATGTATTGACTAAGATGAATCCTCGGGTCCCTCAGTACCATCAAACTTCTGCAGCTGTGGCATCTTAAATTTGTCAGGTAGCTTGTCCTCTTCAAATTGCATCACGTCATCAAAGTCAAATGGGTACCCTAGACCTTTTCCCTTCATCAACTCCTCCATTTTAGACATCTTCTGAGTTAATGCCTTCATATGTCTGGATTCCAGCTCTTGAACTTGCTCAACTGAATCCTTTTTTGCTTTTTCAATCATATAACTCTCCACATCATCCAGCTTTTTTTCCCTAATATTGTCATTGTTAATAGCAGGTGGGTTGGCCTTTAACCAAACCTCCAGTTGTAGATGACGAGGTTTAGCGTGCACCCAAGATTTTAGCAACTACGACACTATTTGAGCTCAGGGCTCTAGAGAACACAGTAACCAGTGTCACAAACACATGGCGTGGAGATGAGGAGTCGCCACCTAAGGTAATAACTGGGATAAATTGAAAAGGTGGTACTCGATTCCCTAAAAGAAAGCTAGCACCACAACCAGGAGATTCTGGATACGGAATACCAACTTTTTTCAGTCTTGTGTTCATTTAAAATTACTTTATGAATTATTATCTTATTCTTTATTTACATGCAATTTCATACAAACCCAAAACAATCAACTCCAAGGCAAACTAGTCATGAAATATACAAATAAATCATGTATTCAATAAATCACATAATCACTAAATTAGTCTAATCTACATGGATTTTGCATAAATGAGCTAAATCTACATGTTTTAATTTATATGTGAACCTAAAGACCTAATTCCTTTTGATTTTAATTAAATGAACCTAAGTCTATGTATTTTAATTCTAAAAATGGGCCTAATTCTACATGTTATGAAGGTATTTAAATTAGTGGGTTTAATTCTACATGTTTTAATTAAATAGTGATATTGAATATACAAATTATGAAAAAAAAAACTTAAATTAAGTGGGCTAAGTCTATATTAATTAAATTAAATTAGGTGGACCTATGTCTAATTAACTAAATGGGCCTAAGGATATTTCTAATCTCAAATCTAATTAATTATGGTCCTAAAGGTATATTTTAATTAATTAAACATAATTAATTAATAAGTAAGATGGGCTAAAAGAATAAATCAAGACCTAAAGTGGGATTAAGGCCCCAAAACATACAACAATAATAAATAAAATCCAAAAACAACTAAAAACATAAAAGAAACAATTAAATAAGATCAAACAAATAATTAAATTAATCCTTACTAAGACCCTAATTTTTATTAACATGCAACATAAATTAATCTACTTCCTCCATTAATTTTAAATAACTACCAAATCAAAACCTAATTTTTACTAACCAATTTAATCAAAATAAACATGCAACTGCACATATAATTTTATTACTCCCACTATTGGGGCTATTACATTAGTTCATAAAACAATTAATACAATAAAAAAAATAAAAAGCAATAAACAAAATAAAGATAATAAAGATAATAAAAATAAACAAAACCCTAGAAATAAAATCTCTACGAAGCTTTATCCATAGTTTTCCATGAACTTCTCATGAATTCAATTCATCTCTCACATGATCACTGTGCGTTTTCCTCCATAATCACCACAAAATTAAGATAAAACAATGATTAACGAATAAACTATGATGATAACTTGAAAGAATAATAATAAAAAAAATAATAACGCAAAATAAATAAATAAAGCATAAAAGAAGATGATATGCTTATGGATGTTTTAGGGTGCTCCTCAGATTCATAGTTCACCGTTCTTGATAAGCCTTTGAATATTTTTCTTCAAAAATTCTTCATGAGTCATGAGTTAATTGTTGAATCAAAAGGAATTTTTTGGTAAAAAATAAAATCAAGAAGAATAAAATCATAATTTTTCTTCTTCTCCCGTCCCTTCTCCTTCTTTTCTTTTCTTTTCTTTTCTACGCCCTTTTCTTTTTTCTTCCTCACCATTTCCTTTTTCTCTTTTCTTTTCTTTTCTACGCCCTCTTTTTTCTTTTTCCTCCTTCCTCTTACTGCCTCCTTTCCTTTCCTTTTTATAGTGGAATTAGGAAGCCTAACCCTAATCCTAATATAATTCTAATTCCTAAAGTGTATTTAGGAATTTTAAATCGAGTAGGATTAAGTTAATTAGGAAGTTTAAACTAATTAAAATATTGAATTGGAAATAATTAGAAATAGGAAAAAAAGGGAAGAATTCAATTCCAACTGGGATTGTGCAATTCTGATTGGAATTACACAATACCTATTGGAATTGATGTAATTCTGATCAGAATTACATAATTCCGATTGATGCTTGATGCTCCTCCCAATGCTTTGATTTATCATCCTCATCATCTACAATCTCGTCTTTTAAAGATAAAGAATAAGCATACTACGGATCAATGGGTTGATTGGATGAAAGGCATCAGTGATACTGAGATTACTAGGATATGTCCTTGGTGGAGATTAAAATTCGTGACCATCAACCTGTATGACAACTATGTCCCTATTCCCAAATTATACTTTTTGACCTTTCTTTCTCCTTTATGCCTTTTCCGTCAGTATGGTCTCCCTCAATTCATTGTTGTTGTTATGACTGACTTCAAAGGTTTCCTCCTGAGACAAGATTTCTTGGACAAGGTGAAGAACTTGTGGCCTCGTAGAGCTTTGGAACACAATATGTGCCAAGATGTTGACATGACTACTGATGACAACTACAAGACTTGGGTTACTATGAAATCTATAGAATCACCAAAACTTATTCAAGTACAAAAGGACTAAAATATTATTAGACGAGTCAAGAAAGAAATAAAAACACAACTAGTGGTCTCATAAGTCTGGTTTCTTATGTTTTATTTTTCCTTCAAGTCTTTGTGTCTTGTAATAAAGATAGAATACATAATATTTAACAAAAATGTCCTTTCAATTCATTTCATTATCTAAGGCAAAAATGAGTACATTTATTACATCACATGACACAACTCCTGTTATTAGCTAGTCCTTTCAGATTTTTTAACTGAACATTTTTTCTCTCATTTTCATTTCCCTAACTTCTGCCTGATTCAGCCCTTTACGGGTTTTCTGAATAGCAGGAATGTCCTAACTTTTGCCTAACCAACCTTTTTAGATTTTCTAATTAGTGGACTCTTCTTTTTTTTTAAAAAAAAGTAGTATTTCTTAAGACGATCCAGGTTAATTGGCTCAGTGAACTCATTCCCTTCTAGATCTAATATCTTTGCGGCTCCTTTGGGTAGAATTATCTTAACTAAATACGGTCCTTTCCAATTTGGTCTGAATTTTCCTCTCGGGTCGAACACTATAACCCTTATGCGCTTTAATACCATATCTCCAGCTTTTATCTCTCCCAACTTAACTTTTTTATTGAATGCTCTTGCTATTCTCCTCTAATAAATTTGAGTGTGGAATAAAGCATCCATCCTTTTCTCATCTAGTGATACAAGGTAATCAAACCTCTTTTGCATCCATTCACTCTCAGGGATCTTTGCTTCCATAACCACCCTCAAGGATTTAATTTCTATGTCTATGGGTAGAACTACTTCACAACCATATACTAACGAGAACGGAGTTTGTCTTGTAGTCGTACATGTTGTAGTTCTATATCCCCATAAAGCAAAAGGAAGGTGTTTAGACCAGTCCTTATATGTCTTCACCATCTTAGAGAGAATCTTCTTTATATTCTTATTAGCCGCTTCTACTGCACCGTTAGCCTGAGGTCGATAAGGTGAAGACTTATAATGCTCAATGTTGTATCTTTGTAATAACTCAGCGGTTTCTACCTGAAACTGAACTCCATTGTCTATCACAACATGATGTGGGACCCCATACCTACAAATGAGGTTCTTCTCAATGAACTTTGCCATCTGCCTAGCTTTTAAGGTGCCAAAGGATTCTGCTTCTACCCATCTTGAAAAGTAATCAATTGCAACAACTATATATTTATGCCCATTTGAAGCAGTTAGTTTTACTTGCCCTATTATATCTATTCCCCAAGCTACAAAGGGCCATGAAGATGTTAAACTGTTTAGAACTGTAAAGGGAAGGTGATTGAGGTTCCCATGTATTTGACATTGATGACATTCTCTCACTATTCGAATGCAGTCCTTTTTCATACTCCCCCAATAGAACTTTTTACTGAGGTAATATATAGCGTACTCCACCCCTTCGGGCCCTTTTTGTGCTAGCATTGCTCCTATCGCCTTTTCTTCTAAAGCCAAATATAAGATTAAAGGCTTACCTTGCTTTGGTGGCCTTAATACAGGCGGGTTAGTAAGGTATTCCTTAATCTTATCAAAGGCTTTTCTAACATTCTTCATTCCACTCCACATGTTGATTCTTCCTCAAGAGCTTAAAGATCGGATCATAAACCATAGTGAGTCTCGTAATAAACTTGCTGATGTATTACAGTTTCCTAATAAACCCTCGTACTTCCTTCTCTATTCTTGGTGCTAGCATCTCATGAATGGTTTTGATCTTATCTGGATCGACTTCTATTCCTCTATTGCTGATTATGTTCCCCAATAACTTTCCTGAAGTTACCCTAAAGATGCATTTCTTCGGATTAAGCCTTAGGTTGTATTTTTCTATTCTTGCTAAGAACTTATCCAAAGCCTCAAAGTGTCCCTCTCTTGTTTCAGACTTAACCATCATATTATCAACATAAACTTCCACTTCCTTATGCATCATATCATGAAATAAGGCAATGGCCGCTCTTTGATAAGTTGCTCCTACGTTCTTTAATCCGAAGGGCATCATATTGTAGCAATACATTCCCCATTCTATGATGAAAGTAGTTTTTATTTTATCTATAACTACCATCATTATCTTATTATAACCCGAGAACCCATCCATAAATGAGTACATCGCACTAGATGTTGCACTATCCATAATTATATCAATATGGGGTAAAGGAAAATCATCCTTTGGGCATGCCTTATTTAGGTCCCTGAAGTCTACACACATTTGAACTTTTCCATTTTTCTTAGGAACTGGTACTATATTCGCCAACCATTAAGGGTACTCCACAAATTTTAGAAAACCAGCCTGGATTTGCTTAGCAACTTCTTCCCTTATCTTTTTTGTCCACTCGGGCCTTAACCTACGAAGTTTCTGCTTAATAGGTTTAACTTCAGGATACATTGGAATGTGATGCTCCGCAATTCCCCTATCTAACCCTAGCATATCCTCATTGGAACAAGCAAATACTACCTTTCTTTTTATTAATATTCTCTCTAATTTTTCCCTTTCTTTAGGAGTTAAGTCATGTGATATAGAAATGTGCTTTGGTTGTTCATTTTTGCCCATGTTTAATGAATCTAATTGAATAGAATTAATGTCAAACATGCATGAACGATCATTATTAAAATGCACACGACCATCAGAATCAACATCACACAAGTAAGCCAAACCAGAATTTATATCATTGACCATAAAGGAAACAAAGTTTTCATCCTCAAACAGACTGGATGTTATTACATCAGTTTCTTTAAAAAAAAAGTTAGTAAACTACTATCAATGATACTAGCTAATTCCTGTGGTGGTTCTTTGTTGGGTGGCAGACAAAGCAGTTCTTGAATGTCTTCGATTTTCATCTTTTCAACAACTGTCTTCATCACCTTGTCCTTATTGTCTTGTACCAACTTTTCAACTATCTGTTCCTTAAAAATCTCAAATCTAGGGACATCCACACCAGCTACTTGGATAGGCTCCTTTTCACCTTGGTAGAACTTCTCCTTCCCTTGCTTGATAAAGTTATCTTTCAGGGGTCTCAAATTCCTTAGGTCATTCTCATTGAAAAACTTTCTTCATGCACCTTTACTACTGCACCTAGTTTTAGTATAGCCCAATCTTGTCATGTCATTCTAGGTTTTGAAATCTGGCAATTTTAGGATTCCTTGCTCATTTTTCCCTAATCCTTGTCCTAGTCAGTAATTCATCTTCTTGATCATGTTCATAACCCTTGGATCCATTGTGACTCCCTTTGAAATCATAGCCACCTAGTAACCTAGGGGAGTGACTACCTATTTTTGACTATCAATAAATGCAGACACCGTCTTGCCTATACTAGCATCTAAAGTCACCACTTCTCCTCCCAAGACATGATACCATGGTCTACCCAGAAGAAGGGTATAGGTGATAGGAATATCTAGCACAGTGAATTCTACCATTGCTTGTATAGGTCCAGTCTTCACAAAAGCCATAAATATTCCCTCTATACTCCTCATGCTATCAATTATAAGCCCTTATCATGAGATCTAACTTTACCAAATCCTCCACCTTCACACCCAAATTGGGCAAGATTTGTAGGGGACAAACATTAATTACGGACCCATCATCCACCATCATATAATTAGTCCTCTTCCCTCTTACTTCAACTGGAATGAATAGTGCTTTATTATGGTTCCTTCCTTCCACAGGTAAATCCTCATCCGAGAAAGTAATGACCCCGTGCTTTTTCTCAATGACCTTGGCCACCATTTCTTCAAGAGTTATTGTAGTTTCAATATTCATCTTAGTCAAGGCCTTAACCAGGGCTCTTCTGTGACTGCTCGAATGCATCAAGAGCTCTTAAATGCTTACATTGGCCTTTGCTTTCTTGAGCTGTTCGAGAATCAAGTCATCACTCTATTCATTTGAGTCTTATCCTTCAACAACTTCTTCCCTCTCTATGGCTTTCTCTGTGGGCTCATAACTCTTCCCGCTTCTGGTAACGTGGCTAACTTCGGGATTATCTACCCATACATCATACCCTTCAACACCTTCCTCATTAGAACTATACCAAATATCAATCATCCCTATAGTCTGATCTTTCTTTCCTTCTTTCCATACCTCGACCATATATTTTTCTTTCTTGACTAGCAACTTTTCATTATCAAACTCCTCACCCTATCATGTAGGCTCGATTGTATCAATGGATATGTTAAAAGAAGGTGGTTTAGAGTAAAAAAACCTTATAATCGAACTTGCCTGAGGACTGACCCAGTAATTCTTCTGCCTCTTCCACACTTTTAGGAGCATTAAGAGATTTCTCAGTAGTTTTAAGGCTTAGATCCTTAAAAGAGTTCAACACTTCTTCTTTGCTCACTCCTGAGTTGATCATCATGGTGGTTGGGGGTGGCACATTTTGATAATTTGGGAAAGGAATGCTTCGAGTGTTTGGGTTTGGGCTTGATTTTTCAGGGTCTGTGATCTTTCTAAAGTCTATGAGGTTTTGGATTTCATGTTTAAGACGCATACAAGAGTCAGTAGAATGGCCAGCAACTTGATGAAACTTGCAATAACTGTTTTGATCAAAACTAAAGAGGTTTGGATTTGGTGGTTTAGAAGGGGTTAAGGGTCTAAGGAGGCCTTCTTGAATGAGGCAGTCTAGGACTTTAGATAATGGTTGGTTGAAATTTGAGAATCTCCTAAGTTGTTGGATGGCATGAACTCCTATAACCCAACTGGTATTTCCTTGCTGCATGCCCCTAGTTGGGTAATTTCTCACTCTAGTGTTCCTAGTGGCCTTCTTTTTCTCATTTTTGATCTCTTCAGCCTGTAACCCATCATCATAAAGGTCCACGAACATCTTGGGGTTCATCATTTGCAGCCTCTCCACTAGGTTAGGCGATACATTTCAGACTATCATTCTAACCTAGTCCTTCTCTGCCAACTTGTTCTTCATCATCCCCGCCTTATTCATGAACCTAGTCAAAAAGTTTGAAAATGATTCGTTGGACTTCTGCTTGGTTAGTTCCAGATCTCTTATAGACACCTCAAGCCTAGTATTATAGTCATATTGCTTTAGAAAAGCAGTGCACAACTCCCTCCAATCTACTCGAATAGACTTCTCTAACCCATGATACCAATTAATGGCCATACCCTCTAAGGATAGTACAAACAGCTAAGTAACCATAGCCAAAGGAGCCTTAGTGGTACTCATAGTAGTTGTGTATTGACTAAGATGAATCCTCGAGTCCCTAGTACCATCGAACTTCTACAGCTGTGGCATCTTAAATTTATCAGGTATCCTATCCTCTTCAAATTGCATCATTTCATCAAAGTCAAATGGGTACCCTAGACCTTTTCCCTTCATCAACTCCTCCATTTTAGACATCTTCTGAGTTAATGCCTTCATATGTCTAAATTCCAGCTCTTGAACTTGCTCAACTGAATCCTTTTTTTCTTTTTTAATCATATAACTCTCCATATCATCCGGCTTCATTTCCCTAATATTATCATTGTTAATAGCAGGTGGGTTGGCCTTTAACCAAACCTCAAGTTGTAGATGACGAGATTTAGCACGCGTCCAAGATTTTAGCAACTGTGATACTATTTGAGCTCAGGGCTCTAGAGAACACAGTAACCACTGTCATGAACACATGGCGTGGAGATGAGGAGTCACCACCCAGGGTAATAATTGGGATAAATTGAAAAGGTGGTACTCGATTCCCTAAAAGAAAGCTAGTACCACAACTAGAAGATTCTGGATACGGAATACCAACTTCTTTCAATCTTGTATTCATTTAAAATTACTTTATGAATTATTATCTTATTCTCTATTTACATGCAATTTCATATAAACCCAAAATAATAAACTCCAAGGAAAACTAGTCATGAAATATACAAATAAATAATGCATTCAATAAATCACATAATCCCTAAGTTAGTCTAATCTACATGGATTTTGCATAAATGAGCTAAATCTATATGTTTTAATTTATATGTGAACCTAAAGACCTAATTCCTTTTGATTTTAATTAAATGAACCTAAGTTTATGTATTTTAATTCTAAAAATAGGCCTAATTCTACATGTTATGAAGGTATTTAAATTAGTGAGCTTAATTCTACATGTTTTAATTAGATAGTGATATTGAATATACAAATTGTGAAAAAAAACTTAAATTAAGTGGACTAATTCTATATTAATTAAATTAAATTAAATTAAATTAAGTGGGCCTATGTCTAATTAACTAAATGGGCCTAAGGATATTTCTAATCTCAAATCTAATTAATTATGGACCTAAAGGTATATTTTAATTAATTAAACCTAATTAATTATTAAGTGAGATGGACTAAAAGAATAAATCAAGACCTAAAGTGGGCTTAAGGCCCCAAAACACACAAAAATAATAAATAAAATCTAAAAACAACTAAAAACATAAAAGAAACAATTAAATAAGATCAAACAAATAATTAAATTGATCCTTACTAAGACCCTAATTTTTATTAACATGCAACCTAAATTAATCTACTTCCTCCATTGATTTTAAATAATTACCAAATTAAAACCTAATTTTTACTAACCAATTTAATCAAAATAAACATGCAACTGCACATATAATTTTATTACTCTTACTTTTGGAGCTATTACATTAGTTCATAAAACAATTAATACAATGAAAAAATAAAAAGCAATAAATAAAATAAAGATAATAAAAATAAATAAAACCCTAGAAACTAAGTCTCTACAAAGCTTTATCCATAGTTTTCCATGGATTTCTCATGAATTCAATTCATCTCTCACATGATCATCGTGCGTTTTCCTCCATAATCACCATAAAAATAAGATAAAACAATGATTAACGAATAAATTATGATGATAACTTGAAAGAATAATAATAATAAAATAATAATGTAAAATAAATAAATAAAGTATAGAAGAAGATGATATGCTTATGGATGTTTTAGGGTGCTCCTCAAATTCGTAATTCACCGTTCTTGATAAGCCTTCGAATCTTTTTATTCAAAAATTCTTCACGAGTCTTGAATTAGTTGTTGAATCAAAAGGAATTCATTGGTAAAAAATAAAATCAAGAAGAATAAAATCATAATTTTTCTTCTTCTCCCGTCCCTTCTCCTTCTTTTCTTTTCTTTTCTACGCCCTTTTCTTTTTTCTTCCTCATTGTTTCCTTTTTCTCTTTGCTTTTCTTTTCTACGTCCTCTTTTTTCTTTTTCCTCCTCCCCCTTACTGCCTCCCTTCCTTTCCTTTTTATAGTGGTACTAGAAAGTCTAACCCTAATCCTAATGTGATTCTAATTCCTAAAGTGTATTTAGGAATTTTAAATCGGGTAGGATTGAGTTAATTAGGAAATTTAAACCAATTAAAACACTGAATTGAAAATAATTAGAAATAGGAAAAAATGGAAGAATTCAATTCTGACTGGGATTGTGTAATTCCGATCAGAATTACACAATCTGGATTGGAATTGATGTAATTCTGGTCGAAATTATAGGATTCCAATAGGTTTTTTTAACATTTAATTACAAAAATACCCCTGAAAGAATTTAAATTTTACAATTAGATCCTAAAAAACTTTACAATTTAGTCCCTATAAACATTAAATCCTTCCTTTAAAAGTTGTATTTAGACCCTTAGAATTTTTAAAGATTAAGTATCGAAGACATTTTCATCATTAGAGTTTTTTGCTGCATCCATAACATGTCATCCCGAAATTTGATGTCTACACCGGTCATCTGGTATGATAACCTCAGTGCAACTTACCTCACTACTATACCAATTTTTTATTCTTGGTTTAAACACTTAGAGATTGACTTTCACTATGTGCGAGACCAGGTATTGCACAGTCATTTTCAAGTGCAACACATCAGCACACATGACTAAATTACTGATTTCCTTACAAAGCCTCTGTCCAAGCCTCGTTTTCAATAACTTCGAGCCAAGTTGACCATTGTCTCTACCAATGCTCCACTTGAGGCCGAATGATAAGGATAGGGTCCAACTACTGTCTATATATTCAAACTTTAATTTGCATACTTTAGTTTAGTATTCTATCCTCATCCAATTACTTCTCAATCTAATAAACTTGTCATGTACTGTATATATTTTCACGTATTCTAAATGAAAAATAGTGCTGATTTCTATTCTCCAAAAACTATCATTATATTTTCAATTATTCCTACTAACAGGTACAAATATATATTAACCCTTATATCTAAACAAGATGATATGTTGATAGCACAGGATGAGATCTTTGACCCAGTCCAATCAATTAATCTTGAATTTCTCAAGAAAGTCAATCGTTGATGCTAATCTTTAATAAAGAGGTGGTGTTTTATGTTTGGATGTCACATTGAACTTGCTTAGAAAAAAGTCTATCATGGTTTATCCATTTTAATACTCTTCTCCATTTCTTTTTTATTCTACTTAATGAGCCTCCTTGCTTAACCATTGATGTAGAGTGTGATGCAACATCATGAGGAAATAATTGAGTATTTTAAAACCAGAGGTGTATCATATCTTTCTCTTCCATAGAAATCTCTCACGTAGGATGATTTCAGTACTGGCAAATTCTTATGATCGAGAAGTTAAGGTATAGAATGGGACCTATAAATCTCATGTTCATCCACCTGATGAGGTCTTTCTTCTCTCTCTCTCTCTCTCTCTCTATCTATCTCTATTTTTATGTCACTCTCTGTGTATCAGATCTCTTAAAATAAGTAATGGTCTCAAGCAGAGATACTTGCTAGATATAAGCCTTCTATCAATGCAACCACTCTACTACTCAATTTGGAGCAAGTAGAACATACAACTACAAAAGCATTAGAGTACTCCAAGAGCACCAGACACATAACTGTCTACTATGAGGATATAGTCAAAAACTGCACAGTCAGCAAAATATTTGAAAATTTTGTCTGGAAACCTTTTCACTTGTTGAGTTTGAGTGCTAGGGATGTGCAGGTTTGGTTTGAACCAAAAATTGAAAATTTTGGTTTGATTTGGTTCGGTTTGAGTTTTTTGAATATATATATATAGTTAGTTAGTTAGTTAGTTAGTTAGTTAGAGATGATTTATATTTCTAACAGTACACATAATAAAAAAATTAAAAATTGTGATAAATTGACATAATCAATTCAAATGTCTAAAACTAAAACGTGAGAAAAAATATGGTAACTTGACATAGAGTAGTTCACATGTTAGAAATTAACACAATGCAGTTAAAGAAACTGTTCAATGAAAAATATATTAATGAATAACTAAATAAATAAATAAATGATAATTCGAACAAATAAATAAAAATATAAACAGCCTGTGCTTTAACAAAATTGTGACAAGTGGCATTTTATTAAATTTACATGTTATTGAATATTTTCAAGTCACATAGAACAACTCATATAGTTCTCTTTTAAAGTCTTTTTATTTTTCAAAAACATTATTTTAGCTTAATATGCTTTATTTTGTATGTATTTCAATTTCATTATTTACAAATTATATATCTTCCTTTTCCACATCATTTAATTCAAATTACATAAATTCAATTGCATGGATGTCCATATTTACAACATTTCCTTAATTTAAGGTTTAAGTTCGGTTCATGAGACTATCGGAGGTTTTCGGAGGCATGATGTTGCGAGAACTCCCCACACTCGATATTGGGACAGATAACCACTCAACACTTTCAACTGTTTTTTGGTTTCTTGCATCTTAAACATAAGCATATAAAGTCAAACTTGCAACAACTGAACCGATAATAACTAAGACTGGGATCTTCTGGAGTTCATGTATTCTTAATACTAAACATGATTCTCTCACCATTTCCATTATTTCCGACCTATTCAAAAAAGCAGTGTTCTTTTTATTAGAATCAATAGGTATAATGCTAATTATTTACAAGTTGGGAAAGTTTCATACTGAATACTTTCAAAACTGAAGTTGCTATGGATATAAAGATTGAATATTGAAACACCAAGGGAGGGACTAATTATATCATATAAATGAATCCCAATAAAGTGTTTAACATTCATTGCTAAAAAATTAAATACGGGCATTTGCCTAGAATATATCTAAACCAAAGGAGAAGTCCAAAAGTTAATTTATTGAACAGTACTAAGCACCCACTTTTTTTTCTTTTCTTATTTTTTATTTTTCTGGAAATTTATTGGAACTAAAAAGAACTTTTGCATTATTAGAGAACCAAATGGTTGTAGCTGACTTTAATGATTCCATATACAAAAAGAATGAGAATGATACATGTCGCAATTTGTCTCAAATATGATAAATAGTCACTTTAGTTTTTAAAAAATCATATATTCAATCCCTATAAAAAAAAAATTCTTTTCTTTGCCTCGAATACAAGGAACTTATCTAACTTTTGGAGGGGATCATTTTTAGATTTTCACCCTTTACGATTTACTATTAGATGGCACAACTTGTGACATCCAACATTTTCCCAAAAAGAAATACAATTTTGCTATTAGTGCTCACACACTATGCCAATTGGACAATGAACCATTGAAACTAAGTATCTACCCTTTTGTTTGACACAATATACAATAAAAAAAATGTGAATAAATTTTCTTCTGTAGTTGTCCAAGGAAAAAAAAACTTCTTGTAGAAATTTTGTATTCCCCGCTTCAACCAGCTTTTTAGTTATTTCAGACACCAATTGCTCGTCACTACAGAATTTTCACTTGGATCACTAATGTGTGCTAGGAAGTGTTTTCTCCCATTAATAGACTATAATTTTTCCTTGAGATTGTTCAGCAGAGATTTCGAAAGAGTTTGCAGAGAAGCACATGGAACCTACAAAAAACAGCAATAAAAAATTTGATGCCTAATTATCATATTTTGGGATGTTAAACAATAAAAAATTGGAAACAGCCTTGAGATCCATTGTACTCCACATGTTATAGATGATGCATTATTTAAAATTCTGAAATGCGAAAGAGTTTGAGATGTCAACATCTATATAATACAATTATCCTAAAGAAATTTGCAGTCTTTTCTAATTAAAATGGAAGCCCAAGTGAATAACATACATACCAATATTGTTAAATTTTGAGACAAGAAAGGCTAATCCACAATATTTATTCTCTAACATCTTTGAATTTACAGACAGAACCCAGTCCAGTCTTTTTAGTATTCTGAAATATTTTCTGGTATGTAGAAATTCTATTATAATAACAAAATAAAAAATAGAATTGTCATATATAAAGATTGAAAATTCAGCGGAAGAGTAGAGAACATAAATAAGAGTTGAACAACTTACAAATGCATAAATCAAAGGAAAGCAAATGAAATTTTCTGTCTCACTTTCTGCGAAACAACACTTGCAAATTACTTCCCTTGAATACCTAATATAAACACATTACACTACTGAGTTAATGAAGAACCAACAGCAATATATACATATATCTTTCATTCAAACATTGAAAGAAGAGACGCACTTACCTATCAGAGAAAACAGTTGAGAGATGGTTGTAATCAAAGCACATACTGGCCATTCCTCTGAATAGCTTCATAATCTATCGTAATATCAGGGATGTGAGCAATCCTAGGCCAATGTTCAGCCGTATCGTTGTGGCACCTTATTGATAGCTCTCGACATTGGTCGATATAGAGATTTTGTAAGGAAGGAAGGTTCCGCATGCAATCAGGCAGAGACATCAATTTTGGACAACGGGAGATTTTGAATCTGCGCAGGGAGGTAAGATACTGAAGCCCCATGGGGAGAGACACTAAGTTTTGAAGGTTTTCTAATTCCGGAGAACGGAGGGTTTTAAGGCTTTGCCATTGCGTTGCATCGTCTTCGTCATCAGGGGACAAAGTTGTTATTCCCCAGCAGCTCTTAATTAGTAGATGTTGAAGGGAAGTGAGGTTGGAGAGCAACACCTTGGGCACAAATTCCAAATCTTCAATGAGATTAATAGAAAGATGCTCCAATTGAGAGGAAGAAGAAAGAGAAGAAGAGGTGGAGTCCGATGCCACAATTGCTGTTTCCAGAATTTAGTCAAATGACCTGGCACTGGAATCTGGATAGGAACCTCCATAGGATAATTGTTTAAGAGAGGGACATCGTGGCATCAAAGTAAAATTAGGGCAACAGAAGATTGTCAAATCTGAAAGACAAGGAAATTATAGCCTTTCAACCTTATTCCATCCCTTCAGATTAGGGCAGAAAGATAATTCAAGTTGTTGGAGAGAAGGAAATAATAAAGATGTTCCAGCCTCACTATCACTGTCACCTCTTTTATCTGTATCTATATATTCCAGATTATCTAAATGCTCAAATCTCAATTTCTTAAGAAAAGGGAGCTCATGAGAAAGTGGAACACACTTTATGTTACCGCAGCTGTTGAAACTGATGTGGACTAAATTTGTGAGAGATGAAAGCCAGCTTGGTGACTTCACTCCCCTGTAATCTCTCACAAATAGACCTTTCAAATATTGGTGAGGCTCTAGTGCTTCCAATGCCATTTCTTCATTTTCCACTTCCTTATTTTCAGAAAAGAGATCGTCCCACTGCAACACCAAATATTGAAGATGTTGCCTCTCCTTCAAATTCGCCGCCTTACATTCAATTCCACCATTTTTCACTTTTTCCAAGTTTCTGATTGTGAGTGATCCTCTCAACTTGTTCAACCCATGTAGCTCACTGAGTTCAGCCCCTCGCGTACTATCATTGGCCACCACAAATTCAGATAATCTCTCTAGTGAAGTCAATTGTCCAATCCCACGTGGCATATAAGTCAAAGCATAACACCCATCATTCTCAAGATGCGTAAGATTTACCAACTTTTTCATATCTCTCGACAATTTTGTAAGATTTTTGCATCCAATTAATTTCAACACTTGTAAGTTTTGCAGTTCGGTGATCGAATTTGGCAACGTCTTCATGTCCATACTTCCAAAAACATCCAAATATCATAGATGCTTCAATTTATGAATTGAACTTGTCAAAGTCCCACATCCTACATCATAGAAACGTAACACCCTTAAACATCTGAGATTAGAAAATA
Source organism: Mallotus nudiflorus (assembly GCA_947683625.1). Lineage (NCBI taxonomy): Eukaryota > Viridiplantae > Streptophyta > Magnoliopsida > Malpighiales > Euphorbiaceae > Mallotus > Mallotus nudiflorus. Next base: position 172,838 of record CANTUR010000556.1, read on the forward strand.
TTTTACCCAAGTGTCCTTTATTGACATGTTTTTTAGGAGTGTCCGCAGCTTGTTTGCCTCAAACAGTGAAGGTGAGACTCCACATTCTGAGTCCCAACCAAAATTAAATAACACGTGCCTGGTCTTTGCATTACTAATTTCCACCTCAGAATTGGACGATGAGGCACACTCCTCTCCAGCAACCAACGTAGCAAGATCATGCATCAAATCATGCATTTTACAAGTTGTGTAGTTCCCAAACTCATCCTTCTTAACTTCTGAAAAGAAAGACCCCCAGTGAAGAGCAGTGAAATATTGAAGACCAATTTCTTTAAGACATTGTTTTGGATCTAACGAGTTCACATACCCTTGTGCAATCCAAAGTTGTATTAACATTTCCACCTTAATTTTATAGTCTTTTGGAAACAATCTACAGTAAACAAAGCATTGCTTCAAATGTGAAGGCAAATGGTTGTAACTCAACTTCAAAGTGGGTAAAATATCGTTCTCTTCCTGATTAATTCCTGAGAGTTCTTCATTTTTGAAAGACAACCATTCAGACTTTGAATCTATAAAATACAACAAATTTCCCATTGTTCTTATTGCTAGAGGAACCCCTGAACACTTTGCCATGATCTCCTTTCCGATTCTTTTATGGCTAGGAGTTAGCACTTGTCTTGGTTTAAGTGCTATCTGTACGAACAGTGATCAAGACTCCTCATCAGACAATCCTTTCAATTCATATATGGCAACTGAACCTGTCATCTCAGCAACCTTTTTGAGCCTTGTGGTTATTACTATCTTGCTTCCTCTTGCACCACCCACTAGCAAATCTTTTAACTGAGACCATTTTCCAGGATTCTCGTTCCATACATCATCCAACACCATCAAATACTTCTTCCCATTAATTTTTTGGTGAAGGAGATCCTTCAGCTCTTCCATCTGACTCTTTCTATCTTCCACATGTGGAGATACAAGTTTTTCAACAATTAATTTTACATCAAAGTCATCAGAGATACAAACCCATTTTGTTAGCTCAAAATGCATTCTAATTCTCTCATCATTGTATACATGTTGAGCTAATGTTGTCTTGCCTAATCCTCCAATTCCAACTATGGGAATAACTGACACGTGCTCTTCACAGTTGGAGGACAACAAAAGGTCTACAATTTTTTCCTTATCATCTTCTCTCCCAATGACTATTTCAGGTGGAGATGAGTGTGTTTCCCTGCCCTTAGCTTTAACAACTCTCTCCCCAGAACGCTCCTCCAAGTGAAATCTCCTATTATCAGCAATCTCATCTAATTTACTTCTAATCGTCTTTATCTTATGAGACATTTTAAGACCATAAGCAAACCGATTTGAAGTCGAAAAGAAACGGCGTACCTCCTTTAACATACTATTGCCAGTCATCACTTGCTGCCGCAAAGCATCTGCTGAGGCCTCATCCAACAAGTCATCTGCATCATAAAATGCTTCTTTCAGCATTTCAAGCCATTCTTTCACTTGGGTGTCGTCCTCCAAGGACTTCTCCTCTGCATGACGCAGCACTCCCTTGATGGTAGAAACTGTTCTGTTGAGTTTCTCAAGCTCATCCTTAAAACCCCACCATTGGCCGATCTCCTGGATGACATGTGAACCCAGCTTTTTTATGATTTCCTGTGCAATACCGTGGAGGACTACTTCTGCCATTGACAAGATCGAAGATGAAGAGAAGACGCTGGATGAAGTGTTTCCAAGGGTTGTAGATCGATGTTGTTGTTATCAAAATAATAAGTGAATTATTGTAGGGAAGAGATCAATAAATGTTTTTCTTCAGATCAAAAGAAAAAAAGCATCCAATGTGAATAAAATAGTGAATTATTGTAGGGAAGAAATCAATAAAATATTGAATCCCATGTGAATGTGAACAATCTCAATAAGATTGGCAATAAACAAAGACTGCAATAAAACAAAAGCAAGTCTGTCTATAACACATAAGCAAATCCTTCGTAAGTCCCTCATTTTTCCTGAAATTTCACTTTTGTGTTCGGGCCATTCAAAATGTTTCCTTTTCTTTTGCTATAATTCAGTACAAGGCCTATCAAATAAATTTATTTTGTAACCAATTACTTTATACCAATTAGTTCATAAAAAAATTTACAATGTAGTTATGATTAGAAAATTAGTAAAACTTTTACAATTTTTTATAAACATATTCTATAAGGATGGAATTGCATATTCAATCAAATATATATTCTAGCATTCTAAAGTTAAAATCATATACAAATTAATCTAAATGCATAATACATATATGATTGGTGCAGGGTTAAATATATGGGTGGGAATCCAACTTTGCACTTATTGAATTTTGGGTGCTAAAATTTACTCAGTTTCTTTTCAAAAACCTAACTAACTTTAATTTAAATATCATCCGTCAGTAACCTAGTGCTGAGATGATGATATGGCAGCCAACAAGAGAATATTTCGAAAATATTCACTACGTCACTCATGCTTAGTCATCAATTTTTAAAACCCAATTCACAAAAGGGTACCAAACTTTATCTTTGTTCAAATTAGTTATGAAACTTTTAATTTACATCTTTTTAGATACCAAACTTTTATTTAATTTCATAACAATCACTTAAAATTTTTTCTGGTACCTAAATAATCCATAATTACTATTTTAACTCAAAATTAGAGCTTTTTTTTTGTTTGCAAATAAGTCCATACTTTATATGCATTTATAGTAAATAAAGAAAAATTTAAAAATTATTTTAATTCTGTCTAATAAAAGCAAACTCATCTTGAGTGGTATCATAGTCTAAGAGAAGTAAACTTTTTAACTTTTTACAAATTTTGAACGAAATTGAAAAGATAATGAGATTGAGAGATTAAAACAGTTTTTAAGAGAAATTCAAAAGACTACAAATTTTTAATAGTATCTTTCTTGAAAAAAAATCAATGTTAAGTGACCAAAAAAAATAAAAGTAAAGTTGGGTGATCACTATTGCAATTGATCACTAAAAATTAATGATTAGACATGAGTGACGTGATGAATATTTCAGAAATATTCTCTTGTCAGTTGTCACATCATCATCCTGCCATCAAGTCACTGGCAGATGATACTTAAATAAAAGTTGGGTACTTAAAAAAAAATGATTAAACTTTATTATCCAAAATACAATAAATGTAAAGTTGGATATTCATCTTTACATTTAACTCGATTGTCGCACATTTATGTACAAAATGTGAATTTATATAAAAGTATGCATTAATGCCCATAAACATGTTTTTCAAAGTGAAATTTGTATGTTCAATGTTATAAATACACTAGATGCGGGATAAATAAATAATTTTAGTCTATACATACTTGTGAAAATGTTAAAACCATGTTGAAAAATTCGAGAAATAAATACTTAAAAAATAAGTTTTTTAAACAATTCTTCTACTACTACTACTATTATTATACATACTTGTGAAAATGTTAAAACCATGTTGAAAAATTCTAGAAATAAATACTTAAAAAAAAGGTTTTTAAACAATTCTTCTATTAGAATTAGAATGGGAATAATATAAAGTTCATGAGTAATAAGGTAGTGATTTATATAGTATGGGTGATAATCAAAATAATTCATTAATTGATATGAACCCTACCAATAATAGAGATAAAACGCACTTTCAATTTTGAATATTAGCTCAAGGATCATCAAAGATAGGTTGTGTTGATGGAGCTAAACCCCTTACTTATTAAATTAAAGCAAAATACTTACGTAGAAGTGAAACAATTCAAATAAATTTACAAAGTTTTAAAAGAACAAAATTTAAGAAAATACCTCACTTTTTAATATTTCAATCATCCTAAATTCGTTTTACATATGTTTAACCCTTATATATGCATGTAAAAAACTTAATCCTTTAAGGAAAGAGTTTCTTTTTTATTCCTAAAGATGTATATATAGGAAAATCTTTAATTAAGGTGGTTTCCTTTAAAATAGGACAACTAATGATAACTCATTTTTGAAAAGTCAAAATTGACAACTCATGACAACTTATTTTTAAAAAGTCAAAATTGATAACTCATCTTAAAAATTCAAAATTGACAACTCATTACAACTAAGCAAAATGACAACTAAACATTGAAGCTTGTCATGTCACATGTCATTAGGATGTTGACCATTGACCTTGACTTGTTGACTCTTTGACTTTGACTTTTCACTTGAAATATTCTTGAATCTTCTTACATCTTCTTAAATCTTCCTTATTGACTCTAAAATAAAAAAAAAATAACTCAAAATTCATCCATATCAAGCTAATTAATTTCAAAATATGAAATTAAGCTAACTAGCTTGAATTCTTCATTATTTAGCTCCATGTTTGCACTTTGCATCCCTTTTAGGGTTCATACTATTTCCTCCCTCTTGAAGATGATTTGCCCTCGAATTATAGTCATCTTCTAAAGTTGATAAATTCATAAATCCTCCAGGGTCAAATACAAACACCTTTGTTAAAAACTTTTCCTTTGAAGTAATGTTCCACATAAGTAGCTTTAACATAACTTGAACTTGATTGAACAATTGGAATGTAAAACTCTTATTCACGGACTTGTATGGATTGTATTATTGTTGTTTTCTTTTAAACTTAAAATATAAATATCTCAAGTTCTTCTTGGTACAAGCGAAGACTCTATTGATTCCTTCAAAAGAAATAAAATATTGCAGCTCTTTTTCATAATTCATGCTAGGAATGACATCTTCAAATGTATTTTTGACCTTGTAATGCATTTTAAAAATATCATCAAATGGATCTTTATATGGCTTAAAATTCTACAAAATAACTTTAAAAAACACTAAAAAAAGAAAGATTAAAATTGTTAGTATAATCATGATGAATAACCAGCTCTTTATCCTCCTTCTCCTTTCATGCACAAACTTCTAGGTTTTCCTCTTCATGATGCATATATGCTTCATGATCACAAGGTGTACTCTTAGCAACTTCTTAAGTAGTTAATCCTTGCACAAATTCACTAGATTACTTAAAACTTTGCAAACACTCCTTATTATCTTTAATGACTTCAATAATTTTATTATTCATGGATTCACACTCTATTTTTTTCTCCTCATATACAACATATTCTTTTTTACACTTCTCTTTATGACTAATGCTCTCCTCCACTTTATTAGTTTGATCACAAAATTGATACTCATGCTTCTTCTCATGATCACTCAATGTTGTTTAAACATTAGCTATCAACCTTATTACTTCAACTCTCTCTCTCCAAAGCAAGTGTAATCACATCATTCAAAGACAAAATAGGTTGCAATTGTACTACAAACATAAGATCTTGTCTAATTTCACTTTTAAGCTCACTTATGAAGCTTGCAATTTTTCGCCCTCTAGATTCTCCTAAATCACTTGCAATTACAAAAAGCTTAAACTTTTTAGCATAATCATCAACACTTAATTCATCCCCTTATTTAAGTTTTTGCAATTTAAAATAGAATTTATTCCTAACATCATGAGAAATGAAATATATAATCATTAACCTTTTCATTAACCCCTAATTTCTAACCTCATTAACCATTAAATCTTCCCACCATATAGCAGCATAACCCAAAAATTTATCAGAAGCAAGTTTGCATCTTTATAAATAATTTATCTTAAGAGAATCAAGCTTCTCCTCCATTTGTTGCACCCATTTCAAGTAAACATAAAGATCATCCCCACTAAGAAAATAAGTCATGTCCATGCTAAAAATCACGTTTAAAAATATATATAAAAAAATCTTTACAAAGCATTCCCTTATGTGTTTACACTCAAAGATGTAAATGCTCTCGTGTTTCACTAAAAAAAAATAATCTATGAAGAATTGAGAAGAAGAAGAAGAAGAAATAATGCAAGAATATTTAAAAGGATAATTAACCAAACCTTAAAGTTTAGCTCTGATACCAAACTGATACGAGCCCTACCTATAATAGAGATAGAACACGCATCCAACTTTAAATATTAGCCCAAGGATCATCAATGATAGGTTGTGTTAATGGAGCTAAACCCCTTGCTTATTAAATTGAAGCATACTTAGCTATTAAAAGATGAACAATCACACAATTCTAAATCTAATCTAATATAGCAATTGCAATGAAAAGTAGAAGTAAAATAATTCAAGTAAACTTGCAAAGTTTCAAAAGAATAAAGTTTAAGGAAAAACCTCACTTTTTAATATTTCAATCACCCTAAATTCATTTTACATATGTTTAGCCCTTATATAGGCATCTGAACAACTTAATCCTTGAAGGAAAAAGTTTTTTCCTTATTCCCAAAAATGTCTGTATAGGAAATTTTTTAATTAAGAAGGTTTCCTTCAAAATATGATAACTCATTTTTGAAAAATCAAAATTGACAACTTATAACAACTAATCTTTGAAAAGTCAAAATTGACAACTAATGACAACTTATTACAACTAAGCAAAATGACAACTGAGTATTGCAGCATATCATGTCACATGTGATGTAGGATGTTGACCATAAACTTTGACTTGTTGACTCTTTAACTTTGACTTTTGACTTATTGACTTTGACTTTGAATATTCTTCAATCTTCTCATATCTTCTAAAATCTTATTGAATCTTTCTTATTAACTTTAAAATAGAAAAATAACTCAAAATTCATCCATATCAAGCTAATTAATTTTGAAATATGAAATTAAGCTAACTAGGTTGAATTCTTCATTATTTGGCTCAATGCTTGTACTTTGCATCGCTTTTAGGGTTCATACTATTAATTATCTTAATAAAAATGATGGGACACAAAAATATTTGAAGTAATTTAAATTAAATATATAGAATTGCAAGAGTTTTTAATCTAATAAAATAAAAATTAACGTATTATATTTAATGAAGTGAAGAATTGAATATATTATACCATATGTTTCATGGAAATTAAAGATGATCAGTAGTTGTATAGTTTAAGTATATGCATTAATAAATTCTGAGAAGAAAAAAATAGGAATGCTAGCTAGTTTCTATATAAGCCAAAAGCAAAGGAAACTACTTCCAAGGATTGTGTTCTTGTACAGGCAGTCCTAATAAATTCATAGGAGATAAGCTTAAGAGAATTCATGCACCAAAAATGCCAAATTAGTTGTATCTAAAACTCTCATACTTTAATTAATTCAATTCGATTTAAATATGATCATACGATATTGTATATGCACCAACTTGAACTCAATTCCTCATTTAAGCAATTGTTAATTTTTCATTTATTTCAGTTTGTTGCTACTCTATTTTATGTTTGCCTCTCTAAACACAAACATGAAACCAATGCTCTAAAACAGAAATTTGCTGCAGAAATCCATCACTAGTGCTACAAAACAGAAATCCTTAAGCCTAATTGGAGCTATGCTCTTCTACTGGATGCCAATGCCGGTTGTAAATCCAAAGTGAATCAGCTGCAACTGGTTCATCATCTTGGTTGCGATGCCAAGTGTAAAAAGCATGAGTCCGGTTCTTAATCTCAAGAATTGCATGTCCAAAGCTAGCCTCCCGGAACGCAGAGTAATCCGGTTGTGGTTGAGTGAAACTACAAAAAGAAAGGATTAATTTTTTTAAAAGCATCAGAAGTCACCATAAAGTGAACAAAAACGAAGATCTGTGGCATATATACCTATCAGCAAGACCTTCAACGTTTCCACCATCTCCAACAGTCATGTAGATAGGTGCTGAAGGGTCCTTAACTGGGGTGCTCAATGCATCTGTTATGTTGTACTTCACATTTGACACTCGCTCCTGTGATTATGCACATTGCAAACTTAACAACTTGATAAGTATATTTTCAATATCGAATAGAAAGGCTCCAATTCATGTATTACACACAAGGATTAAAGATCCCTGAAGTAATATCTAAACGCCGTGATTCAAGGTTTGATGTAGAAGAGAAAACTTACTGAACGTTCATAAGCATGCACATGACCAGCAAAGACAATATCAACTTTGTTTTCCACAAACCATGGCTCAAACATCACTCTCATACTTTCACCTTCCATGTAGTGGTAGTTGTTGCTATTATACCATGGAGAGTGAAGGAGCACAATCAGCCATGGAGTCTCAGATCTGTTAACCTTTGGAAATTCTTTTTGAAGCCAATTGTATTGTGGAGTATATTTACCTGTATTCAACCATAACCATAATGGACCTCACATTCAACCATTAAAGTTTGTTGGGAATAAGTAAAGCTTGAAAAGAAAATACCATATGCTGAGTAAGAAGAAAGGACTATAATATATGCTGATGCACGCTTGATCGAATACCAAAGTGGAGAAGTGCTTTCTGATGCCCTGTAAGGTGTATGGTACCTATTCAGGTATGGCTTAAAAGGAGTGTATTCATCCTGGAATAACGTAAAACAATATCAACATCAGCTTTACAAGCTCTATTTTTACTAAAATTCACAATGTTCGGTTAATTTATAGGTGGCATTTTAGGTGACCATTTGTTCATCGAAAATCGTAAATAATTAGTTAAATTTGCCAGTTTTGAAGTACAATAAATTTTCAAAAAGTGGCAAACGATTGTATTTTTTATACTTATAAGCCTTTGATAATTAAAACCTAAAATGTCAGGATTAAAGAGTATTACAATTTCAGGAGCAAAATCAATTTCATGATTGCCAGCAGTCCAAATCCAAGGCTGATATGCGGTGCTTTTCTCAGTAAATCTGCCCCATGTATCCCACCTCACATTATCATGTAACGGATGATCATCTGCGTAGGAAAGATCACCAACAAACAGCATAGCTTGTGCTTTTGGGTTGGATACATAATGATCCAGTGTCATTTTGGAATCACCAGTTTGTCCCAAGTCACCTGCAATATGTTACAAAATTCTTTTAATAAAAAAACTGCTATAAATTTCTAACATATAACTCTGAATTTTTGCTTCCACTAATTACCCATAATTCCAAATGTATATGGAACGTCTGGTCCTGGCTTAGGAGGTGTCACAAAAGAAAACCTCCTTGTATTGCTGTCACTTCCAAGCTCATACACATATTTAGTGTTGTACTGCATTATGTATACATGCAATGATAAGAACATTTTCACTATAGTGAACTGAAGTAAAGATCAACACACATAGAGCATAAAAATTGAACCTGTAATCGCTTAATTGTGGCATGGTGGATGTAACCAGAAGTGTAATTATAGTATCTATAATATGTAGTTGTTGCATGTGCTTTGTGCCTGTGCTTGTGGTTGCTTTCTGGCCAATACCTCACTGTATTTGGAAATCGATCAAGTGGTGTAACCCATGAAATGATAAGACTTCGACCTGTTTGATCTCCTTGGGTTATGTGAACCTGCACATTCATATATATATCCACGAAGTGTTTTCACCCCATATATTGAATATCGAATGCTAATGATTGATTTATGGCCTTTAAAGGATTTGAACAAGGCTATAAAGCATTGTCATACAGAAACTCAATGAACCTTACATTATTGGACCAATCTATGAAACGTTCTCACCCAGAAATTCAGTAAGATTGATTTTACACTACTGAGCTAACCTTTAACCCTTTAATTTATATATCGATATATAGGTATTATCGAAAGGCAATTACCTGTTCAGGGGCATTATCTCCTGAAGGAATAGGGAAGGCCTCGACCGGCAAATCAACAGAGGCTTCAGCCTTCCTCACATAAGCACTGGTGATACCTCCATAAGAAGAAGTGGCAAAGTTTAGGAAAAGCAGGAAAAGCAACACAAACAACACCCTTACCGCCATTTCAGTGATGTTGAAGCAATACGTAGATTCTATTTATAATTTTCTTCTCCTTCAACTCAGATATTATTGTTTCTATCACAGGAATATTCCCATTATTATACTTTTATAATCTCCCAACCATTTTGAATGTTTCTTGAATAAAGGTAGATAAAGTTACAGCTTTTATCATCTTATATTTGAAATTATCCTTTTATTTTTGAAAATATATCTACCTAGTTTTCTTCAGAAAATATATCTACATAATGTTTTCTACTGTTACTTTGTTTTCTACTGTTACATTGTTTTATATGTAATGTTTTATATATACTGTTACTTTGTTCTATATCCTTTTAATGTTACTTTGTTTTCTACTGTATCTTATAAATATTTTTTTTATATAAAATCACATCATTTTTCATATATATATATATATATATATATTAAATGTTAAACCTTAAAGTCATTAAGCCAAACCTTTAACCAGTATTCATCTTCATATTTGAGTATTAACCTTAAAATCTAACATGTCAAATCCTAAAAAATCCTGATTTTTAATAAAAATAAAATATTTATTATAATTTTTTAGTATTATTTTTTAACTAAAACACATTTATACATATTATAATACTACTCAAATTTTAAAAGTTTTTATGTAATATGTGTTTTTTAATCTTAAATCACTCAATTATTTTTCCTAAATCATTAAAAATTCTATTTTTAACAATTTTCTTAACTATTATAGATACTATAATCTAATAGTATCAAAATAAATTTTATTATATTTAAAAATAATGACAATAAAAATTAAAGAAAATAAAATTAATTTAATATATTTATTTTTAATTTATTTAGTTACTTTTTTCTCTTTGTAAAAATTTTTATTTTAAAATAAATATGTTTTATTCCATATAAAACATTTTAATTATACTACATCTAAAATTCTATTCTTTTTTTTCATTAGAAATTATTTTTTTTATTCTAATTAAAACATCCATCTTTTATTCAATTAAAAACATATTTTTATTTTTATTTAATGTAAGTAAAAAATGCGTAAATTACCAATTATTTTCTATTTTTATTTTATTTCTCCAATTATTATCGTTACTATACATATTAAAAATATATATGCACTTTTAATAAAAAAATTATTAAATAAAATTTTTATAATAATTTTTCAAATTTTTACTTTTATATTTAATTAATTTGTAATTTTAAATTTATTAAAATTATTTAATAATTATATTAAAATGTGTATATTATGTAAAGTCCTTGTGTTGCATGCCAAGTTATTTTAAATTAACAAAAAGTGGTGTTGGTTTATAAAAATATATCAAGTTATAACATAGAATACTAATTCTTACACTTGGGAAAAAAATAATGTTATTTCATAAAAATAATAATCTTTTCATTTTTTTTTCGTAAATTGCATAACCTTTTCTAAACTAAGGTTTTTTATTTACAAAATACCAATTAAAAACACTGTTAATTCACTATAAAAAATTCTTTAATTATAAAAAATTAAAAAAAAATCGTTTAATTATTTTACAAAATAACAATTTAATAAAAGTTATCAAATTACAACAAAAAAAATTCTAAATTTTATACTTATGAAAAATAGTTTTATTTCACTAAAATAAAATAAATTACTTTATATTTTTCATAAATTTAGATAAATTTTTCTAAATAAATTTAATTACTTTATTTCAAAATAAAATAACTGTAGAAGAAGACACCCTACATGATAAAGAACAATATTAATATATTAAAACAAATATATATATATATATATATATATATATATATATATATATTGGAGGTGGATAGGTGACAACAAAAATAGTTCTCTATTTATAACTCACACACGTCTCCTATAGTATATTATGCATGTTTGTTTTCCATCAAATGGAGAATGTTTGTATTAGAATAATGGATACCACCCCATGGTATATGTTTCTTTTCATGTAACCATTCAACTTGTTTAAAAAAATATTTAATTGGATAGTAAATATATATAATATAAAAGAATGAACAGTATATATAATGTGTGCATGAGTTCAAATGTTATTTATGTCTATCCATTATGGCTTAATGGCATGAGATGACCAGAGCAGTTGAGGTTTGAATCCTATCCCCACTACCTTCCCCCAAATTCCTACGTTAAAAGAAAATTATTTACAGTGGTAGTGTTGAATGCTGGCAAGGCAATCAATGAACACCACTTTATCATATTAGAAGATTTTACCATTATTCTTCTTAGGGTGAATATACTACTTAATTCTTTACATTTAAAATTTATATTATCTTCTATTTCTATGTTGCATAATTATATTATTTACTACTTCCTTTAAATTTTCTGTTACAATTATTATTAATTGACATAAAATTACTAAATAACTACTATTTGCTCTCTATATGTGACTCTATTATACTATTTTCCTCCTAATATTTAGAAATTATGATTTTGTTATTAAACAAATTCTCGTAGAATTCAACTATAAAATAATAATTGTCTCATTTAAATAAAAATATAAAATACCTACTTTTAATTTTATATAATTAAAATTTCAATTAATTACCATTAATTTAAATATATTTATTTCAATATTTATGTCGCATTAAAAAATTTAATTATTCTAATTCTCTTACTAATTTTGAAATCTAATTTTTAATTTGATTTGGTAGTTTCAATTGTTGGATGTATGAATTAAATTATTTAAAATAACTAATTTTATCCATAAATATGATTTATATACTCAATAATCTAAACTAACAATTCAAATAAAAATTAATTTTTTAAATAAAAAAAATTTACTTGGTTAATTTTTTTTATGAAATATAAATATTTTAAGTTAATATTTAAGTAAAGATATTTTAAGATTGGGAGTAGTTTATTTATATTTGATTGGATCAAAATCAAAATTAGCTATTTTATATTTTTATTAAAATATTTTTAATAAAATTATCATTTTCATAGTTAATCAATGATAATTTTACATAGATTTTGTTAAACAATTAATTTGATAATAAAACATATTTTATAAATTTTAGGAACAAATAATATAATATATTAAAATAGAGAATAAAAAGGCCTTATGGAATTCGCTCCATCTACTAACTAGGTAGAGGTTAAATGGGTCCACAAAGTTCAAAAGAGGCCAATTTGATCCTCACCAAAAAGTTCAGGAGGCATATTAGTCACTATAATTTCATGCAAGTAGTTATGTTCAAAACAAAAGATAAATCTTACGGCATTTTAGTGTTAATTGTTCATTATCACTTCCTTCGCACTTCTTTTCCTATCACTTCACGGTATTCATGTTCAATGTAACTTCTTTTTCCCCTTTTTGGCATGAGATTTACATGGCTTATTTAAATAAAGACTTCATAACAATCATGAATAACCAAATTATATGTGCCCTCCTTTCCTAATAACCCATAAGTTATATTTTTTTATTTGGGTGATAATTTATAAAATAAATAATTTTGTTGGTCGTAGAATAAATAATAGAATGATAAATTATATTCAATTAATCTTTTAAAATATTGAAGAAATAAATAATTGAGATATTGAAGCAAAACTAATTATTATATTTATATATTTTCTCGTTAAATTAGCGAGAAAAACTAAAAATAAATTGGGAATGTATAATGATTTTTCGTTACATGGATGTTTGTGTTGGAGTTGTTTTATAGTAGTTTGGCATAATGGAAATAACAACACTCTTATGGCCATTGCAGTGATGTGGGCTTCAACTTACATATTATTTGTTTATGACTAGAACATTTCAACTCCAGGAATATTCCTATTATTCTTTTTGTAATCTCTTAATCTTTTTGAATGTTTCTTCAATTAAGGGAGATAAAGTTACAGCTTTCATATTTGAAATTATCCTTTTTATTTTTGAAAATATATCTAAGTAGTGTTTTTTTACTTTTACTTTGTTTTAAAACAAAGTTATTTCTCATATTTAGAAAACTTTATCTAAGTTTAAAAAATGTGAAACAAAATTTTCTTTTTTAAAAAAAATAACATTATTTTTCATAAATATAAAAAATTAATATCTTTTCGTTGTAACTTGATATTTCACCTTAAATTATTATTTTACAGAAAAATAAACCATTTTTTATGAAATTAACTTTTATAATGATGTAAAACAAAATTTTTTAAATCTATTTTTACATTTAATTATTTTAAATTAACAAAAAGTAGTGATAGTTTATAAAAATAAATCCAATTATAATGAAAAAATACTAATTCTTACACTTGGGAAAATATTGTTATTTTATAAAAATATTAATCTTTTCATATTTTTCACAAATTACAAAACTTTGTCTAAATTAAGGTATTTTTATTTACAAAAATACCATTTAAAAAACTCTTTTAATACACTATCAAAAATTCTTTAATTTTAAAAATTAACTCCATAAAAAATGGTTTTATTATTTTATAAAATAATAATTTAATAAAAAAATTATCAAATTACAACAAAAAAATTCTAATTTTTTACATACTTATGAAAATTAGTTTTATGTCACTAAAATAAAAAAAAATTAAATTTTTCACAATGGAAAATAATTAATATTATATATAATGTATACATGAGTTCAAATGTTTATTTATGCTTAGCCATTCTGGCTTAATAATGGCATAAGGCGACTAGAGGATTGAGGTTTAAATCCTTTGTAATGTTTTAAAAGAAAATTATTTAGGGTGGGAGCGTTGAATACTAGCAATTAATGAGCACCATTTTATCATATTAATTAGAAGACGAAACCACTATCCTTTTTAAGGTGAATTACTATTATTTCATGGTTTACTATGTTCTACTGCTTAGTTTCTAACACTTAAAAATTTATATTATCTTCTTCTTCTACATTGTATAATTATATTATATATTTACACTTTTCATTAAATTTTTCATTACAATTACTATTAATTGACATAAGAATTACTGAATAACTACTATTTGCTTCCTCTATATAACTATATTATAATATTTTCCTCCTGATTTTTAGAAATTATGTTTTTATTATTAAACAAATTCTCGTAGAATTTAACTATAAAATGATAATTGTGTCATTTAAATAAAAATATAAAATACATAGTTTTAATTTTATATAATTAATATGTCAATGAACACCAATTAATTAATATTAATTTTAAAATATTTATTTACATATTAACTTAAATATTTATGACGCATTAAAAAAATTTAATTAAATTAATTCACTTTCTAATTTGAAATCTAATTCTTTATTTGATTTATTAGTTTCAATTGTTGGGTGTATGAATTAAATTATTTAAAATAACTAATTTTATCCATAAATATGATTTATTTACTCAATAATCTAAACTAACAATTCAAATAAAAATTAAATTTGAAAAAAGAATTTACTTGGTTAAATTTTTTTTATGCAATATAAATATTTTAAGTTAACATCTAAGTAAAGATATTTTAAGATTGGGAGTAGTTTATTGTTATGGATTAAAATTAAAATTAGCTATTTTATATTTTTATTAAAATATTGTTAATAAAATTATGATTTCATAGTTAATCAATGAAAATTTTAACATAGATTTTATCAAACAATTAGTTTAATAATAAAGTATATTTTATAAATTTTAGGAACAAATAATATAATATATTTAAATAGATAGAACAAATAGTATAATATATTCAAATGGAGGAAATATACAGTATTTACTTGACAATGTCATGTCAGTTAATGGTTGTAATAAAAAAATTTGACGAAATAGATAAATAATATAATTATATAAAACAGAGTTAGAGATAATATAAATTTTAAATATTATTAACCAGGAAATATATTAGAGCTAATTACAATGAATAAATAGTAATTCACCCTCCCTTTTATCACAGAAGATTTTTACCATTGTACATGATTACAGATTTAATACACGAATAAGAAGATTCTACCTTTAAATATTAAATTTATGACCTTAATATCTCAATTAACATATAGTATAAAGGGAGTTTTTGTCATTAAATATCATTTTATCAACGATAAAAAATTTATTGATTAATTGATCACCATAAAAAAAAAAAAAATGAACCAGTAGACATGCAACATTTACACCAAAAACGCTTTGTAAAACCTTAATAAAAAGGTCGGAATTTGCTACTTCTAATAACTGGATAAAGGTTAAATTGGTCAAAAAAGTTCAAAAGGGGCCTCACCAAAAAGTTTAGGGGGCATATTAGACACTATAATTTCTTATAAGTGGTAAGTTAGGTTCAAAACAGGAGACAAATCTGACGGCACTTTAGTTTTAATTCTCCATTATCACTTCCTTCGCACTTCTTTTGCCATCACTTCATTTTCATGATATTCATGTTCATTGTAACTTTTTTTTTTTAACTTTTTGGCATGAGGTTAAATAAAAGACATCATAATAATCATGAACAACCAAAATATATGTGCCCTCATTTCCTAATAACCCATAAGTTGTATTTTTTTTATTTGGGTAATAATTTATAAAATAAATAATTTTTGTAAGTCAACAAACAAAGAATAGGATGATAAATTATATTATTTAATTTATTAAATACTGAATAAATAAATAAATAATTGAGATATTGAAGAAAAACTAATTATTATAACTATATATTTTTTATAAAATTAATGAGAAAAGGTAAAAATAAATTTGGGATGTGATTTTTTAGTTAAATGAATGTTTGTATTCGAGGTGGTTTATAGAAATTAGGTATAATGGAAATAATAGAATTTATTGAGAAATTGAAGTTGATTCCATAACAAAAAATGTAGAGATTGTATGCTCGTTTCCTCCTCATTTATAGATTCACAGAGATTTCATTTATAGCTTTCTTATGTCAATATTGTGCTAAAATTATATTATATAAAAATTACAATAATATAATTTTTATATTAACATCTTAAAATTAATTTTTTTTTTTAAATACAAGGAGGTGGATAAGTTATATACATTATCACATCACGTCCACAAAAAAACGATAAATGATTGGTCAATATATTACAAACTAAATAACTTTGATATGGTAAGATTTAAAAATAAATATAATTGTTATATTATATTATACGTTAACATCTTTTTTTCTCCTTGTCGATATATTATATTATGTATATATGGTACGCCGGAAGATTAAAGAATCTAGTGTTGTGTTTAGATGTAATGGATTTGAATATAAATATAAATATATATATATATAATGTTGAATTTTAAAGTTATTAAAATTTTAAAATAGTATAATAGAATATATATATATATATTAATTTGCAGTTTATGTATTGTGCGAATTTACGATTTGTTTTAATTAAATCTCTTGTTTAGAAATGATATAATTTTGTATTTATGAGGATTTGAATAAAAATCCACAATGAATTTAATAGTTTATCTAATAAGATTTGAAATAATATATAATTATATGTTAGAAACTTCATATTTCAAATTTAAGATTTTAAATTAAATATTTGTATTTAAATACTTTCTAATAATATAATTCTCTTAAAGACATTAGTATAAATCAAAAGTTTGATTTTTATTTTTTTCCCCTAATTTAGAGAAAAAAAAAAGATAAATAATATGAAGATTCTTTTATATATGTGTGTAAATACAGTATGAATGCATGCCGACCATAGTGTATATATATTTTTAGTTCAAATTTTTTATTTTTATAATAAGAGTGTTAACTGTGCAGTAACAGATCGATGAACACTTTTTTTTTTTAATTTAATCTTAATCACTTTATGTATTGAACATATGACCTTTTTAATATATTTTTTAACATAATAAAAAAAATTTAACATTTTATGTGACAAAAATTGAATTCATGACTTCTTTAGTAATTGAAAAAAAATTTTGGTCGTCAAGTACCATTTTATCAACTATATGAGAAAATCATTAATTAATTGATCGTCAATTAATTGAAAACAATAACTAGTAAACGTGTAATGATCCGAATATTTTAATTTATTTTTTTTATATAAATTATTTGAGTTTTTAACGATATTAATTATCTTATTTTATGTTGTTATTATTGATATATTAAATTGTTATATTTAAGTACTGAATTTAAAATTTTATTTAAGAACTAATAATATTTTAATTTTTATGTCATTTTATTTATATGCACATACATTATTATTTTAATTGTCTTAATATTTTATACATAGCATTATTATTATTTATTATTATTATTAATAATATTATTTTAACTAGTGCTAGTATTACTATTATTATTATTGTATATATATATATAAATAAATATGTGTTGAATGGGTATATATATATATATATAAATACACTACTTTAACTACCCAATATATATATAATATACTAAACTTAAACTACCCTATTCAAGTGTATATATATATATATATATATATATATATATATATATATATATATATATATATAATATATATATATATATATATATATATATATATATATATATATATAGATTAAAACTCAGCCCACTTTTCTTTCCCCCCATTTCTCACGTCATTTCCTCTCTTCACTTTGTTGTCCCATTTTTTTTCCTTTCTCTCCCGCTGCTTTTTTCCTTTCCAGTCACTACCATCTGCTTCCTTCTTCTTCTTGATGTCATCCTTCATTTACCAGCATCAGCGACAATAACCAGAACAACAACAACAAGTTCAGCATCAACAACAGCAATCACCACAACAGCAGCAACAAGAACAGAATAAACAACAGTAGGAACAACAACATTAATGGTAAAACAGCCCTCCCTGTCCTAGGAATTCTGCTTTAAGTGAGTTTTTGGCTAATTTAGTTGAGTTGTGAGGTTGATTTCTAGATTGTTTACTTGTTGTTTACTAGTTAATTGTTAGTTGTTTGTTAGTAGATTATTAGTTGTTTGTTAGTTATTTATTAATTATTGTGTTTATTTTAATTTTTAGTTAATTAATGTAATTTTTGCTTAACTTATTTCTTAATATTTGGTTGATTTTTGAGTTGATCTATATGCACTTAGTTAATTTGAAATTATTTTAGTTAATTTTAATTATGAGTATTTTTTAATATTTTAATAATATAAATTGTAATTAATATTTTAATAATATAAATTGTAATTTTTGGTAATTATGTAATTAAGTATTTTTTATTGGAATTTGAGCAATTTTTTATTTGTATATTAAGTTAATAATTTATGTGTTAATAAACTTATTTTTAGTAAATTAATATTATTTTTGAGGAATTATTATGTTTATGTGAATATTGGAAATATAGATAAATTATATTATATTTAATTATGTAATTTGGTTGAAAATATAGTTAAATTATATTTTAAATGGTTTTAGAATTTTATAGAGTATTAGAATAATTTTTATAAATTAATTACTATTTTTAACTAATTAATTCTAATTTTTAAAAATTATATTCAATATTAAATTATTTATTTTTTTGTAATTTAAATGAGTTTTTAATTCATATTATAGTATATTTAAACTATGTGGGCAATTAAAGTTTGAATTTGACTATATTATGTTGAATACTTGGAAAATTGGGTTTTTATTAATATTATATTATTGTTCAAAATTTTATTAAATTATGGTGGAAAATAATTTTATTTAGTGTTTTGAAAATCAAATAAATTAAATTATGATTTATTATTAATTTTTTTATGGTTTTTGGAGATTTTAATATATTAATATTTAATATTTATTTTATTGTGTTTTGTGAATTTCGATTGGAAAATGTGTAATTTGGAGTCCCAACCCGAGGTATTGAGCTACTATGGAATTTGAAGTATGTTTACTTACAGAATTAATTCTGCTTCAGTAGAGGGATGTCCGTTTTACAGAAAAAATTCTATTGAATTTTTTATAGATTTCTCGTAAAACGTAACATCAAGTCAATCATAAACTTATTATTCTGAGTTTAAATTGACTCTTCTTTAGAATTCTAAAAGTTAGGTTTCCTATTTTCTGATAGTCATTTTATTTTCTATCTTTTAGCCGTCCCTCCGGTCACGTCTACCAACTGAGGTCGGACATGACATACCAAATGAGCACATTTATCTTGTAAGTTAATATTTGATTTGCGTGTTGGGTTTTCGAATTAAATACATATTTTTTATGAATTTAATTTTACGAAATTCTAGTGGACATTCTATCTTTTAACCGCCCCTCCGGTCACGTCTACCAATTAAGGTTGGACACAACATGTCAGATGAGCACATTTATCTTGTAAGTTAATATTTGATTTGCGTGTCGGGTTTTTGAATTAAATACATATTTTTGATGAATTTAATTTTACGAGATTCTAGTCGACATTCTTCATATGTTATTACATGATTTAATTTATAGTTGATTTATTCTATTTTATTTTATTTTATTTTATTTTAATTTTTATTGTTTTATTTATTTTCATTTATTTTAAATAAACTACAGTAGAATGAGCTATTTGATGGGTTTCATCAGTACCGTGTGCACACCGGTAAAATATGTGATTATATTAGTTATATTACTGGGCCAAATGTTAGTTATGCTTTGCTCTTAGACATCACCAGTAATATAATATTTATTAAATCATTGGAGCCAATGATCTGGTGATGTTTTGCTCTCGGACACTGCCAATGATATTGGATTAAGTGATGTGACTACGACTATGCATCCTAGTGATACTTTGTTCGCGGGATCCGACAGTTTTGGATATAGATGAGTCATATGACTATTATAAAAATTGATAAATCAGGTTCTACCTAATTTTTTATACTAAAATATTTTAAAAAGTATTTAAATATTTAATTCTTTCTTTTGAAAAATGGATTTCTTATATGTATATCAAATGATTCGAATGAAATTATAAATATATTATATTTCCGTATAAACTTATTTCAAATGAGATTTTCAAACTACACTCATTTTTTTTATTAGCTTAGTGAGTGAGGTCTGACTCCCCTCAATTTATTTTTTTTAGGAGTTTGGGAGTCTTCTGTTAGACCTACTTTTTTACGCCGTGTAGCTTCTTTACTGACTATTCTACATAGGTCTCCTTAGTTATATTGTATTTATATTCGTGTACTACAGTAGAGAAAACTGTATAACTGCATATTTTATTTTGGATATTATGTATTTGTAATCTATGCATTGAGATATTATTTTGTACAACAGATAATGTCATTTTATATATGATGATAGTATAGATTATTTAAATTGAGAAAAATCAATTTGATAATGTGCATTTGTAATTTAAGTATTATTGTAAGGTTTTGAAGTTTAAATATTCCGCGTTTTTCTTTTATGGCTTATTTTGGATTTCGATAGCTTTATACTTTTCTATTTCCTAATGTTGGTCACGTGCCTCTGAGTTCGGATCATGACAAGACATGAGAAATTTTTCTGCTTGATCACCGGACCACCAAGAACGTTTTGCTAAATCTTTATAAAAAGCTCTTATGAAATTTGCTCCTTCAAATGACTAGATATAGGTCAAATTGGTACAAAAAGTTCAAAAGAGGCCAATTTGATCCTCACCAAAACGTTCAGGGAGCAAATTAGACTTTATTATTTCATATAAGTGGTTAGGTTCAAAGCTAACATGTTTTGTAGATAAATTAATCTTATCGCATTTTAGTTTTATTTCTCTACTATGATATTCATGTCCAATTAATTTTTTCTTTCTTTTAACAATGGGAGGTTAAAGGGAAAAATATCAAACCAATTATCTTAACCTTATAATTTTTATCACCTAAACTATTAAATTATAAAGAAATTACATTCAATGAAATATTTTTTTGGCATGAGATTTGCATGATTTATGTAATTATTTATTTTAAAGCTTTCATACTAATATCATGAACAACCAATGATAAAATTATATGTGACTTTATACCATAAGAACTTACAAGTTATATTTGTTATTTAGGTTAATAATTAAATAATTTTTTGAAGTCATAAACAAATTATAACACAAGAAATTATAATTATTCAAATTATTATATATTGAATACATAAATGATTGAGATATTGAAGCAAACTTAATAATTATAATTATTTATTTTGTAAAAATAAATCCAAAAGTTGCAATGGTTTGTTAGTTACATAGATAATATTTGTAATGGTTTATTACTTGCATCAAAATAAATAACTAAATTTAAAATAGCTGCCACACATCAGCAGCATTCTCTTCAACTGCTTAGTGAAGAATTTGTAATTTGATGCTGGGATTTTTAGCTTCAATTTTACTACCAATCATGTGTTTCTATTTTTTAATAGGTAGGTCAAGGGGATTTGAAACGGTAGTGGGTATTATTAATAGGTTGCGATGTAGAGAATAATAAAGAAAATTTAATTAGGGATTATTGGTTATCCAATAAAATTTTAAAATTTTTGTCTTTTGTATTTCTGTTGTCATCACTATCTTTTTCTCATCTCTACCTTCACTTTCTCTTCTATTTTCCGTCTTTCCAAACACTAGTTATGATTCATTGGCAACAGCGATAACGCTATAATCATTTATAAATATTTACCATGGTTATAAATAATTACAAGCATTAGAAATATATATCATATAAGAGTTTTTTTTTTTCAAAACTATTGGAGTAATATAGACTAAATAGTTTATATTAAAAATAAATACAATTTTATTTTTCAATGAGTTTTTAAAATGAGCTAATTATAAAATGCTTCAGATCAAACTGTTTATGTTATGATTAATAATTAGATTTCTTTTTTTTTATTTCATTATATTTGAATGACTGGTGGTTTTTATATAATTCACTAACAATGAAATTATATATATGCACCCACTTATAAACTATTCATTAGAAAAAAACACATTTATGTTATTTAAGGTAGATAAAAATTAGTTAGTAGTTTGTTAAATTAGCTAATAAAGAAAAGAAAATTATGATTTGCATTTGCATTTGCTTATAAGTATTTGATGACAGTGAAAAAATAATAATTTTACAGATATTTTCATTAAAAATATTTTGAATGCGTAAATTAGAATCATACAATGATTATTTTGTAAAATTAATTTTTATATTATTTAAAAGAGACAATTGTGTGATATTTTATAATCCATTAATATTTCGATTATTTACTAATTTAAAATTTAAAATATTAAATTCCAAATAATATATAATTAAAAATTATTTCAAGTAAATATATATATATATATATTTAAAAACTCTTATTAATATAATTTTATATAACTGTTAAATGAAAATTTTTATTGCAATTTATTATCAGATTCATTGGATTTAAATATAGCATGAGGAAAAAAAAAATTCTAGCCATCTCTTTTTTCCTTTTTCCTCTTAATCCTTAGTTTTTATTATAGTTTTTTTCTTAATTACCGCCGATCATCTTTTTTATCACAGTGGTCCCTTTTATTTTTATTATATGTTTCTATTTTGTGTTTCTTCATTAAATAAATATAGATATTTAACATTTTTTTTAATGTTATAGAGAAACTACGAGTTATCGTTACATTCTCAATTATGCATCCAAGGACAATTTTCATCTACACCTATACTAAAATGTTCGATGGTTAATATATAATGATTAGTTAGGTGGAGTGTGCATGGATCAAGAAAATTAAAAAATTTTGTAACTATTAAATTCTGAAAATGTTACAACTATAATGTTTTATATCAATAATTAAATAATATTCCGTAAACATGATAATTTGGATTTTTTTTTTTAACAATTGAGTATAATACCATTCAAAACGAACATTAAAAAATCTAACACTTTCAATGGTAAAGATATATATTTATATAAGAAAAGATACGATTCATTTTTTAAAAAATTATAAAATAAAAATAATTTATCTAAAGTATATCAAATATACAATAAATTCATATATATATATATATATATATATATATATATATATATATTCATATTCCGTATTAGATTTGATTTTTGGAAATTTTTAAAAGACAAAAGAACAAGTATTCATCTTGATTTGGTTCAGAAGTAGAATTATTTGGTTCAATATAATTTTATTGTAATTCACTTTAAAACTTCAATATGATTCGGTACTTTTCCACATCTTGCACTTAGCCCCTGTTATTAGTGCCAACAATTAATTAGATCAATTTTCGCTTTAACGATGTTTGTGTTCGAACTATGGTATTTAGATCACTTAACTTCATGATATTCATGTTCAATGTAACTTTCTTTCCCCATTTGTGGCATAAGATTTACATGATTTATAAAGAATCACTTAATATTAATCATGAACCACCACATTATATGTCCCCTCATTTCCTAGTAACTCATAAGTTATATTTGTTATTTGGGTAATAATTTATAAAATAAATATTTTTGGCTAGAGCAAAAGAGTATAATCTCATACTGAACTCGAAGAAGTGTGTTTTTGGGGTTACATCTGGGAAACTGCTGGGGCACATTGTCAGCTAGAAAGGAATAGAAGTGGACCCAGATAAGATCAGAGCGATCAGGGATATACCGACACCAAAGAATGAAAAAGAGGTCTGAGGGTTTCTGGGGCATCTACAGTACATCAGCAAGTTCATAACCAAGTTAACAACTGTCTGCAATCTCATCTTTAAGCTTCTAAAGAAAGACCAGCCTATTGTGTGGAATGAAAGGATTATCTAATGAATCCCCCTGTCTTACAACTGCCGAGACCGGGTAAGGCCTTGATCCTGTATTTGGCAATTGAAAAGAATATAATAGGGGCAATGTTAGCACAGGAAGGTGAAAGGAAGATAGAGCATGTTGTATATTACTTGAGTAAAAAGCTTTTGCCCTACGAAGCTACTTATAGTTTAGTGGAGAAAACTTGTTTAGTAGTGATTTGGGCAACGAAAAAGCTCCGACACTACTTCCAGTCTTACAAAGTGCAGGCATTTTCTAAACATGATCCTCTCAAGTACCTCTAACAGACCTCGTCTCTTGTAGGAAAACTGGCTAGGTGGCTCATTTTGCTTATAGAATTTGACATAGAGTATATGGCCAAAAGGACAGTGAAAGGGAGAGCAGTAGCAGACTTCTTGGCACAAAACCAAGTAGATGACAACCAAGAGTGGGAGCTAGAGTTTCCTGATGAGCAGCTAGGGGTCATAGAGATACAAGGTTGGGAAATGTACTTTGACGGAGCTGTCAATAACAAGGGGGCTAGGATAGGAGTAATTTTGGTTATGCCAGAAGGAGAAATGATCCCGATGGCAAAAAGGCTCGAATTTGAAGCAACCAATAACCAAGTAGAATATGAAGCCTGCATCTTTGGCTTAGAAGCATTGCGTAGCGCAGGGGCGGAAAATGTCACTGTCTATAGGGATTCCATGCTAGTTATAAAATAAGCCACCAAAGAATGGGAGATAAAAGAGGACAGATTACGGCTGTACTGGGAATACTTAACCACCATCTTGTGCTCCTTCACACAGTGTAAATTCATCCATTTGCCAAGGGAAGGAAACTAGGTAGCTGATGCCCTAGCCACACTAGCCTCCATATGGGAAAGTGGGAAACAACCAGAAGCCAGACCATTAATTCTCATAAAGTCTCAAGCCCCCTATTACGAAGAGGTAAGAGTGACGCTAGTTGATGCCGCTGAGAAACCTTGGTTCTATGATTTATAAAGGTATCTAGAAACTGGGCAATTTTTGAATGACGCTGATAAGAAAGGAAGGATATCCCTGCAAATGTTGTCTCAACAGTTCATTAGCCACGGTGGGATGTTATACAAAAGAATGCCATTCGAGGTACACCTCAGGTGTATCGACAAGGATGAAGGTCAGAGGCTTATGGAAGCAATTCATGAAGGGGTGTATGGACCACACATGAATGGGACTGTCTTGGCAAAGAAAATAGCCCACCAAGGGTACTTTTAGCTCACCATGGAAGCGGATTGTGTTGGATTTATGAAGAAATGTCACAATTGCCAAACATATGGTGATGTTAGCCACTTACCGTCTATGGAACTTTAAGGAATGACGTCTCTTTGGCCATTTTTTGTATGGGGAATTGACATCATAGTTGAGGTAAGGCCAAAAGCAAATAATGGCCATTGGTACATCATTGTAGCCATCGACTACTTCTCCAAGTGGGTTGAGGTTGAATCATATGCTACCGTAGGGGCAAGGTAGATGTCGAGGTTCATCGAAAAGAATATAATTTACAGATATGGTCTACCACACCACATAGTTACAGACAATGGTGTTCAGTTTCGAGTAGAAATGGCCACACTACTAAAGGAGTATAAGATTGAGCACCACAGAGAATCTCCATATAGGCCACAGGCAAATGGAGCGATGGAAGAAGCAAATAAGAATATAAAAAAGATCTTGGCCAAGACGCTGGAAAATTACCGAGATTAGGCTAAATACATACAGTTCGCACTATGGGAGTATCGAACTACTGCTAGGACTTTAACAGGAGCCACTCCATACTCTTTAGTCTATAGGAGTAAGGCTATTTTACTAGTGGAGGTCGAGATAAGGTCATTGCAAGTCCTTTTAGAATCTAAACTCCCTGAGTATCAGTGGGTCGAAAGTCAGTTGGCTCAGTTAATACTACTGGACAAAAAGAGGATAAAGGCTATGTATCATTCTCAGTTATATCAGAGAAGAATAACATGTGCCTACAATAAGAAGATCAAGCCAGGCAAGATTTGAGAAGGGGATTTGGTGTTAAAACTTATGAAATCACTCATGATCGACCCTTAGGGGAAATTCAGGCCCAATTGGGAAGGACCGTATTTGGTAAAAAAGTTATTTTCGAAAGATGCTGCCATTTTGTCTGACATAGAGGGGAACGAGTTCAAGGAACCTATTAACCTAGACAAGCTCAAGAAATACTTTCTATGAAAAGTCTCACTAGGGGGAAAACCTCAAAAAGAAGCTGTCTAGGCAAAAGTTAGAGACAAAAAAAAGGAGTCTTGTTGGACTGAAAACCTCGAAAGAGGCGGTCCAGGAAAAAGTTAAGGACATGTAAAAGGGGAAGGAGAGGCACAAAATGGTTAGTTGGAAAACTTGCAAGGGCGAGCCAACTAATAACATGAGATGTACTAGAAGCGAAATGTATATACATTTTGTACTTAAATGAAATGAAATGGATTACTTTAATTATTGTTAAACATTGCATAATGTGTCCATTACAAGCCGTTTAACTAGTACAAAAGGGAAATTACTTCTAACAAAAAGGAAAATGACGACTTCATTCCATGGGCTAGTTTTATTTTCTCTTCTTTTATTGCCTACCCTGTGAACTTAACATTTGTAATTCTCTTATCCTTTTATATTTAATAAATTCATCTCTTTTTGTCTGTTGCAAGCAAACCCACGCTTTGTAATGATCATTGGTAGTCTGATCGTCGTCCTAGCTTAAATTTCTTTCAATGGCTCTTCGAAGCCAAGTTTCCACTAGGTGGTCCAGAAAATTTTGAGAAAGCAGCCCTAGCTTGAACTCAGGAACAAGCTCTATAAGCAGTTATTTATGATCGTATTGGCGATAGAGGCGGGATGGATTATAAAAACTGGCAAAATGGAGACCGACAGTCGAGACACAATATGTATAAGACTGAAGGGTCACATGTTGCAACCCCCACCAGGGGCACATCCAACGAATCAGTGTATTAGGGAATGTTGATAGCCAGCCGTGAATGTCTGCAGGGCTGGGATGTAGTTTCTTTATTTGATAATGCTTGGTTTGGTAACACCCAATGTCTTGGGGAGGTTCGATCAAGCCCAAATTTTCATAAAACCATATCTGTGGGATTGCAAATGTTTAGGTATAGGCAGTATTAGCAGTTGGAAATAGAGGAGGGGTAACAGGAAACTTACCTCCAGTAAGAAGGGGCTTCTTGAGAATCATCGCATCCTTATGAAGTCATCCAATCCAATGACGATTTCTGCTAAGATAGGAGAGAAGGGGTTGAGCCCTGACTCTACTTGATCGAGGATGGAGAGGATCTTCATATCACAGTGCCCTGAGGGGGAAACCAGCATAAATTGAGCATACAAACAGAGGGCTAACATGCAGGGCCAGTAAGTTTCCCCTTTGTCCATATTCATGATGGCCTCGAGGAGGGACTCTAATTTGATTTTTGAGCTAGAGATACAATGGAAGGAGGATCGGGGTGGAAGATTGAACATATGCGCCATTTGTTGCTGAATGGAGTGAGAATCCGAGTTTTCAAGAGCAAGAATCGTAAATTGGCAAGCAAAATCTATATGATGGCCAAGAATTGCCTTGAATTCCTCCAGTAGGGGAGATATTTCTATCGTGTTGAGCCAAAAAACATGTATATGGGGATCCCAAAATTAGACCATGGCATGGAGAAAAGGGAAATTAATTCTCCTAGTATAGAGTGATTTGAAGACCACAAGGTAAAACAGCTTTAACCTGGCCCAAGATTTATTGTCTAAACCTTTTAAAATTGATTGTATGGGCCTCAAACTTTGTTCTATCATGTTTATGGCTTTTCAGAGATGCTTAAAGGGAGAAATAGAAAGGGAAAGACGAAGGGGATTCAAAAATTAGGTCAAGCACAGGAATATGGGTTTTTATAGGGGTAGGACCACCTGTTGCTGAGGTGGTCGCCTCATCAATGAGGCGCCACCTCAGCAGCAAGAGGCGATCGCCTCTTCACCAACGTTCGATGAGGCGATCACCTCATCAACAGTATGGGCCGATTGCGCTTCTTTGAGTCACACAGTCTAAACAGGTGCTGTTGGAATATAGTGGGATAGTTATGCATGCAAACATTGAAATTAACTCACATATGAAGAAATGAGAAAAGCAAAACAAATGAATTTAATTGAGGAAAATGTTAAGTTCTGCAAACATTCTGTTCATAAAGTCAAAAACCAAAATTTCACATTCACTACTCAGAGACTACATAAATTTTAATCCTAGAACATCAAGCATCTGATCCCGTACCCTCAGGGTCATCCCCTTCCTCGGCGCCGCTACCCGCTCCTATCTTCATCCTTGTCATCCTCATTAATCTGAAACACGTCAATCTGATGCTCAAGAGTGGCGATCCTCACCCTACTAGCCTCATCCCAATCCTATTTAGACAAATCACGGGTTAGTAAACTATGCAAGCATGCATACATGTAAAAAATAAAGAGGTTCTGTAATATCCCGTATTTTTAAATATTTTTATACTGCATCGGGATATGCATTGTTAATAATTTTGTATATAATTATGATATTTTTACGAGTTGATATTTATTTAAAGCTTATTTTAATTATTGTATATTATTGTAAGTACTTTACGTAAAATTTTCCCGGGACTTGCATTTCCGGGGAAATTGACACGTAAATTATTTATTATTAATTATTTTAAATAGATTTCCATATTTGCATGAACTCATATGTATTTTTAAAGTACTAAATAACGTATATATGTGTATTTATTTATTTAACTAGGGTTTAATTAATTTCCCTAATATTTATTTTATTTTATTTTATTATTTATCAATTAGTTTTAATATTATTTAATTAATTGTTTTTAGTGTATTAAATTATTTAATATATTAAATTTTGGAAAAATAGGGTTAATTGTATGTTTAATTGAAATTAATTAGTTAATTGAGTTTATTTATTGATATTATTGATAAATATGTTGAGAAAATTAATTTTGTGCAATTATATTATTTTTGGTGAATTTTTGGAGTAATTTTAGTATATTTATATATATAGGGGTATTTTGGTATTTTTACCCTAAATTGACTAAAAATATAATTAAATTGCTTTTAATAATTATTTAAGGTATAAAAATGATTTCTACAAATTATTTAGTATTTTTGACTAATTAAAACTATTTTTCGTGAATTATTTTCAATTATATATATAATATACAATTTTTCTAATAAAATGAGTTTTTATCGGTTTTTAATGTGTTTTAGGGTTAATTATGTAATTTCTACTTATTAAATGTATTTCTATGATATAAGGGTATTTTTGGTATTTCTATATTGTTTTGTGAATTGTGGACCCCGATCGGTAAACTGTAGTTTGGAGTCCGATCGAGGGGTTGTGGATGTGTTTCTGTGTCTATTTTTTGAAGTGTGTTTCTTTATAGGGCCGGCTCTACTCTTTAAGTAGAGAGATGTCTGTTTTACAGGGGAGGTTCTGTCGAATTTTTGATAGAATTCTCGTAAAACGTGATGTCTGGTCGAACCTTAATTCTGATTCTGTGTCTAATATTCTAGACCAAGTTTCTAGGGTTTTCTGTTAGGTTTATTCTGATGTCTATTATTATTGTTTGTTTAGTTGCGCCGAGACCGAAGCCTAGTGGACCAGGCCCGTCGGATCCATCTCGAGGAGCGCACTAAGTGTGAGTTACTATTATATATATATATATATGCTTAGGGTGCATGATTTAGAAATGTATGTTATTTTGATTAATTATGCATAACTAATTCAATTAGTATTTAAGTTTATTTTTAGTTTATATTTGGTTTACTTTTGGTATATTTCTAGTATATATATGGTTATTGTTGCTATTATAATTTAAATTCATGCATCATTTATTTTATGAATGTATGTTTTATATTTTAATGAAGGATATCAATAGAACGTGCTACCTAGTGGGCAGCACTAGAACCGAGTACGTACCGGTATGCTTATAGCATTTAGGCTATACTACTAACCATTTGTGGATATTGATTGGATTTGATTTATTTGATGTGTGAGAAAGGATTTGGGAGTGTGATTGCTAGAGCTCGGTTGACCAAGTGTCTCCGGGCCAATCACACTAACAATCAGACTGCTGGAGCTCGGTTGACTTAGTGTCTCGAGGCCAGTCTACTGTCTAAATGGAATAAGTGAATATATTGGAATAAGTGAGCCTGTATGGCTAGAGTGTTGTCTAACACTGTTTTGAGGTTGCGATTTTCTAGGGTTCTATTTGATCCTTCATAAAGAGTGATTTTCAATAAAAATATATAAAGTGATTTTTATTGCATCTGTGTGTATTTGCTTGTATACATACATATTATATATACTATTGACTGTATGCATTGTCATTTAGTATGCATGTATATATATTATAGTAATTCACTCAGTGAGGTCTGACTCCCCTCCGTTGACTATTTTCAGGAATGTCATCGTCTTCAGACCTCAATAGTAGGCCTATATGCCGGATTTATTCCGCCCCGGCTTCTTTATGTAAATTGCTCACCTAAGTTTTATTTTATAATCTAGACACTGCAGTAGTTGTAAATAAATTGTGGTTTTATGTATTATATTTGTGTGAGCTATGTATTTTAAGAATTTGAACTGAAACTTTTATTAAAGGAGTCATTTATATATGAGATAAGGATTTGATTTAAATACCATAGTGGATTACTATTTTTATATTTATGATTTTATTCCGCTGCATAATATTTTACTTAAATGTGTTGTTATTATTGTTATTGCATGTTTTATTTATTTTTAGGCTTGTTACGGGTTCCGGATTCAAAAGAATTCTCGTTCCCTAGCACCGGTCATGGCCCCTGTTTTGGGTCGTGACAGGTTCTTACCCTCCATTGATGGGTGACCTCCAGCATGTAGTCTCTCTGGGTCTCTATCATGCGATGCATATAACTTTCTTTCGAGATAAGGGCCTGGAGCGAGTCATCTCGATGGTCCAAGTGTCCTCGGACCCCCACAAGTCATTCCGGATCTGAAAAGAAAAGAGACATCAATATGCAAGTAAATTGAATATGAGTAATGTACTACTAAATAGGTTTATGCTTTGCAGGTACCGCATCTTGTGCCAATGAGTTCAGGTGATGCCTGTGGATGTGAACTCACGCAAGGTGCCTCCTCACGATGCAACTGGCACCCCACCTACCGAGGGCCGGGAAATGGTCTCTCACTTGTGTAACACCCATAAGCAGCTCTAGCTCCAAAGCCCAGACCTGAAAAAAATAACAAACTGACAAAATAAGAGAAATTGAGAAAATTGATATAAGTAATAGGGATCATAACAAGATGAAGGAAAAAAGGGGATCATGACGTACCAGAACAACATGCCAAAAGCCGCAAAACCTCCTAGCCCCTCGAGCTACCTCATCCATGCTCCGGTATAAGTATGCCAGGGCACAGCTACCCAAGTCGAATATGGGAACCTGGTCAAGATCCCGAAGGGCCGATAGGAACATCAGATCGATGGAGCTGGCGGTGTCAACAAAGAGGGTGGTACCGAGCAGGTAGAGCAAAAAAGCCCTCACCACCTAGTCAATCCTAAGGGGAGAGACCATCGTTGCGACCCGACCCCGGGTGTAAAAGCTCCTGATTGAGTCCAACTTAAGGGTATGAGTCCCCTTCATGTCAGGAGTCATCCCCAAAAGCCGCTCAATAAATGTGGCCTTATCTAGAGACAGTTGATGTAGACTTGCATTAAAGGGAAAAGGATCCCCGGCACAGGCAATCCATGTGATGGCAGCAAATGATACTAGGTCTAGAGTAAGCTCATCGAATGAGAGGTGGAAAATATGGGTCGTATCAAACCACCTCTCCATTAGGGCATGCAATGGTTGGTAGTCCGTGCGCCCCTACTCAGATGGAAGCGAGAGTACAAAGTCCTCGAACCCCATCTCCTAAATTTAATTCCGCTGCTTTTCGGTTAAGTCACTGAAGAAGACCCGAGCTCCATAGAAATTCCCAGCACCCTTGAACGTCTGAGCACAATGCTATAAACAATAGATAGGGAAGTGAAATTTATGCATGTTATGGTTTCAGAAAAGGAATTCAGAATGAATGGACTTTTAGACAGTGCGGTTTGCCTAGTTGATGAAGCGATCACCTCATCGTAGAGGCGATCACCTCATCATAGAGGCGATCGCCTCATTAGAGAGGCGATCGGCTCTGTGAAAGGACGATAGGTTATTGCCTCTTTATAAAAGCTGATCGTCTCATCGATAAGGAGATCGCCTCATCAATGAGACGATCGCCTCTACGATGAGGCGATCACCTCTGTAAGGTGGGACGGGCACAGTTCTTGATTTCTGGCGATCAAAACATGGATTTCTCATTTGCTTAATAAACTAATGTCCTGAGTTGATAATTATGTTTGATTAATCACTGACCCAATATAAGTTTATGAGAAATTATAGGGTACTAACCTCTCCAGATGCAGACGAGCAAATGTGGGACCCTAGGTCTACCAAAAGAGGAATCGAGTCTCCGCGGGTAAATCCCAAGCTCTTAGAAGTGCTAATAAGAGGCGAAATATGATCCCACTGAGATACAAGGGGTGTTCCATCATTCTCCATCAACTAAAAAGTAGGGAGAGATGCAGGGAATACAAAAAGTGTAAAGAGAGGAAAAAAAAAGGAAAAGAAAAGGTGATGAAAAATAGAAGGGAGAGAGGACAAAAAGAAAAGAGTTATTTTTATAGCAAGCAAAGATGTAGGGTTTTCCCCTAAAACAATGATGAAAATGATGGATGGAAATTAGTGCCACATATTAGGGAGGCAGAATTCAGAGTACGGATTTTGGAGATGAAGTTTCTAGAGAAATGGGCTAGGAAAACTTGCATTGAAAAAAAGGTTGTTCGGGTTTGAATCCTCGAAGCTCAAGGACAAGGGCTATTCAGGTTTGAAACCCCAAAGCTCAAGGACAAGGCTATTCAGGTTTGAATCCCCAAAGCTCAAAGAAAGTGTTATTCGGGTTTGAATCCCCGAGGCTCATGGACAGGGCTATTCAGGTTTGAATTCCTGAAGCTCAAGGAGAGGGCTGTTCGGGTTTGAATCCCCGAAGCTTAAGGAGAGAGCTATTCGGGTTTGAATCCCCGAAGCTCAAAGAAAGGGCTGTTCGAGTTTGAATCCCCAAAGCTCAAAGGACCGAGATGACTGTGCGAGTGGTATCCCCAAAGTCAGGAGCGAAGGACAACTGGGTCGGGAAAACCCGAAAGTCTATGTCCCTAAAGGAGTGATGATCAAACCAGGAAAATCTAAAAAACACATCCCTAGTGATGATCGGGCCAGGAAAACTTGAGAATCAATTTCCAATGATGTAAGGGTCGGGCCAGGAAAACCTGAGGTTAACAATTTTCAAATATCTCTATTAAATATTAATAAGTGGCTGATTGGGCCAGGAAAACCCGAGGATCACGGTCGCGTTTCAAAATTAAAGGATTCATCTCTTAGGGGGAACCCAAGAGTCAAGTACGTTGCTCATCTTATTGTTTGTTCACTATTATGCATGTGATTTTTTTGAAAATGGTCATTACATGCATTTTTTTTTTCAAAAAAATCAGGGCGCAAACTGTAGACATCTGATTCGGTCGGCCCATGTTAGGGGATGAATTAGGGGTGCTCAGTTTGATCGACCCGTTGTCAAGCCCAATGATGAGAATGTGAAACTTGAACATGAGAATGAAGCCTGAATCTCTAAGTGGAAAGTGGACTGGAAAACCCAAAGCCTGAAAAACCTAAAATCGAGCCCAACTATCAAGATTTGGCCCAGGCCCAAGCCAAAGGGGCATCGCCTCAGTGTAATAAGGCAATGGCCTCTTTGGCAGTTGCAAATGAGGCGATCACCTCATCGATAAGGCACCGCCTCTATGGTAGCCCACTTGCAGCTACATTTAATGCAGCTACAATCATAACGACTAAGTGGTGCAGGCCCCACTCTCCAAACCTCTTTCTTGCATAAGGAAAAGATTTTTAGGGAAAGAAAAAAGGCTATGAGAGCTCATGATGGGCTAGGAGGCTTAGGGGCATGGGAAAGCTAAGGAATAAAATAGAAAAAAAAAAGGGAGAAGAAAAGAGGAGGAGAGAGGATTGGATAGAAAAAGGAGGGAGGAGCTCTGAAAAAGAAAAACACAAAGGGAAAAAGAAAAAAACGTCCTTAAGAAAGGTAAGGAAGGTTGAAGCAAAGAGGTCCACTTTCTCTATAAGAGAAGAAGGAAGAAACTTGTATTAAAGGTAGATATCACATCCTAACAAGGATCTCAATCAAAACAGGTCTGAGGGCCTCTCATTTTGGTATAAAATCTGCACTTAAACTTGACATGTTCATCATTTTGTGTGTTCTTGCTTATGTGTAACTGAACCATTAGTACATTTTAGGTTTATCTCTAGTGTGTCATGCTTAATATCTTATTTTATTGATGGATCTTTGAATACTTTTGCATGTAGTCATAGTATAATGAGTGTAGAGTGTGTATATGCATGTTTTGGTAACTTAGAGTAGAAGTCTGTACGTCTTAGGAGTCAGAGTCGGCCTGGTGATCAGGCGATGCCTCTTTATAGAGGCATCGCCTCATCAATGAGGTAATGGTGATTGCCCCATTCATAGGCCTTTAGGGAGTCTATCTTTTGTGTGTGTGTTGCCTTTTTGCCTTAGAATTGTAAGAGCCCCTGTTGATGAGGTGTCGCCTCATTAATGAGGCGACCACCTCATTGGCAGAGTTAACCTGCTTCATTTTTTATTCATGTTTGTCATAATATTTACTTTAATATGTCCCCTTTTGACCTTAAATATGTCTGTACGATTGCATGATGATGCTCAATCTTAATTGTTTGATGGTTTCTTTAATTCATGATGTGAAGCCCCTTCTTTATAGAGCCTTTTGTAAGTATCATTATATGTGATTTCTTTTCTTCTTTTCTTCAAAGGAAGGACTAACCGTGTGCTATTTGCAAGAATTACTTGATGATTCCTGTCATCGAGTAGTCACTTTTGTTAGTTGTTCCCTTGTACATTGTAGCTTTTATGTCATTTTATTAGTTTATTTTTGGTATATGTTTGGTTTACTTTCTGTATATTATTCATTTATTTTTTCTAAAGCGTTGTAATCCCTAATCCCTTTCCCCATTCGATTTTGAATGTATGGTTGTAAATTATTATTTATTTTACTTACTGCATTTTTTTGAATGTTGGGACTTAAAGGCATGAAATTGGATTAATGTGCAAACTCAGACTTAATTATAAAATCTAGCAATTATCCAAAGGCAATTTCATTATGTGTGGTAAATGAGGAAATAATTAAATGTTAATAAAATGCAAAACACAAACGGAGGCCAACCGTAAGGTTGGATGAGCATTCAAACACTCATACCTTATTTCAGAACCCGATCTCTGATGATAGCTTCTGGGAACCTTCATAGGATCTAGTTATTGTACAGTGTGTCCTAACTTTTATCCAGGTGGTGACTCCATCTCTGAATAGGCCCATGACCTATATCGTATTTCCTAGTGGGCCTCGAGCCTACACAGTGACATGGTCGCCAAACACTTGGGCACGCGCTAAACCCCGCTGCCTACACTGGGCTAAAAACCTTGTCAAGTCTATGACTCAATGCAGTTGATGATGAAGGAAAAGGGGATCGATGCCCCAATAATTTGTTCCAAGATGAGCCTAGATAAGGATGATGATCCCCTACCATGGAAGTTTAAATTCCTTAACATAAAGAAGTTCACTGGCACAGAAGATCCCCACCTCCATTTAAAGCAGTATGTGACTCACATCAAGACAACTGAACTAATTTTGAACTAATTAAAGTGCAAATTATGAAGCAATTCCCTCTATCTCTGGAAGGAATACCCATCATATGGTATATATGCTCTAAAATCCCGTGTTCAAGCTAATTGGGAGGAACTATGTGCTGCATTCATCAAGCAGTGTACTCTTAACATTTAGATAGAGGCTTCTTTGAAAGACTTGCAAAATGTGAAGTAAAAGTTTAATGAATCCTTTGCAAATTATTTGATTAGGTGGAGAGCGAAATTATCACAAATGAAGCCCACAAAATCTGATTAGCTAGTAATAGCCATAAATGGATGTGTACTCCTTCTCTCTAAGAAGCTAAGGGATTTAGGGATTTGAAACTTTGAGGAGTTGTATAGTTTTAGAATATAGAAAGAATCAGACCTTGCATAAGGAAAGAAGTTCTTCAATGGAAGATCTATGAATAGAGAGGGTTTGGATCTAATAGCGGAGTCAACCAAGTAGTAATATACAAATCAACACAATCAGACAATCTCGAAGGTTTTCTAATTTGGGAAGACCACTCTCTAAAGTCTTGAAAAAACTAATTGAGAATAACCTTCTACAACCCTTACCTAAATGACCTCCTTCCTAAATGTCGACCCAAAGATATACTACAAGTACCACTAGAACATTGGGCATGATACAGAACGTTACGCTCAACTAAAACATGAGATTTAAGATTTAATTGATTCAGGAAAAATAACTAACCCAGAAACCAGAAAATCGAACACCCAAAATAACTTTTTACCCAACTACCGAAATATACCACCACCAAATCCCCATATCCCGATGATTAACACTAGTCTAACAAAGGAACAAGTCATTAATTCCTTTTTTGATGTCGTACCTACACTACTAAAACCACAACCAAAAGACCTGAATCTGACATAGCAGTCCATTGAGTCTCGTGTAAATTTTCTTGATATTTGGAGTTCCGATAACAAAGAGGAGGGAGTGATTGATTTATAGAAGAACAATGAGAGGAAAATAACACAATCCATTGAGAAATCGGAGGAAAGGGAGGAAGAGGTGAAAAATGCTAAGGTAAAGAAAGAGGGAAATGGTTCAAAAGAGGGATTAGAGAAAGATGAGAAAGTTGAGGAGATTATTGAGGCCAAAAGAGATGAGAAAACTCTTGCCAGTATTTGGGAGCTGCTTATGAACTCCCGAGCCCATTAGGAAGCACTGGTTATGGCTCTTTATTATAAAAAGATACCTTCGAAGTACACTCTAGAGCAAATGGTGGACTCACTAACTAAAGCCCTTAGGGGGCAATTATTTTCATAGATGATGACATGCCCTTAGAAGGAAGGGATCACATTAAAGCCCTTATTTATTAAGGCCAAAGTGAAAGACAAGTTAACATGCTGTGTTATGGTCAATAATGGGTCTACTATTAATGTATGTCCTCTAAAGATGCTACTAAAGTTGGGCCTAATAGTAGCTAATTTGAAGCCCTCTGTTGTAGTCATTAAGACTTATGATGATATAAAAAGGCTAGTTGAGGAAACTTTCTAGGCTTTAGTTAAGACTAGACCCATTGAAGTTTGGGTTAACCTCCATATGATAGATATTCCAGTCACCTTCACTATTCTTCTATAAAGATCATGGTTTCACCTTTTGGGGAGAGTGCCATCTACCATTCATCAAACGATTAAATTTCCATATGAGAGAAGGGTGGTTACTATAATGGCTAAAATGGAAGTTACAGTTACCGCATTGAAATTAGCTCCTACTTAGATCCCGAGCAGCCTAAGTTTTGAAGTTTGCATGATTTATGAAGATGAGCTAAACTTGAAGATTGTTAGTATGATGAAGAGAATGCAGTTCATGCCTGGGATGGGATTAGGGAAGAATCAGCAGGGCCCACAGGAATTCATTGAGCCTAAGGTACCGATCTTAAAGCATAGGGTAGGATATCCAGGGGAAGATGAGTCTGATGAAAAGGAAGAAGCTGAGGGTAAGTCTAGGAAGAACATGATTAGGGCTAACAGAAGGAGGAATACGCTCTGGGAAACATTTTTAGAGGAAGGTGCTAATTACCCCTACTAAGGAGCTCATGAGCCTTTGATGATCATCGAGAAGCTGGTCCCTGGGTTTGAAATCTTCATTGAATATGTGGATGGGATCAAAGAATCTATTGTTGAAGAGCCTATGGTAGAAGAGCTGATACTGACTTCAAAATCAGAGGGGGACATTCCTACAGTGGAGCTGAAGGACGTTGTTGACTAGGAAGAGAAATTTAACTTTGAAGCCTTTGTCTTTAACTCTATTATGGATGTTTTCTATGGTGACATTGACTTTTATTTTTCTAATTTATTTGAGACTGATGAAATTTTTCTTTCTAAAGTTAATGTGATGAAGTTTGATTATGCTTACTTGTGTGATGTGTTTCCTAATGGT
This sequence comes from Mallotus nudiflorus, assembly GCA_947683625.1. NCBI lineage: Eukaryota > Viridiplantae > Streptophyta > Magnoliopsida > Malpighiales > Euphorbiaceae > Mallotus > Mallotus nudiflorus. Next base: position 211,398 of record CANTUR010000556.1, read on the forward strand.
TATGTTGTGTGTAATGATCATTTCATGTATATGTTTGACATTAATTCAGTGCAAACTGAATCATTTAATCTAGGCGCAAGTGATAACCTTAGAAATATACTTATTACTTCTGACTTAACTCCTTATAAGAGAGAAAAAATGAAAAAAACTCTAAAAAGAAGACAGTATTTACTTAGGGCTGTGAGGGTATGCCTGGGATCGATAGAAAGATTGTGAACACAGGAATCCCATGTATTCTCACATCACATCGATAAAGAATAAGAAGAGAATATTAAGGCCAGAATGGGCTCTCCTAGTCAAATAAGAAGTAAAAAACTAGTTGAAAGCAAAGTTCTTAAAGTGGTAGATGACACCCAGTGGCTAGCTAACATAGTCCTAGTTCCTAAGAAAGATGGTAAAGTCAAGATGTGTGAAGACTATAGAGACTTGAACAAGGCTTATCCAAAGGACGATTTTCCTCTACCACATATTGACATCTTCTTTAATAGTGTAGCTTCTAGCACCATGTACTCCTTTATAAATGGCTTCTCAGGATACAATTAGATTATGATGGCAGTGATTGACAAATTGAAGACTTCTTTCATTATTGAGTAGGGTGTTTATTGTTACACGGTTATGCCATTCGGGTTGAAAAGTACAAGGGCTACTTACTAAAGAATGGCTACTACACTGTTACATGACCTAATCCATAAAAAGATAGAAGTGTATATAGATGACATGATGGTGAAATCTCTTACCAAAGAAGGGCATTTCGAAGCCTTAGACAAGTTTTTGGCAAGAGCTGAAAAGTATGACCTCATACTAAAACTAAAGAAATGTGTATTCAAGGTGACATTTGGGAAACTATTAGGACATATCATCGGTCAGAAAGGCATAGAGGTGGATCTGGATAAAGTTAGAGTGAAAAGAGAGATGTCTACATTGAAGAATGAGAAAGAAGTCAGAGGGTTTATAGGAAGGCTATAGTACATCAGTAGGTTCATAGCCAAGCTGACTACCATTTGTTAGCCGAATTTCAAGCTCTTAAAGAAGAATCAGTCGATCATCTGGAATGACAAGTGTTAGCAAGGCTTTAAAACTATTAAGCATTATTTAATGAATCCTCCAGTTTTGCAACTGTTAAGACCAGGAAAGCCCCTAATTCTTTACTTAGCAATAGAGAAAGATGCAATTAGTGCAATGTTAGCTTAAGAAGGAGAAGGAATAGTCAAGCATGTTGTATATTATCTGAGTAAGAAGCTTTTACCCTATGATGCCAATTACAGTCTAGTAGAAAGAACATGCTTGGTTGTAATCTGGGCAACAAAGAAGCTATGGTATTACTTCTAATCCTACAGGATTCAGGTAGTTTTTAAGCATGATCCTCTCATATATCTCCAGCAGATTTTTTCGTTGATAAGGAAATTAGCCAGATGGTTAGCTCTACCTACTAAATTTGACATAGATTGTGTGGCTAAAAAGGTGACAAAAGGAAGAGCTGTAGTAGACTTTTTGGCCCAAAATCCATTAAATGATGAACAAGAATAGGAGTTAGAATTCCCAAATGAACATCTAGGGGTAATAAAGATCCAGACATGAAAAATGTACTTTGATAGAGCAGTAAATAGTAGAGGGGCAGGCATTGGTGTAATTTTGGTCTTGCCAGAAGGAGAAGTAATTCCAATGGAGAAGAGGTTAGAATTTAAGGTCACTAATAATCAAGCTGAATATGAAGCTTGCATTTTTTATTTGGAAGCACTTAGGAATGTGGGAGCAAAAGAGGTGACAGTGTATAGGGATTCAATGCTAGTAGTGAAACAGATCTCTAAGGAGTGGGAAGTAAGGGAAGATAAGCTAAGGATGTATTGGGATTATTTAGCCACAATTCTATTGTCTTTTATGCAATACAGATTCATACACTTGCCCTGAGAAGAGAATCAAATGGCAGATGCATTGGCTACTCTAGCTTTGATATAGGAAGGAGACAAACGAGCAGAAATGAAGCCTCTTATCCTAATAAGGTCCCATATTCCTTGCTATAAGGAAATCAAAATAATGTCAATCAACCCAGCAGAGAAGCCTTAGTTTATGATTTACAACAATATCTTAAGACAAGATAATTCCCTAAGGAAGCTGATAGAAAAGAAAGAATGTTACTGAGGATGTTATCTCAGTAGTTCATTAGCCATAACGGGATTTTATATAAAAGGATGCCAACTAGAGTGCACCTGAGATGCATTGATAAAGGTGAAGTGCAGAAAATCATGGAAACAGTTCATGAGGGTGCATGTGGGCCATATATGAATATGGGATAGTCCTTACTAAAAAGATAACCCATTAAGGGTACTTATGGCTAACTATGGAGAAAGTTTGTGTGAAGTATATAAAGAAATGTCATAACTACCAAGTGTATGGTGATGTAAGACACCTGCCTTCTATGGAACTATAAGGATTAACCTCTCCTTGGCCATTTGCAGTCTGGGGCATCAACATTATCGAAGAGATTAGACCGAAGGCATGCAATGGTCATCATTACATTATAGTAGCAATTGACTATTTCTTTAAATGGGTAAAAATTGAATCATTTACAACTGTAGGGGCGAAACAAATGGCCAGGTTCATAGAGAAGAATATAATTTACCGGTATAGGTTGTCATTACTGATAATAATGTTCATTTTAGGACAGAAATGACCACTCTGTTGGAAGAATACAAAATTGAGCATCATAGATCATCCCTTTACAGACCACAAGTGAATGGAGCCGTAGAAGCAGTAAATAAGAATATGAAAAGAATCTTAGTCAAGATATTGGAAAATTATAAAGACTGGGCAAGTTACCTATAGTTTGCATTATAGGGATATAGAACCACTACTAGAATATCAACAGGAGCCTCTCCGTATTCTTTGGTATATGGGTGTGAAGCTGTGTTGCTAGTTGAGGTCGAAATCTAGTCATTAAGGGTTAAAGTCTAAAATCCTTAAGTATTAGTGGGTAGAAAGTCAATTAGCACAACTGATGTTATTGGATGAAAAAAGGATAAAGATTATGTATCACTCTCAATTATACTAGAAAAGGATAGCCCATGCTTATAATAAGAAGATTAAGCCAGGCATTATCAAAGAGGGTGACTTGGTTTTCAAGCTCACTAGGCCAATCATGACTGATCCACGAGGGAAGTTCAAACCGAACTGGGAAGGTCCCTATTAAGTAAAGAAGTTATTTTCCAAAAGGGTTGCTATTCTATCTGACTTAGAGGGAAATGAATTCAGAGAGCTCATCAACATGGACAAGCTCAAGAAATACTTTCTGTAAAGTCTCACTAGGGAGAAAACCTCAAAAGAGGCTGCTTAGGCAAAAGTTACAGATAAAAAAAAAAAGTAAAAAGTCTTGTTAGATTGAAAACCTAAAAAGGCGATTCAGGTAAAAGTAAAGGACACATAAAAGGAGAAAAAGAGAAAAAGAAAATAGTTAGTTAAAAAACTTGTAAGGGCAAGCCAATTAATGACAGGAGATATGTAAGAAGCAAAATTGTATAGTCATGTTATACTTAAATTAAATGGAATGTCTTGCTTTTATTATTGTAAACATTGCATTAAATGCTTATTACATATTATCTTACTAAAAAGGAAATTCCATCTAACAATAAAGTAAATAAAAAGACTAAATTTCATAAACTAATATAATATCATTTGTTTCTTTTTTAACTCTCCTAGGCACTCGATGCCTATAATGTTATTGTCCTTCTATTTCTTATAAATTCATCATTTTCTATCTGTTGTAGTTGAATCCATGCCTTGTACTGGTCATCAGTACACTGATCTCCACTATAGTAAATGAACCTCTAGATGATTCTATGAGGCCAAGTAGTAACCAGGTTGTCTATAAAGTTTTAAAAAAGAGGCCCTAGTTCAAACTCATGCACTAGCTTTACAATTAGTTATTTTTGTCCATATTGCTTGCAAAGCCGAGTCGAATTATAGAAGGTGGCAAAATAGAGGCCGGCCAAGGAAACACAATAGGTGTAGGACCAAAGGATCACATGTTGCATTCTCCACCATGGGCACATCCACTAAATCAGAGTATCAGGGAATATGGACAACCAGTTGTGAGTATCTTCTAGGACGAGATGAAGTCTCCTGGTACAACAATGTTTAGCCTTATAATAAGCAATGTCTCTAGGTGGTTTGAGCAACCTCAATTTCTCTTACAACCAAGCTTGCAGAAATGACGAATGGGTAAGAATGATGGAAAACAGAAGATGATAAAAGGAAGAAGAGACTTACCTCCAATAGAAACTGACTCCCAAAGAATCACCTGGTCTCAAAGAAGTTATCGAGCCCAATGATAGTCTCAGCCAGAATAAGAGGGAAAGGGTTTAGTTCACTCTCCACTAGGTCTAGAACATGAAGGATTTTTGGATCACAATCGCCATAAAGGGAGACTAATAAGAACTGAACATATAGGTAAAGTGCTATCATTCGAGGCCAGAGAACCTCATTACTATCTACAGCCGCTACAGTTTCCATAAAAGGGCTCATCAGGATTTCATTGCCAAAAATGTGGTGGAGAGGGGGCTGAGGGGACATGTTGAACAACCTTGCCATTTGATATTGAATGGTGTGAAAATATGGGGTTTTTACTGAAGGAATAACTATATGTTTAGCAGAATCTATATAGGAGCCCAAGATAGCTTCAAATTCCTTTAACAGGGGGCAAATCTGCACTGTATTGAACTAAAAAAAAGTGTCTTTAAGGATCCTAAAACTCAGCAAGAACATGGAGAAGTGAGAAATTGATATTCCTAGCATGCAAAGATCAAAAGATAGATAGATGAAATGACTCTATTATAGCCCATAATCTGCTATCCAGACTTTTCAGAATTAATTATAACTATTTCAAGCTTCTCTCAGTCATGGTTGGTGGTTAGAATGCTGTATGGGAGAGAAGAATAAAGGGAAGTGGCGAGATGAAGAAATTACGAATTTGAAGAAGATTTGGGGGTTTTTATAGCTGCGGGATAGGCTTATAGAGGTTATCGCCTCTACATTCAGGTAGTGCCTCCATGCGAAGAGGCGAATAATCTATCGCCTCTTCATATAAAGGCAACGCCCTTTTAAAGAGGCGACACCCCTATGACGAGCAAAGTGGATCTTCATATCACTGGCAATTATTCATGGTATATATGTAAAGTCAGAACATAATGTTTCAAAGATAAAAAAGCCTATATTCATTCAAAATTCCACCAAAAATTAAGTTTAAAAGTCACAATTCCCATCCATCTAGTGCAAAATATAAAGGCATAAATGTAAGAATCAATTCAGACAATAGAGGGTAGCAGTGCAAAGCATCAAATGTTTCTATACAAAAACACCCTTATGCTAGTAAAAATCTCCATAGGGTCCTCTCTACTCATCACTCTTAGACTCATCAGCCTCTTTGTTAGTTGGTTTATCTGCAGGCTCATCAGTCGGTTCATCTACAAAAGCATCAATAGGGTCAGTCCTATCATCGTCATTGCTATCCTCAGACTCCTCATCAGCTGCCTCCTCCTCGTCACCCTTAACTTGAAGAGCGGTAAGTTGGTGCTCAAGGGTAGTGATCCTAGCTTAACTGGCCTCATCTCGATCCTGTCAAAGTATGATAAAAGGTAAAAAACCATGAAAGCATACATACATGTAGAAATAAAATATATTTTATGTTTACCTTTCATTGTTGTGACATCTGCATCAGGAAGTCCCTATGGGCCTCCATCACCTAATACATATACTCCCCCTGATCTCAAGGTATCTATTCCATTGATAATATTAAAACTAACCATGTGTTAAGTAAGACTTGAGAACACGCTTTTAAAAAAAAAAAAAAGGAAACTTACATGAGTAGTAGCCTTTGGGAAGAATGTTGGCTCTAAGGTCATATCCAATGTTAGAAACTGATGAGAGAGCTCACTAGAGGGCAACCTGCAATGAGTCAGCAGATCAGGAGTAGCAATGAGTCTGTCAACCACTACCTAGGATCAAGAACTGAAAGGATCTATAGAGGAGGGTGCCTTAAAAGAAGAACCTTCACCGTTAGGAATAATGTGAGGGCGTTAATGAGGTCTCTCCTATGCAGAGGGCCTAGGGTGAGGAGCAGGTGTCCTAGTAGCTACTTAAAAGATGAAAGATAAGTTAGAGAACAACATCTATAAGTAAATATAAAATAAGTGAAATAAAACATTGCATGCTCACCTGAAGTGTAGGTATAGGAAGAGGCACCCATTGTAGAAGATGAGCCCATACAAAGTCTATATAGCGGGTATTCCTCCACTCATAATAGTCTGCGACATCCTCCCCCTGCAAGGCATTATCAAGCTAATCTCCCTCTAACTCATGTGCCTAGAAGATATATCAGGGAGGAGTAAAAGGTGGATGCCTCACTCGAGCGCCTGTCCACCACTGATATATCCTCTCCTCGAGGAGCCAAACCTTACAATCAAGGCCTTTAAGCAAAATTCTCTTCCTAGACAGAGGGATAGAGCAAATCATATCCTACGTCCACCCTGCATAAGGGCCCCACAAGTCCAAACATAGCTACGAGAATAAATAAGTAAGTGGATGAATTTGAGTAATAGATTTATTACTAATTCCAATTATGTTTACAAGTACTTACCTCGTCGTAAGTGAGCATGTTCAATCACTCACAGTAGACATGAACATAAGCCACAAGCCTCCAACAAGCCGGCTAGGACCCCACGTCACCATTGCAGGGAAGAAGGATAGAGCCATAGAATGGAAAAGAGAGAATTTTTATGACTAGGGCGGGAAAGGATAGTTAAAATAAAAGAAAATAAAGAGCAGAGGGCACTTAGTGAAATGGAGCACAAAATGGCCCATGGCTCGTAAAAAAAAAATCCCAGAATCACTTTTTGGATAAGAATATTCTGATCAAAGCATAAAAAAGAACAAGCGTCTGGTCGGGTTTGAATCCCCGAAGTACGTATCTCAGGAAGTGTCTAGTCGTGTTTGAATCCTTAAAGTTCGCAGAAGAACAAGCGTATGGTCGGGTTTGAATCCCCGAAGTACACAAAAGAACAAGCGTGTGGTCGAGTTTGAATCCCTAAGGTGTGTGAAAGAATAAGCATTTGGTCAGGTTTAAATCCCCAAAGTGCATGGAAGAACAAGCGTTTGGTCAGGTTTAAATTCCTAAAGTACATGTCTCAAGAGGTGTCTAGTCGGGTTTGAATCCCCGAAGTGCATTCTTCTTTTACTGAGTAATTCTCGGGCCAGGAAAACCTAAGGAACATGGTTATATTTTATCTCTTTTTACTAAGTGTAGATTGGGCCATACTCAAGATTGACGCCAAACTATAATGAGTAATTGATCGAGCTAGGAAAACTTAAGGAACATGATTACGTTTCATCTCTTTTTATAGAGTAAAGATTGGGCCATGCTTAAGATTTACGCCAAACAATAATGAGTAACTAATCGGACCAGAAAAACCTGAGGAACATGGTTACATTTTGTCACGACCCAACCTGGGAGTCATGATCGACTCTAAGGAATGAGAATTCTTTCGAATCCAGAACCCGTAGCAAACCTTAAAAAATAAAAATATGCAATAAATAAATAAAAAGTATAACTGAATTAAAATTTTTTTAATCGATATATAAAAATAGATATTCAATATCCTTTCATAAATAAATTAATGTTCATATAATACTCTGAGTACAAAGTATCAAAAATAAAATAATATTTTTCTAATCCAATAACACTACTACTGCAGTTTTTAGAATACAAATTAGAGTTTAAATATAAATTTTACACAATTTAGCTGGGGCGGAAGAACACCGGTGAAGAGCTCTACTACTAATGTCCGACAATATAAGATCTCTTGAAAAAAAAAATTGAGGAGGGTCAGACCTCACTGAGTGAATTATTATAATATATATACATGTAATCTAAACTATAACAATCAGACACCCATATATATATATATATATACACACACACACACACATGCATTTCAAACAAATGTCACACTCTGCTTTTATATATATAATAAATGCAGAAAATGTTTATTTTTATTGAAGGATTAAATAAAACCCTATTTAATCGTAACCTCAATCACAAACATCACTTTAGCCATACAGGCTCACTTAATTCCAAATTAATTCTCTTATTCCATATAGATAGTAGATTGGTCCCGAGACACTAAGTCAACCGAGCTGCAGCAGTCTAACTGTCAGTGTGATTGGCCCCGAGACACTAGGTCAACTGAGCTCCAGCAACCACACTATCAATCACATCACATTTCAATCAATCAATCAATAAAATATCTCAATCAAATCATAATTACCACAGTAGTTCTCACTCAACCCTAAATCTATCGCATCGGTACATACACGATCCTAGTGCTGCCCACTAGGTAGCACGTTCTATCGATATCCTTCATTTAAAATAAAACATATGTATAGGGAAATAAATAATGCAGAATAATAGTCATAATGATAAAATAAAACCATATATATACTAGAAATATACCTAAAATAAACTAAGTATATTTCGAGTATATAAATGTCAAATAAAGTCAAATCAAATATGAAATATACCAAAGATAAACCAATGATATACTTAAAAACAATTTAAGTATGAATCAATAGTATAACATGCATTTATTTCAAAATATACCGAAAATATACTAAAACTATACCTAAAGTATACTAAAAATTCAATAAAAAAATTTATGAATAAATACAATTTCAAAACATGTATATTCTAAAACATGCAACCTAAGTGCGATGTATATATAAAATAACAACTCACAAGTTTGCGCTCCACGAGACTGGTTTGACGGGCCCGGTCCACTAGGCTTTGGTCTCGGTGTAACTAAACAATAAAGTAAATACAGAAATCGGAATAAATTTAACTTAAATGTCTAAAGAGACTCAATATAAGATTACAGAACACAGACAAACACAGAATTTCAAAGTCGACCCAATGTCATGTTTTACAGGAATTCTACCGAAAATTCGGCAGAGCCTCCTCTATAAAATGAACATCTCTCTACTAAAAAGTAGAGTCGGTCCTGTAAGAAAAACGTACTACAAATCACGAAATTCACTAAAAAGTAGGTCCTACAAGAAAAATGCACTTTAAATCACGGAATTCACACAACCTTCGGTTGGAACCCCGAACTACACAATATTCCCAACAAAAGTCCACAATTCACTAAAATCTAAATAATATAATATATATATATATATATATATATATATATATATATATATATATATATCAAAAATCAATAATTTCCACAAATATCTTGAAAATATCAAAATATCACATATTTAAAAGTAAAACACTAAAAATAATTATTTTCACAATAATTACGTAAAAATCCCATAATAATAATATAATATTATTAAAAATCAAATTTCTTGATAATTCATTATAAAACAGTAAAAAATCACTTCTATATATTCAAATAACTCTAATATCATAAATACATATTAAAAATTATTAAAAACCCATTTAATTACCAATTTAGTAAATAATATATTATTTGAAAATAATTTTTCAAAAATTAGTATTAATTAGTTAAAAATAGAAAATAATTTATAAAAATCATTTTATTACCTTAAATAATTATAAAACCAATTAAAACATAATATTTAACTACAATTATCACTAAATTACACAATTACCCTAATAATTCAAAATATCCATAATAATACTAATATTACTCAAAAATTCTACAAAAATCATATAAAATCATTAAAATTATTTTCTCAACATATAATATACTAATATCAACTAAAACATATATTTAACCAATAATTTCAACAAAAAATACTAATTTAACCCAATAATCCAATATTTCCATAAACTAAAAATATTATTAAAAATTATATAAAAAAATCCCAAAATTAATTTATCAACATTAAAATTAATATCAACCTAATATAACACCAAATCAACCAATTTTATAATTTAATAAATTAATTTAAGAAAATTCAATAAATAATAATAAAATATTCAAAAATTCACAAAAATTAAAATAAATTCCAAAAATTCAATAAAAATATAAACATGTAGATTAAACTACTAAGATCAACTTTAGTAAAGGGAGTTTCAAGATTCAGCAAGATTTAACTTAAAAAAAATTGAAAACCCTAATAGCTCAAAAACTAAAAATCAATAAAACTCAAGAAATGAAAGATTAAGGCTTAAACTGAAGTTAGATTCAAGCTCATCAGAGCTCAAGGAGTCGGTGGACATCAGAAACTCAAAAAGAGGTGGCTGGACGAGGAAGAAACGCCGGTGATGCCACCTACTGCCGCTGCTACTACCTCTGTCAATCCATGCCTAAAAAGAAAGAGGAGGAGGCGGCGGCGAAGGTGACTGGAAGGTGGCGGAGCTTGCTAGACATCAGGGAGGCACACCGATGGGGGGAAAATCAGATGGTGCGTGGAGGAAGGAGGTGGGTTACGAGGTGGTTTGCATTTTTTTGTTGTAGTTTAATATATATATATATATATATATATATATATATATATATATATATATATATATATATATATATATTAAACTTTACATTATAACTATATATTATAATATAATTTAACTTTATATTTAAAAATTCTCCACCACATAATAACATATATACATATATATTCTCACACATATAAACACACACATGCCATAATAAACACAACCTTAATTATAATATATAACTATAATACATAAAATAACATTTAACAATAAATAATAATATCAATAATATAAACAACACTCATTAAATAACGTAATAATAATGCAAATAATGTATATTAATAAAACTAATAATAATAGAAATAATAATGCACTAAATTAAATATTATTAAAATAATACTATCCAAAAATAGTAAATATAAACAACGCAAATTAAGTGTTCAAAATAATAAGTTTCAAAATAAATTATATATAAATAGTAAAAAAGTATTTTAATTAAACATAAAATAATAGTAATTAATTACAAAATAGTAAAATAATTAAATTTAACTTTTAAATTTATTAACACTGCATATCTCATTATATATTAAAATAATTTTAAAACTAGGGTTATTACACATTTCATCTCTTTTAACTGAGTGGAGATTAGGCCATGCTCAAGATTCACGCCAAACTATAATGAGTAACTAATCGAACTAGGAAAATTCGAGGAACACGATTACGTTTTATCTCTTCTACTGAGTGACTTCTTGAGCTAGGAAAACTTAAGAATCACGCCAAATTTATAATGAGTAGCTGATCGAGTTAGTTTAACCCAAGGATCATGGCTATGTTTCTCTTTTGTCTCTATTGAGTAAAGATTGGGCTATTCTTATGATTCACGACAAATTTATTAATGAGTGATTGATCAGGCCAGAAAAACTCAAGGATCATGGTTACGTTTCGAAGATGAAGTTTGACCTCTTGGGTTTAAATCCCGAGGCTGACAGCTTGAGCAAAACTCGTAGGTCAAGTATGTCGTTCTTACTTTTTATTGTTTGATGTGCATGCTACTTTTTTAAAAAAATTATTTTTAGAAAATTCAATTTTTCAAAAAATCAAGGGGGTAAACTATGGACATCGTCAGTTTGATCGACCCGCACAAAAGCTCGATGATTAAAAAGTTTGAGTTTTGAATGCAAGAGGAGCCTAAGACTTCTATAAAATTGACTCAAAAAGCTCAAAACACTGAGCCAAGCCCAAGCCCATCACCTCTTGGTCCAAAGGCCCTAGGTGAAGAGGTGATCGCCTTTTTATCCCAGACATCGATGAGGCGTCGCCTCTTCATGCCCACTCTCTGCAGCATTAAATACCACTAATGGCAATAGTTAGAGGCTCACCTGCTAAAGAGTTTATCATTTTTATTGTAAAAAGAAAGGAAAAAATAGGAAAAATAGCCTAGGAAATGAAAAAATGCAAAAGGAAAAGGTGAGAATGAGTTTTTGGGAAATTAAAAAAAGGGAGAGGGTAAGAGGCTTCAAAGAAGGATGTGGGGGCATGAGAGGAAAAAAAAGGTTGGCAACTTGAAAAAAAATGTTTGGAAAAAAGAAAAAAGACAAAGAGAAGAGAAAGAAAAGAAGGAAAAGACAGAGAGAAAAGAAAAAAAGAAAGAAGAAAGGAAGAATAAAAAAAAGGAAGAGACTTGGAAGCTTAGAAAACTTGACTCCCTTGAGAAGAGGAAGGAATCTTCTTGCATTCAAAGCCACTAACTCGTCGACCAAGCTCTGAGGGCTTAGTTAGAAGCATTAAGCATGTCCAAGTCAGTAAGCTTCCCCTTTCTTAAGCTTTAAATCCTTTATTTTCATTAAAAGTATTGATTCATTACTCTTGTGTTGTAGGAATTATTTGATGATTTTAATTATTATGATTACTTTATTAATTAGTTTTTTTTAGAGTTCTGATTTGTATTATTAATTAGTTTATTTTCGGTTTATGTATGATTTATTTTTTATATCTGTTATGTTTATCTACATCAGAAGTTGTAATCCTTAATCCCTCTCCCCTTTTATTTGGAATGAATGGTTATAAATTATTATTATTTGTTTTATTTGTGATTGAATGTTAGGACACAAGCAATGAAATGAAACTAATGTGCAAATTTGGAATAAAATCTAAAATTGGAAACCAATCGCGATTAACATGTTAATAAGGAAATAATTTAATAATCAAAGGTAATTAAATATGAAACACACACGGAGGCCAACTGTAAGGTTAGATGGATATTCCAAAAGCTCATACCCAGTTTCTAAATCCGATTTCTGATGACGGCTTTTGAAAACTTCCGTGGAATTCAATTGTTGTATAGTGTATTCTATCTTTTATCCGCATAGTAACTCCATCTCCATTTTGGACCCTAACCCACTATATATTTTTTAGTAAATTCTAAACTCGTACCGTACCGTAATTGCCAATATTTGAGCGCGCGACTAAAACCGTCATCTACAATGATGGTGCATTCTATTTGTGTGGCAAGAATTTTAAGTAACTAGTCAAGTTCTACCCAGTAATTCACTTCACTTTAGAAGTTCCAAGAAAATGGAAGAATTTAATTTAGTGGGAGTTGTATATGTAATTCCATTACCAATATTTGAGAGAAAGAAAGAAATTCTCACCTCTACAATTAAAAAAATAAAACAAAACGTAGAAATTAACAAAGGAAAAAAAAAAAAAAACTTTTGAAAGCCAATGCTCAGGAGAAAAAGAAGGAAAGGGCAGAAGAAGACAAAGGGTAATTATTTGTAGGGCCTATTTTTTCAGTTGAAAAATAAAATAATAAAAGTAAACAAACGGTGTTTATCTCCCGTTTAAACACATTTATACTTAATTGGTCCTAAAATTAGATGAAGGGCAACTGCGAGCTTGGCTATAAACATTAAGGGCATGAATGCACCTTTACCCAAAGAGCAAACATGATAGATGAAAATATTATTATCTTTCTTCACAAAACATGATGGGTAAGACAGTGTTTTCACCCACATCTAAAAAAATAAATCAAATACCATATCAATGCATCTAACAAGGATCATATCGTAACTAATGGAGTAATTATGCGGTAACTATTCTTCAATGCTATCCTTTAAGTAATATAACTTTCCTATTTACTAAAAACAAAAATCATATCACTTGAATGTGGGCTTTTTTTTATAAGCTGCCCAAATTTTATATTTGATTTTAATTTTTTTTCCAATTGGATATTATTTTTTTAAAATTAAATTATGTTAAAACTCTTTTAAAAATTGTTACAATTAAATCCTAAAAGTTAAAAAAAAATTTACTTTTAACATTAAATAATAAAAATCAGTTTAACTAATAATGGGAATTGATAAAAGTACTTTTAGAATATACCTGTATGAAGTTTTTAAAAAATTTTAAGTTTACAAAAATCATTTTTAATATATTTTTAAAAAATTAGAAAAAATTTAAAAATAATTTTTATATATTTAAAAATTTTAGAATCAAATCATATATATTTGATAAAAAAGAATTAAAAAATTTTTATAATGTCAATAATTTGTTAAAATTTTTTAAAATTTCAAAAGTTTTTATAAATTTATAAAGTTTTTAAAAATTAATTTGTGTGTAGAAAATTTTTAATTAATTTTTTCGTACATGTATATTATTTGATTCCAAAATTTTTAAATTTACAAAAAATATTTGTTAATTATTTTAAATTTTTTTAAAAAATATTTTTATAAACTTTAAAATATTTTAAAAATTTAAAAACATCATAAATATTTATTTTGAATGTAATTTCATCATTTGCAATGTTATTCAAGCTAATTTTTATCAAATAATATTAAACTTTTTTTATTTTTAGGATTTAATTGTAGTAATTCTTTGAAAAAGGATCCAATATAGTTCAATATTTAAAAATTAAGGTCCAATTAAGACCAAAAAAAAATATTAAGGTCAAATATGATCTTTAGGATAAAATTGATGGTTGAATTTGTACCTTATCCTTTTCTTTTAACAACTGAAAAATTAAAGGAGAGGAGACATAACCCTTCAATCTTATATATCCATTAGTTGAGCCATTACGTTATGTTGACATTTTGCAATGATTAATCCTTATTAACCCTTATTTTGATCTTAACAAACCATATTTTATGTATCTAATGAGTTTTTATTTCAAGTGTGTATAAATTAGGGTATTTTGGAAAGTAAATCATAAAGAAAATTCAAAAGAATTAAAGTGTTTTAGGCAGTCTTGATTTTCGTCCTGACCATGACTAAAATCGAGACTTCATCACCCAAATTCAAACCTTGGACAATGTCCATCTTGAGCATGGTCCCGATCGAGACATCACTCGAGATAAGGCAGCCCCGAACAAGATCCAATGCACTCAACCGGGACCTTAACGAGCAAATTTCAATGATTGAGGCAGTGCTCATCCCGATCTCTATCTTGACTGGGATGCCGCCCGGGACACTAGTCCCAAGCACTGTCCAGACCGGGACTCCTCCTGTCCTTTTCAACTTTAATGGCCCTGGTAGCTCCAACAGCTACTTTTATTAAATGTCCTTATCGGGACTAACTACAAAAAGGTAAATTACATTTAATGAAGCTTGAAGTGGTTGAGGATAAAATTTAAGGTTTCAACAACCATTATTTCTATGTTCAAACTATAAGAACAACTATTGGAACTTCATTAAAGATTTAGACACTTGGTTGTTGTAAAATTCTCTCTTAGCGTTCATTGAACTTTAACATTCTTTGTCTAATTTCTTTATTGCTTATTAAACTCTTTGAGAGTTGGTTGTGTGTTAGAGTTAAGACTTATACTTCATCTAATTCTTAGAATAGATTAGAAGGGAAGTGAGGTAATGCTCTAAGGAATTGGTTTAAACGTTTATTCATTAAAACACTTGGGATTGTGGTTAGAGTTAAGCCTAGTCAAAAGCTCATTGTTGTAAGGTTTGGAGTTGATCCTTAAAACTCTTGTAATCACAATCTTGGTTAATAAGATTGGTGTGGGAATTGAAAATCCTAACTTGAAAATCAATTAAATGGAGACATAGATTATTTTATGAATCGAACTCTTTAACCAATCATGTTTGATTTTGTACTCTTCTAATCTCTTTTTAATCTTTGCTTAAGCTCTTTAATTTTTATTTTAAAATTCAAAAAGTCGTATTCACCCCCTTTTAATGCAATTACAAGTTACAAATGGAAGATGAGCTATCATTATATATTTTCCATATTAGATTTGATTCTCATTTTGGAATTTTCAAAAGACACACAACATATTCAAGTATTCATCTAATTCAATTTAATTTGGTTCAAAACTAGAATTATTCAGTTTGATATAATTTTATCACAATTCATTTTGGAACTTTAACATGATTCAATATTTTTACGCACCTCGTGCTTAGTTCCAACTATTAGTATCAATTTATTTTAGATTGATTTTTGCTTTAACGATATCTTAAATTCAAATTGTAGTGTTTGTAAAAATTTTAAATTAATTATTGAAAATATTTCATTGACCTTACAATTTTGAATCAAACTAAATTGATTAGAATTTAACAAATTTTAAATATCAATTATCTACATCAAAAGAAAGTATATACTTATATAATATATATTTATTAATTGTTAAATATACATTAATTATTATCAATAATCGTTGAAATCAAGTGGTAGAAATTGTTCCTATTTAAGCAATGTCTCAGGTTTAAATCATAGTAGTTGCATTAACTCAGTTGTTCAACAATTTTTACCATTCTTATGATCGGGATGAAACAAATTAGTTAAAGTTCAATAAGTTCAAATTAAAAATAATACATTAATGTTTTAATATTAAGGTGCACATAAATATATATAAACTAAAGTTACTAAATCCAAAATTTGACAAGTGTCTATTTAAATATTTGAATATTTTACCCCCTAGAAGCTAATGTGTAATAATATTAAAAATTCTATTTAAAAAAACAAAAATAAAAATAAAATATTTATGTAGTTTTTAAGTATATTTTTTTTAACTAAAACACTATTTTACATATCCCAATACTATTCAAATTCTAAAAATATTTATAAACTAAGTATTTTTTTTACCTTAAATACTCAAACATTTTTCCTAAACTATACAAAATTCTATTTTTTAAAATGTAAAAAATTACTGGTAAATATTCAATATTATTTTTTATCTAAATCACTATTCACATACTCCAATAATAAATCTAAAAAAAATTCTATTATAATTAAAAATTATAATTCTAGTTTGTTTTTCTTTCTAACCCTCGTTTGGAGACAGAACAAGAGGCAAGATAGTAATTTCCTGCTTAGAAAACTAATCTGATTACATAAGTAATGACAATAATAAGTAATTAATTAAACAAAAGACTAAATCAAAAGCTCAATATCTTGGGGACAAGGTGGAGTAGATGTGGGGATTCAAAGGACACTCTTTCTATTTCCACATTCACAATTAAATAAGTAAGAAAACTATAAAAATACGTCAAAAGTCAAGTCTAAGTTTCTCTAAAATTACATCAATATTAAATAATTAATATTATATTAAAATTCGTCTCTTGTTTACCATCAAGAGTCAAGCCTCGTTAGTTCAAAAAAAAAAAAAAAAAAAAAAGAGTCAAGTCTCCCATGTCGATTTACTCAAAAAGTATTTTTACACAAATTTATATTAGCCAAGTCTAAAATTTTCATATTAATGTAGTGTATTTAATATAATGCAATTTAAATTAAATTTTATTTAATTATTAGAATTATAATTACGAATATTTCTTTTTTATCACGACTGTTAATTATCCATAATTTTTAATAGTGAATTCCATTAAATTCTTATGATAGTATTTCTAATCATATCGGTTTCTTGCAATAATAAATTAAATTTGATTTAATTATTGGAATTATAATTATGAATATATACTGTTAGAAATCTTTTTTGTCATGATTATTTATTATTCATAATTTTTAATAGTGAATTTCATTAAATTCTTGTGGTAGTATTTCTAATCATATTAGTATGTTACAGTAATAATCCGAAAGAGTAATGTTAAACGACACAATTTGTGCTGGTAAAAAAAACATTTTGAAAATTTTATTTCTATTTTTAAAGGTAATAATATAATATTAAAATATAAAATTTAGTTTAAGTGACAAATATGCCGTCATTAAATATTTAATTTTTAAAGACTGATTGTTTTAGAGAGTTGACTTAAAGATTTTTTTACCATTATTCAAAAAATATTTCAGGATCAAATATATTTTTGAAGGATATGATCATAAAGAAGAAATGACTTTGCTAATTTTGTCCATGCTAAGCATTCTGACTTGGTGTGTCTACATATATATATATATATATATATATATATATATATTCCGATTTTGACAAAAAAAATTATGAATTTATTTGGATACTAACAAAATAAATTAATTGGTTAAAAATAATATTTAATCCATATAATTATTGTTCAAACCTCACATCTCAGCATAGTAAAACATATAACTCAACTCCTGTCTCATTCAATTACTTGAATTTTTGCTACCTAATGTACTTGTTAACATTAATAAATAAAGAGAAATAAATATTTTAGTTTTATTCTATTTTAAGAAAATTCAATATATATATATTGAAACCTTAAAATTTAATTATATTTTCAAGTCTTCATATGTTTTTGTATTTATTTTTAAACTTGTGTTAATAAGCCAATTTGTTAGATTTTAATTTTTATTATTTTAATTCAATTTAATAAGTAAATGTATTTTGTAAAATACACATTAAATAATTGTTTGATCAATTAACTTAGTTAAAAATTATTTTTTATTTTTTAAAACTCATTAAAGGTAAAAATTTATTTTATTGCAAACTAATAAAAAGTAATTATTTTATTTATAGTGGGTAAATAATATTTTAATAATTAATAATAAAATATAATTTAAATTAATATTTTATTTAAAAATAAATTGTTTAAATTATTAATAATTTTAAATAATATTTAAATTTTTAAAGGATTTATAATAACACTGTCTAATTAATTAATTATAGCATTCTTACATCTCTAGTTAGAGGCTTTTGTTCTAATATTTCTTACTAGATAACTACCCTAAATCGCATCAATGAGAATCCATAAAAATAAATGTGATATACCATTATATTTAGTAAAATAAAATATCTATACTAACAATCATAGTAGTGCTATTTACTAAAAAAAAGTTTTATATAAAATGTTGCACGGGTTAGTTGAAGGAAAGAACACAATAGGCATTTAACCAATTATTTGAGAAAGTAAAATTTATAATCAAGTAATTGTTTCAAAATTAAATAACTAAAACAACTCATGTTATATTTATATTATTTTTTCATTCAATTTTTTTTCCTGAATTACATGAAATAATTAGAGCATTTTTTTTTTCATTTAAACTCAAGTAATTTTTTTTTAAATGGAAAACAACATCTCTTTTTTTCCAAAGCTATATGATTGTTTATTTATTTATATTAAAAAAGTTTCTAAGAAAAATGCATCAATATATATATGCATTTTTTATTTTTAAAAAATTATTTTATTATTTTAAAAATAGAAAAATAAAACTAAAATTTATGAAATAATAAATACTTAACAATACTAAAACTTTTTAATAGAATAAGATAGACACATTTTAAAATTAAAAATTTCCTCTCAACAAAATATGTCTATGAATTTTCTTTTATGTTTCTTCCTACCATACATGCAAGATCTTAGGCTATGTAAATTATACTTTCATTTACCTCCATTTTCTATTTATTTTAATGTAATGTGGCCGTTACTTCACCGTCAATGTATTAAAGGTTAAATTGGTAATTGTATCTTGCATTAATTAATTTGTGCCAATTTAATCAGAAAATTAACTTTAATGATGTCATAGAATTTAAACCTCTCACCACTTTAGTTTAGAACATTTGATTTAGATGTTATTGACTACACTGTTAGACCTCTTATGTACCATTTAACTTAATTATAATATTTAGATATTTATTATTTTTATGTTTTTAAATTTATAAATTTCTTTATAGAAAATAAAGCATAAAATTAAAATTAGGAATAAAAGAGACAGAAAAAAAAAGAAAAAAAAGGTGAAGACCAGAAAGAGAGAAGACTGTGTGCAAGAGAGGAACAAAAAAAGAAAAGAGGGAAGCCAAAGCAAAGTCGTGTCGGCTTCGACCGAACATTGACGCTATATATGTATATTAAAAAAACCCCTTTATATATACATACAGAGAAAGAGAAGCTATTGTCTATGAGGAGTTCTTCTTCTTTGATCCAATCTCATATCTCTAATATACTCAATTCCTGATTTACTATTGTCGCTGTTCTTGGATCGTAAGGATTCGATAGAGCTCAAGAACTGGTAAGTAATTTGATATTTAGCCTGTTCTTGTTTCAATTTTTGAGGAGGTGATTGAAAAAAATGGGGAATGTTGAAGAGGGTATGTTGTTATCTGGTTTTAATCAGATCTCGTAGTTGTTTCCACTACTCTTTCGTTTTTGCTTTTGGGATGTTAAACTTGCTACCCAGATGGTAATTTCTATATTTTTATGGGTTTTTGTTAATTGGGTTGTTATATATATTGATATAATGGTAATTGGTATGTGGGTTTTTTTGAATCTTGTTGTTTTATGTGCGATCATTAGATTTAGTTATGTATTTGATTTTATCCCCGGTCAGTTTTTCTTGTTTGTTGATATTCAACGTTGTGTTTTTAATAAATGTATGGTGTCTTAAAAAACTTGTTTTGACAAAAATGGAAAGGGCGCGGTTTTTGACCTGAAAAAAATGTCTAAGGGCAGTTTTAGCTCATGAAAGGCACATTCTTTATAGGAATTATATGTTAGGGAAAGGAAAAATAATAATAATAATAAAAAGCTGACTTTTTTTTAGCTTCATCTATGGCAAATAGTTGAGAGTGCTTCACTGTTGAAAAATGATAAGCTGACGAGCTTTAATTAGCTAAATGTCAAATATTCTGTAGATAGTAAGTCCATTCAACATTCATGGGCTTTTTTTGGCTTTAGTTTGGTAGGAATTTTATTGCAAGCCTAATCTATTGTTAATTTAGTTAATTTCAACTCAGTGTTTCCATAGATCAACTCTGGTCTTCTGCTTTCTTTGGGGACTTTCTAGTTCGTCATGGCCTTCGCAACTTCCAATCATATGCCTGTCGGACAACCCCACACAGGTTTGAGTTTATTGTAGTTTAATTATGTCTTGTAGTCTTGTTATATGTTTGATGTTAGTTTATTGCTAAGCTAGCTAAAAGAATGTTATGGAATGCTGACAAAAATCCTGATTCTTAATGTGGAGGATGAGATGCTTGTTGATATCATGGAAATCTCATACTCAATGATATGTTCGGGAATTGTTCTAATTTCACTTTATGAATTTATGGTGGTTGTGGACACATTAGTTTTAAAAGTTATGTTAGTTTTCACCCCTGTTTCCATGGATGAAGCACATTTAGATGCATATTTATAACAATTAGAAGGTTGATGCATGAACAAGTTAAAGCTTCTTAGTGGTGTTTTGTAAACTTTGTATAGATTTTCAGCAGCCTTCAGTGGTCGGGTAAGTCTATGTATGGAAACTCAACTCATAACTCCAGTACATTGCCTTTGGATATAGTTTCTAAAAATCTGCTGTCCAATAACCTATCGGTTGCATTATAGTTAAATCCAGCATAGTTTGTGCATAGCTCAAGATGTCATTAATGGTTTCATATCCTACCTCCCTTATGTCATGCTCTTTTATTTTTTTGTCCATTATCAATGTTTTGAATTTTTTTTGCATTGCTGGTTGTAATTCTGATATTGTTTCTAGATATTTTGTGGTATTGACATTTCGTTTTTGTATTTGCTTTTTTTTTTTTTTTTTTTTTTTTTGAAATTTATTAGGGGGATGTAATGATGCTCTGTATAAAGAACTATGGCATGCCTGTGCTGGACCTCTTGTCAATCTTCCTCGTGAAGGGGAGCGAGTTTATTATTTTCCACAAGGTCACATGGAACAGGTATCTAAGATTAGTATAGAGATTCAAATGTGATTTCTTCTCTTCTTTCTTTGCTTTGCTGACATACTTATATATATGAGAGTTTTTAGCTTTTGTTGCAACTATTTTCCAATTTACGCTATTGTGAACAGTCTTCTGCTGTCTAACAGATTCTGATTATCATCTTTTTACAGCTTGAAGCTTCGATGCATCAAGGACTGGAGCAGCAAATTCCCTCATTCAATCTTCCTTCAAAAATTCTTTGTAAAGTGGTGAATGTTCAGCGAAGGGTGGGTTTGATAATTTTAACTGTATATTTGATTCTTTGGAGGAATCCTAATATTGCTTCCTTGACCCATTTTGAAAATGAAGGAATTTGGAATACCTTTTATAGTTTCACTGATATTTGCTAATTTTCTATTTGCAATGTGGTTTACAGGCTGAACCTGAAACAGATGAAGTTTATGCACAGATTACACTACTTCCTGAACCAGATGTAAGCTCCTTGCCAATATTGATCTATGGTTAATACAATGCTCCTGAATGCGTTTTGTTTTTCTAAATTTGCTATGTTGGTCTTATTATGATTATTTCTCTTTTAATCAGCAAAGTGAGGTTAATAGCCCTGATCCTCCACTTCCAGAACCTGAAGGATGCACAGTTCAATCCTTTTGTAAGACACTTACTGCTTCAGACACAAGCACTCATGGTGGTTTCTCTGTTCTTAGAAGACATGCGGATGATTGTCTGCCACCACTGGTTAGGACTTAAGTCTTAAAATTATTGTTGCCTTGCATATTTGTTATGAAAGTTCATATGATATCCTGTTTACATGCTTTTCTCTCTTTTGGATAGGATATGTCCCAACAGCCACCTTGGCAGGAACTAGTTGCTACAGATCTGCACGGCAATGAATGGCATTTCCGTCACATTTTTCGAGGTTATCAAGTGTTTATTTATTTATTTATTTTCCAAGGATACTGAATAGTTGGTTCCAGAAATTTGGTAATTGCTACTGCTTAAGAATGCGTGGAGTTGCTGTTATTTTGCCGCATCCCGTGCAACTAACTTTTGGAATTCATGTAATGTAAAACCTCCCTCACCTCCTGCCATACTGTGGAGAACATGCTTTGTGTTTTTGGTGAAGTTGGATGTTTGAACAAAACCAATTTACAAAAAAAGTAAATCTATGATTTACTTGGTATGGTACCTTGTGACCTCTGAGTGTTATTTTCTCTCTCAGTAATCACATCACGTTCATAACATGTATTTCATGGTTTGCTTCCCACTTTCATTAGCCTTTTGATGAGGTGATATATTTACAAAAGCTGCCTTCGTTTTGGTTGCAATACTTTACAAAGACCCCATATGTTCCCATATTTGTCAAAACTAGTAGCATCTTTGGAAATCGATTTTCCAAGCTGCTATAAAGAGGTTTTAAGCGTTAAAAGGAATTATAATGTATTAAAAATTACTTGCCATCAATTTATTGCATATATATATATATATATATTCTGAGTATTGTTTGTTTCTGGTCATTTCATATATATATTCATATATATATATGAATATTGTCTTGACGGCTAACTTCTGATGTAGGTCAACCTAGACGCCACCTACTCACAACTGGTTGGAGTGTTTTTGTTAGCTCAAAAAAGTTAGTGGCCGGTGATGCATTCATATTCTTGAGGCAAGTTTATCTTAACATAATTATATTTTTGTGGAGTTATTTTTTTTGCTAAACATTATTGTCAAAGCATTGTCGAATACGCTCATTATAGGGGAGAAAATAGAGAGCTTCGTGTTGGGGTAAGGAGGCTTATGAGACAACAGACAAATATGCCATCTTCTGTTATATCTAGCCAAAGCATGCATCTTGGGGTTCTTGCCACTGCTTCTCATGCCATTGCAACTGGAACTCTTTTTTCTGTCTTCTACAAGCCAAGGTTTTATGCTCTTCATTTTGTTTCATATTTGATGTTTTACTTTTACTCGTGTATCAGTCATCTTTTCATTTGATTCAATATTTTCTTCTTTTTCTTGTTTAAGTTTATTTTTCTGTATAAACATTTCATTTTCAGAACAAGTCGGTCAGAGTTCATTGTAAGCGTGAATAAGTATCTTGAAGCTCGGAGCCACAAGCTTTCTGTTGGAATGAGGTTTAAAATGAGATTTGAGGGTGAAGAAGTTCCTGAGAGAAGGTACTATCTTATCCTAGATTTTTGTTACATGATAGAAGCTAATAGTAACATCATTTTGAACTGTTAGTTTACATTGAACTGCAGGTTCAGTGGCACTATTGTTGGTGTTGGTGATAATGTATCATCTGGATGGGCTGATTCTGAGTGGAGATCCTTGAAGGTTGACATCTTCAATCATATTCTTGCTTCAATTTCTGCAGTCGTGATATTATGGTTTCTGACTGTCTGGCAACATCATCATTGTTGTTGAGAATTTGATACTTATAATTTTGTCTTGACGTTTGCTTGATTAAACATGGCACTGTAGAAGTGATTTATTTTTTTATCTATTCATTTGTCACTTGTATTGTATCCCTGCCAGGTTCAATGGGATGAACCTTCTTCGATCTTGCGTCCAGATAGAGTATCACCATGGGAATTAGAACCGCTTGTTGCAACTACTCCTTCAAATTCCCAACCTCTGCAAAGGAACAAGCGGGCTAGGCCATCTGTTTTACCTCCTACACCAGACATTTCTGCTCTTGGTACGTGGCTTTTTCTTTATATATGCTCATCCTATTTGTTTGTGTTGGCCTGTAATGATAAAGCTTCTGCTATCTCTGTGCCTTAGGCATGTGGAAATCCCAAGCTGATTCCCCTGCTTTCACATATGGGGACTCTCAACGTGGACGAGACCTTTATCCATCACATAATTTCTCTACATCTATGAAGGCCAACTCTCTTGGCTTCAACAGCTATGGTCCATTCTCTGGAGCTTCCCCCAACTCATTGTATTGGCCTAACCGAGTGGAAAGTGTTACAGATTCTTTTGTTCCAGTCACCAACAAAGATTCTGGAGAAAGGCGACAAGGCACTGGAAATGGCTACAGGCTTTTTGGTATTCAACTTGTGGGCAACTCCAATGCAGAAGAAACTTCAAAATTGTTTACCACATCTGGAATGGTTGGGGATGATTGTCCAATTGCATCTTTGGATGCGGACTCCGATCAGCATTCTGAGCCATCAAATCGTAATCGATCTGAAATCCCTTCAGCAAGCTGTGAGCTTGAGAAATCAAGCCTTAGATCTCCTCAGGAGTTGCAGAGCAGGCAAATTAGAAGCTGCACGAAGGTGATTCTGTTTAGCCTATGTTCCTTGACTGGACTCCTGTTAATGTTTGCTGCCCTCTCTCTTCCTCTCCCCTTTGTAAATATAGCTAAAATTACTAGATATTTTGTTGAAGATTAATATTGTCAAAATTAGTTTTAGTGTGGAATTTCTTAGATTGATCACAACAATGGAGTATGCCTTCTGTTATGATGTTCTGGTTTCCAGTTGTGAATGCTTGATGGCATATTGATTGTTTTCCCAGGTTCACATGCAAGGGATTGCTGTTGGTAGGGCTGTTGATTTGACACGGTTTGATTGTTATGCGGACCTGCTGAGGAAGCTGGAGGAGATGTTTGATATTGAAGGTGAGCTCAGTGGATCCTCAAAGAAATGGCAAGTTGTCTACACTGATGATGAAGATGACATGATGATGGTTGGGGATGATCCTTGGCAGTAAGTTAATTTGCTTGTAAATTTTTTCATTAATTCATTGATTGAGAAGCATTGCTTTCCATTTTAATGTCCAAATAATTTATGGTAGTTTTACTAGGGCACTTATTACTCTCCTTTGTGTGCAGTGAGTTCTGCAGCATGGTGAGGAAGATTTTCATATATACTTCAGAGGAAGTTAAGAAATTATCGCCCAAGTCTAAACTTATGGTCAATGAAGAGGTTAAGGCAGCTAAAGCTGATGGTGATGTTGATGCAACAGTTAACACAGAGGATCAATCATCTGTTGTTGGGCCTGGGTGCTGATGAGCTTATGTCTCTATTATACAATGAATGGCTGGTAAGGGACTGAGAAAAGGGAGTGATGGAGAGGAAAAGAGAAATTGGTTAAGATTTTGTTCATAGTGGTGGACATGAAAATGCGTAATGGCCAATAACACTCCCCAGACATGCAGCACTGAAGTACTGTTGAGATGGTTGGCAGCTGTTTGCTGAACATGTAATTTGTGGAGAGTGAGACACTATCTTAAAGAATAGGTTTTGGGATTTTATTTTTGCGTTGGTTTGCAAAAGGAATCTCGTAGTGCTGGCTTGTTTGGCATCAAGTAGGCTAAAAGGTTTGTGAATTCCACCTCTTCTGCTCAGCAACTGAAGAATGGAGAATATGCTGTTCCACTTATTTTAATCTTATTCTTTTTTCTTTTTGCCGCCTGTTGAATTTTATTGTTCACACTACGGCATGTCTTGCCTTTTGTATATAAAGTATATAAATAGCCTTCTTGTTGCTTTAATGCTTTTTCGATACCTACCTATGTATTATTGTATCTAAGCAGTGGTAAATGCTGAATCATGATGATTTTTGTTCACATCAGGAAGATCATCAATTTCCTGAAGGGAATTGAATTTCCCCGTCAAAAATTCTATACCTTGTCTCTTTATCTTGCATCAGCTCAGTATCTGCATGATATTTGATATTATATGGTCCTGGTTTCTCTTTATTGAGCAAAAAGAAAATTTTGTTTGTCATGCTGATTCTGCTGAAATTGCTCCATTATTTGATTTGTATCAAAATCTGTAAGCATTATAGGGATGATGATCAAGCTCCCAGTTCAGCTGGTAGCTTTTAGGTTAACAATGGATTCTTTTCACCTCATTGGCAATGATGCTTCACCCACCTGAAACTGAGGAACCAGCAAGATTAAAAAAAGGAGTGTTGTAAAACATATGTAGGATACAGTTGACCAGTTAATCTAACGGATTAAACAGGCTCCTTCCTGTCCTTTTCTTAAAGGTGGCATGGATAGTGGGTAGGCAACGGTCACAAAATTTGAAAAATTCAAACTAGTATCTAGAGGTCTATAGAATGCTTTCTGATGATCCTTCTGTTTTTCTTGCCATAGCTTACAGCATATTTTTAGGTCCAGAAAAGGCTGCATTGCTATCAAGTTTCAGTACTCGGCCATATCAAGATATGATAAAAGCTGTGAGGAAGCTCAAGAAGTTCTGGCCAAGAAAGAAGAAAAGAAAGAGAAGTTACCAAGAACCGTATTACTATCTACCACCACCATTACCACCACGACCACTGCCATCACCACCATGTCACCATTGTTGCTCTTACTCAACTCCAGTTCAACCTTCAGCTCCACCATTGCCTCCATGGCTTGAACCTGAGCAGACCCATGAGACCGTTTCTACAACTGAGGTGCTGCAACATCCAGAAGTGGGATATCAAAGTCAAGTTCAGTTCCCATCTCAAGAAATTGTTGTGGAAACAAATGCTATTTATCCTACATTGTCAAGTGATGCTACATCGACCTACCAGCAATACACTGTTCCAAATCCTGTTTACGGTGTACCTGTTGTTGAGCAGACACCAAGAAGAAAGAGATCAGCTGGTTTCTTTGGATGGTTTGTTAAGTTCGGTGCCAACTTATTTCATTGCTTCTGTCCTTGTTTTCACATTCGAGAAACTGATTGACACAGCACCATTAATAAAGCTGACAGGTAGACATATATACAGATCTGTTGTCTCTTTTATTGTTGTTTTCTCTTGTACTATATAGGAATATAAATCTATGGATTTCATTCAAGTTACTGGGTTTACTTGTTCAATAAGTGTATATCATTTGGATAAAAAAGATGCAGCTTAGAAAAAACCTCCAGCTGTCTTGTGGAACTAATCTAAGCTCATATCAAGCAAGATCACGGCCAGGCATTGTGGATCTTTTCTAAAATGTTGGAACAGATCATAGACAGTCTCATCAGCAAAGTTTAATCATCATTAATGTGTCAACTCAGGAACGGTCAGTATTGGCAAGATTCCAATCCTGATTTTACATTTGTAATGAAATATCTTTTGTATAAATGGCATTAGCTAATCACTACTGTGTGGATTACAGCACTCAAGTCTTTCAAGCACAAAGCAAAAAATATAATTAAGAAATCAGCAAAAATGGTTATTAACTATGTGACACATTTTTGGAACTCGGATATGGAGGGTTGAAAAGGCACATCAAGAACAGTTGCAGGAATAGTATTCCTCACTTCTTTCTCCAACATACCGCTGTCTCAGATTATCTATAAGATTGCCTTCCCATTTCCAATCAAAGACGACACTTGTTATTAAATCCAAAAATTGGAGGGGAGGAAGGATGCCTCAGATGAGCTCATAATGTAGGTGTATATATTTCAAACCAAGGAATAACTCAATTCGGCAGCTCATCATCATCTGACCTCTCCACAAACTGGAATTCCATATGCATTCGCTTGCAACTGCAACTGGCTGATGATTTGCAATTATATTAATGAAGGTTGTCTTGTGTGTAGCTGAATCAACTTACAGCATCATAATTTCTTCCGATCTTTTTTTCCATTACATCTCTGCATAGCATCAAGAAGGAACTAAACTAAAACCTCCAGTTAACTACAAATATAAAGATGCAGCAAACACTATGTCTCTCTTGATTTTGGAAACAGCCTCTTCAAACTTTGCGTCCAGCTCTGTTTCACCAATAGACTTTGCTGCCTGTATAAGCTGCTGAAGAACTTCTTCCAATCTCCTGATTGCCCTGATCAAACTCCCCTCAAAAACCTGTGTGATTTCCATGATTTCATAGAATTTGGATCCTTTTGCCCAAGCATATACAGCCTCCATGATATCAGGCCGGAATGAACTTACAAAATTCTCAACATCAATTTGGACCTGCCATTATAAGATAATAACAATTAAAACGAGAAAAAGAAACGCTCTTAGAAGATGACTTTTGACAGATTACAAATTCATGATGTTGGATTCTCATCAAAATCATGCTTGGGCTACACATTAATCATCTCTACGCATGATTTATTCAGCAATTCCAGACTTCTTGCGGGTTCCCATTTACTAAAAATGATCCAAGAAATCTTATGCTGCCAAAAGCTGGATTCCAATTTACTAGCAACCATATTATATCTAATTTAAGTTCAATCATCACAGTTGAAATAGGGAGTAGTACCACAATCCAATATTCTGTCTAATTTAAGTTCCAAAATCCATGAAATGTGAGTTTAATCTTTTCCCTGCTCCTAGACTGCATCTGCAAACAAATAACACAAAAAGTGACACTAAAATTCCTTATGTACCTTGCATTCAAGCTGAAGTTTGGCAACTCTTCGAGCCGTATCCTGTAGTTGTGTAAAAAGCAAATCAAGTTCTTCCCTAGGTTTTCCAGCATCCTGAAGCTTCTCTTGCCACACAAAACATGAAAGCAGAGATACCATCTCCTCCACCTTTATGTCCTTTAGAACACCATTGAACATAAGCTCTGTCAGGGTCAACTCATCAGCACTACTAATTTCACAAGCAACTTTCCCTTTCAACTCCACTACATCATCACTTGTCACATATCTACAAACAAATAAAAACAATCAAACAGTTATTAAACGATCAGAACACATGGAAAAAGGAGTTAATTCTAGTGTTATACTGATGTCTGAAGCACAGTAAAAGTTGGTGAGAACACAACAATCATAATTGTAGGGGTATTAGTAACCTATCACAGAACACGATCTCCATGTAAACGCATAAATGCCAATCACTGAATTGCAATGAAACTTTTTTTACACTATACAGCACATTGAAGTTACAGAATCTAACCTAACCTAACCAGCTGCCGAGTTATCTAAATGCATGGAAAAAGGAATTTATTCTAGTGTTGTACATAACATCTAATCCTCCAAACTCCCAAGAAAGGAAGGAAGAAAAGTTTGATTACCCAAGTCTCCGAAGAACTCTTTTTCTGGCCTTCAGTTCATCTTTGAAGGCCAATGAAGTGGAAGAATGCATCTTTTTCTTGATTGACTTAATCTTGGCCGTTAATTCTTGCTTCTTGTGTAAGACTTTTAGTTTCTGATCAATGAGAGGAGATTTTGCAATCTCATGCTTTTCAAAGAGGTGCTCTAAAGCCTCTATTCGACGGACTGCCTTCTTGTATGAGCTGCTTTGAATCTAAAGAATGAAAAATTACGGGGCCATCATTTTTAAGGACTACCATTGCCCAGTGTGACACCCCTATGACTTCAATTTGAATCACCTAACTAGGGTACCAATGAAAAGGGAGGCATCACTTCTAAGTCATAACCCTATAAACTTTATAAAAGTAGCGATAAAACATCCAAATCAAAAAGATAATCTTGTTAAAGCAAGTGAAAATAACCGTTTATGTTAACATAAATATATACATCACTTGAAAACTAGTGAAGCTCACAACTACAAGGGTTACACAAAACTATATACAATAAAGTGGTAGTAACCCTCTTAGAGCTATCCTACGGACATAGGAGTGTACTGTAGCAGCATTCTATATATAACAAATCATGCTTAGCTACACTCCACAGCAAGAGTCCAAAATGATCAGACTTAAGTCATGACTAAGTCTAGGTCAGAGAAACTTCGAGTCCCTACAGTGGACTCATAAGTGACTGTAATAACGGTACAACAGCGATCCAGAAATTCCTCTAACTCAACAAACATGCGGAAATCCACTATAATGGGGCTCGATGGTAGCCCTCCAAGACAAAACAACATCAGCATCATGACGTATAGTGTAATAAACGGTAATCTAAACATACAAAAACACAAATTTTTGAGGTTTGGAATAAGAAAATCTGTCATTGAGAATAGGCAATTTTATTTAATTATTATGGGATAAACTCAAAATAGAAATTACTAAAAGTTTATTGTAAAATAATTTATACTATATCTGGTTAATTTTGATTAATATTCAGTTTTATTTATTTATTCATCATATATCCCTTTGCATCTTTTTATTTTGATTCACATCTTTGGTGTCACTCACTGCATATTTTCTTGTGAAAATACTCACTTCCATTTTGTTTCCTTGCTTTCAACCTAAATTGATATTATATAGCTTTTGCAATGGTTGTTCACTGGGTGGCCATGACTTATGATGTGTATGGAGATGAGACTACCATTTATTACACTGTACATCATGATGCTGATGCTGTTTTGTCCTGGACGGCTACCATCGAGCCCCATTACAGTGGATTTCCGCATGTTCACTGAGTCAGGAATTTCTGGATGGCTGTTGTACTGTTATTACAGTCACTTATGAGTCCACTGTAGGGACTCAGGGTTTCTCTGACCTAGACTTAGTCATGAATTGAGTATGATCTTTTTGGACTCTTGCTGTGGAGTGTAGCTAAGCGTGATTTTGTTATATATAGTATGCTGCTACAGTACACTCCTATGTCTGTAGGCTAGGATAGCTCTAGGATAGTTACTACCATTATATTGTATATTGTTTTGTGTAAACCCTACAGTCAAGAGCTTCACTAGTTTTCAAGTGACTGTGATGTATATATTTTATGTTAATATAAGTAGTTATTTTCCCTTGCCATCTTTAACTTGGTTTAACAAGATTATCTTTTTGATTGGATGTTTTATCACTACTTATCTAAATTTTATAGGGATATGACTTAGAAATGATGCCTCCCTTTTCATTGGTACCCTAGTTAGGTGATTCAAAGTCAAGTCATCTGATGAAAGTGTCGGTGGGAAGGGGTGTCACACCTAGTGAATAAAAAGGAAAACAAATTACATAGTGGATCCAAAAATACCTTCATGTCCCCTTCAGGATCTAGTGGCAGTCCAGTAGGTTTTCTAGAAAGAAATTCTACAACCTGCTTTAGGGTGTTCTCCCGTACTTCCAAAGGCAAAAGGTCCTTTGCCATGTACAAGCGAGCACTACTCAGACTAGTAATCTGCCCAAGTGATAAGATATGAAGACATTTTTTCTTTAGCATGAGTTCATGAATGACACATTAAATGATACACAAAGCATCCCAAGAGAAAGAATCAAAATCATGAGAACTGCAAAGAGATGAAAACAGAAACAAATTGGAAACTTTGCCAGAGATAAAAACAGCACAAGTTGTCAGTTTCCTTCTACTTTATCAAGCAATTTTTACCTAAGCTATTAATCTGATAAAAGGTATATAGATTTAAATGCAAATTGGAGAAGTTCTAAATAACAAGAGGAATCATCCTTGGTAAATACTTTTGCTCGAGTAACAATGTGACAAGTTAGCAAGTAGAACCCAATGAAATTTTAATTGAGTAAATGAAACAAAAAATTTGTAAAACTAAACAACAAAGCAATTCAACTTGTTGCAATTTAGAAAGTTAATATTAGTTGTGATATCCAAAAAAAACCACCAATTTTCAAGACAACATTTGGAGAAGCAGCAAACAAGGTGAAGATAAAGCAGCTTGCCTCAGAAATAGGAATAGAAACCACAAGGGGCTCTCCAGGCTCTTTTAATGGAACAATCTTGAAGCTTTTTTTGGCAACTCCATCTCTGCTCACAACACATCTTGTAAGAACATCCACCATGTAATCTGAATCTTCAGGCTTTCTACTTGCATCATCTGGATCAGGAATTGACCATCATCAATTAAAAAAAAAAAAGTGCTGATGGCAACAAAGAGAAAAAATAAGACTAAGAGAATTCTCACCTTCAGTAATGCTTTTGACACGGTCAAAACTGACTATCACTCCCCATGTTACATGGTCTTCAATAGAGAAAGAAGGAGTGTTTCCATCAATTTCAGTGCACTGAATACACACAATTCTGCCTGGCTGCAGAAAGGGTAAGCAGTACTTTGGAGCGAACATAATATCACGAGCATCCTTCTTCAAACTTTTGTATTGTTGAATCAGATCATAAAAATTCTTTAGGCTATCTTCTTCCTGAATTATCATTGAGTTCCTCTCTTCTTCAAGGACTTTCACTTGTTTCTGAAAGCATAACAATCATTATTAGCTCAACTGGTTCAATAATTGCATCAAAGAGTAGCATTAAGAGTTGCCTACAGAAAAGAATAACAATCATTAAGAGTTGCCTTATAAGGTAAAAGCTCATCTCTCTCTAGACATTTCTGGTTTAAGAAACTCTTCTTAGTCTCTAGTAACTCACAGACAAGGTCTCATGCTAATTCCATTATATGTGCTAGACTACTGCTGCAGTGAGCCATTTATCTTCAGTGTCAAGTGACTTCATTGTGCAGCACATAAAAATGCCAATCAAATAAATATACTGTCATTTTACATGCTCAAGTGCAATTGAGAGATTACTACAAAATGTCATTCAGCTACACAGTACAGGTTTATAATGTCTTTTCATTAGCCATCAGCCAATCAGCATCATCTAACAGCAAACACCAACGTGTTATATGTTAACATGCTAATGAAACAACCAAAAATCATTTATTAGCTAATAGACAGATTAACATCCTAAATAAAGGAACCCAGGATCAATGGATAAACTCTGAAACCATGTGGTTTTTACAGTAATGACCACTATGATTCTATAAAGTTCCATAACTTCTGGCCTCTGTAAAATTACTAACCTCAAGATCAGGAATGGCACGATCAGCTTGGAACTGATAGAATGAATTGCGTAGCAAATTTTCAGGATCCCCATCTTCACAGCGCATCTGATTTAGAAGCATGTTGTAGCTTAAATGGAAAGCACTGGAGATTCAGTCAAAATATAAGTCAAGAAAACACTTCCAAGACAATTAAATGAATTTCATGATGCTGATAACACAAAGCCGCAGGGTCACACTTAGAAAGCTAAATTATCAATGCTACCACATGATAAGATATACAATTGATGGTGAATGAAAAACAGACAGGATTTTGCAATTTAGCTAAAAAAGTTAAAAAAAAAAAGACTATACTTGTAATTTAGGATGAAGCAATTGAGCTCAGAGATGATGTGCAAAATCAAAAGTACCTGTTCAAACTGTCAGCATGTCCTTTAAGCATCATTTTAGCAGTGGCAGGCTCAAGTTTCTCATCCACCATAAGGATGCATATTCCACGTTCATCAATTCCTCGGCGACCAGCACGCCCACTCATTTGTATATACTCTCCACTAGATAACCATCTGAACTTGTCCCCATCAAATTTGCGAACATTGGTGAACACCACAGTTTTGGCAGGCATGTTCAAACCTATGCTGAAGGTCTCCGTAGCAAATAGACACTAAAGGAAAATGTTTCAAATCACATACTGTGATAAATTAGAAAGGAACAAAGAAAGAGGTTGAACATAAGATAAAAAGAAATTAAAAAAAAAAAAAAAGACAATTTATGGATATTAGAAACATGCTGTCTGACAAAAGAGCAACTTCAAATAATTATAATAAGTATCATCATTCACAGCTAGTTAATTACCATCAAAATGAATCTAAGTAAATAAATGGAAAAAAACCAGAGAGACACAGTATGAAGAGGAGGAGCAGCATGAGAAGAGTGTCAGAGAGAGAAAGAGAGGTGTGCGAAAATTGTTTGATGGCCTGAAAAACATCAGGAGAGGATCTTAACAACAATTTGAGAAGACAAGCAGAATCAGAGCATGACTTTAACATCCCCAGATTTTTTTCTAAAAAACAAAAGGCATTGGAGTTAGGGTAGCTTATGAGGCATCAGCTAACCATGTGAAATGCAGCAAGTGATAACCTAGTTTTACAGTACCAATTATATATATATATATATATTTCATGCAAATCATCAAATTATGAGAATTTCTAAGCTCTTTTCAGTCAAAGAAACTGAATCTTAAAAGATACGCAAAATCAAAATAAATCATTAACTTATTATACCTTGATCAAACCCTCTTGAAACAAAATCTCAATCACTTCTTTTAGAATGGGAAGCAAGCCAGAATGATGCACACCTATTCCCCTCTTTAAGAGCGGTAACATATTTGAAACCTGCAAATAATAACATTAAAGTGTCAAGATTTGTGATCAGTGTATCAGCCTATTTAGAATTGGTGATAGAGAAACGAAGATACAGAACTGAAGGCCTATAAAATTATTCATGCAAGCTAAATGCACATGTTAGTGCAAAGATTAGGCCAAGGCCATCGTGCTCTAACATGTGAAGGCCCATTTTACAAAAAAGGGTATGGCATAGCTTAAATGGCAAGAAAAAGAACAAATAAACAGAACATCAAATGATCTACATCAAGAAAAAAAATTGACAATCCAGATGAGTGAGAAGATCATGTTAAAAGTTTGTTGGATTCAAGCAGCCAATTTAAAATGTAACCTCAAAAGTGATTCTCTACATACACAGCCTCGAAACTTAATCAAAATATCTAGTTGATTGGAAGATTGCAAAACTTATCTGCCTATACTAGCACCAGACAAATCAGAAAAATTAAGTATGATTAACAATGCAATTCCAGAATATTCGCGCACGCACATAGAGAGAGAGAGAGAGAGAGCATAGAGATCAATATGAAGATAAAAGAAAAAAAAAGTGAAACACAACATAATACATCAATAGCAAAGAGGGAATCTTGTGAAGTAGTTAAACTGAAAAACACTTGGCAAAAAGACTTATATTAAAGGTTAAAATAATAATAAATTTAACCACAAGGCAGCCAGGCACCCAATGAAGAAGAGGAAGACAACTTGCCTGAGGTAGCTTCTTGTCATCATCTGACAGCATGTCCATGGCACTCCAAAAAATGGTTTCTATGTTCACTTTCTCATCATCCTCATTTAGATCCATTTTTGCCATCTATAAAGTCAGGCAGAAATGCCAGAAAATAAATGTAATGTCTACACTAATTAAAGTCGTGAGTCATATTGACATTTCCAATACCTTTCAGGCTGCAGCCCAGGCAAAACTGCTAATAATAAACTAGCATACAGTTATCAAGAACAAAAAGGTTCACTAAAATAAAACCCGTTCAAGTACTTAAGTTATGAGTAAAAAAACTTTTCCCCTAAAAATTTTGATGTACCAAAACGAAAAGATTAGGGAGCAAAAATAAATAAATATAGCAACTTACTTGCATGGCAAGAAATTCGCATTCTCTTTTGCTGAAGCTGAAAAGAATGACAGGATCATATTGGCGTTGAATGATCATTTTAACCATCTTAAAGATGTCACTTTCTTCTCCAAGTTTTCCCACCATTAAACCTTTCTGCCATTTCCCATTCTCCTTTTTCTTTTCACCCTCACTCTTAGGAACTAGTGCATTCACTGCTTTTTGAAAGCTGTCCTCTTGAAATTTTCCCTTTTCATCCACTACTAGGTATAAACCGTCAGCTCCAGCAGGAAATATATAATGCTGAAGGGGTGTTGGTCGATAATCGGTATAAACGATGTGACATGGTTGTTGGTGAACCTGGATATAGATTCATGTAGTTAAGCAACAACATTTCGCTTCTAACAAATTAGATGGTTTTAGTGGCTTCTAATAAATCAATAGAAAAGCAAGTTTCATGAGTTGCATAGGGATGGTTAAATCAACAGTATAATTATAATTGATGCCAAAAATATAATAGAGAAGCTAGCAAGTGATGACTGACAAATATCACAAGACAAAACGACAAAAATTAAAAAGTTGAGAGGTCTTCAATTGTAGTACTGTCTCAATGGGTCTCAATCAATTATTAAATGCTGATGCATGTACAAAATGCCAAAGAGTAGAAAAAGAAAATGAATACCAAAAGGGAAATAGCATATAGCAATATCCCTGAATGAGTGATAAGTGCCCAGCCCTCAAATTCAGTTATCAGAAATATCAGTTTATAGTATGGCAACAAGTTAAGGAAGTCTAAAGGGTGTACACATGCCAAAGAATAAAAGAAAACACCTCTACAACCTGGAACCCATAATCCTTGACACACTCCTTTTTTTTCCTGAACAGTATATATATATATATTCCAAATAATGGTGTTCAACCATTTGTGTTCTTTAATATTGTTCCCCTTTTTTTTTTTATTTTATTTCTAGTTCCCATTTATTACGATATTCTTATCAACAGCACCAAGACTATATGATCAGCAAATAATGCAAGAAAATTGACAAGCTTTTAATTGCCTTAAATCAAAAGTTGGAAATCAAATTTAAGTGAAACTAAATAACCTTTGCCACCCAATCAGCAAATTCTTTTGCATTAGGCACTGTTGCAGAAAGGAAAACAAATCGAGAATTCTTTGGGGCCATAACAATGCTTTCTTCCCAGACGACACCTCTTTCTCGATCACGCATATAATGAACTTCATCAAAAATTACCCAAGCCACCTCGCGAGTAATTTCAGATCCTTTATACTGCATGCTACGCCAGATTTCTGTGGTCATCACCTGAAATGAATTCACTTAGATGCTCAAACGCAAATGATATACAGCCAAAAACAAAAAAAAAACAAAAAAAAAACAACACTCACCAAGCAAGAAGCATTAGGCTCAATTGTGACATCTCCTGTCATCAAACCAACATCTGAGAACTCTTCCTTGAACTCCCTATATTTTTGATTGCTGAGTGCCTTAATTGGTGAAGTGTATATGACGCGCTGCTGATTTTTTAGAGACATTGCAATAGCATACAGGGCTACTACAGTTTTTCCAGCTGATGTATGTGCTGAGACCTGTAGATAAATCAAATTGTTATGCTTTTATTTCATACAAATTCAGATAATTTTTCCACTCCTTTCAAAGGTCTATTTCATCTATATGTTAACTTTTTTTTTTTTTTTTGAAAAAGACCAACAAAATGCACTAATTGCAGCTATTTACAATATCAGAACAGAACCCACCCCAATCTAAAACTTCATTTCATCATTTAACTTCAGCGAAAATTCATCCTGTTAACGAGATCTAATCTAATCCAAGAACCACTTAAAATTTCAAAAATGACATATCATAAATTTCTTCAGAAGAAAGTTTACCTCAGTCAAGTGTTATAATAACCCTTATAACGATGAAGGTAAGTTTCTATTGTATTTGGAAACTATGAAGTACGGACCCACTTAAACAAGTAGCTTGCCCTTTTTTTGTGTTGCATATCACCAGATGAATAAAAAAAGAATTGCAAAATTTCACACAAACACATCATAAAAAATATCTCATAACTTAAAGATAGAAGAAAACTTACCATGACAGACTCCCCATTGTTGAGGCACTTGATAGCTTCTGACTGAAAAGGGTCAAGAGTGAAAGGGAATTCTTTAGCAGGATTCAAATCCTTTTGCACTGAAGAACCCAGACGAGGTGGTGGCACATAACCCTCCGGAAATGAAACATCATGAAAACAGGCCACAGGCTCATTTACAGTCACTAAACCATTCTCTCTCTGCTGTTTCTGCGGAGGGAGAGAAACCCCAGATGGGTCTTCAACAGACTTTCTCTTCACAGACGCCATTAAAAAAACCTTCAAGTCCTAACCAAAAACAAACAAACAAATGAATAAAAAGACCTTCCAGTAAAGACACAACCTTTAGCACAACACTGACAAGGAACAAAGCTTTAATGTTAGTAATTTTCAAAAGGGTATCAGAATAATATAAAAAAAATACAGAATTTAGTTCAAAAAATTCAAAAAGAACAAAGCTGCCAAATGAGTTTGCACTGCCAACTACAGACATGAACAAGAAAAAAATAAAAATATAAAAAAATTGTGGTAAATTACATGATTTAGCAGCTAAAGGGGAGCAGAAAGTTCAAGTATTTAGGTTTTTTTTTTTTAACAGAAAGATGAAGCTAATAAAGGGAGGTAAAATTATTGCTTAAAACAGAACAAAAAAAAATTAAGTGAAAATTGGAAAGACTATAAGCTTTTTATATAGGCTTTGTTGCTTAGCTAATTGCAATAATAGCCTGTAACCATGTTTGAGAGAGGGCAAAAAGGAGGAGCTTACAGGCGCTGCGCTGGTGAATGGCTCTGGCGGCAAGGAGAGCAAGTTGCAGGACACAGGACGAAGGGAAAGAAGAAAACGCCCCGAAAGATTTTGTAGAATTTATTTATTAGTTCTTCTAAAACGGTGTCGTTTATTGTTTTCTTTTTTTTAAAAAAAAAAAGGCTGAAGCTTAAGGCAAAAAGGGAAAACTGGAGATGCGGGGGATCGAACCCCGTGCCTCTCGCATGCAAAGCGAGCGCTCTACCATTTGAGCTACATCCCCATCTGTTTGTTTCTTGAGTTTATATCATAATTATTCATTTTTTCTTTGGCCCAGCTGACGTCACTCCCATGTGCTACTAACTCTGAGATAGGGTTGCTTCAAAATTATTCAAGAAAAGGGGATACTATTTCCTCACGAATCAAACATATAATTTCAGTAAAGTTTTATCATCGCAGTCCCTCGTGTGAACATTATTATTGCGGGTCACGATTTTATTACATAGTTCCCTCTTTAGTTAATTCTACAATTAAGTAATTTAAAAAAAAATTATGGTGTTACTCATATAATTAAAGTATTTTTATTCTCAGTAAGAGAGTAGTTATTTGGTAAGTTTTTTACAGTAACATTCTGAGCTACATGGTTGGATTTCTAATGTTGTCAATTTAAAAATGGAACGCCTCATGTTGTACAACAAAATGTTACCTTTCTTTACTGCTAATGGTAAGATGTTGCTAATTCATTTCATTAGTTATATTTAAACTATTTAATCTTTTATTAATTGTATAGGTAATTTTTAGAGAATTTATTATACATACTCTTTGATTATGACATAAAATTATAGAATACCTCTAATTATACGTCGCACATTATAATTTTAAATAATAACTTGGGTTCGCCTAAAAATTTTCCGAGTTGGGGGATTTGAATGCACTTTTTTTTTTTCTCAGGAAAGTGACATCTAATGACTTTGAGTGGTTGCATACTCGGTCATCTGCATTGCTTTTCACCTTATTTTTGGTCCAGTCAATCCACACAAATATATTGCTCCATAGTCTATATGCAGCTGCTATCAATGTTAGAATTTCATAATGACATGTTGAAATAATTTTCCTTCTTTTTTTAGTACAATTATTAGACATGGAATCAAAATTTTTTTAATGCTTTCATGACCGGTGGTAACTCAAAAAGATTTGAAAATTTGACAATATATGAATGTAAACTTTTTTTGGTTATCGAATATCCTCGTGTAAATATTCAATAAAATTTTATGCTACTGAAACGTTGAGCAATTGTTTGATGTGAAAGAAATTTCGCTAAAATAACAGCATTTTCGCTAAATTTATACTTTTTGTGAATCACAAGAAATCATCATATAAAAAGTTA
This sequence comes from Mallotus nudiflorus, assembly GCA_947683625.1. Taxonomy (NCBI): domain Eukaryota; kingdom Viridiplantae; phylum Streptophyta; class Magnoliopsida; order Malpighiales; family Euphorbiaceae; genus Mallotus; species Mallotus nudiflorus. The sequence goes on from CANTUR010000556.1 coordinate 251,199, forward strand.
TTCATCCATTCTGCTAATTAGTAGCAATTTTCTCTTTCGGATGGTAAAGATATTAAAGTAGTATATTTATTTCATAATCTTCAACACACAAAGCTTAATTTAACCAACACACTAGAATAAAATAGATAAAAGTCTCTTCACAGCACAGTTTCTCTCAAGGACGGTGGCCACCGCAGTTATTACCACCAGGAACAACCACACATGGGCTAAAACCCCTTGGTGGCAGTGGTCCTCTTTGAGCTTTAACTTCAGTAGAAAACGAGATTAATCCCATGATAATAAAGATCACGACCAGTAACAGCTTCATCATAAAACTGCACAACAACTTCGATCTATTAGAGCTTGATAAGTAAATATATAGGTGAATAATATAATCTTATGCGGTCAAAAAAAACTTTATGCAACAAGAACTTGGAAAAGAAAAGGGAAATATACCAAATCTTATGTTAAAGAAATTACCTCTTCATGGCTAATACTGGATGTTGCTGGATAGATAGATAGTAGCCTATGTTGATAAGTTGCTTATATGAAGTATTGCACTAGAAAGGCTTGTTATATAGGCTTCAACTGGCATAGGATTTTGATGATTTAGTGGTATGAATACAGTTTCTTCCAGGAAGGTGACATCCAATTTGTTGCCAATTTCCAAGTCATGAGTCAACTCCTGTTTTTCACTTTATTTTAGGCCAGTACTACGACTTTATGGTCCAAATCCTGCTACTAATAAGTCTGTGGGGGGTAATCTAGAGACAATATTTTTCTAAGAGAGGAGATATGTGTCATGGTTTGTGATATGAAAATAGAGAGATAAAAAAATAATTCTTTGCATATATTGTTTGTATCATGAACCGTACCGCCAATCTTTTTACTTTTTTTTTTTTTTTTAAGTATTCTGAAAATTCCATTTTGTCCAGGATAAAGGTCCTCCTACAAAGTAATCTAGAGACCATATTTTTCTAAGAGGAGAGATGCAAGTCATGGCATATAATCTGTTGCTGGATAGTAAATGATAAATTTATAATTTTTTGATGATAGCCTATGAAAATAGTGAGGTAAAAAAATAATTTTATGGATATATTGTTACTATTATAAACCGCAGCACCCATCTTTTTCCTTTTTTAAAATATTTTGATAATTTTTTTTTTCAAAATAAATATTTTTTAACAACTAATTTAAACGAGGAAATTTTCATGGCAACTGATTTCATGTTGGTCTTTAAGTTAATTTATTTTCAAATTCATCATCTTTTGACATTCAACTATTTGGATGAATTATACTCAATTTGAAGTTTTTTTTTTTGAAACTATTAGTAAACAGTTTACTTAAATTATAAATAGTAATTGAATGAACTTGTGCTGAAAGCAACTATTTTTAGTTTTCATATGACAATGAATCCTACAGGGTTTTGTATGATTAACAAATGTAGTTGTTCGAGGTTGTTGCATTGCTTTTCACCTTATTCTTAGTCCAATCAAGCTTTTCAATTATACTCATTCAATTTTGCATTAATTTTATTTTAAATAATAGATTTTAATTGATTTTTTTCTGTCATTAAATTTTAATTTAAATATCATTAAAAGTTATCTGATAACATTTTACTGATATAACAAGATTTAAAATATTCAAAAAATATTTGCTGCATGAGCATATAAGTTAAATGTCAATTTAGATTAATGATTGAAATGAAACTAATTAAAGTTTAATATTCAAAATAAAATAAATGTAAAGTTTGATAATTACCAATATATTTAACCCATTAATTAACCTTGTCAAGAAATTTATTTGACCTTTGTTCCAAAAAAAAAATTGACCTACATTAGAAAGTATAAATTTAAAAATATTTTTATAATAATTAGTTTGATTTTTAAACTGTCAATATAATTTTTTTAATATTCACTTATTTTAATTTTAATTTAAAAATATTTTATTTATATGTATAATTATGGATAATATCAATATTTAGAATTAAAATTAAATCTATATTTGGAAAATCAATTTTTGTTGATTATTTAATTAAGAATTTGAAAGTTTTTAAAATATTTTATTTATATGTAGAGGTTTGCATAATGTGGTTTTAAAATTAAAATAAAATGTACAATTGCATAATAAATTTTTGCTGATTATGTAATTATGAATTTAAAATTTTTACAATTTGGAATGTAGAATAATATTTTATAATTTTTTTTTGTAATCTAAAATTTTTATTTTAATTTTTTCATAAAAAAATTATAAAATAATATTTTATTATTTTTAGTAATTAAATATAATTTTTTTAATTAATGAGTTAAACATATTGGTATTCATTAAACTTTACACTTATTTCATTTTGAATACTAAACTTCAATTTATTTTATTTCAGTTACCAATTTGAGTTAGCATTTGACTTGTATACTGATGTGATAAATATTTTTTTTTAATATTTCAAGTTTGGTTGTCACATCAGTAAAACTGCATGTTGATGATATTTAAATTAAAATTTGATTATTGAAAATAAACCAATTGAAATTTCAAATGTAAAATTGGATAACTGTTAAAATATTTAACAAATTATACTTTATTTGAAGTTTTTTTGGAAGTATTTTTAAATAATTAATTACTTAAATTATTAATAGTGATTGAATGAATTTGTGCTGAAAGCAACTATTTTTAGTTTTCATATGGCAATGAATCCTACAGGGTTTTGTATGATTAACACAACATGTAGCTGTTGAAGAATTCTTGCATTGCTTTTCACCTTCTTTTTAGTCTAATCAATCCACAAGTATCACTCCATATTCTATACGTAGCTAGTGTTATTATTAGAAATTCATAATGATATGTTGAAATTTTTCTTCTCTTTTTTTTTCCTCTTTTTCAACTGTGAAGACATTGGACATACGATTAATTTCCTTTCATGAAATTAATTTTTTTTCATGTTGTGTAATTGATACTGATTTATTTGTTTAGTGCAATTACAAAAATATTGGATATATGATTAATTCTACTTTATGCTTCGTGATTGATTTTGTTCTAAGAGAATTTTACTTGACGAAAATTTGAATATAGACCCTTTAGTAATTAAATATTCCCACACAAAAGTTCAGTAAAATTTTTGTAAGATTAAACCTTCTTTTTTCTCTTTTGCAATTGTTTATATTATTATTTTTTTCTTTCAATGATGTAACTTCCGGGGAAATAAAACTTTAATCTAATAGCATTTTTGCTAAACTAATTCTTGCAGTGAAACACAAGAAATCATCATATAAAGTTATTTTATTCCGTTCTGCTAATTAGCAGCAAATTTCTCTTTCGGATGGTACAGATATATACTAAAGTAGTATTTATTTCATAATTTTCAACACAAAGCTTAATTAACTATACATTAAACCAGCATAACACAGTCTCTTGATTGTACAATTTCTTTTACGGTTGCCAACACAGTAACCAGTACCACTACCAGGAATATGATCAGGAACAAGTACCGTACAAGGGTTAGCACCACTTGGTAGTACTGGTCCTCTTCGAGCTTTAACCGTTAAAATACTAAATACTTAAACAATTTTTATTAAAATCTCTCAAACTCTTAAAAACATAAAAAAAAAATATATATTTTTGCAATTCTCATAACTCAAACCTTTTATATTTTTATTGTTTTTACTTGATACTTACAATGCTGGGAAGAGGGAGTATTTGTACTAACCCCAAACCAATACAAACCATTTAATATAAATTAATTAATACAAAATGTTTAAAGACAATAAAAATAAAGATTGTCTTTAAACATACAAGTGGACCAGTACTACCAAGTGGAAAGATAACTTCACATGGATTTAATCATCATTTCTCTCTTTTAGTCTTAATTGTAACTTTTCTTCTTTTGATTAAAATCACATAAACAAAACAAGTTTAATTATTCAACACGCCCCCTTAAACTTGTTTTATAATGCCAAGTGTGTTTCTCAATCTAACAAAATCTTCCCTCTTCAATGGCTTGATGAAGATGTCTGCAATTTGATCTTGAGACTTCATATATTCCAGTTTCACATCTTACTTCGTAATGCATTCTCTTATGTAATGATACTAAGTATCAATGTATTTGCTCCAATCATGATACATTGAATTCTTAGCTAAAGTTATTGCTGACTTGTTGTCGACACGAATCTCTATTGGTTCCACTTGTGACATGTTCAATTCCTTCAACAAATTCCGGAGTCAAATTGCATGACTAACACATGTTGTAGCAACAACATACTCAACTTCACATGTTGAGAGAGTGACGATTGGTTGTTTCTTTGACATCCAAGTGAAAGCGGTATGTCTCCTAGGAAAAACGTGAAACTAGTTGTGCTTTTTCGATCATCACTATTGTAATGACCCGATATTTTAAATAATATAAAATTATTTTGGGATATACACTGTTAATAAAATTTTAAATTTTTATTTATATATTATCATTATTTGTGTATATTACCTATTTGTTTTATTCTAAATATTTTAATTACGTAAAATAATTTATTTGAGGGTTCTATTATTTAAAATATTAAAGTTATTATTAATACTATTGTCATTATTATTATTATTATTAATTGTTATTATCTTCATTATTAGTGCATGTGTTGTGTGTGTATTTGTGTTAGTGTGTGATATATATATATATATATATATATATATATATATATATAAAATAAAAGCAAATTGGGTCAGGACAAATCGGGGCCATTCTTTTCTTTCCTTCTGTCTTAGTTTTTCTTCTCTTCCCATTTCTTTTTCTTTCTTCCCTATTTCTATTTAGTTGTTGTCTGCCACCCTTACCTTGTCGGAGCTCCACCAGCCATGCCTGAGTTGCCACCAAGCCTTGCCATTGCCTCCCCACCATCCTCTCTTCCTTTTGTCGCCGCCTGGAGCTCTGCCATCGCCAGAAATTTCTTGAAGCCATGTGGTGTCAATGTAGCACTGAAAATTTTTTGGTGGTTTAAGGTCGAGTTTTTAGGCTCTTTAGACTCCTCTCAACATGTATGTTTTGATTCTCAAGTCGTTTCAACTTATGATGTTTGGATTGTGAGTTTTCTTCAATTTTAGTTTGTGTCTTTAGTTAATTGTGTTTGATTCTTAGATTTTTGTTTTGATAATGTGATTATGGGTAGCTCAATCTACTTAAATATATTTTTGTATATTTTTTTGAATTAATTTGAATTATGAGTATTTTTTAATATTTTAATAATTTAAATTGAATTTTTGTTAATTATGTTAATTATTTATTTTGGATGGAAATTTGATTAAGTTAGTGTTATTAATTTAAGTTAGTAATTTTAGTAGTGATAAAATATTTTTTGGTAATTTTGTATAATTTTTAAATAATTTTTAGTATTATGTGAATATTGAATTTATAGGTTAATTGTGTATTTTTGTTGAAAATATAGTTAAATAATATGTTTTAAATAATTTTGGGATAATAAATGGTATTAAAATAATTTTTACAAATTATTTACTATTGTCAACTAATTAATACTAATTTTTAAAAATTATATTTAAATAATAAATTATTTACTATTTTGGTGATTAAATGGGTTTTTAACTATTTTCATTATATATTTAAACTATTTGAGTAATTAAATGTGAATTTGACTATTTTATTTTGAATATTTAAAAACTTGGGATTTTATTAATATTATATAAATTATTTGAGATTTTTATTTAATTAATATGAAAATCATTATAATTAATGTTTTTGATGTTTAAATATATTATTGTGGTTATTTATTGGTGATTAAGGATTTTTAATGATTTGAATATATTATTATTTAATATTTATTTTTATTGTATATTGTGAACGTTGGTTGGGAATTTAAATAGTTTGGGATTCCAACCCGAGGTGTTGAGCTACTGTGATTTAGAAGTGCGTTTTCTTGCAGGATCAACTCTATTTTTCAGTAGAGAGATGTCTATTTTCCAGAGGAGGTTCTGCCAATTTTTTAGTAGAATTCTTGTAAAACGTGACGTTGGGTCAATCCTGAGTTTTTGTGTTTTGACTGAGTTTTAAATTTTACATCCAGTCTTCCTTTAGAATTCCTAGAAGTATACGTTAGAAATTTAATTTGATTTTTTTATTATTTATTTTTCTAGCTGCGCCAAGACTAAGACCAAGACCAAGACCAAGGACTAAACCCATCGAGTCAGTCTTGAGGAGCGCAAACCTATGAGTTATTATTTTATATATGCATTGCATTTAGGATGTATGAATATGAATTTTCATATTCCCATAATACATTTAAACATGAATTATTTTGTTAAATGACTTAGTATATTTTTTGTATGCTTTTAGTATATTGTTGGTATATTTGCTATTTATGAGACATATATGCTAGGTATATTTTTAGTATATCTTTTGTATATATGTGGCATATATATATTAATATATTTTGGTATATTTATGGTTTATTTTGCTATATACATGGCATGTAAACTTAAAATATTTTTAGTATATAACTGGTATATTTCCAGTATATGTTTGGTATATAAATGGTTTATTCTTTTATAAAGAATGTCATTTGTATTTAATTACGTATTTATTTATTTATTTTCCATAAATATATAGTTTTATTGAAGGATATAAATACAACATGCTACCTAGTGGGTTGCACTAGGATTGTGTATGTACCAGTGCGATAGATTTTAGGATTGAGTTTATAAGATCATTTGAGATGAAATTTGATTGATCAATTATTGAGAATTTCAATGATTGACTAGTGTGATTGTGGGAGCTTGGTTGACCTAGTGTCTTGGGGCTAATCACACTGATAGTGATACTGCAGGAGCTCGATTGACTTAGTGTCTCGGGGCCAGTCTACTGTCCAAAATGGAATAAGAGAATTTCTTTGGAATTAAGTAAACCTACATGGCTAGTGAGATATTTTTTTGAGGTTATGAATATTTAGGGTTTTTTATCTTTCATTTAAATAAATATTTTCTGCATTTATTATATATAAAAGTGAATTTTAGCATTTGTGTGAAGTGCCTATATATATGTATATATATACTGATGATTAATTGCATATGACATTAGGAGATGTGTGTATATACATTATAATAATTCACTTAGTGAAGTTTGACCTGCTCTTAACCATTTTTTTCAGGAGAGCCTTCTTCGTCAGACTGTACTAATAGTGCTTTACATCGGTCTTCTTCAGCTCCGGCTAGATTATGTAATTTATTTATCTAAACTTTTATTGTACTATAGAAAACTGCATGGTAGTGTATTGTATTAGTAGTATGTTATTTTAATAAGAGACTTGTCTCTGAATATTGTATGTATATTTTTACTTTATGAAATGAGATTTGAGTATTTATTTTATATTGATTAAAATTTTAATTATGGTGTATTTTTATTTATTTATTGCATGTATTTTTATTTTTAAGGCTTGTTAAGGGTTCCGGATTCAAAAGAATTCTCGTTCCCTAGTGCCGGTTATAACTCCTCGGTTTGGGTCGTGACAAAGTTGGTTTCAAAGCTTAGGTTATTAGTGTTGTGGACCTAGGTTTTCAGTGTTGTGTTTTCTTTGAAACTATTACAGTTAATTAGGTTCAATAATGTCTTCGATAAGTTTTTCACATAATTGTTAGGTTGTCTATTTTTTCTGAATCGTGTTGGTTTTTGCCTTTTCAGAATGAGGAGGCAATCACATTTTGCTCCACCAATTGTTGAGGTTGAGGATGATGAGTCCTTTTAGGACAAGGTTTTACCTCCTAAGCCACTAACGAGGCGTAAAGGTAGACCTTGAGGAGTGGCAGGTCACCATAGGCATAGAGAGCTACAGGATGAGGAACTTGTAAAGCCAGAGTACGAGGAAGTTGAGATACCTCCAGTTGCATTGCAGATGTAGCCTGTCTATCAACAGGGCATGTCTAACCCTGAGGCAGCGTTGTTCTACTCTAGAGTGGGTCATATGGCTTTTGATAGGACATCAGACCCGCTAGATTTTCTGCACACCATTGGGATGAGGACTCAGACTACTCATACTGAGTATCAGCGGATTATGATTGTTGAGCTGTCAGTCAAGGGACCAGCCCTGGATTGGTTCGTTCAAGTTATTCAGCCACAGATGACAAAGATGACCTAGGCTCAGTTCCGAGAGAGGTTTATGAGGAGATTCTATCCAGAGCCACTGTGGATGAGTTATAGACTTAGATTGACCAACATTTCTAGAGGTGACAAATATGTTGAGGACTATACTAGAGAGTTTCTCTAACTAGGCAGATATGCAGAGGATTTGATGCGAGACTAGTATTTTACTATTATGACTTACGTCACTGGTCTAGGTTCTGGCTTTACTAGGATGCCTACTACAGGCTTTACTCTAGAGTCAGTGATAGAGTTGGCCAAGGAGATAGAGCTGAAATTTGGTCAGGCAAGGAGCTATAACTAATTACTATCAGTTGGGTGTTCAATCAGGAGGATTCCAAACTACTCCATATTTGACTTTCTAGATTAGTTCTAGTAGTTAGTAGAGAGGCTCAATACAATAGAGTCAGAGGCAAAAGTAGAAAGTCTATAGGAGTAACAGACATGGTCATGCTGAACCTTGTAGACCTATCAGATTTGGGTCAGGTGCTTCTAGCAGTAGTAGTGGTTGGAGTTTTGGTTACGGCAGTATAGGATCAGTAGCCAGTGCTTGTCAGATGTATGGGAAAGTCTATCAGGGACTGTGTTACATAGCTTTTGGAGCATGCTTTAGCTGTGGATAGACATGACATTTTACTAGAGTGTGTCCTTACTTTAGTTATCAACAGCAGTATCTGCAACAGTCAATCGCCAGTGCAACACTAGCTCCTTTTTAGTTACCTTCAGTTCAGTATTCGAGTATGATGTAGATTTTTGCCCAGCAGGGGCGTGATAAATATAGTAGAGGAGGTGCCAAGGGTTTTGGCCAGGCTTCCACCAATTAGTAGAGAGGTCGAGGTCATGCCAGAGTTTTTCACCTTACCCAGTAGGATGCTCAGGCATCTAATGTCGTTGTTATAGGTATTATTCCAGTATGTTACTTGGATGCTAGAGTATTGATTGATCCAGGTGCCACACATTCTTTTGTGTCCCCTATTTTTCCTTTAAAGTCATGTTGGCAAGCTTCAATGATGGCTTTTCCTTTATCTATCACCACTCCTCTAAGCAATTCATTGGACACCGATGTTGTTCTTTCTAGTTGTCTAGTATTGGTTGGAGATAGAGAATTGTTAGTAGAATTTATGTTATTGGATGTGATAGAATTCGATGTGATCCTCAGTATGGATTGGTTGTCTTATCATTATGTCATTGTGGATTATTGGAGTAAAGAGGTAATTTTCAGAATTTTGAATGAAAAAGAATTTAAGTTTGTGGGGGATAAGAGTTTTGCCCCTCAGAATCTCATCTCTGCTATCACGGTTAGGAAGATGCTGAGGAAGGGTTATTAGGGTTACTTGGCCCTTGTCATAGATACTTTTATGAAGAAGTTATCTCTCACTGATGTTCCTGTTGCTTATGAGTTTCCTGACATTTTTTCTGACTAGTTGCCAGGTTTACCACCTTATAGAGAGATTAAGTTCTGTATAGATGTGGTTCTAAGCACCACTCTTATTTTGATGCCGCCTTACAGAATGGCTCCTGCAAAGTTGAAAGAGTTGAAGGAGCAGATACATAATTTATTAGATAAGGGTTTCATCAGACCCAATGTTTTTCCTTGGGGTGCACCAGTCCTGTTTGTGAGGAAGAAGGATGGTACCCTAAGACTATGCATAGATTATAGAGAATTGAATAAGGTGATAGTGAAGAACAAGTATCCTCTTCCAAGGATAGAGGATCTGTTTGATCAATTTCAGGGTGCACAGTTCTTTTTTAAGATTGACTTGAGGTCGGGTTATCATCAGTTGCAGATCTGTGAGGCCGATGTCCCTAAAATGGCATTATGCACTCGATATGGCCACTATAAGTTTCTGGTGATGTCATTCGGGTTGACTAATGCACCAGCTGCTTTTATGGACCTGATGAATAGGGTATTCAGACCATTTATGAATCAGTTTATGGTAGTCTTCATTGATGATATACTGGTGTATTCAAAGAGTATAGAGGAGCACGTATATCACTTGAGGATAATACTACAAACACTGAGAGAATATAAACTTTATGCTAAATTATCGAAGTGTAATTTCTGGTTGGAAAGTGTTGCATTCCTTGGATATGTAGTGTCTAAAGATAGTATCCAGGTTGATCTACAGAAGATAGAGGTAGTGTCTGAGTGGCCTAGACCAATGACAGTCACAGAGATTAAGAGTTTTCTAGGTTTGGTTGGGTATTATAGGAGATTTGTGCAAGATTTCTTTAGAATTGCAGCTCTTATGACTAGCCTAACTCAGAAGAATGTGAAGTTTGTGTGGTCTAATGCTTGTGAGAATAGTTTCTAGTTACTAAAGGAGAAGTTGACCACAGCTCCAGTTTTGGCTTTGCCTAATGGAGTAGATAAGTTCACTGTGTATTGTGATGCTTCCAGAGTTGGCCTAAGTTGTGTGTTGATGTAGAATGGTAGGGTGATAACTTATGCTTTGAGGCAATTAAAGAAGAATGAACAGAATTATCCTACTCATGACCTAGAGATGGCTGTAGTGATATTTGCTCTTAAGATTTAGAGACATTATCTGTACAGGGTGACTTGTGAGATTTTCATTGATCACAAGAGCCTTAAGTACATTTTCCAGCAGAGAGATCTGAACTTAAGGCAGAGGAGATGGTTAGAACTCCTAAAGGATTATGACTGTGAGATTCTTTATCATTCAGGCAAAGCTAATGTGGTAGCGGATGCCTTGAGTAGGAATTCCTCAAGTAGTCTTGCTTACATTAGTATGGTGAGGAGACCTTTGATCCAAGATTTGCATCAGTTGGTGGATCAGGGTATGATGATAAAGATTAGCAGATCAGGAGGACTATTAGCTCAGTTTAGAGTTCAATAAGTGCTGAGAGATAGGATTAAGGCAGCTCAGGGCCGAGATCCTATTCTAGTAGAGCTTGTAGAGAATGTTCATACAGGTAAGTTCACTGATTTCACACTTGATGATAATGGTGTTTTATGGATCAGTGGTAAATTATGTGTTCCTGATGTGGATAATTTGAGAGAAGAGATCCTAGAGGAAGCATATTTTATAGCCTACAGTGTACATCCAGGTATCACTAAAATGTACCACAGCATCAGAGACTTGTATTGGTGGGATGGACTGAAGAAGGATGTAGCTGATTATATTTCTAAGTGCTTGACATGTCAGCAAGTGAAAGCTGAACATTATAAGCCTTCTGGGAAGCTTCAACCTCTTCTGATTCTTGAGTGGAAATAGGAGATAATTGCTATGGATTTTGTGGTTGGGTTACCATGTTCAAAAGATGGATACGATTCCATTTGGGTGATTATGGATAGGTTAACCATGTCTACTCATTTCTTGCCTGTTAAAGCCACTTACTTTGTAGCCAAGTTGGTGAAGCTGTATGTTAAGCATATTGTGTGCCTTCATGGAGTACTTGTGTCCACTGTGTCTGATAGAGGTTTAGTGTTTATCTCTTGGTTTTAGTAAAAGTTATAGGAAGCAATGGGCATCAAACTTAATTTCAGTACTTCTTTTCACCCTCAGATAGATGGTCAGTCTGAGAGGATGATCTAGACACTTAAGGATATGCTGAGGATGTGTGTATTAGATATTGGAGGTAGCTGGGTTGATCATTTTCCACTCGTTAAGTTTGCATATAATAACAACTACTATAACAGTATTGGGATGGCACTGTATGAGGCTTTGTATAAAAGAAAGTACATATCCCCTTTGAGTTAGGACGAGATTGGAGAGAGAGCGTTGATTGGACCTGAGAAGGTTCGGAATGCCGCTGAGAAAGTTACTATAATTAAAAAGAGGTTAGAGACCACAACTAGCAAACAAAAGAGCTACACGGATCCGAGACGTAGAGATGTGGAGTTCTAAGTTAGAGACTATGTGTTTCTGAAGGTGTCTTCAATGAAGGGTGTGATGAGATTTGGTAAAAAAAGGAAGTTAGCACCGAGATATATTGGACCGTTCGAGATTCTGAAGAGAGTGGGCATGGTTGCATATTGGTTGGCTTTGCCTCTGAATTTGTCTAAAGTGCATCCAGTGTTCCATATCTTGATGCTGAGGAAGTATATTTCGGACCCCTTCGCACGTGTTGCAATATGATAGTATGAAAATGAATGAAGACTTGATGTTCAAGGAGGAGCCAATCGCGATAGTTGACCATCAAGTTCGACAGTTGCGCTCGAAACAGATTTCAATGGTCAAGGTGTTGTGGCGAAGCAACAACGTGAAAGAGCACACTTAGGAGACAGAAGCCGAGATGCGGGTTGCCTATCCTTACCTCTTTCCTCGATGATTTCTTATTTTTGTTCTTTTATTTGAATTCGATGACAAATTCAAATACGGAGGGAAGATTGTAATGACCTGATATTTTAAATAATATAAAATTATTTTGGGATATGCAGTGTTAATAAAATTTTAAATTTTTATTTATATATTATCATTATTTGTGTATATTATCTATTTTTTTATTCTAAATATTTTCATTACGTAAAATAATTTATTTGGGAGTTCTATTATTTAAAAATAGTAAAGTTATTATTAATACTATTGTCATTATTATTATTATTATTATATTTTCATTATTTTTAGTGTGCATGTATATCATGCATGTTATTTTTATTGTTATTATTATTATTATTGTTATTTGTTGTTGTTATTATTATTATTATTATTAATTGTTATTATCTTCATTATTAGTGCATGTGATGTGCAAGAGTTGTGTGTGTATTTGTGTTAGTGTGTGATATATATAAAAGCAAATTGGGTCTGGACAAATCGTGGCCATTCTTTTCTTTCCTTCTTTCTTCGTTTTTCTTCTCTTCCCGTTTCTTTTTCTTTCTTCTCTGTTTCTGTTTAGTTGTTGTCTACCACCCTCACCTTGTCAGAGCTCCATCAGCCATGCCTAAGCTGCCATTAAGCCTTGCCATCACCTCCCCACCATCCTCTCTTCCTTTCACTGCCGCTTGGAGCTCTGCCATCGTCGAAAATTGCTTGAAGCCCTGTGGTGTCACTGTAGCACTGAAAATTTTTTGGTGATTTTAGGTTGATTTTTTGGGCTCTTTAGAATCCTCTTGACATGTACGTTTTGATTATTAAGTCGTTTTAACTTTACAACATCCGGATTGTGTGTTTTCTTCAATTTTAGTTTATGTGTCTTTAGGGTTTTGAATTTTTTTTAGTTAATTGTGTTTGATTTTTGGATTTTTGTTTTGATAATGTGATTATGGGTAGCTCAATCTACTTAAATATATTTTTGTATATTTTTTTGAATTAATTTGAATTATGGGTATTTTTGAATATTTTAATAATTTAAATTGAATTTTTGTTAATTATGTTAATTATTTATTTTGGATGAAATTTTGGTTAAATTAGTGTTATTAATTTAAGTTAGTAATTTTAGTAGTGATAAAATAATTTTTGATAATTTTGTATAATTTTTAAATAATTTTTAGTATTATGTGAATATTGGATTTATAGGTTAATTGTGTATTTTTGTTGAAAATATAGTTAAATAATATGTTTTAAATAATTTTGGGATAATAAATGGTATTAAAATAATTTTTACAAATTATTTACTATTTCTAACTAATTAATACTAATTTTTGAAAATTATATTTAAATAATAAATTATTTACTATTTTGGTGATTAAATGGGTTTTTAATTATTTTTATTATATATTTAAACTATTTGATTAATTAAATGTGAATTTGACTATTCTATTTTGAATATTTGAAAAATTGGGATTTTATTAATATTATATAAATTATTTGAAATTTTTATTTAATTAATATGAAAATCATTATAATTAATGTTTTTGATGTTTAAATATATTATTGTGATTATTTATTGGTAATTAAAGATTTTTAATGATTTTATTATATTATTATTTAATATTTATTTTTATTGTGTATTGTGAACCTTAGTTGGGAATTTGAGTAGTTTGGGGTTCCAACCCGAGGTGTTGAGCGACTGTGATTTAAAAGTGCATTTTCTTACAGGATCGACTCTACTTTTTAGTAGAGAGATGTCCGTTTTACAGAGAAGATTCCGTCGAATTTTTAGTAAAATTCTCGTAAAAGATGACGTCGGGTCGATCTTGAGTTTCTGTATTTTGACTGAGTTTTGAATTTTTAGATCGAGTCTTCCTTTAGAATTCCTAAAAGAATACGTTAGGAATTTATTGTGATTTTTTTATTTTTTATTTTTTTATCTATGCCGAGACTGAGGCTTATTGAACCAGGCCCATCAAGTAAATCTCGAGGAGCGCAAACCTGTGAGTTATTATTTTATATATGTATTGCATAGAGGATACATGAATATGAATTTTCATATTCCCATAATACATTTAAACATAAATTATTTTGTTAAATGACTTAGTATATTTTTGGTATGCTTTTAGTATATTTTTGGTATATTTTCTATTTATGAGACATATATGCTAGGTATATTTTTTGTATATCTTTTGTATATATGTGGCATATATATATTAATATATTTTGGTATATTTATGGTTTATTTTGCTATATATGTGGCATGTAAACTTGAAATATTTTTAGTATATAATTGGTATATTTCCAATATATGTTTGATATATAAATGGTTTATTATTTTATAAAGAATGTCATTTGTGTTTAATTACGTATTTATTTATTTATTTTCCATAAATATATGGTTTTATTAAAGGATATCAATACAATGTGCTATCTAGTGGACTGCATTACGACTGTGTACGTACTGGTGCAATAGATTTTATAGTTGAGTTTATGAGATCATTTGAGGTGAAATTTGATTGATCGATTATTGAGAATTTTAGTGATTGAGTAGTGTGATTGTGGGAGCTCATTTAACCTAGTGTCTCGGGGTCAATCATACTGACAGTGAGACTGCAGGAGCTCGGTTGACTTAGTGTCTCGGGTCCAGTCTACTGTGCAAAATGGAATAAGAGAATTTCTTTAGAATTAAGTAAACCTGCATGGCTAGTGAGATATTTTTTTGAGGTTGCAAATATTTAGGATTCTATTTGATCCTTCATTTAAATAAATGTTTTCTGCATTTATTATATATAGAAGTGGATTTTAGCATTTGTGTGAAGTGCCTATATATATGTATATATATATTGATGATTGATTGCATATGACATTAGGAGGTGTGTGTATATATATTATAATAATTCACTCAATGAGGCCTGACCCCCTCTCAACCATTTTTTTAGGAGAGTTTTCTTCTTCATACCGTACTGGTAGTGCTTTACGCTGGTCTTGTTCAGCCTCGGCTAGACTATATAATTTATTTATCTAAACTTTTATTGTACTCTAGAAATTGTAGTAGTAGTGTATTGAATTAGTAGTATGTTATTCAATAAGAGACCTGTCTCTAAATATTATGTGTATATTTTTATTTTATGAAATGAGATTTGAGTATTTATTTTATATTGATTAAAATTTTAATTATGGTGTATTTCAATTTATTTATTGCATATATTTTTATTTTTAAGGCTTGCTATGGGTTTCGGATTGGAAAGAATTCCCGTTCCTTAGCACCGATAATAACTCCCCAGTTTGGGTCGTGACGGCTATCTTCGGCCCAGTCACTGTCACTATATCCAATGAGCTTATAGTCATTAAAAACTGAATAATATAAGCCAAAATCTATTGTACCTTTGAGGTAACGAAAAATTCTCTTTTCAGCCTTAAAATGGGTGGTTATTGGAATCTCCATGTAACGACTCACAAATCTTGTTCCGTAGAGAATGTCGAGCCTTGTACAAGTTAGATATTGCAAACATCGAACTAGACTCTTAAAAAGTGTTGGATCAACCTTTTCTGCTTCATCATTTTTTAATAACTTGATTCCACACTCCATTAGTGTGCTTATTGGGTTATAATCATCCATCTTAAATTTTTTAAGGATCTCCTTTGTGTAACTTTCTTACGAGATAAATCCTATCTTCCTTTTGCTTGACTTTAATTATGAGGTAGTATGTCATTAATCCAATATCCATCATCTCAAACTCTTTCACCATTGCCTCTTTAAAATCTTCAAACATGTTTAGATTATTTCTAGTGAAGATTAAGTCATCCACTTATAAGCAAATGATCAAAACATCTCCATCTTTGATTTTGAAATAGAGAGCATGCTCATAGGGACATTTGGTGAAACCATTATCTTGTAAGTACTTATCAATTCTACTATTCCATGATCTTGGTGCTTGCTTTAACCCGTAGAGAGCCTTCTTCAACCTCGGAACTTTGGATTCTTATCCTTTGACTTCATAGCCTGGTGGTTGTTGAATGTAGACTTTCTCTTTAAGAACTTTATTTAGAAAGGTAGACTTTACATCCATTTGGTGAATCCTCACCTATTTTGAGCTGCTAAAGAAATAATCAGTCTCACAGTCTCTAAGCATGCAACAGGAGTAAATACCTCATTATAGTCAATGCCAGCTTTTTGACTATAGCCTTTGGCAACTAGCCTTACTTTGTGCTTTTCAACCTCTCCTTTGGCATTCTTCTTTATTTTGTAGACCTATTTGACACCAATAGGCTTGTGTCCTTTTGGAAGAGTAGTGAATTCCCATGTGTTATTCTTTTTAATGGCTTTGATTTCATCATCCATTGTACTTCTCTATTTTTCATCTTGCACAACTTTTTAGAAGTGCAATGGTTCATAATCAGCAAAAAGAAAAAAAAGTGTGAGATTTTCAAGTCAATCAGTCACCTCATAGAGATCTTTAAGACTTCATATGTGTAGATGGTGGTGAATTTTATTTATCATTTCGTATTGGTGAAGTAGGTGGTGTTGCGTGCTCTTGTTGACGTTCATTTAGTTGCTTTACTGGTCTTTGCTTTATTTCATCAAACTAAGGAAAGAAGTTGAATTCATCTGTGGAAGAGTTGAACTCCCATTCACATTCTTCATTAAACATCACATCTCGACTGGTCAAAAACTTCTTGCTGTTTGGATTGTATAGTTTGTACCCTTTTAAATGAGTAGAATAACCGATGAAGATGTATCTTTCACTTTTATCGTTAATCTTGGTTCTTCTTTTATCTGGTATATGAATATGGGCTACATTTCTAAATACTCTGAAGTGAGAAATTTCAGGCTTTCTTCTATTCCAGGCTTTTTGCAGTGTCTTTTCCCAAACACTTTTTATCGGAGATCGGTTGGATAGGTAGACTGTTGTAACCATTACTCCAGCCTAAAATGCTTTCAGCAAATGTTTGCTTTTGAGCATGCTTTGTGCCATAGGATGGTTTTATTTTTTCTTTCTGCAATGCCATTTTGTTATGGAGATCTCGTAATAGTGAGAAAATGTCGAATTCCATTTGTTTCATATTGGAATTCTTTTGAAGTGATTTTTCCTCCTCGATCTCATCTCATTGCTTTAATCTTTTGACCACTCTCATTCTCAATAGTAGGTTTAAATGTTTTGAATACTTCAAAGACCTCTCATTTTTGCATTAAGAAATATACCTAAGTTTTTCTTGAAAAGTCATAATAAAAAGAAGGAAATAGTTATTTTATTGATAGAGCTTGGAGTAATTAGCCCACACACATCAGTATGAATGAGCTCTAATGGCTTTTTGGCTCTTGAGTATGATTCCTTAGGAAAAATATTTCTAAAATGCTTTCCAAGTAAACACCTTTCACAAAACTGATATGGATGTTTAATGCAAGGTAGTCCTCTCACCATTCTCTTCTTCAATAATAGTTCCAAGCTTCCAAAGTTGAGGTGCCCAAATTGAAGATGCAATAACCAAGATGCATCTTTGTAACAAGCTTTCAAACACTTTGCAACATCATTTTGAATATTCAAAGAAAATAGTATATTCTTTGACATTTTTACTTTGGCTATTAAATCTCCCTTGCCATTTTTTATAAAAAGACAATAATCTTTTATGTAAAATACAGCTTTTTCTAAGAGCTGACCTATAAGCAAAATGTTGCATGTCATATTAGGCACATGATAGACATCAGAAATTAATTAATGACTACCATTTTTAGCACAAATAAGGATGTTACCTCTTCCATTTATTAGTATTTTTTAATCATCACCAAAAGAAACATTGTCAGCCATTGATTTGTTGAGTTTTATGAACATACTTCTCTTTCCACACATATGGTTGCTTGCACTAGTATCAAGGTACCAAGTATTTCCTTGATCTATAACATTGTCTCTATAAAATAGTATTACTATCTCCTTTTCCCCAATTTTTACTTCTACATAATTGGTCTTTTCTTTAACCTTATTGCTTAGAACTCTACATTCTGATGCATAATGCTCATAATTCTGATAATTATAACATTGAACTTGGGATTTATTGTACCTTCAGTTTGGATTGCCTCTCCTATGAATCTTTATAGAACTCTCACCTTTCTCATAGTTGTTGAAGTTGCTATTGTAAGAACTCTAACCTCATCCACGCCCACAACTTTCACTTTATCAGTGACCTTTGCCTCTGCCTCGGCCATGTTGATTTCTTTTATTGCCTTGGCTTTCATACATATCTTTGAGTTACAGTTTGAGGAGTAGCATAAAGATTCCTTATTTCTTCTTATGATTCTCTTCATAGGCTTGTAATAAGCCTAGAAGTTGCT
Source organism: Mallotus nudiflorus (assembly GCA_947683625.1). Classification (NCBI taxonomy): domain Eukaryota; kingdom Viridiplantae; phylum Streptophyta; class Magnoliopsida; order Malpighiales; family Euphorbiaceae; genus Mallotus; species Mallotus nudiflorus. Next base: position 269,899 of record CANTUR010000556.1, read on the forward strand.
CAATCTTTATTTCCTCTAGGTCTTTAGTCTCTTCTATAGTTACAACAATTTGCTCAAACTTTAGGTCTAATGACCGGATTATCTTTTCCATTATTCTCACATCTTCTAACTTTTCACCATCTTTTAGTTGATTAAAAATAGCCAAAATCTAGAAAAATAATAAAAAATGGTCTCACCTTCTTTCATGTACAGAGATTCAAACTCTCCTCTTAAAGTTTGAAGACACACCTTCTTCACTTTTCTTCTCCTTTTAGATGATGTTTGGAGCTTTTCCTTATAGCCTTTCTCTATGATATCCCAAATATTATGTGCACCAAAAAGAGCCTTCATTTTGATACTCCAATTGTTGTAATTATTGTTGTTTAGTATTAGAACTTAGAAAGATGCCATACTATTTGCCATATTGCTTAATTTGGAAATAATTTACAAAATCTAATTGGACAGATGGATTCAAAATGCCAAAAAACCTTAAGAGGGACTTCAGTCAAAAAGTCAACTTTAGTCAATGGCTCGGTTAAACGACTCAACCAACAGCTTACCGGCTTGATCAAATGGCTCGGTCAATAGCTTAACAGCTTGAGCAATGATTCGACTTGGCTTCAACTCAGTGAGTTGATTAGGTTTCTGGTAGTAACTTCCGACGGTGATTGGTAGCGTGTCCGACCTTCAATTAGGATGATTTTAGTGGTATTGGATTCATCTTTCTAAGAGCTTTGATTTGGTATACTACATGCCAATATTTGGCTTTGATACCACTTTGTTGAATACTAACCACTCAAACAATCTTTATTAAACCCTCTTAAACTCTCAAAAACATAAAAAAAAAGTTTTTGCAACTCTTATAACTTAAGCTTTTATATTGTTATTGATACTTACAATGCAGGGAAGAGGGGATATTTATACTAACCCCAAACTAATATAAACCATTTAATATGCTCATAAATAAATTAATAAAAAATTTTTAAAGCCACACACATTATATCCAACACATAACACTCCACTGAAAAATACAAGTGGAAAGACAACTTCACATGGTCTTAATCATCATTCCTCTCTTTTAATCTTAGCCATAACTTTTCTTCTTTTGATTAAGACCATATAAACAAAAAAATTTTAATTATTCAACATTAACTTCAAGAGAAAATGAGATTAATCCCATGATAATAAAGATCATGACTAGTAATAGCTTCATCATCAAACTACACAATAACTTTGATTTATTAGAGTCTAATAGGTAAATATAGGAGAGCAATTTAATCTTATGTGGTTAATGAGGTGTGATAGAATTGGCAAAAATCCATCTCCCTATTAGGGGCTACAATTGAGTTATGGTAGACAAGGGAATAATGATGTACTTAGTAGTGATGTAATGGTGATGTGTTGGAATAATAAACTTGAATTTATTTTTAGTATTTTCTTTAAATAACATTTACTATATATAAACAATGGTTTATATTAATAATAAATCATAACCATTGAAATTTTAGTAAAGGGAATAGTATAAATAATGTAGTTCTTTATTTGTAAAATATGTGAAATGAAAAATAAAAATATTAATTCGTAAAGAAGAAAAATTTTATTCTTCTGGGTTGTAACTCAAGTCATATATTTTCTTTTTTACATTTAAAGAGTGAGTTTTAGAATTTGAAATTCTAACTCACCAACATTTGGTATCAAAGCCAAAAATTCCTTACCCAAATTTGGTTCTATATTCAAAATGGCCTTAAAATTTGTACAAACACAAATTCCTAAATTGACAAAAGAAAACTATAAAAATTGGTGTATTCAAATGCAACCATTACTTTCATCCTAAGAATTGTGGAAAATTGTGCAATATGGTTTTGAAGACCCATTGAGGCATGAATTAGTACATATACAACATAACATATGAATGAGTTAAAGGAGATGCAAAAGAAGGACAAGGAGGCATTATTTCTTCTCTACCAAGCATTAGACGAACAAACATTTATTAAAATTGTAGAAATAACTTCGAGCAAGCTAGCTTGGGATACACTTATAACCATATTTAAAAGAGTTATTCGTGTAAAGAGAATACACTTGCAATCTTTGTTAGCTAAATTCGAGGCAATTCATATGAAAGGTGATGAGTCAATCTCTGACTATTTTACACGATTGCTTATAAATGTGAATCAGTAAAAGTAAAATAAGGAGAAGATCGAGGATGTTTGAGTCATTAAAAAACTACTTCGATCTCTTATTCCAAAGTTTGATCATATTGTCACAGCCATCGAATAATCTAAAGATTTAGAGAATCTTACAATTAAAGAGCTTCTTGGAACTTTAAGTGCATGAACAATGCATTCAAAATAATGTTAACTCTACTATGATAGAACAAGCACTTGAGTCCAAATTAATACTTTGTGAGCAAAAAGGTGAATAAAAAAAAGGCAATAGTCATGGAGGCAACAACTATGAGCATGGTAGAGGTCATGAAAATTATCAAAGTCATGGCCAAAATTATGTACATAGTTTTTTCCTTGAAAAAGGAGTTGCAAAAGGAGTTAAAACTCTTAATGATCGTCGAACACCAAAAGAAATTCAATGTTACAATTGTCATATGGATAGGCATTACACATTAGAATGCTGGAATAAATCTGTACAATAAAGGGATTAAGTGAATTATATTAAAGTATCGAGAGTCGAGGAATATGAACCTATATTACTTTTGGCACATTAAGAAGTCATTAATCAACAAAATATATCGTTTCTTAATTCTGGAGCAAGCAATCATATGTGCAGGAGAAAATATTTTATAGATCTTGATGAAAATATTCAAGAGAGTGTTAAATTAGGTGACTTTTCCAAGCTTCGAGTGGCAGGAAAAGGAAAAATCAAAATTCTTTTGAAGGATGGAAAGCCAAATTTTGTTTCAAATGTTTATTATGTGCCTAGGATGAAAAGCAATATACTTAGTATCAGATAACTACTAGAGAAAGGGTTCATTGTACACTTGGAAGATGGTAGTCTTTATCTTAAAGACAAAAATGAAGACCTCATTGCACGTGCCCAAATGGCAAAGAATCATATGTTCCCATTACATCTTAATACAGATGTACATAAGCATTATCTTTATAGTCTTATAGAAGATAAGTCATGGAAGTGGCACTTGCACTTTAGGCATCTTAATTTTAATGGCCTAAAGATTTTATCCCAAGAAAACATGGTGTGTGGATTACCTATGATTAAAGATCTGGAAAAGTTAGTGAAGTATGCACACTTAGTAAGCAACACAGAGTTCCATTTCTTAAAGGTTTTTCATAAAGAGCAAAAGTACCGCTAGAGTTAGTGCACATCGACATATGTGGACCATTAGAACTAATGTCTCTTAGAGGTAGTCGTTACTTCATTACCTTCATTGATGATTATAGTAGAAAATTATGGGTATATCTCTTAAAGGAGAAATATGTTGCTTTTGTTACCTTTACACATTTTAAAGCATAAGTTGAGGTGGAATGTGGACATCATTTAAAGATACTTAGATCTAACTGAGGTGGGGAATACACCTCAACACTTTTACAATAGAGAAGGTGTTCGATAACAATTCATAACTGCCTACACTCCTCAGCAAAATGGCATTATAGAAAGGAAGAACCATACAATCTTGGACATGACAAGGAGCATACTAAAGGAGCAAGGATTGCTAAAGCAATTTTGGGTATAAGCTATAACATGGACAACGTACATTCTCAATCAATGCCTAATTAAAAGTGCAAAGAATAAGACATCGCATGAACCATGGAGTGCTAAAAAACTAAATGTAGAGCATTTACAAGTATTTGGGCACATCATATATGTCGAAGTACTAGAGGCAAGAAGGAAAAAGTTGGATGATCGAGGTGAGAAATGTATCTTTATTGGATATAGTACACATTTTCAAGCTTATAAGCTCTACAATCCAACTACTAAAAAAGTATTGGAAAGTAGAGATGTAATCTTTAATGAAGGTAAGTCTTGGAAATGGGATGATGACAAAAATGAGAATAAAGGAAACATTTTGTTTAAGGAACCTAATACTCAATCTGAGATTCCATAGACAAGCAACCAACAATGCCCTCAAGCTCATTAAAAATTCAAATTTCACTGGCTTCGCCGTATATAAGTAGTAGTTCATCGTCAGAAAAATTAACTACATCACTACAAAACCTATCAAGATGAGAATTCTATAAGAAATTTATGAAGTGACTGAAGAGTTTGATTATATAAACCTTTTTTGTTTATATGTAGATAGTGAAAATTTAACCTTTCAAAAGGCTATAGAAGAACAAGTATGGAGGTCTAAAATGAAGGAAGAAATATAGGCGATTGAGAAACATAACACCTGGGAGTTGACAACATTACCAAAGGGTCAGAAAGCAATTGGGGTTAAATAGGTGTATAAAATTAAATGAGGAGCTAATGGTGAAGTGGAAAGGTACAAGGTTAAACTTATAACAAAAGGTTACAAACAAAAATATGAAGTTAACTATGAAGAAGTTTTTGCACTAGTAGCTCATATTAATATAGTGAAAATGTTGATATCACTAGCAGCACATCATAATTGGAAGATCTATTAACTTGATGTAAAGTCTGCATTTCTTAATGGTGTTCTTGAAGAAGAAGTATATGTTGAACAACTAGAAGGCTTTGTGATAGAATGGCATGAAAACAAAGTTTATTGTTTAAGAAAAGCACTTTATGGATTAAAGCAAGCATCACGGGCATGGAATTCATGGATTGATGGATACTTGATTAATAATGGTTTCATTAAATGTCCTTATGATCACGCAATTTATGTAAAGAAATCTAACTAAGAAGACATTCTCATAATTAATTTATATGTTGATGATCTATTCTTTATTGGAAATAGTAAAAAATTGTTTTAAGTATTCAATACTACTATGTTCAATGAGTTTGAGATAATAGACTATGGATTCATGACATACTTTCTTGGTTTAAAAGTTAAACAACACCATGATGGGATTTATGTATCTCAAAAGAAGTACGCAAAGGAGATTCTTGAAAATTTCAAAATGGAGTAATATAACCCAGTAAGTACTCCTGTAGCAACAAGAATTAAGCTAATAAGAACTAGAGATGATGAGACAATTAATTCAACATTATATAAAAGTCTTATAAGAAGCTTAAAATATCTAGGTATCACAAGGCCAAATAGTGTCTATGGAGTAGGGCATGCAAGCAGATACATGGAAACACCAAGAAAGCCTCATTGGGATGCTATTAAGAAAATTCTAAGGTATACTAAAGGTACCTTAGATTATGGAATGTTTTATGCTTATGGCGATAACGCAAAATTGATTGGTTACTCGAATAGTGACTGGGGAGGTGACAAAGATGAAAGAAAAAGTAAAACAGGATATGTTTTCTATTTTGGTTCAACAACATTTACATGGACATAAAAAAAGCAATGATTGCATTATCAACATGTGAAGCAAAATATATAGCAACTTCATTAGTTGCTTATGAAGCAATTTTGTTGAGAAATCTCTTGAAGGAATTAGGCCATCCACAAGATGGTGCAACAATAATTTTTGTAGATAACATGTCAGCATTAAAACTTTCTAAGAATCTAGTTCAACATAGGAGATGTAAGCATAATCATACAAGATATCATTTCCTCATAGATCATATGAAACAAGGAACAATTACCCTAAAATATTGCAATACAATGGAGCAAGTTGCTGATATTGTAACTAAGCTATTACCAATTAATACATTCACTAAGCTGAGAGCAAAGCTTGGAATGAAGATGGTTCAAGTTTGAGGGGCGTGTTGGAATAACAAACTTAAATATATTTTTAGTATTTTTCTTTAAATAACATTTACGATATAAGCAATGACTTATATTAATAATAAATTATAACCATTGAAATTTTAGTAAAGAGAACAATATAAATAATGTAGTTCTTTGTTTATAAAATGTGTGAAATGAAAAACAAAGATATTAATTTGTAAAAAAGAAAAATTTTATTCTTCTTAGTTTTATTTTTTTGCATTGTAACTCAAGCCATATATTTTCTCTTTTACATTTAAAGAGTGAGTTTTAGAATTTGAAAATTCTAACTCACCAATATGATTCAGAATTCTTTAATCTCAAAAAAAAAAAAAATCTTATGCAACAAGAACTTGGAAATAAAGGGAAATATACCAAATTTTGTGTTAAAGAAATTACCTCTTAATGGCTAATATTGGATGTTGCTGGATAGATGGATAGTAGCCTATGTTGCTAAGTTGCTTATATGAAGTATCGCACTAGAAAAACTTGTTCTATAGGCTTCAACTGGCATGGGATTTTGATGATTTAGTGGTATGAATATGGATTCTTCTAAGAATTAGGTGACATCTAATTTGTTACTAATTTCTAAGTTAGTCAACCATTGTTTTTCACTTTATTTTAGGCTAGCAATATGACTCTATAGTCCAAAAGTTGCTATTTATATTTTTTTTTTGAAAATTGGAGAATGAGGGATGGAAGGATTTGAACCCTCTTATCTTATATAGGTGTCCAGCCTTCTACCACTAAGTTAAGGAAAAATGACACTGCTATTTACAAATTATTAAAAACTATTTGTTTAAATATCCTTTAAAAATCCTAAAATGTAGCGTTTGAATATTATTATTTTTAATTTGTGAAATTAATATAATTTAATAAAGTAGAACTGTCCCACATTGTGTAATACATTAACATTTAAGTTATTTGACATTCCTATTAATTCAAAAAGAAGTTGCTACTATTATAATATATGATTTTTCTTAAATTCATTTTTTGACATTCAAATATTTGAATGAATTATAATTCATTTAAAGTTTTTTTTGGAAGTATTAGTAATAATTAATTTACTTAATTTATTATAGTGATTAAATAAACTTTTGCTGAGAGCAACCATTTTTAGTATTAGTAAATATATATATTATTATAGTAATTTTTTTTTGAATTAAACTAATAATCATTGAAATTATCTAGTAGAGCTTTTCAAGTTTAAACAATTTTTTTATATTCAAATTATGGTATATGTAATTATATTAATGTAATTGTTGAATGACTTTATTAAAAAGTTGTTAAAAAGTTTTTACCATCTTCCAATATCTACCCAAAAAATTAATCTTCATTAATTATCTCATTGATCTTTAAATGAAATTTAGGTTAGAAAGGTTTTATGTTCTTATAATTTTTTAATTTTTCATTCTAATTATTATGAATGGTATAATTTTGAATGAGATTATTCTCTATATTGAAACAAGAGATAAAAGAACAACATATATACACATTCAAGGAATAAATATTCCTGTATTAGAGATCTCCTACAACTATTAGGGTTATAAAACAAGTAAATACAACTGTGAAATATTCCTAATTCCTAATTAAGAAGAATTAAATTTATTTCTATCTATATGCCCCCGCAAGATGGAGCTCTAAGAAGAGAGGCCAATCTTGTTTTGAAGAGTGACAAATTGAAGTTAAGGAAGTGGTTTGGTAAGGGCATCAGCCAATTGATTATGGTAAAGACATGGGCAGCATAAAGGACACCTAATTGAACTTGATCTCAAATGTAATGATAATCTAAGGCTATATGCTTTATGCGCGAGTGAAAAATAGGATTGGCACAAAGCTGAGTGGCTTTAACATTATCATAATAAATCACAGGGGAATGTGGAAGACTAATACCAAGTTCACTGAGCAAGGAATAGAGCTAAGATAGCTCTATAGTGGTAGCAGCAATTGATAGATATTCAACTTCTATAGTAGATCGAGCAACCGTACGTTGTTTTTTAGAGCTTCAAAAAATTGTAGTATGACCAAGGTATACAATGTAAGCACTAGTGGAAGTGTAATCATCCTTATTGCCCGCCCAATTAGCATCGGAAAAAGCATGAAAATAGAATGGATAATGACGATGAAAAGTGAAACCAAAATCCAAAGTGCCACATAAATAGCAAAGCAAGCATTTTGCAGCAGTCCAATGCTCCATAGTAGGACGATGCATGTACTGTGAGAGCTTGTTAATGACATAGGCAATATTTGGATGGGTGAGAGATAAGTAATGAAGGCTACCTATGACTTGACAAAATTCAGTAGGATCAGATAAAGTAGTTTCATGATCTAAGTTAGAACATGTTGAGTTGCCAGAGGAGTGGACACTGGTTTGGCATTGAGCATTTTAATATGAGTCAATAAATCAATAATGTAATGCCGTTGAGAAAGAAGAAGACTAATGGAATGAGGAAGAACTTCAACACCCAAAAAGAAGTTGGGATGACTTAAATATTTGAGAGAAAAATGATCTAAAAGAGATGAAATAATACATTGGAAAACATTATCAAAATTACCAGTGACAATGATATCGTTAACATAAATAAGAATATATATATTTAAGGCATCAACGTTGTACATAAACAAAGATGGATTAGCATGTGAGTTGGTGAAACTAGAGAGAATTAAAAATTAATGCAACTTATGATACCAGGCATGGGGTGCTTGTTTGAGCCTATAGAGAGCCTTACACAGGCGATAAACATGAGTGGGTTGATCTTTGTTAATAAATCCGGGTGGTTGATGCATACAAATAGATTCAGAAATAATGCCCTGTAAAAATGCATTATTAACGTCTACCTCTCGAAGAGACCAACTAGAACTTATAGCAATACTGAGAACAAGACGAACAGTGGTAGGCTTAATCACGAGACTGAAGGTGTCATGATAGTTAACACCAAATTGTTGATAAAACCCTTTAGCAACCAACCTAGCTTTGTATTATCAAGAGAGCCATTAGGTTTCTATTTGATATGAAAGAGTCACTTATACCTAACAATATTATAAGATGGATGAAATGGAATAAGGACCCATGTTCCATTTTAAATGAGTGTGTTATACTCGTTTGACATTGCTTAGCACCAATACAGATGCTTCATGGCTTAGGCCACAAAGATAGGTTCATGATCAGTTGGAGAGTGAAGTTGAGTGCTAAGGGTAAGTTTATCAATGGGTTTGAGAATGTTATTTTTAGAACAGGTTATCATGGGGTGAGTTAGATGAGGAGGAGGTGGGTTTAATGAAAGATGGTCAGTTGAGTTAGATAAGGTGGGAGAGGGGAGAGGTAGAGTTTAAGAAGGTGTGTTAGCAGACAGGGATGACAAATTAGACGTGGAATAAGAGGGCATGATGAATGGCGAATTAGTACAAGAGGGTAGAGGGAGTTTAAAAATGGGAGGAAGTCAAGTATCAATATTGGAGGATAATAATGGAGAGATGAAATGCAACAGGATGAGTAAGGAAAGATTGATTCAATAAACTGCACATGACAAGAAGTGTACATATGATTGGTTTAAGGATAAAAACACAAGTAGGCACTTTAATAGAGGGAATAACCAAGGAAGACACAGGCTTTCAAATAGGGGTCGAGTTTGTAGGTGGTGTAGGGATGAAGTCATGGATAGTATAGGTATCCAAACACACGAAGTTTACGGTAATTGGGAGGAGACCTAAAAAGTTTAGTGTATGGAGAAGCAAGATGAAGAGTGGGAGTAGGCATTTGATTTATGAGGTAGACGGCTGTGGTAAAGGTATGATTCCAAAAAGAAAAAGGTAAAGAAGCATGACTCAAAAGAAATAGACCCGTTTTAAAAAAGATGCCATGAGTTGCTAAGAAGTGCTTAAGGGATTGATATTCCCCATCATTGTCAAAATACAAGGTAAGGATTTTAAGGTTGACAAAGTTTTCCACTAAGGCCTTAAACTGAAGGAACACATCATGCACATGGGATTTATGTTGAAGAGGGTAGTACCATATGAATTTGGTGAAATGATGAACAAAAATAATAAAAATAATATAATATTTAAAACCATAAAAGGAGTGAAGTGGGGAGGTCTATACATCGGAGAAGATTATTTCAAATGGTCGAGAATAAGTAATACTGGAATTGGAAAAAGGTAATATGTGACTTTTATTGCATTGACAATCATTATAATTATTAATGGTAGAAGATGAAAAAGACACACCTAATTAAAATTGAGACAAAACATGCTGGAGAATTGAAAAAGAAGGATGTCCTAATCTATTATGCCACTCAGACTAAGTGGTCTTGACACTAGTAAATGCAAACAAAGGGGATGACATTGAGAAAGATGGAATTTGGCCACTCATACACACCGTCTTTAGTTCGTCTTTGTAGTAGAGTTATCCTTGTCCGAAAATCCTTCACATAAAAGAGATTAAGTAAGAATTCAATGGACGTATTATTTGTTGTGCAAAATTTAGAAACAGAAATAAAGTTCTTTTTCATGGTGGGCATATGCAATATATTATGTAATTAAAAAGTATAGGCTAGAGTAGAGAGAAAAGTGGAACTAGTATGAGTGATGGGTAACCCTGAATCATCACCAATAACAATGCCATCAGCACCATCATAAGGAGTGTGAAAAGAGAGATTTCGCAAATAAGAAGCGACATGGTGTGATGCACTACTATCCAATAACCAGCTAGGAGTTTTTATTGATATGGTGGCAATATTGGCTCGAGGTAGCCAATTGGTAGGAGGTCAGTAGTGCTGAGGGTGTCACGGTTACCATAGTGACAGTTGTCTTAGGGCTGGATATTACAGTGGTTAAGGAGAATATGAGGTTTATGACTGAATAAAAGTGAATATGGGACAATGTTTGGTAGTATGTCCTTGTTCATTGTAGGCTTGACATTTCCCAAGATATGGTTATTATGAAGGTTGACTATTAGAGTATGTAGAAATTGGGTTATTGTGGGACGATAATGGGCGCCAAAAATTATGGCGTTTAGAGGTGGGGTTCATAGTCATATGAAGGGGAGTTGAGAATGGTTGAGACTACTTGAGTGATAGCTCCATATTAATTAGTTTTTCATAAAGCTCATCAAAGGATATGGTGGTATCATGTCCATGAATGCTATTGACAAGAGACTTGTGGTCATCATCTAATCCGTCAAGGATTTTGTCTATAAGATCTTCAGCATCCATAGGCTTGCCAAGGAGAGCAAGTTGATTAGCTCTAGTTTTGATGTACATTATATATTCAGATATGGTTTGATTGCCTTTCACAACATGCTTCAGTTGATATTTGATTTGTTTAATGTGACCTCGTGATGGTTTAGCGTATGTATTTGAAAGGGTAGTCCAGGCATCTTAAGATGTTTGTGCAAGTTGAAGAATTAGGATAACAGGTACGGCAAGGGATCCTATGATGGCATTGAAAATAAGTTTGTCTTGGAGAGTCCAGGTGACATATTTTGGACTTGGAGATGTGGTGTTGTTGATGATAATTGTTGGTGGTGGACATGGGTAAGTGCCATCCACATAGCCTTCTAAATTGTATCCAATTTAGGTGGCATGAAATTGAAGTTTCCATGATAAGTAATTAGTGGGTGTGAGTTTGACATGATTGTGAGAAGATATATTAATAACTAAGAGAGGTTTGGTAGAGTCTTGACTGGTGGGAATGATAATTTGATTGGTGGTGGTTGGTGTTGAATTCGATGTTTCTGAGGTTGAAAATGTTTCAGTCATGATGAATTGAGGAGAAAAAGAAGAGTTTTATAGAATTGAAGCAGAGGAGGCATGACCTAGGAGCTTAGGCTCTGATACCATATGAATGGTATAAGTTTGAATGAGATTATTCTTTGTATTGATACAAGAGATATAAGAACAATATATATACACATTCAAGGAGTAAATATTCTTGTATTAGAGATCTCCTACAACTATTAAGATTATAAAACAAGTAAATACAGCTGTGAAATATTCCTAATTCCTAATTAAGAAGAACCAAATTTATTTCATCTATATTGTTCATTGGCTTGTAATTGACATCAGATGGAGGTATTGTTGAATGAGCTAAATTTAAGAAAAAAAATTAAAATTCTTTTTATATATATTTGTCTCACTGAATTAAGATTTAATTTTTGTTTTATTATAATTTCAAGTTTTCAATTTAACCCAACTATTCAAATCCAAAATATTGGCTAGCAACATTGTTTGTAGAACAGTGTAGAATTTATTTATTAGTACTTCTAAAACGGTGTCATTTATTGTTTGCTTTATTAAAATGCTAACGTTTAAATTTTGCATCAAGAGAAAAAAGGACAAAAAAGAAAACATTGGAGATGCAAGGGATCAAACCCGATGCCTCGCATGCAAAGCGAGCGTTCTACCGTTCGAGCTACATCCCCATTTGCTCTTGAGTTTATTATTATTATTATTATTATGAAGCTAGCATAGCCCTCCACACACCTGAAGTCACTTCTATGTGCTACTAACTCTAACGTACGGTTGCTTCAAAATTATTCAAGAAAAGGGGATACTATTTCCTCACAAATCAAACAAATAATTTCAGTAAGTTTTATTATTGCGGTTTGTCACATGAATAATATTATGAGAAAATCTTATTTATACTGAATGTATTACATTAAATAGGAGGATTTAAAACACATCATTCAAATGTTATGTACTTAGTTGATAAAAACAAAATATATGTCTTGTTTTTAAATTTTACAAATATATAAGTGTAGATAAAAATCTTCCCTAGTATTATTGCAGATCAAGATTTTATGAAATATTCATCCTCCTTAGTTAATTCTTCTCTTGTATATGTGATAATTAAGTAATTTAAAAAACTTTATTGTGTTACCCCTATAATTAAAGCATTCTTTTTTTTTTCTCGGTGTTACGAGATGTGATCACCATAACATGAACTTCAATGCATTTAAATTAATTAATATTATTAATTTAGAAACACTGAAAAATTACTATTTCAATTTTTATAAAGTATATATATATATATATATATATATATATATATATCACTTGAAGGAAACCAACAAAACTCTGTACTAGCAAAGTGTTACCTTTTTCTTCATGGCTTGTCGTTAGATGTTGCTAACTTGTTGCCACTATACACCTTGCTAGTTGGCTTCTGAAGTATAACACTAATTCATTTCATCAGTTATATTTATCATTAGTTATATTTAAACTATTTAATCTCTTCATTAATAAAAAAATATGTTAATTATATTGGTAATTTTTAGAGAATTTATTATAAATATTCTTTGGTTACAACATTAAATTATAGAATACCTCTAATTATACATCGTAAATTATAATTTTAAATAATAAATTAGGTTTGCCTTCGGAGTTGGGGGATTTGAATATAATGCATTTTTTTTAGAGGAAGGTGACATCTAATGACTTGAGTGGGAAATTCTAAAGTTTTTTGATTTATACTTGCTTTAATAATTACCATAAGATGAAGACGTATTTTATCATCCTATAGTACTTATTAATAAAGTATATTTAACTTTGTAAAAATCAAGATAGCACATGACTTGAGTGCTTGCATAGTCGGTTTGCATTGCTTTTCACCTTATTTTCAGTCCAATGAATCCACAAATATATTACTCCATAGTCTATATGCACTATCATTGTTAGAAATTCATAATGACGTTGAAAATTTTTTCCTTCTTTTTTAGTACAATTGTTAGACTTGGAATCATTTTTTTAGTGCTTCATGACCGGTGGTAGCTCAAAAGATTTGACAATTTGATAAAATTAATGGAATGTAAGACCTTCGGTTATCGAACATCCTCATGCAAAAGTTCAATAAAATTTTATACTACTGACATGTTGAGCCAATTGTCCGATGTGAAAGGAATTCTGCTAAAATTGTAGCTTTTCGCCAAATTTATTCTTTAAGTAAAACACAAGAAATCATTATATAAAATTATTCTTCCATTCTACTAACTGGTAGCAATTTTCTCTTTCACATGTTACCTAATTAGTAGCAATTTTCTCTTTCGCATGTTACAGATATTAAAGTAGCTTGTATTTATTTCATAGTTTTCAATACAAAGCTTATTTATTTATTTTTTAATAACTGGGAGGTTGAGAGGAGTAGAGATCAAACACATTATCTCACCTTATAATATCCATGATTTAAGTTACTAGGCTACAAAGGGAGTAAAATTAAACCAACACACAAGAACAAATAGATAACAGTCTCTTGGCCGCACAATTTCCCTTAACCACCGTGGCCACAGTTATTACCTCCACGAACAATTATACATGGGCTAAACTCCGCTGGTCGCACGGGTCCTCTGTGAGCTTTAACTTGAGGAGAAAATGAAATTAATCCCATGATAATAAAGATCATGACCAGTAACAACTTCATCTTCAAACTGCACAACAACTTTGATATATTAGAGTTTGATAGGTAAACATAGATGAGTAATATAGAATTGGTGACAAACCTTATGCAACAAAAACTGGGAAAAGAAAAGGGAAATATACCAAAATTTGTGTTAAAGAAGTTACCTCTTCATGGCTAGTCCTGGATGTTGCTGGATAGATAGATAGAATAGCCTATGTTGCTAAGTTGCTTAAATGAGGTATAGCACTAGAAAGGGTTGTTATATAGGCTTCAATTGGCATGGGATTTTGATGATTTAGTGGTATTAATACAGTTCTTCCACGAAGGTGACATCCAATTTGTTGCCAATTTTTCACTTTATTTTAGGCCAGTAATAGGACTTTATAGTCCAAAAGTTGCTATTGATAAATCTGTCGAGTAATCTAGAGACTAATTTTCCAAGAGAGATGATAGTGCAATATGTTGCTGGCCACAAAACGATAAATTTATAATTTTTTGATGGCCATGAAAATAGAGAGGCAAATAAATAATTCTATGGATAGAATCCATTTTGTTTGTATTATGAACCGCACTACCGATTTTTTTCCATTTCTAAATATTTTGAAAGTTTCTTTTTATTAGGATAAAAAGTCTGTAAATAATTAATTTAATATAATTATATATAATAGATTTCGAATATGAGATTTAAATAAGAATGATTCTTTACCAACTGATTCTTATTGATTTTTAAGTTTATTTTTCAAATTCATCTTTTGACATTCAACTTTTTGGATGGATTCTACTTCATTTGAAGTTTTTTTTTTTCGGAAAGTGTGAGTAAACAATTTACTTAAATTATTAATAGTGGTTGAATGAACTTGTGCTGAAAGCAACTGCTTTAGTTTTCATATATGACAATGAAAACTACAGGGTTTTGTATGATTAACACATGCAACTGTTTGAGGGTTCTTGCATTGTTTTTCACCATTTTCTTAGTCCAATCAAAATTTTCAATTATACTCTTTCACAAATATTACTCCATAGTCTATTTGCAGATGATAACATTATCAGAAATTCATAACGATGTGTTAAAAAAAAAAAATTCTTTTCTTTTTTCTCTTTGTTTTCCTTTTTGAATTGCAAAAACATTGGACATATATATGATTAATTCTTTTTCATGCGATTAATGTTTGTTAAAGTTTCGTAATTGATGCTGATTTTTTTTATAGTGCAACTACAAAAATATTGAATATATAATTATTCTATTTTACGCTTTGTGACTGGCAGGTTTTTTAAAAAAATTTTGAAGAAAATTTAACTTGAAAAAAATTTGAGTGCGGAATCTTCAGTTATGAGATATCCTCACAAAAATTTAGTAAAATTTTATGGCACTAAACCTTCTTTTTTCTCTTTTGTAATTTTATATATTACTCCTTTTCTTTTCAAAGATGTAATTTCTAGTGAAATAAAACATTAAGCTAATAACAGTATTGCTAAATTTATTCTTGCAGTAAAACACAAGAAATCATCATATAAAATTATTCTTCCATTCTACTAATTGGTAGCAATTTTCTCTTTCAGATGGTGCAGATATTAAAGAAGTACTTATTTCATAATTTTCAACACAAAGCTTCGTTAAACCAACACACTGAAAGTAAATAGATAACAGTGTCTTCACGGCATAGTTTCTCTTAAGGACGGTGGCCATCACAGTTAATACCACTGCCAGGAATAACCGTACATGGGTTAGGACCAACTCGTGGCACTGGTCCTCTTTGAGCTTTAACTTCAAGAGAAAATGAGACTAATCCAATGATAATAAAGATCCTGAGTAGTAACAACTTCATCATCGAACTGCAGAACAACTTTTTATTAGAGTTTGATAGGTAAACATAAGTGAATAATATGATCTTATGCGGTCAAGAGCTAAAGCTATCTCCCCAGTGCGGGCTATAACTTAGTTATGGGTTCAATTCCCATGATTATAGTAAATGAAGAATAATGATGGTAATGCAGAAGTCTTTTATCTCTCAAAAAAGAGAAAAAACTTATGCAGCAGGAACTTGGGGAAAAAAAAGGGGGAATATACCAACACTTGTGTTAAAGAAATTACCTCTTCATGGCTAATCCAAGATGTTGCTGGACAGATAGACAGTAGCCTATGTTGCTAAGATGCTTATATGAAGTCTAGCACTAGAAAGGCTTGTTACATAGGCTTCAATTGGCATGGGACTTTGATGATTTAGTGGGATGAATACAGTTTCTTCCAGGAAGGTGACATCCAATTTGTTGCTAATTGCTATCAGTGGGATCTTCCAAAAAAAAAAATAAATAAATACCATGGGAATTGAACGTTTTTTTTCTCAACGTTTTTATATTTTTTTCCTAAAAGTTTTTTTTTTTAATTTTTAAGATATTATCTTCATTTTATTCTCAACCATTTTTTTTTCCCTATATATTGACTTTTGTTTTTCAAATGAATAATTATAAACTAAATATCTTCAATTGTTGTTAAACCAAATAATAAATATCTTCAATTAATATAACAACAATAAATGAATAAAATTTTCTTCTTTAAGGATTTTATTTTTTTTTTACTTTAATTTATTTATTAAAATAACTAACAACTTTTTTTTTTAATTATTTGATACTTATTGATCATTAATATGTAATAAATTTACAATACTTATGATGTATTTATAACATCAACCCAAAAAGCTAAAAAAATAAAAAAATCAACAAACCAAAACAACCGAAAAAATTAAAAATAACAATTGAAACAACAGAATAACAAAAATCAACAACAATCAACAAAACTTTATGTTGTTGATTTTTGTTGATTGTCAGTTGTTGATTATTGTTTAATTTTGTTGATTTTTTAAATTATTTTTTCATTATTAATTAAAAAATTAAGGTTATAAATAAAATTTTTACTTTTATTAGTATTAATGATAAAGATAATAATTTTTTATATATCTCATAATTTTTATTATTTTATTTTTAACAAATATAAACAAAGACAAATAACAAAACCAATTGAAAAGCATCAACTAAAATAATAAAATCAACAAATATCAACAAAAGCAGAAAAAAATTACAGTTGTTGATTTTTGTTTATTTGTGTTAATTTTTGGTGTTGTTTGTTATTTTTTAGTTTTTTCATCATTAATAATAAAATTAAGATCATAAATATAATTTTTACTTTTATTAATATAAATAATAAAAATAAAAATTTATTTGATATATTTCATAATTTTTTTGTTATTTTTATTGAAAAATAATTATTGAAGAATATGGATAATTTTTAAGTTAATTAGCTTAATTTTTATATTCTAAATAATAGTAAGTTTCAAAATAAAAAGAAATTGTTATTTTAAATATAAAATTAAATTATTTAAAATATACAAATCAAATATATACATACAATCAATTTAAATTAAATATCCCTTTAAAAATAATAAATAGTCTAAAATATAATAGAAAAAATGAAAAAAAAAAGATGAACATGCTAAATGCTAAAGTTCCAACCAAAGTTTTAAAAATAGACTAAATTAAGGCCATAGTTGAAAGTGAAAAAAAAAATTATGAAAGAAAATAAAAACGCCAGCCATAAAAGAAAAGATTCCCATTGACTAACCCATTAAGTGAAATCTCCTCTACATCTTTTTCTTTTCTGTCTTTATAATTTTTTGGTGGCTTAGGAAAATAAGGAGATAAAATAATAATTTCACAGTTCATGATCCACTATTTTTATGGCGGAACTATATGTGGATATTGTCAGTTTGATCGGCCTGCAACAAAAGCCCGATGATGAGAAAGTTCAAGTTTTGAATGTAAGGGAATCCCAAGACTTTTTTAAAATCGGCTTGGAAAGCTCAAAACACTAAGTCAAGCCCAAGCCTATCGCCTCTTGACCGAAGGGCCTTGACCTAGCCAGGCAATCGCCTTAACGAAGAGACGTCGCCTCTTTACCTCAAGCATCGGTGAGGCGACACCTCTTCACACCCACTCTTTGCAGTATTAGATATCATTAATGGCAATGGTTGGAGGCTTACCTGCTGAAGAGTTTGTCATTTTTAGACGTAAAAGAAAGGAAAAAAGCAAAAAAAAAAAGCATGGGGAATGAAAAAAGGTAAAGGGGAGAGGGTGAGAATGATTTTTGGGAAATTGAAAAAGGGAAAGAGTGAGAGACCTTAAAAGAAAGGTGGAGGGACATGAGAGAGGGGGTTAAGAATTTGAAGGTTAGCAACTTGAAAAAAAAATGTCTGAAAAAAGGACAAAAGGAGAGAAGTAAAAAAAGAGAAGAGAAGAAAGGAAGAAGAAGGAGAAGACTTAGGGAGCTAAAGACTTTGATTTCTTAGAGAAGGAAAGGAGTTTCTCTTGCATTCAAAGCCTCAAATCAGTCAACAAAGCTCAGAGGGCTTTGTTATGAGCATCAAGCAAGTCCAAGTCAATAAGCTTCCCCCTTCTTAGGCTTTAAGTCCTTTGTTTTCATTAAAAGTATTGATTCATTACTTTTTTATTTGTATTCTTGAATTTTATTGCTTATTTAAAGTCATATGTGAAGCATGATTATATGTGAAACTGAATATTGACTATTAATACTTTTATATTCGTGTCTGTTTCTTATTTATTTGCATGATCATTGAGTTTTTAAGATCTAAAAAATGTAGTCTATCTATGTTCCTATTGAAGAGATGACGACGTCTCTATAAAGAGACATCACCCCTTCATGATAAGGTGATGGTGTCATCGCCTCCTGGTCAGGGGGGACACCTCTTTGAAGAGGCGTTGCCCCTTGACCAGCATTTTGCCTGTTTCTGTCTTGATTTTTAACTATTATCTTGCATGTTTGGCATGATTTCCTTGTCTAATTTGTTATATTTCTTGATTTCATGCATGATTACCATGTTTGATCAATATTGTTTCCATGTATATTATTGTGTTATTTAATGGACTATTTATGAGTTTTTTTTAATGAATATTATTTGTTGATTATTTGTAAATATTATTATTGTTGTGAGATAGAACTAATTTATATTTGTTGCAGGAATCATTTCGTGATTCTTTCATCACTAGATGATTATTTTGATATTTTTTAGAATTTTTTAATCTGTATAATTAATTAATTTCTTTTCAGTTTATCTTTGGTTTATGTATGGTTTATTTTCAGTATTTTTATGTTTATTTATACCAAACATTATAATCCTTAATCCATATCCCTTTTATTTGGAATGAATGGTTGTAAATTATTTTTATTTGTTTTATTTGTGATTGAATATCGGGAATATAAGCATGAAATGAGACTAATGTGAAAACTTGGGATAAAATTTAAAAATGGAAAACCAATCACGATTAGCATGTTGATAAGGAAATAATTTAATAATCAAAGGTAATAAAATACAAAAAGCACATGGAGGCCAACTATAAGGTTGGGTGGGCATTCCAAAAACCCATACCCAGTTTTCGAACTTGATCTTTGATAATGGCTTCTGGGAACCTCTATGGAATCCAATTGCTGTACAGTGTGTCCTGGCTTTTATCCAGGTGGCGATTCCATCTCCGTTTTGGGCCCTAAGCCCACTATGTATTTCTTAGTGAGCCTCAAGCTCGTACAGTGTCGTGGTTGCCAACACTTGGGCGCGAGACTAAAAAAACTGCATCCTACAATGGCGACTCCACTGGGGATAGAAAAACTGATTCCAAGTGTTTTGTAACTTATCATCTTTGATTATTTCTTTATTTTCTTCGTAAATTGTGCATGCACTACACATTTCCACACAATGCACTCCAAGTCCTATATAAACTGATAATAATCTTTGCTTTGCTGCCTATGTTTCATTCAAACCTAATGGTGAGGTATTTGATTATTGTCAATCACGGAACGTACCTATCCCCGTCGCATGGACCCTTGAGTGGGGAGACGTAATGGATGTATATAGCTGTGAGGACCGAAGCTTATTACCCAAGACTCAGCTCATGTGGTGACCTAGCAAATTCCACTAGGACTTTTTTTCAAATGCATGTTTTTTATGCCATATGGTAATCCTTTAAATAAAGCCTAAGCCCATTATAAATAAACCTTGACAATATGGGACTCTCATGCCTATTATTAACCCATTTCAAAGAGATCTTGACAAAGTGGGCCTTCGATATCATTCTTTGCCCGTTTAAAATGGACTTTGGAATTCTTTAGAGGAATTGCCACTTATTTATACCATCTTGAGAGTTATCTTACATCCATCTATTTTATTATCCCCCATTGATAATCAAAACCTGGAAAAAAATTCCTAGGTCAAGGAAATCGCCATTAAACACATGTGTGGAGAAATAAGGGTGGAGATACTGCTAGAGAGCTTTTTATTTTTATTTTATAATATGTGTATATATATATATATTTTTTCTTACCATTAGGTTTGCATTTCATGTATACATGTCATGCATGTTTCTGACCTTCCATGGTTGTAGATATATATCCACAACAGTTTGCTAGTTGGAAGCGATCTGACATTGGCTGCCTAGTTACAATCTATAGAGAGATTAAGATGACAGAATTTGATGCTAAAGCCTTCAAGGAATAGTTGAAAGCTGAAATGGCCAAACAAACTAGGATGATTATAAATATAATTATAGGGGAAATGATGGGTACAACTAGAAAGGAACCAGCAGCACCTCAGCCACTAGCACCCCAACCACCAACACCTCAACCTCAACCATTTGATTTAGATGTCGAGGATCCTGAAAGGCAAGAGGTAGGGGATGATCAACAGACAGTATTGGCAGAATCTATTATCCATCAGAAAGAAGATGCCCTAGAAAATGCAGAAAAGCCAGACTGGGCTAAAGACCTTATTAAGTCTATAACTCAAATGCAGTTGATGATAAAGGAAAAAGGGATCGATGCCCTAATAAGCTATTCTAAGCTGAGCCTGTAAAAGATGATCCCCTATTACGGAAGTTCAAATTCGCTGACATAAAGATGTTCACTGGCACAGAGGATCCCCACCTCCATTTAAAGCAGTATGTGACTCACATGAAGACAACCGAACTGACTGAAGCATATATTGTCAAGCAATTCCCTCTATCTCTGGAAGGAACACCCATCAGATGGTATTATGCTCTAGAATCCCATGTTTAGGTTTATTGGGAGGAATTATGCGCTACATTTATCAAGCAGTATAGTCTCAATATTCAGATAGAGGATTCTTTGAGAGACTTGCAAAATGTGAAGCAGAAGTTCAATGAATCCTTTACGGATTATTTAATTAGGTGGAGAGCAAAATTAGCACAAATGAAGCAACGCCCGATAGAATCTGATCAGTTAGTAATAGCCATAGAAGGATGTGTACTCCCTCTCTCCAAAAAGTTTAGGGATTTAGGGATTCGAAACTTTGAGGAGTTATATAGGTTTAGAGTAGAGAAAGAATCAAACCTTCCATAACAAAAGAAGTTCTTCAGTGGAAGATCTGTGAACAGAGAGGGGTTTGGATCTGGTAGTAGAGTTGGATCAAGCAGAAATATACAAATCAACATACTCAGAAAGTCCTGAAGGTTTTATAAATTGGGAAGATAACTCTCCAAAGTCCTGGAAAAACTGAATAAGAATAACCTTCTACAATCCTTACCTAAACGACCTCCTTTCCCAAATGCAGACCCGAAGCTATACTATAAGTAACACCAAAACATTGGGCATGATATAGAAAACTGCACTCGCTTGAAACATAAGATTCAAGATTTGATTGATTCAAACAAAATAACCAACCCAAAAATTAAAAAACCAAACACCTAAAATAACCCTTTACCCAACTATTGAAATGTACTACCACCAAATCCCTGTATTCTGATGATAAACACAGGTCTAACAGAGGAACTAGTCATTAATTCCTTTATTGACGTTGTACCCACACTACCAAAACCACAACCAAAAGACCTAAATCTAAGACAGTAGGCCATTGAGTCTTATGTAAATGTGCTTGATATTTTGAGTTTTGATGATGAAGTGGGAGGAGTAGTTGATCTGTGGAAGAACAATAAGAAGAAAGCAGCACGATTCGTTGAGAAATCGGAGGAGGGAGAGGAAGAGGTGAAAAAGGATGAGGCAGAGAAAGGGGGAAGTAGTTTAAAAGAGGGATCAAAGAAAGATGAGAAAGCTGAGGAGATTATTAAGAACAAAAGAGACAAGAAAAATCTTGCCAGTATTTAGGAGTTACTTATGAACTCCCGAGCTTATCGGGAAGCACTGGTTATGGCTCTTGATCATAAAAAGATACCTTTAACGCACACTCCAGAGAAAATGGTAGATTTGCTAACTAAAAGCCCTCAGGGGGAAATTTTTTTCATAGATGGTGACTTGTCCTTAGAAGGAAGGGATCACAGCAAAGCCTTGTTCATTAAGGTCGAAGTGAAAAGCAAATTGACGTGATGTGTTATGGTTGATAATGGATCAACCATTAATGTATGCCCTCTAAAGATTGTACCAAATTTAGGCTTGACAGTAGCTGATTTGAAGCCCTCTAATGTAGTTATAAAAGTTTATAATGATACGAAAAGGCCAGTTGAGGGAACTTTTTGGGCTTTAGTCAAGACTAGACTTATTAAAGTTTGGGTTAACCTCTATATGATAGATATTCTAGTCACCTTTGCTATTCTTCTAGGGAGACCATGGTTCCATCCTTTAGGGGGAGTACTGTCTACTGTTCATCAAAAGATTAAATTTCCATATGAAGGAAGGGTGATTACTATAACGGTTGAAATAGAGGTTGCAGTTATTGCATTGAAATTAGCTCCTATTAAGATCCTGAACAACCTGAGTTTTGAAGTCTGTATGATTTATGAAGATGAGCTAAACCTGAAGATTATCAGTATGATAAAGAGCATGCAGTTCATGCCTGGGATAGGATTAGGGAAGAATCAGCAGGGCCCACTAGAATTCATTGAACCTAAAGTACTGATCTTAAAGCATGGGGTAGGATATCCAGGGAAAGATGAGTCTGATGAAGAGGAAGAGGTTGAGGGTAAGTTTAATAAAAATAAAATTAGGGCTAAGCCAAAGAAGAAGACGCTCTGGGAAACATTTATGGAGGAAGGTGCCAATTACCCCTATTAAGGTGCTCCCGAGCCTTTGATGATGGCTAAAAAGCTAGTCCCAATGTTCAAAATCTTCATGGAATATGTGGGTTGGATTAAAGAATCTGTTGTTGAAGAGCCTATGGTAGAAGAGCTGGTACTGACTTTAGAATCAGAAGGGGACATTCCTAAAGTGGAGCTGAAGGATGCTATTTACCAAGAAGAGGAATTCAACTTCGAAGCCTTTGTATTTGATTCTATTATGGATGTTTTCTATGATAACATTGAATTTTCTATTTCTAATTTATTTGGGACTAATGACATTTTTCTTTCTAAAGTTAATGTGATGAAGTCTGACTATGCTTACTTGTGTGATGTATTTCCTAATGGTTATGCTATGTGTGATGATAATTTCATGCATATGTTTAACATTAATTCGATGTAAACTGAATCATTTAATCTAGGCACAAGTGATAACCCTAGAAATATACTTATTGCTTTTGACTTAACTCTTGATGAGAGAGAAAAAATGAAAGAAACTCTTAAAAGAAGATAGAAAATATTTGCTTGGGGCTATGAGGATATACCTGGGATTGATAAAGCACATATTCTCATATCACACCGATAAAGTAGAAGAAAAGAAGATTAAGGCCAAAATGATCTCTCCTAGTCAAAGAAGAAGTAGAAAAATAGCTGAAAGCAAAGTTCCTAGAAGAGGTATATGACACCCAGTGGCTGGCTAACATAGTCCCAGTTCCCAAGAAAGATGGTAAAGTCAAGATTTGTGTGGACTATAGGGACTTGAACAAGGCTTGTCCAAAGGATGATTTTCCTCTACCACACATTGACACCTTAGTCGATAGTGCAACTTCCAGCGCCATATACTCCTTTATGGATGCCTTCTCAAGATATAATCAAATTATGATGGCAGTGATTGACAAATTGAAGACTTCTTTCATCACTAAGTGGGGTGTTTACTGTTACACAATTATATGATTTGGATTGAAAAATGCAGGGGCTACTTACCAAAGAATGACTACTATGTTGTTATCTGACTTGATCCATAA
This sequence comes from Mallotus nudiflorus, assembly GCA_947683625.1. NCBI lineage: Eukaryota > Viridiplantae > Streptophyta > Magnoliopsida > Malpighiales > Euphorbiaceae > Mallotus > Mallotus nudiflorus. The sequence goes on from CANTUR010000556.1 coordinate 294,193, forward strand.
AGAGATAGAAGTGTATGTAGATGACATGATGGTGAAATCTTTGACTAGAGAAGGGCATTTCAAAGTCTTAGACAAGTTCCTAGCAAGAGTTGAAAAGTACAACCTCAAACTGAATCCAAAGAAATGTATTTTTGGGTGACATTTAGGAACTATTAGGACACATTATTAGTAAGAAAGGCATATAGGTGGATTCAGAAAAAGTTAGAGCAATCAGAGAAATGCTTGCACCAAAGAATGAGAAAGAAGTCAAAGGGTTTATAGGAAGACTACAATACATCAACAGGTTCATAACCAAACTGACTACCATTTGTGAGCCAATCTTCAAGCTCTTAAGGAAGAATCAGTCAATCATCTAGGATGACAAGTGTTATTAAGGCTTTAAAACTATTAAGTAGTATTTAATGAATCCTCCACTTTTGCAGCTGCTAAGACCAGGGAAGCCCTTAATTCTATATTTGGCTATAGAGAAAGATGTGATTGGTGCAATGTTGGCTTAAGAAGGAGAAGGGAAAGTCAAACATGCTGTATATTATCTGAGTAAGAAGCTTCTACCCTATAAAGCCAATTACAGTCTAGTAGAAAGAACCTGTTTGGCTGTAATTTAGGCAATAAAGAAGTTACGACATTACTTCCAGTCTTACAGGATTCAAGCAGTTTCTAAGCACGATCCTCTTAAATATCTCCAGTAAACCTTGTCACTAACAGGAAAACTAGCCAGATGGTTAGTTATGCTTATTGAATTTGATATAGATTATATTACTAAAAAGGTGATAAAAGGAAGGGCTGTGGCAAACTTTTAGAATTTTTGGATGAAAATCTAGGGGCAATAAAGGTCCAGACATGGAAAATATACTTTGACGAAGCAGTGAATAGTAAAGGGGCAGGCATTGGTGTGATTTTATTCTTTCCAAAAGGAGAAGTAATTCTGATGGCAAAGAGGCTAGAATTCAAGGTCACTAATAATCAAGTTGAATATGAAAGCTTGCATTTTCGATCTAGAAGCACTTAGGAATGTGGGGGCAGAAGAGGTAACAGTGTATGGGGATTCGATGCTGGTAGTGAAACAGATCACTAAGGAGTGGGAAATAAGGGAAGACAAGTTAAAGATGTATTAGGATTATTTCAGCCATGATCCTATTGTCCTTCGCACAATATAGATTCATACACTTGGCCCGGGAGGAGACTCCGATGGCAGATGCATTAGCCACTTTAGCTTTTACATGGGAATGAGGCAGACGAGCAAAAATGATGCCTCTTATCTTAGTAAGGGCTTAAATTCCTTACTATGAGGAGATCAGAATAATCTCGATCGACCCAGTAGAGAAGCCTTAGTTTTTATGATCTATAACAATATCTTGAGATAGGAAAATTCCCAAAGGAAGCTAATAGAAAAGAAAGAATGTCACTGAGGATGCTCTCTCGATAGTTCATTAGTCATAACGAGATGTTGTACAAAAGGATGCTAGCTGGAGTGCACTTGAGATATGTTGATAAAGGTGAGGCACAGAAAATCATGGAAGCAGTTCATGAGGGTGTATGTGGGCCACATATGAATGAGACAGTCCTTGCTAAAAAGATAACCCGTCAAGGGTACTTCTGGCTAACCATGGAGGCAGATTGCATGAAGTATGTAAAGAAATGCCACAACTGCCAAGTGTATGGTGATGTGAGCCACCTGCCTTATATGAAAATACAAGGATTGACCTCTCCTTGGCCATTTGCATTCTGGAGAATAGACATTATTCGAGAGATAAGGCTAAAAGCATCTAACAATCATTTTTACATTATAGTGGCGATTGACTATTTCTCTAAATGGGTAGAAGCTGAGTCATTCACAATTATAGGGGCAAAATAGATGGCCAGATTTATAGAGAAGAATATAATTTGTCGATACGGGTTACCTCATTATGTCATCATTGATAATGGTGTACAGTTTAGGGCAGAAATGACCACTCTATTGGAAGAATACAAATTGAACATCATAGATCATCGCCTTATAGACCACAGGTGAATGGGGCCATAGAAGCAATAAATAAGAATGTGAAAAGAATCTTGGCCAAGATACTAGAAAATTATAAAGATTAGGCAAGTTACCAACAGTTTGCATTATGGGGATACATAACCACTATCAGAGCATCAACATGAGCCACTCATTATTCTCTGGTATATGGGTGTGAAGTTGTGTTGCCAGTTGAGGTTGAAATCCAGTCATTAAGGGTTCTCCTAGAATCTAAAATCCTCGAGTATCAGTGGGTAGAAAGTTGATTAGCACAGTTGACGTTGTTGGATGAAAAGAGGATGAAAGCCATTTATCACTTTCAGTTGTATTAGAAAGCATATCTCAGGCTTATAACAAGAAGATCAAGCCAGGTACGATCAAAGAGGGTGACTTGGTCATAAAACTCACTAGACCAATCATGACTGATTTGCGAGGGAATTTCAAGTTGAACTGGGAAGGTCCCTACTAAGTGAAGAAGCTATTTTCCAAAGGGGTTTGACTTAGAGGGAAATGAATTCAGAGAGCCCATCAACATGGACAAGCTCAAGAAATACTTTTTGTAAAAGTCTCGCTAGGGAGAAAACCTTAAAAGAGGCTGCCTAGGCAAAAGTTAGAGACATAAAAAGGAAAAGGTAAAAAAGTCCTATTGGATTGAAAATATGAAAAAGTAGTCCAGGAAAAAGTAAAGGACATGTAAAATGAGAGAGATATGAAAAGATAAGAAATCATGAAAGCATGCATACATGTATAAATAAAACATATTTTATATTTACCTTCCATTACTGCGTCACCTACATTAGGAAGTCCTTGTGGGCCTCAATCACTCAGTACATCTACTCCCCCTGATCTTAAGGTGTCTATTCCATTGATAATATTAGAACTAACAATGTGTTATAAGACTTGAGAACACAATTATGAAAGAAGGAAACTTACATGGGTAGTAGCCTTTGGGAAGAATGCTAGCTCCAAAGTCATATTCAACGTTAGAAATTGATGAGAGAGCTAACCAAAAGGAACCCAGCAACACATCAGTAGATCAGGAGTAGCAGTGAGTCTGTCGACCACTACCTAGGACTGAGAACTGGAAGGATCTGTTGATGAGGGCACCCTATAAGAAGAGCCCTCACCACCGGGAATGATGCACGAGCACTAATGAGGCCTCTTCTGTGCAGAGGGCCTAGGGTGAGGAGTAGGTGCCTTAGTAGCTGCCTAAAAGACAAAATACAAGTCAGAAAACAACATATGTAAGTAAATATAAAATAAGTAAAATAAAACATTGTATGCTCAATTGAAGTGCAAGTGCAGGAAGAGGCACTCGCTACAGAAGATGAGCTCGTGTAAAGTCCACATAGCGAGACTTCCTTCGCTCGCAATAGTTTGCAGCATCCTCTCCCTACAAGGCATGATTGAGCTCATCTCCCTCTAACTCATATGCCCAGAAGATATACCGGGGAGGAGCAAGAGGGGGATGCCTCACTCGGGCACCTGACTGCCACTGATGTATCCTCTCCTCAAGGAACTACACCTTACAATCAAGGCCTCTAAGTAAAACCCTCTTCCTAGACAGAGGGATATAGCAAATTATAGCCTACGTCCACCTTACCTAAGGGCCCTACAAGTTCGGACATAGCTATATGAATAAACAAGTAAGTGGATGAATCTAATTAATAAATTTATTGCTAATTCTAGTTACATTTGTAGGTACTTACCTCGTTGTAAGTGAGCGTGTATGGTCACTCACAGTGGATATGAACACGAGCCATAGGCCTCCTCTAAGCCCGGTTGAGATCCCACCTCGCCATCGCTGGGAAGGGAGTGTCACGGACCCTGGTAATCTCCACTATCAACTCCAGCTCTAAAGCCCAGTCTTACAAAAGAAGCAAAGGGTTATCAATGAAATCAGATTGCAACAGTTGGGATGGAATATAAAAGGAGAAGAGAAAGTAAAATACTAGTATAGCATGCCAAAAATGGCAAAGTTGCCTAGCTTCGCGTACCAGCTCATCTATGCTCCTATAAAGATAAGCTAAGGCATAACTACCCTAATAAAAGGTTGCCACCAAATCTAGATCCCTCAGAGGCATCAGAAAGCTCAAGTCCATGGAGCTGACTATATCGGTAAAGAGTGTAGTGCCTAACAGATAAATGAGGAAAGCACATACCAATTGGTTTATCTATAGGGGTGTAGTGGCCGCCTCAACTCTAGCATGAGTGTAGAAGCTCCTAATCAACTTGAGCTTCACTGTGTGGGTCCCCTTCATGTTTGGGACCATCCCAAGCAGATGCTCGATGAAAGCGAGACGATCCGAAGATAACTGGTGGAGGCTGGCATCGAAAGGAATAGAATCCCCAGCATAAGCGACGCCAGTAACTGTGGCAAAGGCTACTGGGTCCAAAGTGAACTCCCCGAAAGGAAGATGAAATGTGTGGGTGGTGTCAAACCACCTCTCCATCAGGGCATGTAAGGGCTGGTAGTCTGTACGCCCCTGCTGTGTTGGGAGTGTTAGGATAATGTCAAAGAAATCGGTTTCTGAACCCAATCTTTGATGGTGGCTTCTAGGAATCTCTATGAAATTCAATTGTTGCACAGTGCCGTGATCGCCAATACTTGGGCGTGTGACCAAAAAAACTACCGCCTACACTATACCAATATATTTCTTTTTTTTTTTTTTAAATAATTTGAAATGTAAAATTTAAACTATTATTAATTTGTAAAATTAACTTATTTAATTGTGTAATTTAAGACCTTAATGTTAATCTAAAACAAGTTGCTACCTTTAATATAATGATATGTTGAAAAAAAAAAATCCCTCTTCATAGTTATCACATTGATATTTGAATTTATTTTTCAAATTCAGCTTTTGACATTCAACTATTTGAATGAATTATACTGAGTTAAATAATTTAATCATCATTCAATTTTACATGTACTAAATTTTAATTGGTTTTTTTAGTAATTAAATTTTAATTTAAATATCATTAATAAGTTATCTGATGACATTTTGTTGATAAATGTCAATTTAAATTAATAATTGAAATGAAACCAATTAAAATTTAGTACCTAAAATGAATTATAAGTGAAAAGTTTGATAACCATATTCAACCAATTAATTAATCTTGTTAAGAAATTTAGTTGACCTTTGTCCAAAAGAAAAAAAAGAAAAAAAAATTGATTTGACCTGTATTAGAATAGTTTAGTTTACCGTTAGTATCATAAGTTTAGGTCATGTTTCACTCTGATATTAAAATTTTAATTTTTTTTTTCAATCCCAAAAATTTTATTTTTGTTTCAAATTGAAATACTTCGAATATATCTTATCAAATTTAACATACGTGACAGCCGGAATAAACATATTTTTAGTATATTTACCTTATAAGTATCTCATTAAACAGTTTAATTATTTTGTTGGTCCCATAAAACAAAATTGCTTATGGGCCCCATAAAATAAAAATTTAGCAAAATTTATTTTATGGAGCTCACAAAGTAATTATTCTGCTTAATAAGATGCTTCCATAGTGAATATACTAAAAATATACGTGTTTTGACTGTTATATATGCTAAATTTGATTGACTATGCTTGATGTACTTTAACTTGAAATAAAAATAGAATTTTTGAGACTAAAAATCAAAAATTAAAAATTTGATACTAAAGTGAAATATGACCCAAAATTATGATACCAATGATGAACTAAACCTATATTAGAAAGTACGAATTTAAAAATATTTTTATAATAATTAATTTTAATTTTAAATCGTCAATATAAGCTTTTTAATATTTACTTATTTTAATTTTAATTTAAAAATATTTTATTTATATGTATAGTTATGGATAATATCAATATTTAGAATTAAAATTAAATCTATATTTGCATAATTAATTTTTGTTGATTATTTAATTATGAATTTCAAAATTTTAAAATATTTTATTTATATGTGGAGTTTTGAATAATGTTCATTTTAAATTAAAATAAAATTTACAGTTGCGTAATAAATTTTTGTTGATTATGTAATTATGAATTTAAAATTTTTTTAATTTAAAATGTAGAATTCATAATATTTTATAATATATTTTTTTATAATCTAAAATTTTTATAATTTTATAAATATTAAATTTTTAAAATTATTTTAATTTCTCATAAAAAAATTATAAAATAATATTTTATTAATTTTAGTAATTAATATAGATTTTTTAATACAGATCAAAGAAATTTTATTACAAGGTCAATTAATGGGTTAAATGATGATTGTCAAACTTTGCATTCATTTCATTTCGAATATTAAAGTTTAATTAGATTTATTTCAGTCATCAATTTGAGTTGATATTTGACTTATATACTGATATGATGAATATATTTTTTAAATATTTCAAGTTAGGCTGCCACATTAGCAAAATCATCTATTGATTATATTTAAATTAAAGTTTGATTATTGAAAAATTTGTGCTGAAATAAACTATTTTTAGTTTTCATATGATAATGAGTCCTACGGGGTTTTGTATGATTAACACAACATGTAGCTGTTGAAGAATTCTTGCATTGCTTTTCACCTTCTTTTTAGTCTAATCAATAAAACAAATATTACTCCATAATCTATATACATATATATGCAGCAAGCATAATTATTAGAAATTCATAATTATATGTTGAAAATTTTCTTCTTCTTCTTTTTTTTCCTTTTTCTTTTTCAACTGCGAAAAGATTAAACATACAATTAATTCTCTTTCATGAAATTAATGTTTTTTCATGTTGTGTAACTGATACTGATTTATTTGTTTAGTGCAGTTACAAAAATATTGGATATATGATTAATTCCACTTTATGCTTCGTGATTGGCATTGATTTTAGAGAATTTTACTTGACAAAAATTTGAATATAGAATCTTCAGTTATGAGATATCCTCACAGAAAAGTTTAGTAAAATTTTACATGATTAAACCTTCTTTTTCTCTATTGCAATTATATATATTAGTATATATTTCTGGTGAAATAAAACATTAATGAATCGTTTGTTTAATGGAAAATAAGAGTGAGAATTAGAGTTGAAATGAGTGATTCTCAATCTTAATATTTGATTCATTAAAATTTTATATGGGAATAAGAATGGATTCTCCTATTAATGAGAATCACTCATTCCTCTTGTAAGGGTAAGGAATGTTTTTCATTTTCATATACAATCAAGTCAAATTAATTATAAATTCGTCATAAATTATTAATATTTATGAAATATAATATATTTTTTAAGTAATGAAATAAAATATATAAATATATAATAATAATAATTTAACATATTTACATATATAAATAAAATTGATTTCAATTCCAATTTCGTTATAAACTAAATGCTTTATTAAAATTTTTATTCATTTCTGATTGCCCTTTATTTCGATTCCAAATCTTAAAATATGAGCCAATCTTAAAATATGAGCCAAACGATTCCTAAGCTAATGCCAATTTTTGCTGGATAGATAGATAGCAGCCTGTGTTGCTAAATTGCTTGTATGAAGTATTGCACTCCAAAGACTTGTTATATAGGCTTCAGCTGGAAATATTATATAGTCATCCTGACTTTTTGATAAGTTTGTAAGTGAAATCAATAAAAATTAAATATATAAATAAAATGATAAAAATTAAAGTTAAATAGCATAAAAATCAGAATTATTATAAAATTTCTCCTTCAATTGGTATGTGGTTTTGATGATTTAGTGGTATGAATACAGTTTCTTTCAGGAATTAGGTGACATCCAATTTGTTGCTAATTTCTAAGTCAGTCAACCATTGTTTTTCACTTTATTTTAGGCCAAGAATATGACTCTATTGTCCAAAAATTGCTATTTATAAATCAATGAAGACTATTTGTTTAAATATCCTAAAATGTTCCATTTGAATTTTTACTATTATTAATTTGTAAAATTAATACAAATAAATAAATATTTTATTTATATATATAACTATGGATAATATCAATATTTAGAATAAAAATTAGATTAATATTCACATAATCAATTTTTGTTGATGAATTTCAAAATTTTAATATATTTTATCTATATGCAGAGTTTTGAACAATGTGGATTTAAAATTAAAATAAAACTTACAATTGAATAATATTTTTTCATTATGTAATTATGAATTTCAAATTTTTTACAATTTGCAATATAGAATTCATAATATTTTATAAATTCATAATCTAAATTTTTTCCTAATTTTACAAATAATAAAATTTTAATTCTAAATTATTTTAATTTTTCATAAAAATTTATAAAAAAATATTTTATTATTTTTAGTAATTAGTATGAATTTTTTAATATAGGTCAAAGAAATTTTTGACAAAATTAATTTATGGATTAAACATATTGACGGTCATCAAACATTGCACCTATTTCATTTTAAGTTTTAAACTTCAATTGATTTAATTTTGCTGATATAATGAATATTTTTTGAATATTTCAAACTCGACTACCACATCAATAAAACCATGTATTAATGATACTTAAATTACAATTTGATTATTGAAAATAAACCAATTGAAATTTAATATTTAAAGTGAAATTAGTGTAAAGTTGAGTGAGCACCAAAATATTTAACTTGAATTACACTCTATTTGAATTTTTTTTTTGGAAGTATTAGTAAATTATCCACTTAAATTATTAATAGTGATTGAATGAATTTGTGCTGAAATCAACTATTTTTAGTTTTCATATGGCAATGAATCCTACAGGGTTTTGTATGATTAACACAACATGTAGCTGTTGAAGGATTCTCGCTGTCAATGAGATGTGATAGAATTGTCAAAAAGACATCTCCCGACTGGGGACTACAACTTAATTATGGGTTCAATTTCCGTGATTATAGAAAACGAGGAATAATGATGTATTTAGTGGTGATGTAATGGTGATGCAAAAGTCTTTTATCTCCGAAAGAAAAAACCTCATGCGACAAGAACTTGGAAAAGAAAGGGAAATATACTAAAATTTGCGTTAAAAAAATTACCTCTTCATGGCTAATACTGAATGTTGCTGGATAGATAGACAGTAGCCTATGTTGCTAAGTTGCTTATATGAAGTATCGCTCTGGATTTTGATGATGTAGAGGTATGATTACAGTTTTTTCCAAGGAAGGTGACATCCAATTTGTTGCTAATTTCTAAGTCAGTCAACCATTGTTTCTCACTTTATTTTAGGTCAAGAATATGACTCTATAGTCCAAAAGTTGCTATTTATAAATCAATTAATGAAGACTATTATTTAAATATTTAGCGTTTGAATTTTTACTATTATTAATTTATAAAATTAATGTATATAATTTAGCAAAAGTAAAATTAAATCATTTAACTTTTCTGTTAATTCAAAAAGAAGTTGTTACTAGTAATATAATGATATGTTGAAAAGAGATATTCCCTCTTCATAATTATCACAATTGATCTTTGAATTTTTTTTTTATTTCAAATTCATTTTCTGACATTCAAATATTTGAATGAATTATACTTCATTTGAATGTTCGAAAAAAAAAACTTCATTTGAAATTTTTTTGTTTTTGGAAGTGTTACTAAATAATTTACTTAATTAATTAATAGTGATTGAATGAACTTGTGCTGAAAGCAACTATTTTTAGTTTTCATATGGCAATGAGTCCTACAGGGTTTTGTATGATTAACACAACATTTAGTTTTTGGAGGATCCAGAACGGATACAAATTAAAAGATATATAAAAATATATATATTGCCATAGTAAATTTTTTAACAACACCAACAACCATTGTAATTATCTAATGGAATTTTTTCATTTTTAAATAAGTTTTTTAAAATTTAAATTATGATATATATAATTTCAGTAGTTAAATTATTAAAAAACTTAATAAAATACTTTTATCATCCTCTAGTATCTACCCAAAAAATACATCTTCATTAATGATCTCATAGATCTTTGAATGGAATTTAGGTTAGAATTTTCTATGTTCTAATAGTGTTTTTTTAACTTTCCATTCTGATTATTATTTTCACATCGTTCATTGGCTTGTAATTCACGTCACATGAAGGTATCCTCGAATGACCTAATTTTTTTTTTAAAAAGGTTATATATATATATATATTTGTCTCACTGAATTAAGATTTAATTTTTTTTACTATAATTTTAAGTTTTCAATTTAAGCCAATTATAATTTCAAGTTTGATTATAATTAACACTTATTGCATTTACATTACAGAGAAAAAAGTAGTTAAGCACTGAATTAAATGGTTGGAATCTGATGCCGTTTAAGTTTCAAGATCTAACATACGTAGAAGTGTTAAATATTCATGGGAAGATTTTCCACCTTTCGGGATTCTACCCTTATCGAATCCGAATTAATTAAATTTTACGAGATATCGAATACTGAGTACATTAAATGAAAAAAAAAAGAAGCAGTTAAACCAAATTGTGAGTACGTTGAATAAAAGTTTAAATCAGGATAAATAAAATAAAATACAAGAATCATAAAATTTTTATAAGTTTATTGAGAAAAATCACAACGTTTTCCACTTTTTGTGTATGAATTTCCTTTCTCTCTTCTAACTCCGACTCCTATTCTTCCAACGTCTACTTTAGCGCTTCTACAAGCCTCTCGCTGTAGGCCATTCTTCACAGCATCACTGAAGATTTTTCATATTTCTGCTTCCAAAAGGGGTACTTTTTTCTCTTCCTTTCTTTCATACTAAATTTTAAAATTTGACAAAACTAATCCAATTTAATATTATTATTTATAATTTTAATACAACTGTAATTTGACAAAAAAAATTAAACTAAAAAACTAAAATGTTTGAAGTGGATTAAGTGACATTATTATTATAGTTCCCACATTCATATGAAGATTTACAAAGCGCATATATATATATATATATATAATTAATAAAGTTGAAGTGTAACTAACTATTATTATTAGTATTTAATATAATATGGGTAAGAAATTCATATAAATAGAGATTAGTTACGCCATATCAGAGGTCACTGCATATTTTACTTTTATTAAATTGTAATTGTGTTAAAATTATAAATAATATATTAAAATATGTTGATTTTACCAAATTTTAAAGTTATAAATTTACAAAATTAGGAAAAAAGCACCAATATACCATTTTTATTCGTCCATTCTAATAGCATTTCTCTTTTGAATAGTACAAACTAAAGTAGTATTTAGTTGAGAGTTTTCAACAGAAACAAAGCTTAATTAACTGCAAAATTTCTACTAAGAATGATTGCCACCACAGTTACCAGCACTTGGAATATTTGTACATGATGGAACACTTGGTGGAACCGGAGCTCTCTAAGCTTTCACTTGAGAAAAAAATGAAATTAATCCCATGAACAAAGATCAAGATCAGTAACAACTTCATCATCAAACTGCACGTCAATTTTAATTTATTACAGTTTGACCCTTAAATATTGGTGAGTAACATAAGCAGCGTATGCAACATTAAGAAACAAACCAAATTCTGTGTTAAGAAAAGGGTTACCTCTTCTTCATGGCTAATCTAGGATATATTGCTGGCTTAAGTGGTTGATAACTTTTTGGGACTATATATACTAATATGAACCCTAAAAGGGGTTAAATGCAAGCAGAAGCTTAATGATGAAGAATTTAAGTTAATTAGTTTAATTTTCTATTTTGAAATTAATTAGCTTGAGTTGGACGAATTTACAAGTTGTTGTTTCTATTTTAGAGTCAATAAAGAAGATTAAAAAATATTCTAGAAAATGTGAGAAGATTCAAGGATATTCCAAGTTAAAATCAATAAGTCAACAAGTCAAAGTCTAAGTCAAATAGTAAACAAGTTAAAGTTAATGGTCAATGGTCAACACGTGACATGACATGTGATATAACATGCTTCAATGCTTAGTTGTCATGAGTTAGTATTTTGCTTAATTGTCATGAGTTGTAATGAATTATTAATTTTGACTTTTCAAAGATGAGTTGTAATTAGTTATCCTATTTTGAAGAAAATCTCTTTAATTAAGGATTTTCCTATATAGGTATCTTTGGGAATAAGGAATAAAACCTTTTTCCTCAAGGATTTGGTTGCTTACATGTCTATATAAGGACTAACCCTATGAGAAACGAATTTAAGCATTGAAATATTAAAAGTGAGGTTTTTTCTTAAACTTTATTCTTTTGAAATTTTGTAAGTTTACTTGAATTGTTTCACTTCTACCTTTTATTACAATTATTAGGTTAGATTAGACTTAGAATTATATAATGTTCATATTTTAATAACTAAGTATCTTGCTTCGTTTTAATAAGTAAAGGGTTTAGTTTCATCAACACAATCTATTCTTAATGATCCTTAAGTTAATATTTAAAGTTGGATATGCGTTCTATCTCTGTTATAGATAAGGTTTATATCATATATACCTCGCTAGTTAGTTTATAAAGTATAACACTAATTTATCGTGCATTTGAATCATCTAATCTCTTTACTAATGACCTATTTATATGTAAGTTATAATTCTATCTACATAAAAAAAATTTACTTAATCTATAAATGTCCTGAAGAAAAATATACTATTCGATTATTTAACCTGCAACTAGGAGGAATCCGAATGCATTTTCTTCCGCATAGAGGTGACATCTAATGATTTCGAGGGATTGCTAAGTCTGTCAACTGTAATGATTTTCACCTTATTTTTAGTCCAATAATTTACAAATATATTGCCCTATATAGACTATATGTCATTATTACAAATTGATAATGGTATGTTGAAAAATTTTGCGGGATGGAGATTTAAACTTTTAGATCTAATTTTAGAGAACTTTTTTTTTTAAATTTAGAGAATAATGTGTATTTTCGGAACTAGTCTTACACGACTCTTAACGACCATGTCCACCACAGTTATTACCATTTACCACTACCAGGAGTAACCATACATGGGTTAGGACCAATTCGTGGCAGGCACCAGTAATAACTTCATTGTCAAAGTGCACAATAACTTCGATTTAATAGAGTTTGATAGGTAATAAAGGTGAGCAATATGATCTTATGTGGTCAGTGAGATGTGATAGAACAATTGGCAAAAAACCATCTCCCCGATGGGTGGCTATAACTTAGTTATAGGTTCAATTTCGAGGTTATAGTAATAAAAAATTTTTTAGATGTATCGTGAAATTAAATGTTATCTTTAAATAAAAATTTCTTTTCATTGTTCTGGTGCGATAAAATTCATTGACTTATAAAAAAGTTATAGATGAGAGGACAGAAAACTCATAATTAAAAGAAAAAATATTAATTTATTGTCTATCACAAAATTAATCATGGAAGAAAACGTTATGTCGAATTTTACAAGTGATAAAAAAACGAATCTAAGATAGAAACAGAATAAAAGGGTTAATTAGCATAACAAAGAAGTCTTTAGTTAGTTTAGGTTATATGTTTCTTATGTTGAAATCTAAGTAAATGTGGTTTCTATAATTTTTTTTATTTAATATATTTGGTATTTAATAGTGATATGAATTTTGACTATTTTAAAATTATAGGCTTATAAAATTAGACTATCAGTACCTATTTTTACACACAAAAAATTTGAATTTTATATTTTATTGAAGAGATTTGAAATTTTTGTTATTTGAATTAACAAATGTTAGATATTGTGAAATTTGAACACTTCATATACTTGTTACTAACTAGATAGAGATATTACAGTTGGGATATATTGTCAACAAAGGAGTTATTATTAGTTTAAAACTTTTTTTTTTTGACTGATCCTAAAAATAGTACATTACATACACAAAAATTGAAACCATAAGTTAATTTTACTATCATTAAAGGACAATCAACATGCAATCTTCCATTTCAATCCCTATATGGATGCTTGATAGCTTGCTTTTGGAACCTTCGAATCTAAGTCCTGCAAAGAATCAACAAAGGATAAAGTGAGAGGTGGAGAAAATCTCCACAAACTCTTTGATGCCTAAATCAGAGAATGTTGAGAGAGAGTTTAGAGAGATAAAGAGAGCAAAGAGTGTGAAAGACTAAAATAAATAAAAATGAGGGATATGAGGTCCTATTTATAGGGGTAGTGATGCTCAAACCTTAGAGGAATAAGATTTCTCTTTGATGTAGGTCTTATGCATATTCGAGGAGTATTTCTTCATGTCCGAGAATCTCCTTAATTAGGAATCCTCCTCCTATCTAATTTAGACATTCTTCATTTGCAATTAACCCCTGTACAGGAAAATAAACCCTTAGTGGAATAGGAATACGTATATGAGGTATTAAGAGTTCCCCCCGAAAGTATATTTATATATTTATATTTGATGTATCCTTATTTGATAAATGCACAGTGACAAATAATTTGGAATAATAATTCTTCTACTAGGAGAGTGATCACGAGCATAATTGCATATAATGAAGAAGGGTGATCTGCGGTGGCCAGCCTCAATCACAGAAAAGGGATGATGCTTGGTATTGAGTCTTGAGGTTGCAGTGTTTGAACATTTAAGCATGAAGATGCCCAACTGGACTTATAAATGCTCGGTGTTTTATGAAACGTCCCTAGAGATTAACACATCAGTATTATAGAAACAAACTGATGGAACCAGTTGTCGCTAGAGTTTTATGCTCAGTGTATTAAAAGCACAGCCCGAGTACCGAACCTCAGTACTATCGAAGCAACCTAAGGGTGTCAGCTTTAGTCATTGGACTTAAATGCTCGATGCATTAAAAGTGCAGCTCGAGTGTCGAACCTTAATACTATAGAAGCAACCTGAGGGTGCTAGCTTTAATCACTGGACTTAGATGCTCGGTGTAATAGAAGTGCAGCTTGAGTGCTAAACCTTAGTACTATTAAAGTGACTTAAGTGTGCCAGCTTTAGTCACTAGACTTAGATGCTCGTTGGCCAAACCTTAGTATTATTAAAGAAACCTGAGGGTGCCAGCTTCAATCATTGGATTTAGATGCTTGATGCATTAAAAGTGCAGCTCGAGTGCCGATGCAAAGGTAAAGATAGTTGGCAGTTGAATAAGCAAAATTGTCAATCACCATGCCTTTTGATATTTTTTTAAATTTTAAATTGTGTAACTGTCACATCTGTTCGTGTGTCAGAAGATGGGACATTTCGGCTGTCATAATGATAATTGCTCAGTTAATGGGCTTTTCTATGCTTGAAAATACCCTTGATGCTGGGTAAGAGAGATGTGAGTAACCATGAGGGTATTAACTGTCATTCTAGAACTTTCCTGTCCCTTTAAGTAGTGTATCTTCCTACTTATTTCACACTTTAGTTTTTCTCATATCCTTTATCTTTGCTAATTTTTTGTTTGCTCTCCAGCTTGCTAGTTCCTTTCTACTGTTATGATCTCAACATTTCTTTGAAGAAAATCTTGATTTACCCAAGTGAAGATTTTTCTTCTCTATCTATTTTTATTTCTTCTCTATAGGCTTTTATGGCTTTGTAAGATCAAGTTAGTTCAGATCTCTTTGCATCTAGGATTGATGATCGTATGGTATAGAAGACATTTTAGCATTCCTCAGGAATATGCCTTATATAATGTAGATAAAAATTTCAAAGCTCACACCCCTCATGTAGATTGGTAGAAATTGGTTGTGTACTTTGATTAGTTAGAAGGGGGGTTGATATTTTCTTTAGATCCTTTCGTTAGGAACTTTTTTAATAGATACAATATAGCCCCTGGCTAACTTCTCCCTAACAGTTATTAGATATTGACTAGGCTTATAGAGTTGATGCATAAGGAGGGTAGAGAGCCGGATCTGGACATGCTTAGGTACATGTATAGTATAAGGGGGAGTTGATGTTAACTGTTCTGAACCATAGCATTTTTGTTAAGCTTTCGGACCTTCACAAGAAATGGAGGTGTAGATTTTTCATAGTTGAGCATCCATCAGATTTTATTAATATTCAGAGGATATGGGTCGATGATTGCTAAAAGGTGAAGTGTCCTATAAGATTACCCGAAGAAGATGCTAAATTAGTACTGAGACTGTATATTCAAAGTGTTGCTGATGGTACATCTGCTGAGAATCTATCATGGAGATACCTTCAGAGAGTTTGCCCTAAGTGTATAGATGTTAATGGTAATTTCTAAGATTCTGGAGATATATTCTGAATTTTATTCTTTTTTATTTATAGATGGCTGACTATTTTGCTTTTATGGATGGAATCTTTTTATATGAAGAGCTGAAAGAGTAGGTGGTACCTCAGATTGATCAATTTGCCCATGAAGTGGAGGTCTTGGAGGCTCGTTCTGATCCATGCCTGAGTGATAAAGGAAAAACCATGTTTAAGGCTACTCAAAAAGAAACATCTGAACTTTCTAAAAACTACTCCAGGGAAAAGGAGTTGGATGACAAGGAATAGCTTGGTAAATGGGTGTTTATTAATCACCCAAAACTCATCGAATGCCCAGATTTGAAAAGATGAATCTTATTAAAGATGAATCTTATTAAAGATGAAACCCCCAAGCGTCTTTAACCTTTAAGTTAAGGATCATTATACTGAGTTTTTATGATTGTTGGATGACATCCAAAGATGGCAAGAAGAGGGAAGGAGCGAGTTTTTCAACTCTTTAATTACCCATGCTCTAGACGTAACTTACCCGATCTCAACTACTATAATTATTTCCATGGATGTTTCTCTTTTTTTATCTTTCCATATTTGTCTGTTAGATGGCTCAAGGGTTGCTGTTGGCAAAGAATAATCATTTCATCCTTCAGAGTGAGTACAATATCAAGGAGGCCGAGGTTGGCACATTATAATTAACTACAAGAAGAAGTTGGATACAATAAAGCATGTCCTGAAGCTCGTCGAGATTGATAGTGCAAAGTTTAAATCAAAGATTAAGGTGAGCTTGAAGAAGATCTAGGAGCTTGAGCATTCATAAGCTCAATTTACATCAAGGATCAAGATACAGATGCCAAGCTTGAAACTCTAAAAAAAGAGTTGGTCGATGAAAGGAAATCCCAAGGCAATGATATAAAGACTTATCAAAAGATGGTAAAAGGATTTCTTAAGGCCTATAAATTTGAGGGTCAAAGGGTACTGTCATTTTAGCATCAGAATTTAGATTTTTTAGTCTAGAGAAGATAACTCCTAATGATCTGGTGCGGCTAGCTACTAAGGAAAATGTTGCCACTAAGTTTGCTCCAAGGATCCATAAGCCATTAAAGAGAAATTCACTATCGGAGCTACTTCTTCTGGTTCCAAATCCACTTTATTGCTTGAATCTCAAACTTCTGAAGATGTCAAACTTCTTCCTAATGACAATATTGTGCCTCCCAAGTCTAAGGCTAATTTATAAAATACTTAATGAAAATTGTCCTTCCGGTGTAATGTAATATTTTGAATGGTAAATAAAGTATTTTATTTATTAAAACTTGCTAAACTTCAAATATATTCATTGATAGTATTTTTTGAGACTGTCTAAGTTCTATAATTGAGGTAGATCTTTTCTTTGCTTATCTTTAATCTTGTATACCCCTTTAGTCATTTTTTCAATGACTTGGTAAAGGCCTTCCTAATTAGGTTCGAGCTTGCCTATTATGGAGCTGCTTTTGCTAATGTCAGCCCTTCTGAGTACCTAATCTCCGATCTTAAACAACCTTGGCCAAAAATGTTTGTTATGATACTTTGTGTTCCTCTACCTCTGAGCTTCTACTATAATGGATGCTCATTCACTCCTTTCTTCTAGTAGATCTAGGCATATCTGAGCATTGATGCTATTGACCTCATGATTTAGATCTTTAATTACCCAATAACTTAATGACCTGATTTCCCCTGGGATTATAGCATCGATCCCATAAGTCAACCTGAAAGGCATTTCTTCAGTGGAGGCTCTAGTGTTTTTCTATATGCCCAAATGACATTGTTGAGCTCTTTAATATAATTTTTCTTATTTTCATCTAATCTCTTTTTTAGTCCTTGCATGATGATTTTATTGGTGACCTTTGTCTGGCCATTTGTTTGTGAATGAGCTATTGAAGTAAATCAGAGCTTTGTATTAAGATTAAAATAGAACCTTCTAAATTTCTCATTGTCAAATTGCTTCCCATTGTCTGTTATCAAGGTGTGTGGTATGCCAAATCTACAGATGATTTCCTTCTAGAAAAAGTTTTGAATCCAGGCTTCAGTGATGGTTGGGATAGCTTCAACCTCTGTTAACTTGGTGAAGTGATCTATAGCCATGATGATGAACTTCTTTTAAGAAGTTCAATAGGAAATGGACCTAACATATCCATTCCTTATATTGAAAAAGGCCAAGGACTCCCAATTGGATGTTGAATAGTGAAAGGCTTGTGGTTGAGGCGAGCAAACTGTTAACACTTATGGCATTCCTGAACCAGTTTCTGAGCATCTCGAGACATAGTGGGCCAGTAATAACCCTAAAGCAATGCTTTTTTTATTAGTGAAGGATGAGATTCATGAGCTTCATAAATCCCTTCATGAATTTCCCTAAGCACATAATTTCCTTCCTTTGATGATACGCACTTAGACCATGGATATGATAAGGACCTTTTGTAGAGTTCTTTGTTGTGCATGGAGTAGTGAGCAACTTCTATCTTTAACTTTTGGGCCTTCAACTTGTCCTATGGGAGTACCCCATATTCAATATACTAAATAATTAGCTTCATCCATTTTGCTACTTCTTGGATATCCATGATCTTTGACTCCTCGGTGTTTAGCTTCGTCAACTCCTTAGTTAGCTTAAGCTCTTTGAATGTTTGACTATTTTCTACTGATGATTTAGCTAATAAGTCTACCTCTGAGTTTTCATTTTTGGGAATTTGAATGATTTCTTATTATCCCCTATCTTGCTCGAGCTTCTTTAGGAGCTATCTGACTTTCTCTATATATTTGATAATGCTTGGCTCTTTGATCTAGTACGGTCTTCTGATTTGGTTAAGCACTAATTGTGAATTAGAGTATATTTTAAGATGCTCAATTTTTACTTCAACAGCTAAGTTCATTCCTATAATGATTACCTCATACTCGGCTACATTATTAATGGCTTTGTACTTTAGTTGCATTGCATATCTGATTATGACTTTATTTGGCCCTTTGAGAATGGTTTCAACACTAGATCCTCAGATGGATGAGGCTTCATCTATGTATAACTTCCATTCCAAGCATTTAGAAGGGGCAAAGTCTTTTACTGTCATATCTTGCATAAAGTCTGCCAAGGTTTAGGCTTTGATTTGCTGCTGAGGTTCATAACTGATGTCAAATTCTCTGAGTAATACCGACCAGGACTAATCTGCCGAATGTTTCAAGTCTTTGTGTCATAACCCAAACCGGGAATTATGACCGACACTAGGGAACGAGAATTCTTTCAAATCTGGAGCCAATAGCAAGCCTTAAAAAAAAATAAAAGCATGCAATAATTAAATTAAACATTCACCATAATTTAAAATCTCACACCAATATAATGAAAAATAAATTCTGTCATATTATAAAATAAAATATATAATACAATATTCAGAGAAAGCTCTCTAAAATTACATCCAATATACAGTAAATACAAAATACAACTCACTACTGAATTTTCTAAAGTACAAATAAAGTCAAGTAGATAATTTACACAAAATAGCCGGGGCTGAAGAAATTCAATGGATGGGCCTACTACTGAGGTCTAAGGAAGAAGAATCTTCTGAAAAATCAATTGAGGGGAGTCTGACCTCACTGAGTGAATTATTATAATATATATACATACAATCATCCGTATATAATAAATATATATACAAGCATTTCACATAGATGCTGAAATCACTTTATATATAAATGCTGAAAAACATATTTTTATTGAAGGATCAAATAGAACCCTATTTAAATCGTAACCTTGATCAACAATAAGTCTCTAGCCATACAGGCTCACTTGATTCGAAATTAAGTCACTTATTCCATATGGACAGTGGACTGGCCCCGAGACAATAAGTCAACCGAGCTCCAACAGTTTGACTGCCAGTGTGATTAGCCTCAAGACACTAGGCCAACCGAGCTCCAGCAACCATAATATTCAATCATCTTAATCTCAAATAAATAAATAAATCAATCAAATCATATCACTTCAAGTGATTCTCACTCAACCCTAAATCTATCACACTGGTACGTATATGGTCCTAATGCTACCCACTAGGTAGCATGTTCTATCGACATCCTTCATTTAAAAATTAAACATTCATATGGGAAAATAAATGATGCATAATAACATTCATAATACCAAAATAAATCATATATATACCAGAAATATACCTAAAATAAACTAAGTATATTTCAAGCATATATATGTCAAATAAATTCAAATCAACCATGAAATATACCAAAAATAAACCAATCATATCCTAAAAACATTTTAAGTATATATCAAAAATAAAACATGCATTTATAGTGAAATTGTAATATTCCGTGTTTTTAAATATTTTTATACTACATCGGGATATGCAGTGTTAATAATTTTTGTATATAATATTGATATTTCATGAGTTGTTATTTAACTAAAATTGATTTTTAATTATTTTATATTATTTTAAGTACTTTACGTAAAAAATTTTCTGGACTTGCATTTTCGGGGAAATTTTCACGTAAATAATTTACTATTAATTATTTTAAGTAGATTTATGCATTTTCATGAACTCATATATATTTTTTAAGTGCTAAAATAGAGTGTATATATGTGTATGTATTTAAATTAAAACTAGGGTTTAATTTATTACCCTAATTTTTATTATCTATTATTTAGTTTTAATATTATTTAATTATTCTTAGGTGTATTAAATTATTAAAATATTAAATGTGTGGTGTGTGATTTTTCCAAGTACTATATTAATATACTATATTATAAATTATTAAAGTATTATATATATATATATATAATTCTTTTTTTTTCTTTTCTTTTTCTCTTTCCTATTTTCCCTTCTTCCCTGACATACCCTTCCCCTCACCCTCATTGTCCGTTCTTCCTCCGATCAGAGTGCCTCCAACCTTCCACCGTCGACCACCATCTCGCCAGCAAGTCCCGCCATCCCAGTCATCTTCCCTAGCGCCGATCAGCACGATTTCCACACTCAAGCTTCCACGGTTCTTCCTCCTCCGGCCACCATTCTTTGCGTTTTCGGTGTCCTTGAGCTCCTTAAGCTTTTGTGATCTTGATTCTAGCTTCGGTTTGAGCTCT
The DNA here is from genome assembly GCA_947683625.1 of Mallotus nudiflorus. Classification (NCBI taxonomy): domain Eukaryota; kingdom Viridiplantae; phylum Streptophyta; class Magnoliopsida; order Malpighiales; family Euphorbiaceae; genus Mallotus; species Mallotus nudiflorus. The sequence goes on from CANTUR010000556.1 coordinate 315,339, forward strand.
AAATTCCTTAATTTTTCTGTTTCTCGATTTTTCAATTTCGGCCATAATTGATTTTTGAATTTTTTTTGAGCTTTTATTTGTGATTCATGAAAAATTCCTTAACAAATGTTGATCCTAGTAGCTTAATCTTCATGTGTGAATTTTTGTAGAATTTTTGGAAATTATTTTGATTTTTGGGTATTTTTGAATATTTTAGTATTATTTTCTAATTTTCAAAAATTAATTAATTAAATTATGAAATTGTGTTTTATGGTAATTATAGGTGTTGAAATGAATTATAGAAATTTATTTGGAATTTTTTTGAATTTCTATGTATTTATTTTGAATTTAATTAGTTTATATAATTTTGAGAAAATAGGGTTAATTATGTAATTTTTACTTATAAAATGTATTTATATGATATAAGGGTATTTTTGGTATTTCTATATTCTGTGAATTGTAGTTTGGAGTCTGACCGAGGGATTGTGGTTGTGATTCTATGTCTATTTTTCAAAGTGTGTTTCTTTGCAGGGCCGGCTCTACTCTTTGAGTAGAAAGATGTCCGTTTTACAGGGGAGGTTCTGCTGGATTTTTGATAGAATTCTCGTAAAATGTGATGTCCGGTCGAACCCTAATTTTGATTCTATGACTAATACTCTAGATCGAGTTTGTAGGATTTTCTGTTAGGTTTATTATGATGTCTGTTATTTTTTTGTATGTTTAGTTGCGCCGAGACCGATGCCTAGTGGACCAGGCCCATCGGACCCATCTCGAGGAGTGGACTAAGTGTGAGTTACTATTCTATATATATATGCTTTAGGATGCATGATTTAGAAATGTATATTTTATTTTGATTAATTATGCATAAATAATTCAATTAGTACTTAAGTTTATTTTTAGTTTACTTTTGGTTTATTTTTGATTTATTATTGGTATATTTTAAACTATATGCATGTTTTATTAACAAATTATGTTTAAAATATTTTCAAATACATTTCTAGTTTATTTTATAATTTAATTGGATTTATTTAACGTATAAATACTCGAAATATACCTGGTTTACTTTTGGTATATTTCTAGTATATATATGGTTATTGTTGCTATTTTATTTAAATTCATGCATCATTTATTTTTATGAATGTATGTTTTATATTTCAATGAAGGATATCAATAGAACGTGCTACCTAGTGGGCAGCACTATGATCGAGTACGTACCGGTACGCTTATAGCATTTAGGCAATATTACTAACCTATTTGAGGATATTAATTGGATTTGATTATTTGATGTGTGAGAAATGATTTAGTAGTGTGATTGCTGGAGCTCGGTTGACCAAGTGTCTCAGGGCCAATCACACTGACAGTCAGACTGCTGGAGCTCGGTTGACTTAGTGTCTCAAGGCAGTCTACTGTCCAAATGGATCAAGTGAATATATTTGGAATAAGTGAGCCTGTATGGCTAGAGTGTTGTCTAACACTGTTTTCGAGGTTGCAATATTCTAGGGTTCTATTCGATCCTTCATAAACAGTGATTTTCAATAAATATATAAAATGATTTTATTGCATCTGTGTGTATTTGCTTGTATATATATTTATATATATACTATTGACTGTATGCATTGTCATTTAGTATGCATGTATATATATTATAGTAATTCACTCAGTGAAGTCTGACTCCCCTCCGTTGACTATTTTTTAGGAGAGTCATCGTCTTCAGACCTCAGTAGCAGGCCTGTACGCTGGATTTCTTCCGCTTCGACTTCTTTATATAAATTGCTTCTCTGAGTTTTATTTTATAATCTAGACACTGCAGTAGTTATGGTCGACTGTGAGATATTGTATTATATTTGTATGAGATATGTACTTTAAATATTTGAACTGGACTTATATTAAAAGGTTTATTTATTTATATGAGATGAGGATTTGATTTAATCTCATTTGGTGGAAATATTATTTTGATATTTATGATTTTATTCCGCTGCAAATTATGTTATTATTAGTATTGCATGTTTTATTTATTTTTAGGCTTGCTACGGGTTCCGAATTTGAAAGAATTCCTGTTCCCTAGCGTCGGTCATGACCCCTGTTTGGGTCGTGCCAGAAATATATAAAAAATATACTCAAAATATACCTAACATATACTAAATATTTAATGAAACAATTTATGAATAAATACAAATAAAAAAAATGTATATATACTAAAACATGTATCCTAAATGCAATGTATACATAAAATAACAAATCACAAGTTTGCGCTCCTCGAGACTGGTTTGACAGGTCCGGTCCACTAGGTCTTGACCTCGACGCAACTAAACAATAAAATAATAACAAAAATAAGAATAAATCTAACTTATATTTCGAAAGAGACTCGATCTAAAAATACGAAAATCAGACAAAACCGAAAACTTAGGATCGACGCGACGTCACGTTTTATGAGAATTTTACCAAAAATTCGGTAGAACTTCCTCTATAAAATGGACATCTCTCTACTAAAAAGTAGAGCCGATCCTGCAAAAAACACACTTCTAAAAATAGAATATTCAATACCTGCGGTTGGGACCCTGAACTGCACAATTCTCCCAACTAAAGTCCACAATTCTTCCAAACGAAGTCCACAATTCCACCAAAAATTAAATATTATAATAAATATATTAAAAATCAATAAATTCCATAAATATCCTCAAAATATAACATATTTAAACATTAAAACACTCAATGTAATTAATTTCACAATAATTAAGTAAAAATTCCAAAATAATAATGTAATATTATTAAAAATCGAATTTCTCAATAATTTAATATTAAATAGTAAAAATTCACTTTACATTTTGAATAGCATAAATAGCCTAAATATATATTAAAAGTTATTAAAAACCCATTTAATCACTAATTTAGTAAATAATATATTATTTGAAAATAATTTTCAAAAATTAGTATTAATTAGTTAAAAATAGTAAATAATTTATAAAAATCATCTTATTACCTTAAATAATTCTAAAACCAATTACAACATAATATTTAACTATAATTTTAACAAAATTACACAATTACCCTAATAATTCAAAATACACATAGTACTAAATAATTTCCTCAAAAATTATATAAAATCATGAAAATTATTCTATCAACATATATTATTCTAATATCAACTAAAACACATTATTAAATAATAATTTCAAAAAAAATATACATTTAACCTAATTTTCCAATGTTCACTTAATAGAAAAATATTCTTAAAAATTATTTTCTCAATACTAAAATTAAAAACAACTTATAATAACACTAAATTAACCAAATTTATAATTTAAATAATTAATTTATGAAAATTCAATAAATAATAATAAAATAATCAAAAATTAACCAAAATTCAAATAAATTCCAAAAATTCAAAAGAAAAAAAAAATTCATGGAGATTAAGCTACCAAGATCAACATTTGTTAAGGGAGTTTTCAAAAATCAACTGAAAATCAACCCAAAAAAATTAAAAACCCTAAAAGTTCAAAACTAAAAAAATCAAGAAAACTCATAAATGATCGGGTTAAAGCTTGAACGGAGCTTGGAACAAGGACCAGTGGAGCTCAAGGAGTCGAAAAAGACTGGTGGAGCTCAAAATGGTGGCAGGAAATAGAAGAAACGACCATCGGAGCTTGCTGCTGCTGCTACTGCTTGAGCTGGAACTGGCAACCGGAGAGAAAGAAGAAGGTGGTAGAGATGGTAGGAAGAAGGAGGTGGTCAATGGTGGAGGCAAGGGAGGCACACTAATGGGGGGAAAAACGGGATGGTAGTGGGAAGATGATGATGTTCTGTGTTTTTTGTTTCTATCTTCGATTTTTGTATATATATATATATATATTCACACACATATATATAGACACACACACATACAAATAAAATAAATTAATAATATACACAATATTATTAAATAATTTAATAATAATACAAATATTGTAAATTAATAAAAATAATAATAGAAATAATAATGCACATGCATAATAGTAACACTAATAATAATAATAAAAATAATGATAGTGATTGCAAAGTTTTTAAATAATAGAATTTAATTAAATTATTTTACATATGAAAAAATATATATAATAAAAATATGAATATTGATCACAAATAAATAATAATATAAAAATAAAATTTAAAATTTATTAACACTGCATATTTTAATATATTTAAATAATTAAATATATGGGTTATTACACTTTGTAAGATTCTCCTTAATGGGAAGCTAGATCTCAAAATGATTGAGTGAGCCTAAAAATAATGTCTGAGCTTCCAGGATATGTGTACGATGGCCATAACTAACTTATCCAGTTTGGGATATTGGACTTCTGAACCTTTGAGTATTTTATATAGTACATCAAATTATGTTGGCTTCCCTCCTCTCTAATTTGTACCGATGTAATTGATTCCTAATCAACAAAGAGATACAGGTATAGAACCTTTCCGAGGATTGGCCTGCTGAGAAAAGGTGGTGATGATAGGAACTTCTTAATGTCTTTGAAGGTAGCTTAACATTCTTCATTCCATACAAAATTCTTGGAGTTTTTTAAGGCTCAAAATAATGGTAGACACTGTTTGGTTGAGTAGGAGATGAAATGCCCTAAAGCTATTATTCTGCCATTTAAATTTTGGAGTTTGTTTAATGATGTTGGAGCTTTCATTTTAAGTATGACTTCCATTTTTTTGGATTGGCTTCAATTCCTTTATAGGATATTATGAATCCTAAGAATTTTCCTTCCATTACCCCAAAGATGCACTTCTCCAGATTGAGCTTGGTTTGGTATTGATCCAATATTTAAAGGATTTGGTCAACATCCTAAGAGTGTTGCTCTACATGTTGGCTCTTGATAATGATGTCATCTGTATATACTTTTACATTTTTCCTCATTTGATATTGGAACACGTGGTTCATCAGCCTTTAGTATGTTGGTCCGACATTATTTAGTCCAAAAGGCATAACCTTATAGCAATAAAGGTCTTCATGAGTGACAAATGATGTTTTCTCTTGATCTTCCTTTTTCATCGGGATTTGATCGTACCCCTGTGTAGCATCCATAAAACTATACAAGCTATGACAAGCAATCGAGTCTACTAGTTAATCTATTATTGGTAATAGATAACTATCTTTTGGGCATGCTTTACTGAGATCAGTATAGTCTACACACATTATGTACTTCCCATTTGACTCTTTTACTAGCACCACATTAGCTATCCATTTTGGGTGTGTCACTTCTCTGATGAATTCGGCTTCTAGCAATTTCTTTATTTCCTTAGCGATCATCTTTTGCCTCTTATATGTGAAGTTCCTTTTTTTTTTAATGATAGGTTTAACTTCTGGGTTTATGTTTAGAATATGCAAGGCAATCTGAGGATCTACCCAAATGATTTTAGATGCCTTAAAGGCAAAACTGCCTAAATGTTTGATAAGGACCTACTTATTCCACTCATGACTTCTTCATCAAGCTTATTACCAATTCTGACTATCTTTCTTTCAGCAATTTATAAGGTTTAGGCTTGATCAACTGGCTCAGGATTGGCTCCTTGTTTCTCAGTTTGTAAGGATTATAAAGGGAATGCTTCCATTTAAGTTTTGATAACCAACTGGTAGCATTATCTGGCCATATGCTGATCTCTATGAATTGTTATGACCTAGCCTTCCAGAGGAATCTTCATGGTCAAACACCTAATGCTTATGGCTGCATCAATCTCATAGAGGATTAGCCGGCCTATGATGTCATTGTATGTGAGAGGAAGATCTAACACATTGAATAGAGTTTTGATAGCTTTCATATCTCCAATATCTCGATTTCCAAATTCCAATATCAGCTCCACTAGTCCCATTGGTTGTGTGGTTCCACTGTAAAAGCTTATAATAGGATTTCAGATAGCTTTCAAATTAGTAATAGAAACTCCCATCGCCTTATAAGCTTTTTAAGAGAGTGCATTGACAACACTTCCATTATTAATTAGCAACCTTTTTACTAAGTAATTGTTGATGAAAGCACTTACCATTAAAGCATTAGTATAAGGGTATTAAACATGTTTCCTATCTTCCAAACCAAATGTGATGGTCTATTTCCTTTTAAAGGCTATGCCTTTTTCCTTTTGAGTTCTCTTAAGCTTTCTTTTAGTCACTTCTACTTCGATGATCATGTTGATGACTCAAGCTACTTCATTCTGAGCTTTCTTTTGCTATGGCTTCTCTCTTTCTTGATCATCCAGCTGTCGATCTCTTTTAGTTGTGTCAGTGAAGTTGCCAAGTTTTTTATTTGGCATTAACTTTTCTATAGCATTCTTCAATTATTGGCATGCCTCAATCTTGTGCCCATAGTCCTGGTGGTATTGACAGTAGAACCTCTTATCTTGTATGGCTCTTTTAATTGGACTCAATCTTCTAGCTGGTGTTATGTCTAACCCACTATGTCTGATCCATATGAGGATTTTAGATTTAGAGGTTTTTAGTGGTGCATACCTCTTCGCTTCTCTTTCGGATCCTTCTATCGGGTTTCTGAAGTTTGATCACTGAAATCTAGCCCTTCTTGGCTCCGACCTTTCATCTTTTTTATGGGTATTTTCTTGTCATTCCAGCGCATTCTTTTATCTTTGTCCATTTTTATCATCTTTATTGCTATAGCCATTACCTTGGTAAAGGTGCTAGGCTCTTTGGTTATGATTTTGTCTTTGAGTTTCCCCAGTCGAGTCCCATTTTTCAGGGCTTCTACTTCATTAATTAAATTCTCGATTTGTATAGCTACCTTGTTAAATCTATCCAAGTAACTTCTCAATGACTTTGTAGCCTCTTGTCTACACATTTGAAGATCATTGATGTTTTTAGCAAAAGGAACATTGGTGATAAATCAAGTTTGAAATTTCTCAGCTAATTCCTCAAAGGATGAAATAGAATTCTCAAGAAGTTGGTGGAACCACTTTTGAGCATTCTTAGTGAGTATATTAGGAAGACTTTGCACATGATTTTGACATTTACATTTTAAAGTAGCATCCTAGTTCTAAATAAGGATATATGAACTTGGTTGAGATCTCTTTCCTGATTATTTTGCTTGCAAAGCATGTCTTTCTTTTTAGAATGCACTCATCTTCTATCTTAGGTCCAGTACGAGCTTTTTACATAACCTCTTCAACTTTCTATGCTATCTTTGAGTCATTTAGGGTCGGGATTGTTGTGCTAGATTCTCCTTCTGGAGCTTTATGACCTTCTCTACTTCCACCAGACACATTTGGAGCTGCTGTTGGTGTTGCTACATTATTCTCTAGATGAGCTATTCAGAGTAAAGAGTATGAGAGAATACAATGAATGAAAATGAGGGATATGAGATCTTATTTATAAGGGTAGTGATATACAAACCTGAGAGGAATAAGATTTCTCTTTGATGTAGGTCTTGTGCCTATTGAAAGAGTATTTCTTTCTGTTCAAGAATCTCCTTAATTAGGAATCCTCCTTTGATCTGATTTGGACATTCTTTGTTTGCAAATAACCCCTGCATAGGAAAAAAAACTTTTAATAGAATAAGAATATGTATATGGGGTATCAATGTTGAACCTAATTATAGAAAATCAAGGGTTCAAAAACAATATATATAAATAAAGGGAAGTGCTTCATTTCATATATTAATTAAGAACCAATTAAAGAGATCTAATTAATCATCAAGTGAAAATAAAAAGAAAACAAAGATATATATAAAGAAATGGCAAACAAATTTGCTGTAGTGTTGGTTGTTATGTGCCTTGTTCTTGTTGCTAATGTTCAGCTTTCTCATCAACAAAATATCAATGTTAACAGATGCTTGGAAGGCTGCTTTACGAAATGCTCTGGAGTCAGTCTCGACCAGCAGAGGGCGTGCGATATGAATTGCGCGAACAACTGCGTCCTGGTAATTAAATCACATGCATCCCATTTCTTTAATTTTCTCTGGCTACTCATGATCTGCATGCATGCATGCACAAACACAATATACACATATACAGTATTATATATTGCCACGTACGTAAGTCATTCTTGGCCTCATCGAAAATAGCTTAAAACTTTTTCATCAATGGTTCTCTGAAATATTGCATATTAATTCTTTGATATTCTATATGTAATTAATGTGCGATGGTGATTATGACTCAGATATATGTGTTTTGTGCAGCATGGTTGAGCATTCCCCGGTTCGTTTTTGAAGGAGGGCAAGGCACACTCAGGTGGAATATTATCGTGTCATCCTAATAATAAATGAGAATGACGTGTATTTTTATATATAACACTTCTCAAGGAGGACTTCATTTTTATTCTTTCTCATTTATAATAAAATTATATATTTAATCTAGGTACCATTTTTTTTTTTTCTATACGTGCTTTCTTTTATTTTATTTCCATCTCGTGTTTCTTTTTGTATTTTTATTTTTTTTAATTTTTTTTAGTATTTGATAGCTATAAGGTTGGATTTTTTTTTTAAGAAATCGATTAATTTGAATTGAGGCTAATGTATCTATTTGCATATGAGAATTCAAAACTTCTTGCAATTCATACCAACTAATAGTGATTCTTTTTTTTTTTTTTTTAATACTCATACTTTTATTTTTTTTATAAAAATTGGAGCTCATAGCATCAGGAGATGCACCTGGGGATCCCAACTAGTTGGGCACCCCCTTAGCACCATCATCACATACTATGAAATAGCCCTTTATTAAAAAGAAATAAAAGAGTTTAACAAATAATTAGATACAGCCCACAAAGAGGGCAATAACCAACAATAAATAAAACTAATGGAACCTATAAGTTTCCAATCCTATAGCATCAATAAGCATGAGGCTATGACATCATTCCGGCTAAGTAGTCCACCATTTACATTCTTGAAGATGAAGTCCCACAACAACCTTATTCCTTCATGATAAATGTGATTGACATGTAATTGCATTAGGCTAAGTAGATTAATACAGCATTGCCATTATGATCTCACTCTTCAAGGAACCGTAGTACTTATTGTTTGGAGCAAACGCACAACAAGAATGGAGCAAGACTTGATCCATAAAGGAGATACTTGAAGCTTGAAAGCTTTATTAACATTAATGGACATGGCTAGAATCTCTGCCTTAAATGCAAATTGAATACCCACCAGAGCAGCAAAGACAACAATGGAAGAACCAGTACTATTATGCAGGATTCCGCTAGTAGCTGCTCGTCCTGGGGAACCAAATGCTGCACTATCTAAATTTAACTTAATCCACTCATATAAAGGACAAAGCCAAGAAACCGGGAATGCTGAAGGCAAATGTCGAAGGATGCTAGAGACACAAAGACGACGAAGAATAATAAAATCAGACTGCACATTTCGTATATGGCCAGAATAAAACACTTCGGCACCCTAAATTGCTTAACAAATTAGTCGAACGGAAACAGCAAATGGAATTAAATTATCTTTGAAGATCATAGAGTTTCCAGTACACCAAACATGCCATATAACTGCATGAACTCCCACTTGCCATAAAACAAAAATTTGAGAAGAAAAAGACAAACTCATGGCAGATTTGAATAGATGCAAAAAACCATTAGAGAGGTCAAAAGAGGTATCAAAAAGACTACCAAGAACATACCAGATGAAAGTGGAGTAGAAACACTTCGTGAAAATATGATCCATAGTCTCTTAGGCACATTGACAAAAACAGCACCGCGAAACATGAGCAAAACCCTTGGCTTGATTATTTTCCATAGAAGGAAGCTTACTATGAAGAATGCGCCAAGTAAGGAATGATCTTGATAGTGGCAAGTAGTGTCTCCAAACATCTTTACTTCAAGCAACTTTAGGGAGAGAAAATCTAAAGTGATTGTAAGCCACTTCGCACAATAAAGTCCCTGAAGGAGAATAACGATAAATATAATGATTATCGTCAAGAGAAAAAAATCACATTTTTAATATCGTTCACCACATTTGGAAAGGCATTACAAAAAGACAAAGGTAAATGCTAGTTCTCATCATAGAACACATCCAAGATAAAGGAATAAAGATATTTAAAATGAGAAGAGGGAACTTCAATTGCATCAACAATATGGCAATCCAACCAGTTATCAAATTAGAAATTAAGGTGAGAATGAGCATGCATTACCCACTTTGTAAATCTATAAAGCAATCTCAGATGGATAACTAAATGGAAGAATCGAAAAAGGAGGTCCGAGGTTGCTTAAACATGGTAAAATATCTGATTCTGAGAAAAGAGAAAACAAAACTAGTGTCATAAGAAACCTGCCAAGCTAAATTACTACACAAAGCTTTATTTAGTAAAGAAAGCTTTTTAAGACCAACCCCTCCTTCATCTAAAGGAGTGCAACAAAGATCCTATTTCACTAAAACTAGCTTTTTAATCTTGACATCTCCAGTCCATAAGAAATTCCAGATAGATTTCTTTAAATTTTTTATTAATTGGATTGGCCATTTATAAACCATAAAAGAGTGCAAGAAAGAGGCATATATAACCGAGTTAATTAAAGCAAGATGACCTACCATAGAGAGAGTTAAACCTTTCCATTTGTCAAAATGAGAGAGGATTTTATTAGCAATCACCTAAAGCCATTTGCATTTATGAGCTCCAACAAACAAGGGAACTCCAAGATAGTTGAAAGGTAAAAATCCTTTCTTGAGCCCAGTGGAAGCACATAAAGAAAGCATATAGTTATTAGGCAAATGCTTACTAAAAATAATTTCGAACTAGCTCCAATTAACTATTTGGCTTGAAATAGTCCCATAATCATCAAAAAGGAAAACCAAAATTTTAATATTAGCCATAGTAGCATGACAAAATATAAGGAAATCATCTGCGTAGAGCAAATGAGAAGGATAATGAACTCTCCTAGGAGCATGCGTAGGAACCAGAGAGTTGGAACTAAAAGATTGGAGCAGCACCCTATTTAAATAATCCTCAACAATACAAAAAAGCAAAGGTGAAAAGGGATGTCATTGACAAACCCCACTAGAGCAACTGAAAAATCCCTTAGGAGAGCCATTTATGAGAACAAAGATGCGGGCAGATTTAAAACAAGTCTTGATGCAATCACAACAAGTGGAAGAAAACCCAAAACAATTCAAAACTTCAATAATAAATTCTCAATCCATGGTATTGAATGCTTTTCGGATGTCAATTTTAACAACCATGTTGTTAGCAAAACAACGAGTATTAATCAAATTAACACATTCAGAGGCGGCAACTATATAGTTCTCAATATTTTGGCCCTTCACAACACTGAATTGATCGGGGTCAATAATTTTTTAGCAATGGGAGCCAATCTGTCAATTAAAATTCAAGTAATAATTTTAAAAAATAAAATTACCCAAAACAATGGGTTGAAATTTATCAACAGAGTCAGCATTCATAATTTTAGGAATCAAAACCATAAAATTGGAATTGAGGCCATGAAAAATAGAACCCAATATGAAGAAATGTCTGACTAGAAAGTAAACCTCAGAGCCAATGAAATCCCAACAAGTTTTGAAAAAAAGGCATGTGAAACCATCTGGGCTTGGAGCACTATGTGGGTCTATAGAAAAAACCACCTCCTTAATCTCTAAATCCAAAAGAATTCTCAAGAGAGAATTATTATCAATACTGGTAACGAGAGAAGGAATAACTTGTCGAACAGCTGAGAAATCCCGTTGAACTATAGGAGTGGGAGCCAAAAAAAAGTTAAAGAAATAATGCACAATATGATCCTGAATAGCCATCTCATCCGAACGTAGGACATTATTGATTACAAGACTGTGGATGCTAGTCTGAGGATGTTTTCTTACTAGAAGGCTATGAAAAAATTTGGAATTGCGATCACCATGCTGAAGCCATTTAATGCGACATTGATCCCTCAGCAAATAATATTTACTATCAACCTGCTGTTCCAGGCGTTGGTGGGCTTCTATCTCCCTAGAATGCATTTCCTTAGAAAAACCATTTGCTTCAATATCAGATTGAATATCCACCAAATTTTGTTTAGCCAATGAAATTTTAATATCCATATTGCCAAAAGTATGCTTATTCCAACTGCGAAGATACACTCGAAGAAGCTTAAGCTTTCTTATGAGACAAATATCGGATTTCCAATAAAAGAAAGAGAATGCCAAAACTCCTGGACATTCAGAAGGAACCTTGGATGACTAACCCACATTGAATGAAATAAAAAAGGCTGTGAGTAGAGAGATTTGTCTGACGACAATTGAGAAGAATAGGATGATGATCCGAATTATGGTAAACAAGAGCAAAACATTCAATGAATCTCCAGAAACTTAAAGCATTACTATTGGAAAAAGCCCTGTCTAAACAAATATCAATTCTTTGATCACCAATTCTATTGTTGGTTCAAGTCTAGAAAGCACCTCTAGTGTTTAAACAAGTTAACTCACAGTTATTCATGGCTATTGAGAATTCAGAACAAACTCACCCACCACATTTTGCATGAGAGCCAAAAAATGCATTCAAGTCTCCTATAACATACCAGTTATCAATACAAATTGAGGAGAGATGGATCAGATTGTCCCAAAGCTGCTTGCGCCTAGAAGAAAGAACATGAGCGTGAATACAAGTAAAAGAATGCAATGAAGAATCCATGAAAAATTGAATTCTGACCTGTTGTTCTGAACTAGCCAACAAAGTGACATTACCAGCAAAGATGTAGAAACAAGAATCCAAAGAGAGGCAGCATTATCAGCAACAAAAGAATAGGACCAACAACGAAAATTATTACTATTAAAATCAATCTCCAGCTCAGCTAAACAAAGGATGTCCGGACGATGAGTTTTTCAAAGATTACTCAAAGTGAGTTGCGTGGCTTGATTACCAAGGCCTCTACAGTTCCAAAAGAGAGTCTTCATTGAGATGTGGGGGAATGTGCCCTGGTGATGGGCTTACGTCCTGTTAACTTGACTTGCTGAAAAGAGACTTCTTTTTCTTTTTAATAGTTTCCCAATCAGACGCATTACTTTTGTCATTGTTGTCATCTTGATCCGTTAATTCTGCCCAGTTCTTGGTACTGACTCGTTCCAACTCTTTTAATGCTTCATGCTAAGTGGATGAGAGAATTCTAAGAGTGTTGTCTGGCGGATTAATAATAGCTAGTTGATTTTCAGGGGAGCCCGTAACTGCATGCGAGACTCGGACATCGTCAGATGATGCATTGTTTGACGAGGAAGTGACAGGAGAAAATGTCTGGTTGTTATTGTCAACTTCCTTGGACTATTGTAAAGCATTATCATCAGCAACAAGAGTTTTATTTGTTTCGGGATTTTTGTCCTATACTTTGCGCACCCTAGAACTTATTTGCTATAACGGGGGGATAGAAGGATCTGGTTTAACATCAGGCTTATGATGGCAACATTCAAATGAATGCCCAATTACTTGACAAGAATTGCAAAAAAGGGGCATATTTTCATAAGTTACGTCAATATCAAATAGGTTTCCATCACAATCTAGCACTAATTTATGCTGCAAAGGGATTAATAAATCAATATCAACAAGGACAAGGGCAAAGTGCCCGAAATCCCCCTCAAGAGTAACATGATCAATCCTCAGGGGTACTCTAATATTTCGAGAGATATCCGCTAGGATTTCAGCATCCCAAGGCTCCCATGGTAGGCGATAATAGCGAACCCAAAGTTAGGTGGTTGTGGACTTTTCTTTTAGTGGATCAAATCCTAGCATCCATTGTTGAAGGCAAAGAATTCCAGGTTTGACAGAAAGGGAATCTCGGCTCCATATCAGTTCCTTGTCTTGCTCAAAATTGAGAAGAATATGGAAGAAGCCATGTCCCAAAGAGATAAGCCTCCATTGCGTTTGAAGATTCCATATCCCAGATAGTTTTTCTTTCAGCTTTGTCAATTGCAAAGGCAAATCTCCTTTATTCCGAACAATACGGCCAATTAAGGAATGCTGACACAAGGCGAATCATTTGTGATACAATTCAGAGTTGGTTTTAACAGCTTGATAAGATTAAGATATAAATTATAATTAATGGACAACTAGTTTAATTAATCAAATATTCCTTAATTGGCAAAAAGCCATCTCCACACTGGGGGCTATAACTTAATCATTGGTTTAATCCATGATTATAGTAAATGACGAATAATGATGTACGTAGTAGTAATGTAATATTTAAAAAAAAAAAAAAAAACTTATGCAACAAGAACTCGGAAAGAAGGGGACATATACCAGATTTTGTGTTGAAGAAATTACCTCTTCATGGCTAATCGTGGATGTTGCTAGGTAGATAGATAATAGCCCTCATTGCTAAGTTGTTTTTATAAAGTATTGCACTAGAAAGGCTTGTTATATAGGCTTCAATTGGCATGGGAATTTGATGATTAGGTGGCATGAATACAGTTTCTTCCAGGAAGGTTACATCCGATTTGTTGCTAACTATTAAATCAGTAAACTATTATTTTTCACTTTATTTTAGGCAAGGAATATGACTTTATGACTCTATAATCCAAAAGTTGCTATTGCTAAATCGGTGGAGTAATCTATAAACTGTAGAATTTGAATTTTACTAATCTGATTTAACAAAGTATAACTGCCTCATATTATATACTTCGTTGATATTTAAGTTATTTGAATTCACTATTTGAAAAAAAACAATTCTGTCTTCAGAAATTTTCACGTTGGTCATTGAATTTATTTTTCACATTAATCTTGACATTTGAGAACGAATTATACTTCATTTTGAATTTTTTTTTTCATTTTTGGAAGTATTAGTAAACATTAATTTCTTTAATTTATTAATATTGATTGATTGAACTTGTGCTGAAAGCAGCTAGTTTTAGATTTCGTATAGCGATGATCTCCTGCAGTATGATTAAGACAACATGTAGTTCTTGGAGGATTCGGGACTGATATAAATAAGTAATATATATATAGTAAATCTGTTTTAACTACACCAACAAGAGTAGAAATTATCTACCAGAATTTTTCATGTTAAAACAACTTCTTTACATTCTAGTTATGATGTGTAAAATTTAGGTTAAAATTTTTTATGTTCTAGTTGTCACGAACCGAACTCGAGAGCACGTAATTAGTACTAGAAAATGAAAAAACATAAGCCTTATGAAATCCATAGTAAGTCTTAAAGAAAATTTATAATAAAATAAATAACACAAATAACATAATATCCAAAACAATCTTTGATGAAACATAATAATCAACATTAATACAAATCGTTAATACAGGTAATAATCCATAAAATATAACATAACAATTAACTACTACTACTGTGGTGTTCCAAATATCAAATACATTCTAATACATGCTATATAGACCTACATAGAATAGCTGAAAAAGAAGAAACCTGACGTAAAGTAGGCGGACTAACTGAAAACTCCTGAGATCCTGAAAAAACTAATTAAGGAGAGTCTGACCTCATTGAGTAAGTTAACAAAAGAAATATATGTAGTGTGAAAATCTTCTTTAAAAAAATATATTTTTACGAAAATGTAAAATTTATAATTTATAATATAAAACATTTAATTTATTGAAATCATCTTTTACCGAAATAAAGTATTTGAAATCGTAAAATACTATACAAATAAAATAAACTTTCTCAAATCATTTTTATAAGAAAAAATTAGGTAGAACCCTAGCCTATAATTTTAATAGCCTTTTGCCTCTTAAAATCTAAAAACTGCCGGTTTCTAAGAGTAAAACATCCACCAATCTATCAACCACAGTCAAATCACTTTGACCAATATTTATTGATAGTTCCCAAGAGTAAAGCATCACCAAGCTACCAGCCCAATAAATAATAAATCATGCTCGATAGCAAAGTATCATCGAGACTTATATACAATCTCACAAAATCATGCCTGAAAGAAAAGTATCACCAAGCCTTATAATCACCAACACCCACTCTTAATCCTACTGGTGCACACACGATCCTGATGAAATTCATCAGATAACCCGTTCTACCATAGTTCATTTAAAATAAAAATAAGTAAATAAAATAAGGAAGATTACAATAAAATAAATAAAATAAAATAATAATTAACTAATTATATAAACTTTAATATAAACATGCTTATATAACAATAGCAAATAATAGGAAAATTTAATCCAAGTATATATATATATACTTTTATTAAATTCTCCCCTTTTATCATAATCAATGAATTTATATTTTAATATAAAATATTCGACACGCTGTTCAGTTATTAACTTATAGGTTGAATACGTTCCTCTACACAGTTATACTCGATCCCGACCTGTCAACTTGACTGGAGGCGTGGCTAAAGAAAAAATAAATAAATATGGAATTAAAAACGGAAATCCTATAAATTCTAGATTTATAAAGAGAGACTCAATTAAGAATACGACACTATTAAACTCAACCCGATGTTACGTTTATAAAAAATTCGACAGAATCTTTTCTGTAAAACGGATATTTCTCTACAAAAGTAGAGTCAATTATGCACAGAAAACACTTCAAATACCAGTAACAACTTCAAATCTCGAGTTGATTTTCTGAACTACACTTTATACCCAACCAAAAACTAATTTCACAAATTACAATTTATAAACAATAAAATTCCATTTAAATACCAAAATTAATTTATTTATACAATAAAAGCATAAAAGATATTTATTTACAAAATAAATAATAAAATCCACATTAATAATCAAATTATATTATAAAAGCCATTATTCTAATTTTTGAAATTAAATAGCATTTAATTACCAATAATCATTTAAATTATTCAAATATATAATTAAGCAACCAAAAACTCATTTAAATCTTAAAAATCATAAATACAATTTTTATTCGGATATTATTCCGATAATTACTAATAATTAGCTAAAAATATGAATTAAGTCATAAAAATTATTTTAATATTATTTATTACTCAAAAACTATCCAAAACATAATAATTCACAATAGTTTCAATTAAAATATAAAATTTACTAATTTATACTAATTTTTCCAAAAATTCATTTTCGACATAAACATTCGGAAATTTATAATAAAATTTCGGTACATAATTTTAATAAACTTATTTAACGGAACTTGGTTAAAATAATTAGTAAAATTTATTAAAATTACAAAAAATTTTCTAGGCTCAGAAACAGTATCATAAATAATAACCCGAGACCTCGGGAATTCAAAAAATTTATAAAAATTCATAAAAATTATTTTCGGAAACCTTAGAACATCCACATTAATATGTTCTAAAGAATCAATATCAAATAAAATCAAATTGACATTCAAATTCACAATTAAACAAAAATACCCAAAATTAAATTTTAAAAAATTGAAGTTGTTACCAATTGAATTTCTCAAAATCGATTGAGGATTATCAAAGCCAGAGTCAAGAGTTTTGATTTGAGCCTAATCTTGACCGAAATGCTCGCTGGAATTGCACCGGCCTTCCTCCCTCTTTCTAGCCACAAAGCGATCTTACGCGACGAAGACGACCGGAAGGCAGTTACTGCAGTTGGGGTGGCAAACGGTGGGGTGATGGTGAGAAGGCAGTCCGGCATGCTGCTGGTGGCGTGCGGTGGTGATTGACAGAACTAGGGACGAGGAAGAAGAAAATGGGAAAGGAAGGGAAAAAGAAAAGAAAAGAAAAGAAAGGAAAGAAAAAGGAAGGGAGAGCAAGAAAATGTGGGGAAAATTAACCAAATAAAAATAAAAATTATTTATTTAGTTTATTAATATTTTAATAACTATAACTTAAATTTACTCATTAAAATCCATGATTTCATTTAGTAAATAATATTATTAAAAATAATAATAACGATGCCATATTTAATGAAATAAATAATAACACTGGAAATTAATTTAAATTTCACAAATAATCAAATATCATAATTTAATAAAATAATATAAAATAAAAATAATTATTAACACTTATAATCTCATAATTTAATTTATAAAAATTCATATTGTTACAGTCTTCCCGCATCCTCGAATTTTCGATAAATAAAAGATGCAAAATTTTTAATGAAAAAGATAGGGATAGGCCACCTGCATCGCTGCCTCCGTCTCCCACGTGCAGTCCTCTACCGTGTGGTTGCTCCATAACACCTTCTCCATCGGTATCTCCTTAGTATGAAGCTGACGAACTTGGCGATCCACAATCGCCACAGGATATTACTCATATGATAGATCTTCATTGAGCTCCACTGTCTGAAGCTGAAGAACGTGAGAAGGATCAGAAACATGCTTCCTCAGCATAGATACTTAGAAAACTAGGTGAATTCAAGATAATTCAAGTGGTAACACCAATCTATAAGCCACTTCTCTAACTTTTAAATGTATCTCGAAAGGTCCAATATATCTCAGGGCTAATTTACCTTTCTTATCAAACCTCATAACCCCCTTCATTGGAGACACTTTTAGAAACACCATGTCTCCAATAGAAAAGGACACATCTATTCTTTTAGGATCTGCATAACTTTTCTATTTGTTAAAAGCTGTCCTTAATCCCTACTGAATAATGGGAACCTTCTCAGAAGTAATATGTACCAATTCTGGACTTGTCAATTGTCTTTCTCAAACTTTCCAACACAATGGTGATCTACACTTTCTACCATATAGTGTTTTATATGGAGCCATCTCAATACTTGCATGATAACTGTTATTATATGCAAATTCAATCAATGGAAAATGTATGTCCCATTGACCACCAAAGTCCATCACACACATCGTCAACATATCCTTCAAGGATTGAATAGTCCTTTCTGACTGACCATCTATCTGAGGATGAAATATTATGCTAAAATCAAGTCTTATACCCAATGTCTTATGCAATTCTTGCCAGAAGATTGAAGTAAAAGTAGCTCCTCTATCAGACACTATACTCATTGGTACCCCGTGGGGGCAAACAATTATATTGATATACAAGCTTGCTAATATGTTAGTAGAGTATGTCTTTTTAATTGGCAGAAAGTGCGTTGACTTAGTTAGCCTGTGAACTATCACCCAAATAACATCATAACCACCAATAGCATAAGACAATCCAGTCATAAAATCCATGGCAATCATATCCCACTTCCACTCTGGGATAGGCAATGGTTGTAATAATCCTACGGGCCTCTAGTGCTCTAGCTTCACTTACTGACAAATGAGACACTTGGATACAAATTCTGCAATATCCTTTTTCATTCCATTCCACCAATATGTATCTTTCAAGTCATGATACATCTTGGTGGAACTTGATGAATACTATAAGCAGAAAAATGTGCCTCTTCTATGATTTCTTTTCTCAACTCATCCATATCTGGCACACATAATAGAGTACTCAAATGCAACACACCTTCATTATTAATTACAAATCCAATAGACCTAACTTGTTGTACTTCAAACATGATCTTCTGTAACTATGGGTCTCTTCTTTGAGCTACTTTAACTTAATCCAAGTATACTGATCATACTCTGAACTGAGCAAGTATGCATTTTTTAATCACATTCAACTGCAGCCCTTGGCCGATTAACTCATGCATCTCCTTAACAATTGGCCTCATCTCTGTACTGATATGTGCAAGACTACCTGCAGACTTCTTGCTCAATGCATCTGTAACTACATTTGCTTTACCTGGATGGCACATAATAGAACAATTATAGTCCTTTAGAAGTTTTATCCATCTTCTCTGCCTTAGATTCAGATCTTTCTACTGGAATATGTACTTTAGGCTCTTAGGTCTGTGTATATTTCATAAATCACACCATATAGGTAATGCCTCCAAATCTTTAGTGCAAACACCATTACTACCATTTTCAAGTCATGAGTAGGATAATTTTACTCATACTTCTTTAACTGGCTTAAAGCATAAACAACCACTCTTCCATTCTGCATTAACACACAACATAATCCTACTTGGGAAGCATTATAATACATCGTATACCTTCATTCCCAAAAGGCAAAGTCAATATTGGAGCCGAAGTCAATAAGTCTTTAAGCAACTAAAAGTGCTCCTCACATCTATTTGTCCACACAAACTTAGCATTCTTCTGGGTCAGTCTTGTCAAAGGTGCAGGAATCTTGGAGAAATCCTTCATAATCTCTTATAATAGTCAGCTCAACCTAGAAAACTCTTTACTTCTGTGACTGATGTGGGTCTTGGCCACTTTGTAATAGCTTCTATTTTCCTGAGATCCACTTGTATACCATCTTTAGATACCACATGGCCTAAGAATGCCACTTAATCCAACCAGAATTCATACTTTAAAAACTTAGCATACAGCTGGTGCTCTCTCAAAGTCTAAAGCACCAATCTCAAATGCATTACATGCTCTACCTTACTCTTGGAGTATACCAAAATATCATCAATAAAGACAATCATAAATTGGTCCAAGAATGGCCTAAACACCTTGTTCATCAAGTCCATAAAGGTTATTGGGGCATTAGTCAACCCAAAGTATATTACCAAGAATTCATAATGGCTAAACCTTGTCCAAAATGCAGTCTTAGGTACATGTCCACCTCTAATCCATAATTAATTCTACCCAGACCTTAAGTTAATTTTAGAGAAACATCAAGCTCCTTACAACTGGTCAAATAAATCATCAATCCTTAGGAGTGGATACTTATTCTTGATGGTGACCTTATTCAACTATTTGTAGTTAATACAGAGTCAAAGACTACCATCCTTCTTCTTCACAAATAACACTGCAGCACTTCAAGGAGATGTGCTAGGTTGGATAAAACCTTTATCGAGTAATTCTTGTAACTACTCTCTCAACTCTTTTAACTTTGTAGGCGCCATTCTATATGGTGAAATAGAGATAGAATCTATACCAGGCACTCCAATGATGTAGAATTCTATCTCACTTTCTGGTGGCAAACCTAACAATTCTTCAGGAAAAAAATTTAAAAACTCACACACCACTGGCACCCTTTCAATTGCCCCTTATCTACTTGTATATCTTTAACCACAACTAAGTAGCATTGACAACCTCTTCTAAGCATCTTCCTAACTGTGATCACAAAAATAATATCCTGAGGCATTGAACTCTTATCACCTTTGAATCTGAATTCCTCATCAGTCAAAATTATGAAAATTACTTCCTTCTCTCGATAGTATATCGTGGCATAATATTGTGCCAACCAATCCATTTCTAGAATCACATCAAAATCAATCATATCTAGCAAAACTAGATATGCTAGCAACTCTCTACCTTTCACTAACACTAGATAAGATGGAAAGAATATATATGTTTCTAACTCTTCACTAAGTAGAGTCACTATAAATAAAGGAATTAATAACTTGGAGGGCTGACATACTACTCTAGAAGAAAACATAGGAGACACAAAAGAGTGCAAAGCACCTTGATTAAATAAGACTCTAGCATTAAAGTAACACACTGGGAGAGTACTTGCCACAACTGCATTGGATGCCAAAGCATCTTGAGGAGTCAAAGTGAAGACTCTGGCCTAACTATGATGTGCCTGCTGTGAAGTATATGGTTGTGCATATTCTCTACCCCTAGCTCTATCTCTAAAACCTCTGCCCTGCTGACTCACATATTGAGTTGGTCATTGCTAAAGATACATAAGTTCCTAATACTGTTTATGCACCAATTGAAATGGTTGAGCAACTAATAATAAAGATCCCTAAGCATATAATGATGGGAACCCATAATTAGGATAATCCCTGGCAAAATGCATGAATTGTCCATATCGAAAATAAGCTCTTAATGTCAAGTGACACAGACCCTGATGTACTCGCCCATAAGTGGCATATGCACTAGCCCTAGATCTTGAACTGCCATATCTGGAGCTTTACCCACTACTGCTGCTATTGACACCTGTACCAAACCTAGTAGTCCTACCACTCCTATTACTCTGAGAATAACTGTGCCTGTCAGTCTAATGTGCTTTGAACTGTATGCTCTACTGAGAAGTACCCCTTGTCTAAGTACTCATGCTGCCTATTTAAAAAATAGGCTACTAAACCTCCTGAGCTGATTTGCCACCGCCACTCTTATAAGGATCCAACATGGTGCCTTGTCGGATATATCTCCGCTTAAGCTATCTGGCCTCCTCAACTACACTCTTAAGGCTACGACCCCTTATTTGGATGTCAATATAAGTTGGACCTAACCCAATCATATAGAGCTCCACTGCTCTCATCTCATCCTACATCACATCCGCAACATGATGTGATAGTCTAAATAATTCTTGAGTGTAGTCCCCAACTGACCAATCTCTCTTGGCAATATTTAATAACTGCCACTTGTAGTTCTCTCTCATTGATGCTGGCCAAAAGATTCTCATAAATCTCTCCTTAAAATCCAACCAAGTCATTGTAGTCATGTACGACTAGATAGACTACATGAACCAATCTTGAGCTGCAGTTGATACAGATAACTCTACTATTATGATCCACTAGTAGTTTGTGTATCCTATTCTAATTCTAGCCTCGATGGTATTTATAAAGTCCAGAGCATCCCCTGTACTATCAGAAGAAACTTGTCCGATTCTAGAGTATAATAAGGTAGCATTGGCATCTGTCATCCCTTGATTTCTTTGCTAAAGCATCTATTGTACTAAGGGTATTGCTTGGTTAAAGGCTGTCAAGCCTTGATTAATTCCTGTCATACCCACTGTAAAGGCTGTAGATTATTTATAAGAATTTTAGGCTATGCTTGTTGTTATTCCTGCCTCTGAGTTGTTGCTGCTCTAGCTCTACCTCTTCCTTTACCTCTACCTCTACCACTGTATCGAGGGGCAGGAGGAGGAATTTCATCTTGAAAAGACTGTTCATCCTCATTCTCCTCAAATGCTGCTTCTGCAGTAGGAGCAACTCACACTCGCCTCATTCTGATAAGAGACATAAAACAAATTTCTATACAAGACAAGGATACTATATATGCGCAGAATACAAGAAATAAAGAAGACAACAAGTGACAATTATCAACCTATCACTACAGTAGCTCATGAAAAATAGACACTAACAACTGAAAACATATATGAAATGAGTCAAAGCTTTTATACCAATTTTGTCACGACCTGAACCCGAGGGCACGAGACTAGCACTAAGGAATGGGAAAGCATAAGGCTTCTGAAACCCATAGTAAGCCTTAAAGAAAATTTATAATAAAATAAATAAGACAAACAACATAATATCTAAAACAATCTTTGATGAAACATAATAATCAACATTAATACAAATCTTTAATACAAGTAATAATCCATAAAATATAACATAATAGTTAACTACTACTACTGCGGTATTCTAGATTTCAAATATATACTAATACATGTCATATAGACCTATATAGAATAGTCGGAGAAGAAGAAATCCGGCGTAAAGTAGGTGGACTAACTAAAGACTCTTAAAAAAATAATTGAGAGGAGTCAGACCTCATTGAGTAAGTTAATAAAGGAAACGTATATAGTGTGAAAATCTCTTTTAAAAATATATTTTAACGAAAATATAAAATTTATAATATAAAATATTTGATTTATTGAAATCCTCTTTTACCAAATAAAGTATTTGAAATCATAAAATAGTATATAAATAAAATAAACTTTCTTAAATCATTTATATAAGAAAAAACTAGGTAGCACCCTAGTCCACAATTCTAATAGTCTTTCGATTATCTAAAAATCCAAAGACTGTTGATTCACGAGAGCAAAGCATCACTAAGCCTTATAATCACTAACACTTACTCTTAATCCTATCGGTGTGCACACGGTCCTGATGAAACCCATCAGGTAGCTTGTTCTACTGTAGTTCATTTAAAATAAATACAAGTAAATAAAATAAGGGAGATTACAATAAAATAAAATAAAATAACAATTAACTAATCATATGAAAATTTAATATAACATGCTTATATAACCATAGCAAATAATAGTAGAATTTAATCATATATATATATATATATATATATATATATATATATATATATAATTTTTTATAATAATATAATTCTTCTATTAAATTCTCCCTTTTTATCATAATCAATGAATTTATATTTTAATATAAAATATCATATACACAGTTCAGTTATTAACTTACAAGTTGAATACACTCCTCTGCGCAGTCGCGCTCGACCCCGACCTGTTGACTTGAATGAAGGCGTGGCTAAAGAAAAGAAATAAATAAATATGGAATTAAAAATGGAAATCCTATAAATTCTAGATTTCTAAAGAGAGACTCAATTAAAAATACTACTCTATTAAACTCGACCCGATGTCACGTTTACCGAAAATTTGATAGAGTCTTCACTGCAAAACGGACATCTCTCTACAAAAATAAAGTCAATTCTGCATAGACAAACACTTCAAATACCAGCAACAACTTCAAATCTCAGGTTGGGCCCCAAACTACACTTTATACCCAACCAAGAACTAATTTCACAAATCACAATTTATGAACAATAAAATTCCATTTAAATACCAGAATTAATTTATTTATATAATAAAAGCATAAAAGATATTTATTTAACAAAATAAATAATAAAATCCACATTAATAATCAAATTATATTATAAAAGCCATTATTCTAATTTTTGAAATTAAATAGCATTTAATTACCAATAATCATTTAAATTATTCAATTATATAATTAAGCAACTGAAAACTCATTTATATCTTAAAAATTATAAATACAATTTTTATTCGGATATTATTACGATAATTACTAATAATTAGCTAAAAATAGGAATTAATTCATAAAAGTTATTTTAATATTATTTATTACTCAAAAACTATCCAAAGCATAATAATTCACAATAATTTCAATTAAAATATAAAATTTACTAATTTATACTAATTTTTCCAAAAATTCATGTTTAACATAAACATTCGGAAATTTATAATAAAAAGTTGGTACATAATTTTAATAAACTTCTTTAACAAAACTTGGTTAAAATAATTAGTAGAATTTATTAAAAATAAAAAAATTCTCTAGGCTCGGGAACAATGTCGTGAACAGTAACCCCCTGAGACCTCGAAAATTCAAAAAATTTATAAAAATTCATAAAAATTATTTTCTGAAACTTTACAATATCTACATTAATCTTTTCTAAAGAATAAATTTCAAATAAAATCAAATTGACATTCAAATTCACAATTAAACAAAACTATCAAAAATTAAATTTTGAGAAATTGGAATTGTTACCAATTGAATTTCCTGAAATCAATAAAGGATTATCGAAGCTCGAGTTGAGAGCTTTGATTTTAGGCTGAGCTTGGCCGGAATGCTTGCCAGAATTGCATCGACCTTCCTCCCTCTTTCTGGCCACCGAGCGATTTGGCGCGAGGAAGACGACCGGAAGGCGGTTACTGCTACTGGGGTGGCGGATGGTGGGGCGACAACATGGAGAAGGTAGTCTGGCATGCTGCTGATGGTGTGGTGGCACGCGGTGGTGACTAACAAAACCGAAGAGGAGGAAGAAGAAAATGAGAAAGGAAGGAAAAAAGAAAAGAAGGAAAAAAAGAAAAGAAAGGATAGAAAAAGGAAGGGAGGGAAAAAAAAGTGGGGAAAAATAATATATTAAAAATAAAAATTATTTATTTAATTTATTAATATTTTAATAATTATGACTTAAATTTACTAATTAAATCCATAATTTCATTTAGTAAATAATAATAAAAAAAATGATAATGATGCCATATTTAATGAAATAAATAATAACACTGAAAATTTATTTAATTTTCATAAATACTCAAATATCATAATTTAATAAAATAACATAAAATCAAAATAATTATTAACACTATAAATTTTATAATTTAATTTATAAAAATTCATATTATTTCACCAATAATTTTTTAATTTTTTATTCTGATTATTATTTTACACTGTTCATTGGCTAGTAATTCAGGTCAGATGGAGGTATTATTGAATGAGCTAAATTTTTTTTAAAAATTAAAATTTTTATATATTTGTCTCACTGAATCTTAAATTTGAAATTTAATTTTTGTTTTATTATAATCCTACAAATCAAAAGTATTGCTAGCTTCTTACATTGACATCTTATTATAATTAACACTTTATACTTTTGCACGACAAATAAAAAAAAAATGAAGTTAAACAAAATTATGGCCAAGTATGTAAATTAAAAGTTGAAATCATTTAAATTGATAACCATTAAAATTAACTGGTAGAAAAGTTTTGAATTCGAGTTTTAATATATATAATCGCATTAAATTAATTTTTAAAAAAATTTTACCGTTCTTATAGTCCTGTCTAGGTCAAATAGAATTAGTTATAGTCCATTAAGTTTTAAATATTGGTAGTTTAGAAAAAAAAAATTCAAATCATTTAACCTTTTTATTAATAAAAAAAAGTATTAGTTTCATAAGCAGTTCTTAGAGAAATTAGAATATATATTCGGTGGTCATAATATTAAAATTATGGAGCACCTAATTATATGTTGTAAATTATAATTTTATATTATAAATTAGGTTCGTTTAAAAATTTTTAGAGTAGGAGGGTTTGAATGCATTCTCTTCCATATGAAGGTGGCATGTAATGATTTTTTTTTTTAATCTGAGTAAAATAAAACATTAGGTCTTTGGTAAAAAATAAGAATAATGCTGATCATAACTAGTAACAACTTCAGAAGAAAATGAGATCAATCACATGATAATAGAGATCATGACTAGCAACGACTTCATTGTCAAGCTGCACAACAACTTCAATTTTTTAGAGTTTGATGGGTAGATATGGGTGAGTAATATGATCTTATTTGGTCAATGAGATCTGATAGAATTGACAAAAAATCATCTCCCAGTGGGGCTATAACTTAGCTATGAGTTCAATTTTCGAGATGAAAGTCAATGGGAATTAATGAAGATTTTTTTATCTAGAAAAAAAGAAAAGAAAAACTTATGCAACAAGAACTTGGAAAAAATTAATTGGTATAAAGTTCGATTTATTAGAGGTTGATATGCAAACATAGGTAATTGAAGAATAATGATGTGCATGTATAGTTGTGATGTAATGGTAATACAGAAATCTTTTTTTTTTTTTTAAAAAAAAAACCATATGCAACAAAAACCTGGAAAAAAAATAAAAAAATCTAGATATATCATGAAATTAACTGTTGTCTTTAAATAAAAATTTCTGTAATTGTTCTAAAATTTATTGATTTATTAAATAAAGTTTGTAGAGAGGGCGGAAAACTTACAATTAAAAGGAAAAAAAATTAACATATTGTCTATTACAAAATTAATCATGGAAGAAAATGTTATGCCAAATTTTACAATTGATAAAAAAACGAATTAATTAATTGAAATTAATTAATTTGCAAAACAAAGAAGTCTTTAATTAATTGAAATTATATGTTTCTTGAAATCAAAGTAACTAAAATTTGTATCTATAATTATTTTATTTAGTTTACAGTAATATAAATTTTGACTATTTTAAAATTGAAAGTGAATAGATTTTATGAGAATAATTAAACTCTTGGCACCTATTTTCTGCACACATAAAATTCAAATTTCAAATTTTACTAAAGAGAATCCGAATTTTTCGTTATGCGAAGTAACAAATATTGATATTATAAAGTATGAAATTTTTATACTTCTAATATTTTCCCCCATGACATCGACAAAGGCTATAATTTGTCAATAAAAAGATTATTAATTAATTTCAAGGACTATTTTTTTTTTAATGATCCTACTCTGCTGGGGAATGAAGATATGCTTCTGGCAGACCGGTTTCTTTGGTAAAAATACAGAGTTATTATTAGTTTAAAACCACATTTTTTTGACTGATCCTAAGAATAGAGCATTACAGAAAACACAAAAATTAAAACCCACAAGTTAATTTTACCGTCTTTAAAGGACAATCAACACGCAATCTTCCATTTCAATTCCTATATAGATGCTGAACCTAATTGTACAAAAAAAGGGGTTATAAAGGGAAGTGCTTCATTTCATATATTAATTAAGAACCAATTAAAGAGATCTAATTAATCATCAGGTGAAAACAAAAAGAAAACAGATATATATATCAATAAATGGCAAACAAATGTGCTGTAGTGTTGGCTATTATGTGCCTTGTTCTTGTTGCTAATGTTCAGCTTTCTCATCAACAGCCAGGGGAAGATTTCAACCAATGCCTGGAAATCTGCCTTATCAATTGCTCTCCAGCCACCAGGAACGAATGCGCAAGGAAGTGCGCGACCGACTGCAGTAAGATGAGGGTAACTAAATCACATGCATCCCATTTCTTTAATTTTCTCTGGTTGCATGCATGCACAAGCACAGTGTCTACGTATGCATTATTATATATTATTACGTAAGTCATTCTTGGGCCTCATCTAAAACAGCTTAAAAATTTTTCAACAATGGTTCTCTGAAATATTGCATATTAATTCTCTGATATTCTATATATTATAAATGTGCGATGGTGATTATGACTCAGATATATGTTTGTATGTGTTTTGTGCAGCCCTGAGCATTCCCCGGTTCGTTCTTGAAGGAAAGCAAGACACACTTAGGTGGAACATTATCATGTCATCCTAATAATAAATGAGAATGACATGATATAACACTTCTGAAGGAGGACTTCATTTGTATTCTTTCTCTTTTATAATAAAATTAGATATTTAATCTAGCTACCTTTTTTTTTATACATGCATTATTTTATTTTATTTTTATCTCGTATTTCTTTTTGTATTTTTATTTTTTTTAATCATTTTTAGTATAAGGTTTGATTAATTTGAATTGAAACCGATGTATCTATTTTTGCAAATTTAAAATTTTAAGGCAATTCAAAACTTCTTGCAAATTATACCAATTAATATTGATTCTTCTTAGTTGTTAATACTTGTACTTTAATTCAAAGATATAAATCATAATTAATGGACAACTAGCATAATTAATCAAATATTTCTTAATTTGCAAAAGACCATCTTCACACTGGGGAACTTAATTATTGGTTCAATCCATAATTATAGTAATTGAGGAAAATTGATGTACGTAGTAGTGATGTAATGGTAATGCAACAAGAACTTGGAAAAAAGGGGACATATAGCAGATATTGTGTTAAAGAAATTACCTCTTCATGGCTAATCGTGGATGTTGCTGGGTACATAGACAGTAGCCCACATTGCTAAGTTGCTTATATGAAGTATTGTACTAGAAAGACTTGTTATATAGGCTTCAATTGCAATGGGACTTTGATGATTAAGTGGTATAGTTTCTTCCGGGAAGGTTACATCCAATTTGTTGATGATTGCCAAGTCAACTATTGTTTTTCACTTTATTTTTGACCAGGAATATGACTATAATCCAAAAGTTGCTATTGATAAATCAGTGAATGAGTAATCTATAGATGGTAGAATTTAAATTTTACTATTATTAATTTGTAAAACTAACTTAATTTAACCAGAGTACAATCATTCCATATTATGTAATTCGTTGATATTTAAGCTATTTCACTTCACTGTTAATTAATTCAAAAGAAGTTGCTACCATTAATAAAATGATATGTTGAAAAAAAAATTATGTCTTCAAAAATAAATAGAAAAACAATTTTGGAATTTTGGAAACGAAGCTCACACCTTTCTCATTGAGCTTATTTGTTAATATACAAAAGGTGTAACTGTAAACTAATCTAAGAGAATATACCATCTACGAATGATATGCTGCCACATCATATAAATTAGTTATAATAGTTGTGATTGTATACGTAAGCAAGTAAAATAAGCAATAAACGTCAGCCATCCGATGAAGCATGATCTTTCACTGTTGATCTTGATGGCTAGCTTTCTCAGTGCTTTCATTATTGCTACTATTAGTGAGTAGTCCAGCATGTATAGTAGGTGAAGCAGATTTTGTTAGCCCTCCGCAAGATTGAGTATACAAATTCTGTATACCCAGCTTGATGATAGAGCGTTTGAATGTAGGAGGTGGCAGTGGCTTTCTGAAGTAATAAGCAAGTTGGTGGAAAGTTGGAATAGGGAAGAGACGAAGCAGATCTTGTTGAACCCTATGTCGAACCGAGTGACAATCAATTTCAGTATGCTTGGTCCGATCATGGAAAATAAGATTCTTAGCAATTTTGATAGCTGAGTATTGTCACAACAAAGAGCAACATTGGTAGAAGAAACTTGAAAATCACAAAGAAGATATAGGAGCGACTGTATTTCAGAAGTAACATTTGCCATTACACGATACTCGGCTTCAGTTGAAGAACAAGAAACAAATTGTTGTTGTTTTCTTTTTTTTTTTTTTTACTTTTAAGAGATAAGAGTAGGTCTGAGAAAAACACAACAACCAGTAATGGAATGTCGTGTATCAAGACAGGTACCCTAATCATAGTCAGAAAAAGCTTTCAAATGAAGGTCATTTGTTGAAGGAAAGAAGAGTCCCTGACCTGGTGTGCCCTTAAGATAACGAAGAACACAATGTGTGGAAGTGAGATGGACAGTAGTAGGACAATCTAAGAATTGACATAGATGCTGAACATCAAAAGAAAGGTTAGGTTGGGTATATGTTAAGTAAAGAAGTTTGCCAACAATGCTTCAATAAGCAGTGATATCAGATAAAGAACTACCATCTCGCTTAGAAAGATGTTGACTACTGACCATTGGAGTTGGAACAGGTTTTGAATAAAGAAAACATGTCTTTATTAAAAGATCCAATGTATACTTGCGCTGACACAAATTGATCCTTGCTTGTGATTGAGGAATTTCAAAGCCCAAGAAAAATTTTAGTAAGCTAAGATCTTTAATCTTGAAGCGATCATGAAGAAAAGTCTTTATCAATGCAATTTGAGCAGAATCATTGCTAGCTATAATAACATCATCAATGTAGACTAGACGAGCAATGAACACATCTGGAAGTTGATTTGATAAAAATGGAAGAATCAGATTGAGATTGAAGGAAACCTTGGCTGAGAAGAACAGCAGAAAGTTTAGCATTCCATTGTCGACTAGCTTGCGTAAGACTATACAAGCTTTTTGTTAATCGACAAACCTGATTTGGTGCAGTGGGTGTGAAGCCAAGAGGAAGAGTCACATAGACCTCTTCATTTAAATCTCCATGTAAAAAGCATTGTTGATGTCGAGTTGTTAAAGATGCCAACACTTTGCTGTTGCTATAGTAAGTAAAACCCGAATAGTAGTCACATAGTTACCGAGAACTCTCATCCCTCTGAAGTATCATGATCTGGTACTCGAGTATCAAAATGTGGTATTTTTAAGTTTTAAATCTCTTTGATATTCGATCTAGATATTTAAAAATAGAGCACCAATTTTTTTGAAAGATTAAAATATTAATAAATAATAAATGCTAAAAAAAATAAGCCAATAAAAAAGAACATTTCTCACTCTTAACTAATAACAATTTCTCAAATATCAAAAAAACATAAAAACCATCAAATGTAAGAGAGAACAGGATGCTAAGGAAGAAGAAATTAAAGAAATTAAGTTGTCTTTCAGTGACTTGATAAAATTACTAATTTATGAACTTCTTATGACTTTCCAACTATGTTTTGTATTGCTAATATGTATGAACAACATCAAAGTCTAATATTAAATTATAAACTATGTTCGATCATTACATGTATAGGTCTAATTTTTTTTAAACTTTTGTTGTAATTATTTAAAAAAAAAAACTCATTATTATTTATTAAATGATTAAAAAATATACATTTGATGTATCACGTATTAAAAGAGCGAATCGGCTAAACTTACCTCCAAAGTATTTTATTGACATTAGAGTTTCAAGCATCAATATTCATACCATGAACCGAAACGTATCATGTACCCGGTAACTATGAGTAGTCATTTTAACAATGAGTAAGAAAATATTAATTAATCAATTCCAGCATTTTGTGTGTAGCATTTAGTCACTAGACGCGGTTTATACCTTTTAATAGTGCCATCTGCATTAATTTTATACACTCACATACAGCCAATAGCTGTTTTAGATGAAGGTAAAGTGGTTAGTTCCCAAGTGCAAGAGCATCAAGCTCTGCTTGCATAGCTTGTGTCCTGTAGTTATGTTGAACTACTTCTTAATAAGTACAAGGTTCAACAGCAAGAGCAACTTGATTAATATAAGTTTTGTAAGGAGAGAGTTTGTTGGGCTATTTACCTAATTATGGTTAAAAAAAAATTATGTCCCAAATTATGGTTATTTTAAATATAATTTCTTTTTTTTTTTTATGGTGATTTGTAAAACTATTTTTCAATTTATGTTACTTTTAATTGAGGTGGAGAGGAGAAAAAATTTTGTGGGTCATACCGCCTGTGTCAGTGGTAGTATAGCCACTTTTTTTTTTCTTTGGAGCCATACTGCCACTGCCAGTGGCGGTATGACCCTTTTCTATTTTTTATTTTAATTTCAATTTATTATTATTATTATTATTAATATTAAAAATAATAAAATAATACTATGATTTTTTTTTTAATTTTAACATTATTATTATTATTATTATTATTGGATGTATGTCTGCATAGATTGTCATTTTCCTTTATGCAATTTAATTTTTTAAACCAATATTTATCTTTTCGTTATTTATTTATTTTTAAATTAATTTTAAACCAATAAAAATTTAGAAAAATATATTTAAAAATTAGGTGTCGGAATACAATCGGAGTTGTACAATTCCGATCGGAATTGTACATATCCAATTGGAAATGTAAAATTCTGATTGGAATTCTATATTTCTGATCGGTATTTTATAGTTCTGATTGGAAATGTAGAATTTCGATCAGAATTATACAATTCCGATTTGGAATTTTTCACTCCAATCTCTCTTTTGATTTTCTTTTATTTTGAAATAGACCCAAAAATTTAGCAATTAACTCCTTTAAAACTTTACAATTTAGCCTTGAAATTTGAAATTTAAAGTTCTAAAACCTATTTATAACGAATTGTCATTATCGGATCCTTTGTCACATCTATGTATCAATACATTCTGAATTGAGTGTTTACAATTATGATTTTTTATTTTTTATATTATTATTATTATTCATTGACTTTTATGACTTTTATACATTAAAATGGTTGGCTTAATTTTTTTATTTTAATTTTATAATGATTATAATTAATTAATTAATTAAGTATAATATTAAAAACAATATCATAATTATAATAATATTATGATTTTTTTTAATTTTAACATCATCGTCATCATCCAATAAAAAAATATATTAAAATTAAAAAATAAAAAAAACAAAAACAAAAAATTAAAAATTATTAAAAAATTGGCTAAAATAAAAAAAAATAAAAAGGGGTCATACCGCAAATGCCAGTGGCAGTATGGCTCCAAAAAAAAAAAAGTGACCATACCTCCACTGATATAGGCAGCATTACCCACAAAATTTTGATAAAATTTTCTCTCCCTTTCTACCTTAGCCTATAAATTGAGAAATAGTTTTACAAATCACCACAAAAAATGATATTACTTTTAAAACTACCATACCATAATTTTGTAAATAACCCAGAGTTTGTTATAGGAAAGAACATGAGAGATGTGATGAGGCCTGGTTTTGGTTGTTAAAAGAGGTATGATAATCATTAAGCCAAGAAGGAGGTTTAGAAACACGTTGTGATCTTCGAGTAGAAACTGAAGAAGGAGGTTGAACATCAGGACAAGAAGAAGAAATTGGTAAAGTAGAGATACCTTGCTCAATAGTATTTCCATATGCTGAAGAATCAATCATGAATTCTTCCGCTAAAGTTTGCTAAAAAGAAGCAAAAGGAAAGTTATGTTCATTAAACTGAACATCTCTTGAAACAAAAATTCATTTTGTAACAATGTCATGGACTCGAAATCCTTTTGTGTGTAAAGGGTAACCAAGAAAAATGCATTCAATGGCTTGGGAATCAAACTTATGTCGATGTTGTGCAATAGTGGATACAAAGCATTGACACCCAAAAACTCGAAGTAAATGAAATTGTGTTTTTTTGTGAAATAAAAGTTAGTGAGGTGTTTTGTTGTTAAGAACAATGATGGGGTGTGGTTTATAAGGTAAACAGCATGAAGTATATAGCCAGTCCAGAAAGAAGGAGGAAGATTTGCTTGAAAACGAAGGGTTCGTGCAACAACGCTGTTTTGTTGAGGAGTGTAAACACAAACAATTCGATGGATAATACCTTTTGAAGCAAAGAAAGAATGCATGTTAAATTCATGGCCATTATCTGTTCTAATGCATTTGACACTAGTGTTAGCTGTTGACAAAAGCACAAAAATTCTCAATTAAAGTACGAGTTTCAGACTTGGCCTTCATAGGAAAAACCCACATGTATCTACTTTTGTCATCAACAATTGAAAGAAAATAGTGATGACCATAAAGAGATGCAGTAGCTAAAGGACCCCAAATGTTCATGCGAATAAGATCAAAGCATTTATTGGATGTGGAAACACTCGTAAGAAAAGATAAACATTTTTGTTTGCTCATATGGAAAATTTTACAGAGTGTTCACCAACAATTGAAGGATTCATGCTACTAAGAATTTTTAGTCTTGGATAAGAAACATGGCCTAATCTATAGTGCCACAAATTTTGTGAAGTGACATCATTTGAACAAGAAACAAATGGTAGAATGCCTACAGACAAAATAGATTTATGATATTTAATATCTGGAAAATGATAAAGACCATGTTTTTTCCTAGCTATACCAATTGTCTTCCAGGTTTTTATGTCTTGAATATAACAAAAGGAAGGCAAGAAGATAAGAAAGCAATTTAAGGTTTTAATCAATTGACTAGCTGTTAAAAGATTAAAGGAAAATTGAGGAACATAGAGAACATTATGAATCATAAGAGATGAACCAAATTTGATATTGCCAACATGCGTAATAACAGTAGCTTTGTTAGGCGATTTTACAAAAACATCATGAACTTGTTTATAGGTGCAAAATCTCTCAAGTGAATTAACAATGTGGTCAGTTGCTCCTGTGTCAACAATCCAAGTTGATTTGGGAATGTTCATTGCAGTGGCAGAAAAAATCTGTGAATTAAAGGAAATACCTGTCTGCGGCTTGCGCTCTAAGGTAGTGGAAATGTTATTAACAAAAGACGCAGTAGTTGCAGTTTGTGGATTTGCTTGAATCAAGGCTATTAATTTATTATATTGGTCTTTAGTAAGCATCAACTTGTTATTATCAACTGATTCTTCCACATGTTTGCCTTTAATGTCTTTCTCATGAACTCCAAGCATATCACCTTGAGCTACAACACCAACTACGACTTGATTAACAGAACTAGCATGATTTTTATTTTGCATTCTATAACCTGGAGGATAACCATGTTTCTTAAAGCATTTCTCAACTGAATGACCATAAATCCCACAATAAGAACAAGTTGGTTTCTTCCCAAAAGCAATATTGGACTGTTTCTTTGAGTAATAGTTCTGATTTCCATTAAACATGCTTCCTTTTTTACCTGAAGTCAAAGCAGTTCTCCCAGCATAGAGAATTGTAGATTCGTTAATTTCTTGACTAATGGCTCCTTTAATTTGCCTTTCATGCTGTAAGGTGAGAGCAAAAACCCTATTAATAGTGGGAAGAGGATCCATAATCAGAATTTGGATTTGACAGTTGCAAATTCACCATTGAGTCCTTTTAAAAATCGAATAATGTGATCCTGATCATTGTAGCTTCTCATGATTTAAAGAGCATTACAACTACATAGTGGAATGCATATGCAAGTTGGTATTGGCCTCAGATTTGCTAATTCATCCCAAAGACTCTTAAGCTGAGTAAAGTACTGAGTAACAATCATCGAACCTTGCTTGAGAGAAGCAATCCGAACAGCATCACCCTGTGAAAACCGATCGTGTAGATCTTTCCACAGATCTTGAGCCATATCAAACCATATAACACTCTATGCAATGGAAGCAGAAAGAGATTTCATCAGCCAAGAGAGTACCATAGTATTGCATCTTTCCTAAGCATAAAACAACGGATCATTTGCAGCAGGTTTCTGTATAGATTCATCCACAAACTTCAACTTGTTTTTTGAAATCAATGCCATACCCATTGATCTGGACCATGTGTAGAAGTTATTCTCATTCAGAAGACAAGGAGTAAGAATCAATGAAGGATTCTCACTAGGATGCAGAAAAAACGGACTAGAAGGCAGTTTCTCAGCTCTAATAGTATTCTCCATTGAAGAATAACACCGTATAAACAAGAAATAAAAACCATCAAGCAAAGAAAAACGAAGAAGTGAGGGAGAGCTTCAAGCTCTGATACCATAACAAAAAACAGATTTGGAATTTTGGAAATGAAGCTTACACCTTTCTCATTGAGCTGATTTGTTAATATACAAAAAGTTCTTTACTGTAAACTAGTCTAAGAGAATTTACCATCTACGAATGTCAGCCATCTGATGAAGCATGATCTTTCACTGTTGATCTTGATGACTAGCTTTCTCAGTGCTTCTATTATTGCTGCTGTTAGTGAGTAGTCCAGCAGGTACAGTAGGTGAAGTAGATGTTGTTATAAAGCAGCTAGTTTTAGATTTCATATGGCGATGATCTCCTGCAGTATGATTAAGACAACATGTAGTTCTTGGAGGGTTCGGGACTGATATAAATAAGTAAAAAAATATAAAAATACAAATGATCGTAGTAAATTTGTTTGAACTACAATGGTATCTAAAAACAATGGTATCAATTTAGATGTTGGAAAATTGTCACCATCCTCCTCATGGTTCTACCCAAAAATTCCTTTTCATTAATTATCACATTGATCTTTGAATGGAATTTAGGTTAAAATTTTTTTATGTTCCAATACTTTTTAAAATTTTTTGTTCTGATTATTATTTTGCACTGTTCAGGTCAGATAGAGGTATTATTGAATGAGCTGAATCTTTCATTGAAATTTAATATTTGTTCTATTATAATTTCAGTTTTTAAGTTTAACACAACTAATCAAAAGCATTGCTAGCTCCTTGCATTCACGTCTTATCATAATTAACACTTTATACATTTTCATTACAAAGAAAAAAAGAAGTTAAACAAAATTGTGGCTAAGTATGTAAATTAAAATTTCAAACCAACAACTGTTAGAAGCAGTTGGTAAAGAGTCCTACTCTCGTAAACTAGATCTTAGATTTGAGTTTTAGTGTATGAAATCGTGTTAAATTTGTTATTAGAAAACTTTTTTTGTATTTATGATTTTGTTCAAGTTGCGCTGGATTAATCAGAGTCCAATAAATTTTAGATGCTAGTAATTTAAACTAATCAAAAAGTTCAAATCATTTAACCTCTTTATTAATAAAAACAAAAGTATTGGTTTCATAAGCAGTTCATAGAGAAATTATAATACGTATTCGTTGGTCATAATACTAAAATAATGGAGCACCTAATTATATGTTGTAAATTATAATTTTATATAATAAATTAGTTTCGTTTAAAAATTTTTCCAGTAGGAGGGTTTGAATGCATTTTCTTCCATACGAAGGTGACATCTAATATATATATTTCTTTTATCTGATATCTCCGATAAAATAAAACATTAGGGATTCATTTATTTGGTAAAAAATAAGGGTAATGCAGATCATGACTGGTAACAACTTGAGAAGAAAATGAGATTAGTCCCATGATAATAAAGATCATTAGTAACGACTTCATCATCAAGCTGCACAACTTCAATTTATTAGGGGTTTGATAGGCAGATATAGGTGAGTAATATGATCTTACTTGGTCAATGAGATGTGATAGAATTGGCAAAAAGTCATCTCCCCAATGGGGGGCTCTAACTTAGCTATGAGTTCAGTTTTCGTGATGATACTAAATGGGAATTAATGAAGATGTCTTCTATTTTTTTTTTTTTTTAAAAAAAACTTATGCAACAAGAACTTGGAAAAAATTAAAAGATATCCTTAAATAAAATTTTCTTTAGTTGTTCTAAAATTTATTGATTTATTAAAAAAAAGTTTATAGAGAGGGCAGAAAACTTACAATTAACAGAAAAAAAAAATTAGCATATTGTCTATCACAAAATTAATCATGGAAGAAAATGTTATGCCAAATTTTACAAGTGATAAAAAACGAATCAAGATAGAACTAGAACAAAAGGGTTAATTAGCATAACAAAGAAGTCTTTAATTAATTGAAATTATATGTTTCTTATGTTGAAATCTAAGTAAAATTGGTACCTATAATTATTTTATTTACTATATAGTAATATAAATTTTGGTAATTTTAAAATTGAAAGTGAATGGATTCTATGAGAAGAATTAAACTCTCGACACCTATTTTCTGCACACATAAAATTTGAATTTCAAATTTTCCAAATTTTATTAAAGAGAATCTAATTTTTTGTTATTTGAAGTAACAAATGTTGATATTATAAAGTATGAAAACTTTATACTTCTAATATTTTCCCCCATGACGTTCACAAAGGCTATAATTTCTCAATAAAAAGATCATTAATTAATTTCAAGGACTATTTTTTTTCAATGATCCTGCTCTGCTGGGGGATGAAGATATGGATGAAACCCCACATCTCATGAAGCCTACTACTATGCTTCTGGCGACCAGTTTCTTTGCTTAAAATACAAAGGGCTATAAGTTACTTATTAGTTCAATCCATGATTGTAGTAAATTAATGAGGAAATGATGTACGTAGTAGTGATATAATGATAATGCATAAGTCCTTTTTTTTTAAAAAAAAAAAAAACTTATGCAACAAGAACTTGGAAAAAAAAAAGGGGACATTGTAGTGAAGAAATTACCTTTGCTGGATAGAAGATAGTAGCCCATGTCTCTAAGTTGCTTGTATGAAGTATTGCACAAGAAAGGCATGTTATATAGACTTCAATTGGCATGGGATTTTGATAATTTAGTGGGCTGAATACAGTTTCTTCCAGTAAGATGACAGCCAATTTGTTGCTAATTGCTAAATCAGTCAGCTGTTGTTTTTCACTTTATTTTAGGCCAGGAATATGACTATGTAGTCCAAAAGTTGCTAGTCCAAATTATAAAGTATGAAAACTTTATACTTCTAATATTTTCCCCCATGACATCGACAAAGGCTATAATTTTTCAATAAAAAGATTATTGATTAATTTCAAGGAGTATTTTTTTTAATGATCCTACTCTGCTGGGGAATGAAGATATGCTTCTGGCAGACCGGTTTCTTTGTTAGAAATACAGAGTTATTATAGAGCATTACAGAAAACACAAAAATTAAAACCCACAAGTTAATTTTACCGTCTTTAAAGGACAATCAACACGCAATCTTCCATTTCAATTCCTATATAGATGCTGAACCTAATTGTACAAAAACAAGGGGTTATAAAGGGAAGTGCTTCATTTCATATATTAATTAAGAACCAATTAAAGAGATCTAATTAATCATCACGTGAAAACCAAAAGAAAACAGATATATATATAAAGAAATGGCAAACAAATGTGCTGTAGTGTTGGCTATTATGTGCCTTGTTCTTGTTGCTAATGTTCAGCTTTCTCATCAACAGGCAGGGGAAGATTTCAACCAATGCCTGGAAATCTGCCTTATCAATTGCTCTCAAGCCACCAGGAACGAATGCGCAAGGAAGTGCGCGACCGACTGCAGTAAGATGAGGGTAACTAAATCACATGCATCCCATTTCTTTAATTTTCTCTGGTTACTCATCATCTGCATGCATGCACAAGCACAGTGTCTACGTATGCATTATTATATATTATTACGTAAGTCATTCTTGGGCCTCATCTAAAACAGCTTAAAAATTTTTCAACAATGGTTCTCTGAAATATTGCATATTAATTCTCTGATATTCTATATATTATAAATGTGCGATGGTGATTATGACTCAGATATATGTTTGTATGTGTTTTGTGCAGCCTGAGCATTCCCCGGTTCGTTCTTGAAGGAAAGCAAGACACACTAAGGTGGAACATTATCATGTCATCCTAATAATAAATGAGAATGACATGATATAACACTTCTGAAGGAGGACTTCATTTGTATTCTTTCTCTTTTATAATAAAATTAGATATTTAATCTAGCTACCTTTTTTTTTATACATGCATTATTTTATTTTATTTTTATCTCGTATTTCTTTTTGTATTTTTATTTTTTTTAATCATTTTTAGTATAAGGTTTGATTAATTTGAATTGAAACCGATGTATCTATTTTTGCAAATTTAAAATTTTAAGGCAATTCAAAACTTCTTGCAAATTATACCAATTAATATTGATTCTTCTTAGTTGTTAATACTTGTACTTTAATTCAAAGATATAAATCATAATTAATGGACAACTAGCATAATTAATCAAATATTTCTTAATTTGCAAAAGACCATCTTCACACTGGGGAACTTAATTATTGGTTCAATCCATAATTATAGTAATTGAGGAAAATTGATGTACGTAGTAGTGATGTAATGGTAATGCAACAAGAACTTGGAAAAAAGGGGACATATAGCAGATATTGTGTTAAAGAAATTACCTCTTCATGGCTAATCGTGGATGTTGCTGGGTACATAGATAGTAGCCCACATTGCTAAGTTGCCTATATGAAGTATTGTACTAGAAAGACTTGTTATATAGGCTTCAATTGCAATGGGACTTTGATGATTAAGTGGTATAGTTTCTTCCGGGAAGGTTACATCCAATTTGTTGATGATTGCCAAGTCAACTATTGTTTGTCACTTTATTTTTGACCAGGAATATGACTACAATCCAAAAGTTGCTATCGATCAATCAGTGGATGAGTAACCTATAGATGGTAGAGTTTGAATTTTACTATTGTTAATTTGTAAAACTAACCTAATTTAACAGAGAACAATAATCTTATATTATGTAATTCGTTGATATTTAAGTTATTTGATTTCACTGTTAATTAATTCAAAAGAAGTTACTACCATTAATAAAATGATATGTTGAAAAAAAAATTATGTCTGTTGTGAAATAAAGATTAAATTACTTATTTTGTTATAGAACTAAACTTGAATTTAGTAGTATTTAACTAGAAGAAAAATATTTTATAGTAGAATGATTTTGAGAGAATTTAGAAAGAGTTTGGAGAAAATTTAGAGAACTATAATATTGAAAGAATTTGGAGAGTAATCTATCTTTTCTTCTTCTTAATCTTCTCATTAATGAATTTCAATCCCTTTATATAGAGATTTTCTTTTCACTATTTGAGAACTATTCTCTCACAAGCAATATATTGTTCATTCACAAGCAATATATTATTCATTCACATTCATAATACTCCCCCTTGAATAACAATATTTTGCAACTGCCTCGTTAAAACCTTGCTAAATAAAACCCAGTGGGAAAAACTTTAGCTTAAGGAAAAAGAGTACAGTACATGATATTCTCCCCCTCAAGTTGATATATATAATCTTCCTTCACATAGTATGTAGATGTCGCATTCTAATATCGTGAACGTGCTTTCTAAAGATTGTAGTTGGAAGTGCCTTTGTGAAAAGATCAGCTGAATTCTGGCTAGATTGAATATACTTGATATCTATATGATTGTCTTTTATTAGCTCTTGAGTGTATGAAAAGAATCTTGGAGGTATATGTTTGGTTCTATCACTTTTGATATATCCTTCCCTTAATTGTGCAATGCATGCTGCATTATCTTCATATAAAATTGTTGGACTTTTGTTGACTGGAAAACCACAAGATTCTTCAATATGATGTGTCATTGATTTAAGCCACACACACTCTCTACTTGCTTCATGTAGTGCAATAATTTCAGAATAATTTGAGGAAGTAGTGACAAGCGTTTGTTTCTGGGAACGCCAAGAAATTGCAGTTCCATTATTTATGAACATATAGCCTGTTTGAGATTTCGCTTTATGAGGATCAGATAAATGCCCTGCATCTGCATAACCAATCAATTCTTGTTTTGAATTGTTACCCAAATCAACATTTCCTCGAAGGTATCGAAGTATATGTTTGACCCCTTTCCAATGCCTTTTTGTTGGAGCTGAACTGAACCTTGCTAATAAATTGACTGTAAAAGAAATGTCAGGTCTAGTACAATTAGCAAGATACATTAGAGCTCCAATGGCACTGAGATATGGAAATTCAGGACCAAGAATTTCT
The DNA here is from genome assembly GCA_947683625.1 of Mallotus nudiflorus. Lineage (NCBI taxonomy): Eukaryota > Viridiplantae > Streptophyta > Magnoliopsida > Malpighiales > Euphorbiaceae > Mallotus > Mallotus nudiflorus. Next base: position 357,277 of record CANTUR010000556.1, read on the forward strand.
TCATTTTCTTCACAAGGTCGAAATGGATCAGTCTCAAGATCTTTTCTGTGTAATTTGATTGATGCACGAATATCCCATTGTGCATTTGCTCAATCTGTAAACCAAGGCAATACTTGGTTTTTCCAAGATCTTTCATTTCAAATTCTTCCTTTAAGTATACTGTTGCTTCATGGATCTCATTTTCTGTTCCAATGATATTCAAATCATCAACATATACAGCTATAATCACAAATCCGGATATTGTTTTCTTAATAAAAATGCATGGGCAAATAATATTACTCATATATCCTTTATTAATCAAATAATCGCTTAAACGATTATACCACATGCGCCCAGACTATTTTAACCCATATAAAGATCTCTGGAGCTTGATCGAATACATTTCTTTGGGTTTTGTACTTAATGCTTCAGACATTTTAAATCCTTCAGGGATTTTCATATAAATGTCACTATCAAGTGATCCATACAAATAAGCAGTCACAACATCCATAAGACGCATTTCTAATTTCTTAGAAACTACTAGGCTAATCAGATACCTGAACATAATTGCATCCATAACAGGAGAATACGTTTCATCATAATCAATTCCTGGCCTTTGTGAAAAACCTTAAGCTATAAGTCTAGCTTTGTACCTTATTATTTCATTTTTCTCATTTCACTTTCGTACAAAGACCCACTTGTATCCTACAGGTTTCACAGTTTTAGGCATAGGAATAATTGGCCCAAAAACATTTCGTTTGTTTAGTGAGTCCAATTCAGCCTGCATAGCATCCATTTTATCCAATCATGCCTATTTTGACATTCCATGACTGATTTTGGTTCAGGATCATCTTTGTCATTTATGATTTCACATGCAACAGTATATGACAATGTTTCATGACTTTCTTTATTTTCTATTTCTTCAGGGATATTTTCCTCGCTATCAATATGATTATCTACTCCCTTTCTCTTTTGAGGATTTTTATCCTTAGAACCAATTGGTCTTCCACGCTTCTGGCGTGTTTTAGACTCATGAGTGTCTTTATTCTTAGATTTTATTTCTAGAATTTCAATACGAGCAGGAGCATTGGCTGCTGGTATATATGATTTAGTCACTCTTTTTGTATCAGTAAATGCATCTGGCAATTGATTTGCAATTGCTTGTAAGTGCACAATCTTTTGCACTTCTAATTCACATTGTTTTGTGTGAGGATCCAGATGCAATAATGATGGTTCATTCCATGAAATATCCCTTTTCACTTCTTTCTCCCCTTTTCCTAATGTTGGGAAAATAACCTTATTAAATTGGTAATCAGCAAAACGTGCTGTAAAAACATCACCAGTTAGAGGTTCAAGATATCTAATAATCGAGGGTGTTTCAAACCCAACATAAATTCCCAATCTTCGTTGAGGACCCATTTTTGTGCGCTGAGGTGGCGCAATGGGTACATATACTGTATAACCAAAAATTTTGAGATGGGAAATATTTGGCTCTTGACCAAATGCCAATTGTAGTGGGGAGTATTTATGATATGCACTAGGTCTGATGCGAATTAATGAAGCAGCATGTAGGATTGCATGACCCCAAACTGAAATGGGAAGCTTTGTTCTCATTATTAATGGTCTAGCAATAAGCTGAAGTCGTTTAATCAATGATTTAGCTAAACCATTTTGAGTATGTACATGGGCAACAGGATGCTCAACAATGATCCCAGTAGACATACAATAATCATTGAATGCTTGAGATGTAAATTCACCAGCATTATCAAGTCTTACCCTATTGATTGTATAATCAGGGAATTGTGCTCGTAATTTAATAATTTCAGCAAGCAACCTTGCAAATGCAACATTACGAGTTGACAATAGACAAACATGTGACCGTCTACTAGATGCATCAATTAATACCATAAAATATCTGAATGGTCCACATGGTGGGTGAATTGGCCCACATATATCACCTTGAATTCTTTCAAGAAACATAGGTGATTCATTTTGAATTTTAGATGGTGAAGGTCTCAAGATTAATTTTCCAAGAGAACAAGCTGTACATGGCATTTCATTTGATTGAGGAATTCTTTGCCCCTTCAAGGGATGCCCATGTGAATTCTCTTTTATCCTTTGCATCATTACTGATCCAGGATGACCTAATATGTCATGCCATAAATTTATTATTGAAGGATCATAAGATTTTTCTTTTACTGCCATATTTGATTCAATTACATGTATATGCATGTAATGCAATCCAGTAGGGAGCTTTGGCAGTCTTTCCAATACTTGCATTTTTCCTGATTCATAGGAAACTATATTTAAATATTTGTTACCATTTATAGTAATAGATTGGGTATCACACCCATTTCGATATATGTCATCAAAACTCAATAAATTTTTTGTTGATTTTGGTGAAAACAAAGCTTCATCAATTATAAACTTTGTTCCATTTGGTAACATAAATTTAGCTTTGCCAATTCCTTCAATCAGATCTACAGGACCTGATATTGTTTTTACAACTACCTTTGTGGGCTTTATTTCAAAGAAATAATCTCTATTTTTCAAAATAGTATGTGTAGTACCACTATCTGGTATGCAGAGATCTCCAATATTGTCTTTATGTTGAGTACAATCCATATTAAACTTTAAAATAGATAAACACAAAATTAATCAATTAAGGTAAAACATAAAATAATTGTAAAGTAGGATATTTTATTTAATTTAAAAATAACATACATAACAATAACATATTCTTCAGAATCAAATAAGTAATAACAATATACTTAAAATTATAGATGTCTCAATTTTCATTATCAGTAAAATCATCAGTAAAATCAGAAACATCTAGATGAGTTGTATCATTAACATGAGTATGATGCTCATTGAAGTTTATTTCCTTTTCTTTGCCTTTCAATGATGCCTTATAAAGTTGGCAAAGATGTGGTGGTGTTCGACAAATTCGTGACCAGTGTCCTTTACTACCACATCTGAAACACACAGTTTCAGACTTATATTGAGGTCTTTCTTGAACACCACTGATGACTGATTTTAACTTCTTTTGAGGTTGAGTCTGATTTTGTTGTGGAGTATTATTATATTTATTTCCACGACCATGGCCAAAGAATTGACTTCTTCCACGTCCACGACCTCTACCTCTCCCACGTCCATGGCTATTGTAATTTTTATATCTGGAATAATTTGTAGCATTTGCTTTTGGAAATGCTATTGAGCCAGTGGGACGGGATTGATGATTTTTCATCAAGAGTTCATTATTTTTCTCAGCTACCAGTAGGCATGAAATTAGTTCAGAATATTTTTTAAATCTCTACATCCTGTATTATTGTTGCAGTGTAACATTTGATGCATGAAATGTGGAGTAAGTTTTCTCCAGCATATCCTCATCTGTGACTGTCTGTCCACAGAATTTTAATTGTGATACTATTCTGAACATTGCAGAATTATAGTCACTCACTTTTTTGAAATCTTGAAAGCGTAAAGCTCTCTATTCATCAGTGACTACTGGTAGTATTACATCTCTTTGATGATCATATCTGTCTTTTAGATCCTTCCAAAGAACACTTGGATCTTTGACAGTCAAATATTCACATTTTAATCCTTCATCAAGATGACGACGGAGAAAAATTATAGACTTGGCCTTATCTTGCAATGAGGTGTTATTATTTTCTTTTATGGTATCAATTAACCCCATTGATTGAAGATGCATCTCTACATCTAGAATCCAAGACATATAATTTTTTCCCGTGATGTCAAGAGCAATGAACTCAAGTTTTGCTAGATTTGTCATTATGATAACTAATAAAAAAATATAACTCAATTAGAATTCATAAATTTGATGGCTACTAAAAAAAATCAAACATGATCAGAATTTACTAATTAATTATATCATGAATGAATATTGCAAGAAATAATAGTGGTACAAAAAATGATACAATAATACTTAAAATTATATCAAATAGAAAATCATCTTCCATATTAATTATTCCTAAAACTATTATAATAGTCATGATCAAAACAAAAATATAAATATACCAAATCATGTTTACATTTTAGAGTAAAGAGAGAAAGAGAAAATGTATGAATTTGTGTGAATGAATAAAATTTATAGCTCATCTATTTATAATGAAAAATATAGCCGTTTATTACCGTTATATTACCGTTGGTAATAAAAATATAGCCGTTAGAATTTTTTTTTTAATATAATATATTGAGAAATAAATTATATAAAGCAAAATCAATAAATAATGTTGATATGATTATTTATAGCAAGTGAGTTAACATAACGATATGTATAAATGTGGGGTAAAACCGTCCATTAATATAAAATGGGGTATAGCCTTCCATTAACATAAATAATAAAAAAAAAATAAATGTGCATAAATATAAATTGGTAGGAGGCATAGTCATCCATAAGGTTAGAACCATTTCTAGCAATATTTGCATCAATGGTGTAGTTAGTAAAACAAAATAAAAATAACAATTAATATAAAGTTAGATTGAAGAAATAAATATAAATATATAAATTAGTAGGAGACATAGTCATCCATGATAATATATAATCAACTAATATATTCATAAATATTAAATATTAAGAAATATGTACCTTATTGTTTTGATCGAGAGCTCCTCATGCTGATAACGTGTTGTGAAATAAAGATTAAATTACTTATTTTGTTATAGAACTAAACTTGAATTTAGTAGTATTTAACTAGAAGAAAAATATTTTATAATAGAATGATTTTGAGAGAATTTAGAAAGAGTTTGGAGAGAATTTAAAGAACTATAATATTGAAAGAATTTGGAGAGTAATCTATCTTTTCTTTTTCTTAATCTTCTCATTAATGAATTCCAATCCCTTTATATAGAGATTTTCTTTTCACTATTTGAGAACTATTCTCTCACAAGCAATATATTGTTCATTCACAAGCAATATATTATTCATTCACATTCATAATAATGTCTTCAAAAATAAATAGAAAAACAATTTTGGAATTTTGGAAATGAAGCTCACACCTTTCTCATTGAGCTTATTTGTTAATATACAAAAGTTGTAACTGTAAACTAATATAAGAGAATATACCATCTACGAATGATATGCTGCCACATCATATATATTAGTTATATATAGTGTTAATAATATTTTAAATATTATTATTATTTATAATTAATATTTATTATTTTATGTTAAATATATTTTTTTACATAAAATAATTTATTTGAAGATTTTATTATTTAAAAATGTTAAAGTTATTATCATTACTATTATTTTAATAGTATTAGTGTTATTATTTTTATTGGTAATATTATGATTATTCTTATTATTATTTTATTAGGGTTATAATTATTATTATTGTTATTATTATTAATAGTATTATTTATGTATGTCTTAGTAGTATATTCATTATTATTATTATTATTATTATTATTATTATTATTATTATTATTATTATTATTATTATTATTATGTTCATTATTAGTGCATGTGTTGTGTGTGTATTTGTGTTAGTGTATAATAATAATAATAATAATAATAATAATAATAATAAGCAAATTGGTCAAGACAAAAATCAGTATTTCCAATTCTTTTCCCTCCTTTTTTTTTTTTTAAATTATGTGTTTTTATTGAAATTGTAGTTAAATAACATGTTTTAAATAATTTTGGAATAATAAAAGGTATTAAAATAATTTTTAAAAATTATTTACTATTTTTAACTAATTAATACTAATTTTTTATAATATATTCAAATAATAAATTATTTACTATTTTTATGATTAAATAAGTTTTTAACTATTTTTATTATGTATATAACCTATTTGAATAATTATTTGTGAATTTCACTATTTTATGCTTAATAATTGAAAAATCGGATTTTTATTAATATTATATAATTTATTTGAGATTTTATTTAGTTAATGTGAAAATAATTATATTTACTGTTTTTGATGTTTATATATATTATATTTTTTATTTTAGGGATATTTATGGAATTTAATGATTTTATTATATTTATAATTTAATATTGATTTATGGTAAATTGTGAACCTCGGTTGGAAATTTATGTAATTCGAGATCCTAACCTGAGATGTTAAGCCTTGTGAATTTAGAAGTGTGTTTTCTTACAGGATCAATTCTACTTTTCAGTAGAGAGATGTCGGTTTCACAGAGGAGATTCTACCGATTTTTCGATAGAATTTTCATAAAACGTGACATCGGGTCGATCCTGAGATTTTATGTTTAACTGATTTTTAATTATTAGATCGAGACTTTCTTAGAATTCTTAGAAGTATACGTTAGGAATTTATTCTAATATTTATTATTATTTATTTTTCTAGCTGCATCGAGACCAAGGCCTATCATACTAGTCTGGAGGAGCGCAAATTTGTGAGTTATTATTCTATATATGCATTGCATATAAGATGCATGAATAAGGATTTTCACATTTTCATTATATGTTTAAACATGATTTATGTCATTAAATGATTTAGAATATTTTTAGTATATTTCGATATATATGCAATATTTATGCATATTGTAATTTTCAAAATATACCTACTATATTTTTGGTATATTCATGATTTATTTAGGTATATTTGTGGCATATATATATGGTATATGTTTAGTATAATTTCAATATATTTTCAAGTATACTTTCAGTATATTCCTCTTTAAATGAATGTTATCATGTTTATATCATGTATTTTATTATTTTTTAATAATTATAAGAATGATTTAAAGGATAACAATAGACGTGCTACCTAGTGGGCTACGCTAGGACTGTTGCACAACAATACGATAGAATTAGGTTCAGAATTTGATAATTGTTATTGAGATTTTGGTTATTGGATAGACTGACTGTGAATCCTCGATTGAGAGGTTTATGAGATGTTTCTTTTCAGAACCACTGTGGATGAGCTACAGACTCAGATTGACTAGCATTTCTAGAGGTGACAGATTTGTTGATTACTACACTAGAGAGTTTCTCAGATTGGGTAGATATGCAGAGGATTTGATGCGAGACCAGTATTTTACTATTACGCCTTATGTCACTGGTTTGGATTCTGCTTTTGCTAGGATGCCTACTGTCAGCCTAACTCTCAAGTCTATGATCCAGTTGGCCAAGGAGATAGAGATAAGACTAGTAAGGTAATGAGCTATGCCTGATTACTATCAACTGGGAGGTGTTCAGTTAGGAGAATTTTAGAGTATACTATTCTAGATGTTTCAAATTAGTTCTAGTAGTCAATAGAGAGGCTTAATACAGTTGAGTCAAAGGCAGCAACCGAGATATCATGGTAGTAGGAGGCATGGCTATGGTGGATAGCATATGCCTATCAAATTTGGTTTTGGTGCTTCCACTAGTATTAGTGGTCAGAGTTCTGGTTACGGTAATTCAGGATCAGCAGCCAGCGCCGGTCAGACTTATTTTAGAGTCCATCAAGGTTATATGGCACTGCTGACATGTTTTCGATGCGGACAGACAGGGTATTTCGCCAAATCATGCCCACATTTTGGTTTTCAGCCACAATAGTCTATTACCAGTGCAGCTCCATCACCTTTTTAGTTGCCGCCAGCTTAGTATCCAAGTTCAACTCAGATTATCGCCCAACAGGGGTGTGGTAGAGGTACCAGAGGGGGTGCCAGGGGTTCTGGCCAGGCTTCCACAAGTCAACAGGGAGGTCGAGGTCAGACCAGAGTTTTTCACCTCACTCAACAAAATGCTCAGGCGTCTAATGCCATTGTTGTAGGTATTATTCTAGTCTATTACTTGGATGCTTAGGTTTTGATTGATCCAAGTGCTACACACTCTTTCGTGTCCCCTATTTTTACTTCAAAGTCATGTTGGCAAGCTTTGAGGATGACTTTTCCTTTATTTGTCGCCACTCTTGTAAGTGATTCATTGGACACCGATGTTGTTCTTTTGAGTTTTTCGGTGTTAGTCGGGGGCAGAGAACTGCCAACAGAATTAATGTTATTGGATGGGATGGAATTCAATGTGATCTTTGGTATGGATTGGTTGTCTTAGCACTATGTCATTATGGATTTTCAGAGTAAAGAGGTGATTTTCAAAATTCTGGTTCAATAAGAATTTAAGTTTATGGGTGATAAGAGTTATGCACCTCATAATCTCATCTCCGCTATCACGACTAAGAAAATGCTAAGGAAGGGTTGTCAGGGATACTTGGCACTTATCAGAGATAGTTTTATGGATAAGTTATCTCTCACGGATGTTCCTATTGCCTATGAGTTTCTTGACATTTTTCCTAAGGAGTTATCAAACTAACCACTTTAAAGAGAATTTAAGTTCTGCATAGATGTGGTTCCAGGCACCACTCCTATTTTGATGTTGCCTTATAGAATGGCTCCTGCAGAGTTGAAAGAGTTGAAGGAGCAGTTGTAAGATTTGTTAGATAAGGGTTTCATCAAACCCAGTGTTTCTCCTTGTGGTGCATCAGTCCTATTTATGAAGAAGAACGATGGTACCCTGAGACTATGCATAGATTATAGAGAGCTGAATAAGGTGACAGTAAAGAATAAGTATCCTCTTCCAAGGATAGATGATTTGTTTAATCAGCTTCAGGGTGCACAGTTCTTTTCTAAGATTGACTTGAGCTTAGGTTATCATCAGTTGCAGATCAGTGAGTTCGATGTTCTTAAAATGGCATTTCGCACTTGATATAGCCACTATGAGTTTCTGGTGATGTCATTTGGGTTGACTAATATACCAGTTACTTTTATGGACCTGATGAACAGGGTATTCAGACCGTTTATGGTAGTCTTCATTGATGATATACTGGTGTAATCGAAGAGTATGGAAGAGCATATATATCACTTGAGGACTATACTGCAGACACTAAGAGAACATTAGCTTTATGCTAAATTCTCAAAGTGTGATTTCTGGTTGGAGATTGTTGTGTTCCTTGAACATATAGTGCCTAAAGACGGTATTCAGGTTGATCCACAAAAGATAAAAGTAGTGTTTGAGTGGCCCAGACCGATGACAGTCACAGAGATTCATAGTTTTCTAAGTTTGGCTGGGTATTATAGGAGGTTTATGTAGGATTTCTCGAGAATTGCAACTCCTATGACTCACCTAACTCAGAAGAATGTGAATTTTGTATGGTTAAATGCTTGTGAGAATATTTTCCATTTACTAAATGAGAAGTTAACCATAACTCCAGTTTTGGCTTTGCCTAATAGAGTAGATAAGCTCATTGTGTATTGTGATGCCTCTAGAGTTGGCCTAGGTTGTGTGTTGATGCAGAATGGTAGGGTGATAGTATATGCTTTGAGGCAGTTGAAGAAGCATGAGCAGAATTATCCTACTCACGACTTAGAGATGGCTAAGAAGGTTGCTGTGATTAAAAGGAGATTAAAGACAACAACTAGCAAACAAAAGAGTTATATGGATCCGAGACTTAGAGATGTGGAGCTTCAGATTAGAGACTATGTGTTTCTGAAAGTGTCTCTGATGAAGAGTGTGATCAGGTTTAGTAAGAAAGGGAAATTAGCACCGATATATATTGGACTATTTGAGATTCTAGAGAGAGTGGGTATGGTTGCATATCGGTTGGCTTTGCCTCCGAATTTGTCTCAAATGCATATAGTGTTCCATATCTCAATGCTAAGAAAGTATATTTCAGACCTTTCATATGTGTTGTAGCCTAATAGTGTGGAAGTGAACGAAGACCTGACATTCGAGGAGGGGCCAATCACGATAGTGGACTATCAAGTTCGTCAGTTGCGTTCAAAGCATATTCTGATGGTGTAAGCACCCAATTTCGGGTTGCAATTGTGCACAATTACGATGTAAGCCCCTATGATGAAATTTATTCAAAAATTGAACTTGGTTGTCAATTTTTTGGACTTTAGGGATTAAATTGCAATGTTTTTTTAGGGTTTGATTGCAAATAAGTCAATTTTTCAGGGGTATTTTGATAATTAAAAAAATTAGGATCGGCATTTAAAATGCCGATCGAAATTGGTGTAATGCCGATGGGCATTCGGCAATGTCGACGCGTAAAAGTCTTTTTTTTTTTAATTTTCGTGTATTTTTATTGATTTTTTTCAGCATTTTAATTGGTTGAAAATTCATTTTTTATCTTTATTATTATTTGATAAGGTTTTAAACGCATAAATAGTTTTCAAAAATTAAAATTCTTATCAGGTTGTTTTTGAAGAGATGAGCATTCCTACAAATTGGGAAAGTCAGTATGCTCAAACTTTGCTTTAAAAAGAAAAAAGTCTGTGTGCGTGAGGGAGATTTTTTTTTTGACAGACAGAGGGAGACCGAGAAAAAAGCATTCACATGCAGAAACTTGACTGCGCACAAACCCTAAAAAACTGAGACATCACTGAGAACGCGAGGTGCACTAGAAAACTTCAATTTTTGTCAAAGCTCTTTTCTATACAATTCTTTCAATAAGAATTATTTTTTTAAGCCTGTGTCCAGAATTAAACAATAAGTAAAAAAAAAACAATAGTGACAATCATAATCTGAGGGGCTATCTCAAAGCATATGCACATCATTCATTTTTTTCTTTCTTCTCTTCTTTTTGTGATTTTTATTTTATTTCATTATTTGTTTTATTATTTAATTTCACTACTAATCTTATTACTTTTTTTGTTTTGTTTTGATATGTGCATGTGGATTGAGGAGGATACCGCCTGTGTTTAATTAAACAGAAGATCCATGGAATGCCATAGATGAACCTGTACTGTTTTTTAATAGTTCTTAGGATTTTAATCTTTATTTTGCATTTATGTGTTCTGTTTAGTTTATTTTTAATTCATGGGTGTATAATTGTTTATTTTAATTTTGTACGTAGTTTTTAATAGCCCCAGTAGTGAGAATAGTGAGAGATTTAAATTTCTGCACTTTAAAATTAATTAGTAATTAGGTTCAATCAGGTAAAAATTAATTAAAAATTAATGGTGGCTTTAGTTAATTAGGGTTTGTATGTAATTAATTTAGCTCTTTTTTTTAGAAATCATATGTGAATATGTTTTGATTCGATTTGTGATTTTTTTTTATGTTTTTGGGCCCCAAGCCCACGTTTAGGTCTAACCCACTTAAATAGATAGGTTTAAAAAATGGTTTAGGACTTTAAATAATTAAAATCAATTTAGGCCCATTAGGTTAATTAGATTTTAGGCCCACTTAGTTAATTAAAACTTGTTTAGACTTAGCTCAACCCACTTAATTTCATTTCTTTTACAATAAATAGACCTAGGCCCACATTTCACTTAAAATAAAACCAATTTAGACTTAGGCTCATTAATTTAATTTTTTTTTAAAATTGAATAGACTTAAGCCCATTCCTTAGATAAATTAAAATAAACAGATCTAAGCTCACTAATTAATAAAAATGTAGGCCCACCTTTAGTCTATTTCTCACTTGTAAATAAAATGTAAATCTAGCTAACCTTTTAATAAAATTAATATAGTTTAGATTTAGGGACAACGCGATCTTAAGTGCATTTTTTACTTGTAATTTTATTGACTAGATGCCTAGGGTTAGATGGATGTCAAATAGGGTTTAATAAAATTGCATGTAGTTAGAGGATGAAATAATCATTTATAAAATTATTCTAAATGAACATGAGACTAAGAGAAATTAGTATTCCGTATCCAGAATCTCCTAGTTGTGGTGCTAGCTTTCTTTTTGAGAATTAAGTACCACCTTTTTTATTTGTCCCAGTTATTACCCTGGGTGGTGAGTCCTCATCTCCACTCCATATCTTTGTGGCAATGGTTAGTGTGTTCTCTAAGGCCCTGAGCCTAAACAGTGTCGTGGTTGCTAAAGTCTTGGACGCGCGCTAAACCCCATCGTCTACAATGGCGACTCCACTAGGGATAAGAGATACTGATTCTACTTGTGTTCTTTATAATTGTTTTATTAATTATTATTTCATTCTTGCATTCATTCTGCATGTCCCTACTAAACCGATGGCATTGGTTTATGATTCCATTATTCCACTAGCTTCATGGAGTTGTAGATTGGCTAACCATCACTCTTAGCCTTAACTCGGTTCAAGAGAGATTACTGGACTCATCTGACCAGAGTCTGTAACCCAAGTCCCTAAGGGGGGTAATCTTCTCTCGAGTTGGTAAAGGATACTGGGCCCCTCTGACCTTGGCCTATAACTCAAAGTCCATAATGGAGAGCATCTTGCTAAGATAACCTTAACTTTTCATCGGACCCTAACCACATATAATGGCCTAGTTACTTCCCCTAGGATGTTCATCCAAAGTGCTTGTTTGTTTGAATTACCATGAGGTATTTCTATTTATAAAAGCTTAGGCTTATACCTTTGAAGCTCATTCAGGCTAATAAGGATGAGGCTAGACCTTTATATTTAGAAATGTTGCTTCTGTGTTTTTTTCTTTTAAGACAGATTTAGCATGCGCGTCGGCTCTTAATATCCCCTATTGATATGAAGGCCAAGACCAAAAATCCTAGGAAAAGAAACTCGCCATTGAACACATGTGTAGGAGGAATAAGGTTGGAAGGCTTATGCTTGCATGTTGCTTGTTGATTGCTTCTTGATACTTGCTACTTGCTAAGTGATTACTGTTGGGTTTCGTGATACAAACGCAGCGAAAAAATTAAAATTTTGTCATGTTCCCAAGCTAGGATCCATGTAATTCGAGTAATTGATTAAATCTAGGGTTTTTAAAATCTTACCAAAACGCAGAAGAGGCAAGATTCTCTAGAAGGATGAGAGGAGGTTCACACCGGTGACACCTTACCTCAAGCTTTTTGGCTTGATTGTTCGGATCAAGACGTCTCTAAAAGGATGCGTGTTCTATAAGTATCCACACGAACAACCCTTCACAAAATGAATTTGAGTGTGTGTGCTAGCAACCTCTTAACTGTCTCACAAATCAAGAACAAAAGGAAAAACTCTGTCTTTGTTTTCTAAGAGGAAAGAAAACGAATTTGGAGGCAAAAACAAATGTGTGAAACCCTAGAGAATATAACATATTTATAGACTCCAAGTTAGGGTTTCACTTACCAATAACCTTTTGGTAATTTTCCATTTATTATATTCTGATTTTGTTTAAAAACAAATCAAAAATAATATCTTATTTATTTATTTAAAATAACATTTATCTTAAATAAATAAATAAAACACTTTAATTATTTATTTCCACAGAGTTTATTTTAGGCTTATTAAACCCATATCCGTTTTGGGCTTGTTCTAAGTGTGTGACCCTGTAGGTTCACATAACATTGGCAGTGGGCCTAAATCTCTATTTAGGCCTACAGGTCATAAGTGGCCTCTAGCAAGACATTATGACTACCCAAGTCATGTGAAGTCAATAATCCGACATAACCTAATTACAGTGAATTTTATTGTCCCTTTATCACATGATATCTTAATTGAACATAAGGCATAGAATGTCATCCTTATATAGTTCAATATTATGACTTGATTCCAAGTAGACTGAAAATGATAACTCTTTATCAATTCATTTCAGCATGGCCATGCATTTTCATTCAGTCTATCTCATCAAGGGGCCTTTAGATATCTTTCTCATATTAATGAGGGATAAATTCCTTCTAAATCACTCACATTCCTCACATAACTAATTTTATATCCAACAACATTCTTTTAATCATCCGGTTAAAGATAATGTTAGAATGTGTCAAAACATAAAATAGCTATGTATAAATCCATTATGATTTCAAGGTCAAAGGACCGAAATAAAATTACTGTGATAAGAAATACCGATGACAATAATCTATGTAGTATTCTCATAGTGGGTCAATCCAGTACATGATCTCTCATCATGTACCTATGAGTTAACTTAATATCTCATATTTATGATTAGTAAAACATAACCATCAGTCAACATCATACTAGCCTTAATACTTTAATATTCATATAATGAATAAATGGCTAGGGATAATTAGAATAGAACTCTTATTTTAATCTAAGGATTTTACTATCAAGTCACATACTTGATGGCCTTAGTAAGAATTAACCATTCATGTAATTATCATAAAATCAAATGATAATATAATACCTCTTTATTAATAAAATAAGAAAGTCAATACATAATCACAAATGATTGACCTAGTGCATATCACTAACACTTACCTACTATTTGTTGCATAAACACATGCATCATGCATACATACAATCCATGCATCATACTAATACCTTGTTTTGTAGCCATTATAGATTCATCTAGGTCTTCTCATGTCTGGGGATGAAGAGGTGGCAGATTGACCAGAGTTGATTTAAGTCCAGAGTCCATAGCTCAAAGCATTCTTCATAGACTGGAGAGACTAGAGGGGGGTCCAATCAATCCACTATTCCTAGAAGCTGAATCAGCTCAGACTGAACAAATTAAAATGGAACAACAACTAGAGATGTGGACCTTGGAGGACATTAAGGGAGCTTTGATGGATGACATGAGAGCTATAACGCAAGATGAACTGAGATAAGCTTTGGCTGGATTAGTGCAACTTATTATTGGATAACCATTTGCTATTGTTATTGAACAACCACCTGCTGCTACTATTGAACAACCACCTGCTGTAGGAGCTTCACCTATTGTTGTAGCTCCTCCACCTATTGCTAACAATGCTTAGGGGCAACCTGCTCCTAGAAATGTGCCTGCTACTGATGTGAGAATGGAAGACATTGAAAACTACATGGTAGAAAAGGCGAAGAGAGAATCACTTCAATTGGTTCAAGACCTTGAGTCCAAGCAGATGCAAGCACTGACTCAAAAAATGTCCAAGATGGAAGAGCTGATTAAAGGACAAGGAATAGGATTTTCTTTTGACTTTGATGATATATTGCAAATAGAGGGTGAGAAGTTGCCTGAGAAATTCAAAATGCTTCAACTGTAGAAATTTAATGGAAGAGGAGACCCTAGAATTCATTTGAGCCAATACACAATAACCATGAGCACTACAAAAGCACCTCTAGCGGTAGTCACTAGGTTGTTTATGCTGTCCTTAGAAGGAATGGCTGTGAACTGGTACCATGGGTTAGAAAAGTCTATTAGAGCTGACTGAACGGAACTATGTATTACATTCTTGAAGTAATATGATTATAACACTCGATTGGAAGTGTCAATTAGGGATTTGGAGTTGACTAAAAAGAAATCAAATTAGTCTTTTTCTAATTTCTTAACTTGTTTCATGAATAAAGCAGGGATGATGAAAAACAAGCTTGCTGAAAAGGATCAAGTTAGAATGATAGTTCATAATGTGTTACCTAATTTAGTCGAGAGGCTACAGATGATGAATCCCAAAATCTTTGTGGATTTGTATGATGATGGGTTACAAGCTGAGGAAATTGAGACTGAGAAAAAGAAAACTGTAAGAGGCATAGGAACTCGAAACTACCCAACTGGGGGCATACAACAAGGAAGTACTATCAAAGCTGTAGAGGTGCGTGCAGTTTAGCAACCTAGAAGGTTCTCCAACTTCAACCAACCACTCTCCAAAGTCCTAGAGAGGCTAATCCAAAAAGGCCTACTCCGACCCTTAACCTTTTCCAAACCCCGAAATCCATATCTCCTTGGCTATGATCCAAATAGTTACTATAAGTTTCATCAAGTAGATGGCCATTCCATAGATACCTGCATTCACCTAAAACATAAAATAACCTGATAGACTCTGGAAAAATCATTGACCCTGAGAAATCCAATTCTAACTTAAACACCAAAAACAACCCTTTCTCAGATTACCAAAATGTTCCATCACCAGCCACCATGATGATCAACTTAGGAGTTATCAAAGAAGGAGTGTTAAGCTCCTTCGAGGACCTCAACCTTATACCCAATGAAGAACCTTTCAGACAGCCACAGAAAGGAGTAGAAGATTTACTAGGCCAGCCCTCAAGTAAGTTTGATTACAGGGTACTCTACTCGAAACCACCCTCTGATGATATCCCTATTGAATCAATTGAGCCCTCAGGTTGGGAAGATGAGTTTGATGATAAGCCAGTAAAAGAAGAGCCTGAAATTCTCAAGTAATTACTAAGAGGAGTTGAAGATCTATTGGGACAACCTTTAGACAAGTTCGATTATAGAGTATTCTATTCTAAACCCACTTCTGCTGACATACCCATGGAAGAGATCGTGCCAATAGGATGGGGTGATAAGTTTGAAAGAGATGAATTCTTAACCCCAGAACTGTCCTAAGAAGGGGTTGAAGAGCTATTAAGCCAACATATGAACAAGCTGAGGGAGTTAAAAGGAAAAGAAACATGCATAGTGGAAGTTTAGAAAAATGGGAAAAGAGAATGAATTGTTGGGGCCATGGACATCAAGTATGATTCTGATGAAGAAAAACCCACTAGAGTCTATGTATGGAGTGATACTCCAAATGTGAATCATGTTACTATAAGGGGGAGGAATTACCGGGCAGTAGAAAAGCAAAATGAAAGGGTTGCAGAAAGGGAAGAAACAGAAGATGCAGAAGTAGAGGAAGGACAAAAAGAAGACCTGATCTTAGAACAACTCAAGAAGGCTAAAGTGAGTGTGAGCATCTGGGAATTATTGATGCATTCGGGTAGTCACAAAAGGGCTCTGGTTAAATATTTGTCAAATGTGAGCATTGAAACGGCAGCTACGCTTGAGGCTATGGTAGCAAAGGTGATAGAAAAGAAACATGGGCTAATAACATTCTCAAATGATGACTTGCCTTTGGAGGGAAGAAACCATAACAAGGCATTATTTATCCCAGCTGAAGTAAAAGGGAAGAGAACTAACTTTGTAATGGTAGATGATAGTTTAGCTATAATTGTATGCCCACTAAAGATCCTGCCCAACATGGGTATGAAAGTAGATGACTTGACGGTTTCAAACCTCATAATCAGAGCTTATGATGACAGTACCATGAATATGGAGGGAACATTTCAGGCTTTGGTCAAAACAGGGCTCGTAGAGTCGACTGTTGAATTTACTATACTGGACATCCCTGTTACCTATGCCCTACTGTTGGGAAGGCCATGGTTTTATGCCCTGGGAGGAGTACCTTCAATAGTGCACCAGAAAATAAAATTCCCTCATGAAGGAGATGTCGTGATAATAGAAGTTGGAACTAATGCAGTTGTGGTAGTTATACTTGATAAACAGAAGCAAGTGTGTGTTCCACCTGGTTTCCAAGTTACTAGAATATTTGATGAGATGGATCCCAGGGTTGCAAAAATGATGGAAAGCATGAATTATCGACCTGGACAAGGGCTCGGGAAGAATGAACAAGGAAGTCCTAGGCCCTGAACATTAAAGCCCAAGACCATACGAAGGGTTTGGGATATACTGAGGCAGGATCAGCTAGTAGAAGAGCAAATAACAAGGAGAAAGCAAAAAGAAATAAGCCCTTAGGAAGGATTGGACCACTAAGTGAGAACTTCATCAAGCTTGGGGAGGGCAAGTATTATCTGGGCACCAAAGAATCTGTTAACATGGCTGAAAAGGATGTCCCTGGGTTTGAGATCTTTAAGGAGCAGATTTTGGAAAGCCTAGTAGCCAATAACAAAGAGGAAGACATGAAGTAAGTAACTGAAAGGATGGGTGATGATGCTATTGAGGAGCTATTGTGTCCGCCACCTAAGGAGGAACCACCCCAGGACTTAGCTACCATCATTAGTGATAGTTTTATTGATGTTTTTTTATGATGAAATTGATGTAACAACATCCAGTCTTTATGCGGACGAACATGGTATTTTTTCTATAGTCAATTATAGGAATGTTGGTTTTGCTTACTTATGTGATGTGCATCCTAATAGTTCCGTGCATTATAATTTTAATCAGTCATGCATGTTTGACATTAATTCAATTCAATCTGATTTATTTAACATGGGAATAAATGATAATCTAAAGAACATTTCTATATCACATAATGTAACTCCTGAAGAGAGGAAAAATTTTGAGAGAATATTAACAAAAAGAAAGGTAGTATTTGCTTGGACTTATGAAGACATGCCAGGTTTGGATAGGGAAATAGCAGAGCATCACATTCCAACTCATCCAGAAACCAAGTCGGTTAAATAGAAATTGCACAGATTAAGACCAAAATGGACAGAAAAAATAACAAAGGAAATTGCTAAACAAATACATGCTAACTTCCTAGAAGTAGTAGACTACCCTCAATGGCTAGTAAACATAGTACCTATTCCTAAGAAAGATGGCAATGTATGGATGTGTATAGATTTTAGGGATTTGAACAAAGCTTGTCCAAAAGATGACTTCCTGTTACCTCACATTGATGTAATAGTGGATAGTGCTACAACAACTGCAATGTATTATTTTATGGATGAATTTTTCAGGTACAACCAAATCATGATGGCAGTCATAAATAAAATTAAGACAGCTTTCATCATAGAATGGGGGACCTATTGTTACAAGGTGATGTCTTTCGAACTAAAGAATGTAGGTGCAACTTATCAAAGAGCCGCTACTACACTTTTCCATAATATGATGCATAAGGAGGTTAAAGTGTATGTAGATGACATGATGGTCAAATCAGAGATAAAAGGAGGACAATTTGAAGCCTTAGACAAGTTCTTAGCTTGAATTGAGAGGTACAACCTAAGACTCAACCTAAAGAAGTGCATTTTTAGAGTTACTTCAGGGAAGCTGTTAGGGCATATAGTGAGCAGCCAAGGAATTAAAGTGGATCTGAATAAAGTGAAAGCCATCTAGGAAATGTCGGCACCAAAGACGGAGAAAGAAGTAAGAGGATTCCTTAGCAAGTTGCAGTATATTAGTAGGTTTATCGCAAAACTAACTAACTTTTGTGATCCTATCTTTAAGCTTTTAAGGAAAGATTAGCTGGTTAAGTGGAATGATGATTGTCAGAAAGCTTTCGATAAGATCAAGGAGTATCTTGTTAATCCACCTATTCTGAAACCACCTAGATAGGGTAAGCCATTAGTTTTATACTTGGAAGAGGATGTAATGGGGGCAATGTTAGCACAAGAATGGTCAGATGGAATAGAGCACGCAGTGTACTACTTAAGCAAGAAGTTTATGTCGTACAAGGAAAAATATGATTTAGTAGAAAAGACATGTCTGATCATGATTTAGGCTACGAGGAAATTAAGGCATTATTTTCAATCTTACAGGGTTCAAACTGTTTCAAGAATAGACCCTCTAAGGTATCTATTTCAAGCATTGGCTTTAATTGGAAAAATTTCTTGATGGTTGGTACTCTTAACTGAACTTGATATAGAGTACATTACTACAAAGGTAATCAAAGGAAGAGCAGTAGTAGAATTCTTAACTTAGAATGCAATCAAAGGTAAAGAGCAGTGGGATTTGGAGTTTCCAGATGAGAACTTAGCAGTTGTAGAGCATCAGGAGTGGAAACTTTACTTTGATGGAGCTGTAAACAACAAAGGAGTTGGATTGGGAATGATTATTGTTCCACCGAAAGGAGAAATTATACCAATGATAAAGAAACTGGATTTCAAGGTCACAAACAACACGGCCGAGTATGAAGCATGTATCTATAGAGTCGAGGTGGCTGTGGTAGCTGGAGTGAAAGATTTATTGGTTTATGAGGATTCAATGTTAGTCATCAATCAAGCTAATGAAGAATGGGAGGTAAAAGAGGAAAAGCGGAAGCCTTATATCTGCTATTTGAAAGCCTTAATGGAGAATTTCACAAAATTTCTCTTTATCCATCTATCCAGAGATGATAATCAGATGGCGGATGCACTTGCAACACTCTCTTCAATGTGGGATAGTGCAACTGGGTTAGCTATGAAACCTTTAGTGATCATGAAGTCTAGAGCACCATGTTATGGGGGTGAGCAGATTATGAATGTTCAAATGAGGCCTAAAGAAAAGCCTTGGTTTTATGATGTTCAGAGATTCATTGAAGAAGGAATTTATCCAGATGAAGTAGTCTCAAAAGAAAGATATGCTCTTCGTGTTCTTGCACGTAACTATGTAAGTCATGATGGGATATTATACAAAAGAATACCAAATGGGATGTAGCTCAGGTGTCTCAAAAAAGATGAAGCTGAAGAGGTGATGCAAGAGATTCATGCTGGGGCTTATAGTTCTCATATGAACAGGATAATTATAGCTAAGAAAATACTTAGAAAAGGGTATTACTGGATGACTATGGAAAAGGATTATATTAGGACAGTAAGACAATGCCATCAGTGTCAGATCCATGGGAATCTTAGTCACATGCCTCCAACAGTGCTGAATATTTTATCATCCCCTTGGCCCTTTGCAGCATGGGGAATTGATATTATAGAAGAAATAAGACCGACAACATCAAATGGGCATAAATACATAATGGTGGCAATTGATTACTTTTCAAGATGGGTAGAGGCAGAATCTTTCAACACTCTGAAAGTAAAGCATATGGAATGGTTCATCGAGAAGAGCCTTATTTGTAGATATGGCGGTTCCACATCATGTTATGACAGATAATGGGGTTCAGTTTCAAGCAGAAACAGCAGAGTTGTTATAAAAATATGGGATTGAGCACCATAAATCTTTACCTTATCTCCCTTAAGCTAATGGAGCAGTGGAAGCGGCTAATAAAAATGTCAAGAAAATCCTTTCTAAGATAGTTAAAACCTATAAGGATTAGTTTGAATATCTTCCTTTTGCCTTATAGGGATATAGGACTACTGCTCGAACCGCCACAGGCCAAACACCGTTCTTATTGGTATATGGTTGTGAGGCAGTTTTGCCCATAAAAATTGAGATTAAGTCCTTGAGAGTAGTCATGGAGGCTAAAATAACTAAGAATGAATGGGTGTAGAAAAGATATGATCATCTAGTATCTCTATATGAGAAAAGGATGGATGCTTTATTTCACACTTAGATTTATCAGAGAAGGATAGCAAGGGTGTTCAACAAGAAGGTTAAGCCTGGGAAGATCAAAGCTGGAGATATGGTGCTGAAACAATCTAGAGTTGTGATGTTTGATCCGAGAGGTAAATTTAGACCGAATTGGGAAGGACCATACTTGGTCAAATCGGTCTTACCTAAAGGAGCTGCTAAGATATCAAATCTTGAAGGGAATGAGTTTATGGAACCTGTTAATCTAGATTGGGTTAAGAAGTACTACTTGTAAAAAATATGAATAAAAGTAGAATAAAGAAAATAAAGTCTGTTAGCTAGAAAACTTGAAAAGGCTAGTCATGCAAAAGTTAGGACATTCCCGCTATTCAGAAAACTTGCAAAGGGCTAACAAGCAAAAGTTAGGGAAATAAATAAAAATAATGGTCCCGTTGATTAGAAAACCCATAAAGGGCTAGTCAGGCAAAAATTAGGGAAATAAAATATGAGCAAAAAATATTCAGTTAGAAAATTTGTGAGGACTAGCTGATAACAGGAGTTATGTCATGTGATGTATTAAATGTACTCATTTTGGCCCTAATTAATGAATGAAATTGAAATTGAAGTTTTGTTAAACTTTGCATATCCTTCTTTATTATAAAGCATAAGTACTTGAAGGGATAACAAAACATAAGAAAGCCTAAGACTAGCTCTATGAGACCATTCTATCTAGTGATGTCTTTGTTTCTTCCTTTACGACTCATCATACAAAGTTTGAGTTCTCTTGCACCCAAATCCTAGTGGTTTTATCTTTTGGATAACAACCCAAGTTTTGTAATCATCATCAGTAGTAACATCAACATCCAGGTGTATATTCTGTTCAAGGGCTCTACAAGGCCACAAGCTCCTAATCTTACCCAGAGAATCTTGTCTCAAAGGAAAGCCTTCAAAGTCAGTCAGAATAGTAACGATGAACTGAGGGTGACCATATTGACGACAAAGGCGTAAAGGGGTAAATAAGGTAGAGAAGTGCAGTCCTAGAATAGGAACATAGTGATCATACAACTCAATAGTCATGAACTTCAATCTCCACCAAAGGCAGACCTAGGTGATCTCAACATTTAAAATCTTCTTCAACCAGTTAACCCACTGGTCCATAGAACGTTTGTCTTTCATTTTCAGAGGACAAGATTGTAGCTTATGAGGTTGATAAGTCAAAGGACTGAGGGGTACAATAAGCAAGCTCAACTTTTCCTGTAACCAAATCTTAAAAAAAAGATATAAGAATAATAAAATAAAAGCCCGCTAAGTTGAAAACCCGAAAGGGTTGCTTAGGAAAAAGTGAGGGCAAGCCTACTAAGTTGAAAACCCGAAACGGCGGCTTAGGCAAAAGTTAAGGCAAAATAAATAAAAGTTTTGGTTGCATACCTGAAGAAGAAGTAAGTTGCTTGAAAAATGATTATGAGTCTTGAAACTGTCTAGCCCAATAATGGTCTTAGTAAGGATAACTGGCATAGGGTTAGCCCCAAGCTCTACCTATTCCAAAATACTGACAATGCATGTATCGACACCACCATGGTGAGAAACTAGCAAAAATTGAGCATATAAATAGAAAGTAACTATTCTAGTCCAAGAAGTAGTATTCTTATCCCAAGTCCCATAGACGGTGATAAGAGAAGAAAGATTGATGGTCCCAGGGTTATGCATATACATGTAAATATCAACTGGGGGCAAATCAAAGAACGTAACCAATATGCTAGGAAATTGCATCTCTAAATCAGGAAGGGCTATCATAGCAGTCGAGTCTAATGTGCATCCCAGAATAGTAGCAAACTCTTCAATCATTGGACAAAGCACTTGCCCATTAAACTTGAATACAAGGTCCTTGACATTCTAAAAGGTAGCAGTAGCATGTAGGATATTGTTATCGATAGTCAGGTGCTGAAGAGATTTCAGGGATTTGATATGGAAAGGTTGAAACTTATTCCAGTCATCACTATTGAGACTTTTAAGAAATTTCTTCATTGTTTAGAGAGATGCTTGAGTCATGATGAGGGTATAGAGAATGAAGGAGAATGCCCCTTGTATGGTTTTATATAGGGAAAGAAGATGAGTTCATGTGGGAAAATGATTCTGCTAGCAAAGAAAGATGTGGATAAGGTGATAGAATCTGAGAAGGATTGGGATAAATAGATAATTGGGAAGATAATCCATTCTTTAAATTATTTATCTATCCAATATTATCCATCTTGGAAAAGGATTAAGATAAATGGATAATTAATTAAAAAGGGATAATGTTCATTAACTATCTTTTTTTAATTAGTTATTTATAAAAAAAAATCCATTAAGATGCAAACACTGTTTCAGTTCTATCAAATAGTGTTTGAGACAGTACATGAATAAAAACAGCAGTACAATAGAGAGCAATCAGATACAGACACGCAGAAAGTCAGGAATACAAAAACTCTAAATCACTCATCTCGAGCTCTAGTATCAGGCCATGAGCTCCATCCTCTAGTAGGGTCATCATGATGATAAGTGTCTGGAAATCTAGCAGATGAAATCCCAGCACTATACGGATCAAGGCCCAAGTCTGCAAGCTGCCGACGAAGCATCTCGTTCTCCCGCTCTAGACCGCTGGAATAGCTCTGTATGCACAAAAAACACCATATCATATGCATTACATGCATAACATGCATTTTCTCAATGAAGGTGCTTACCTGCCAATTGTCTGTAACCTGCATCATAAATAATCTCTGAGATGAGAAAAGTCCATATAGATACTCTGCCTGTGTCCGGGGAATTTATATTGTAAAATTTTATTAATATCAATGTCAAGTGTACAAATCCATACAAGAAATAAAGCAAACAGACTCATATGAGAAGCATCTGGTGGACAAAAGCTAGGAAGTTGAGCATCACCAAACTGCATTTGCTACTCAACTAGAGCCTAAATAGTTGGAAGCCCAATTAAATATAGAATTATCTGGAAGAGAGACATCACCAAGTGTAGCACCGATAAAGGCCTCATCATGGCTAGTCCTAACATGTTATGGACTAGGCCTAGACTCAAACCTCTTAGTCTTAAGGCCGGTCTCAGAATCATGAATAGTCTCAGTCTCTTGAACAGTCTCAGTCTCTACCTCCTCCACTTTAACAGCACGAGAGTGGACTTCCTTAAACTAAAAAAAAAGAGTTATTCACAAAGTCCAGGAATATAATTTAAATCATTAGGAGATACCTCAACATCACTAATGGGAATCTGCACTAAAATGTTCTCCTGGATATATCATCGATAATGGCGGGATCATTTAAGTAAAGTCGAAGCATCATGCCCCTGCAGTGCCTCCCTCAGCTTTAATCCAGCAAGATCAAAACTCCATAGCATAGAAGTAGGAATACTAAAAGGGACACGTCGCCTAGTAGGTCCTGCAAACTAGTGATATACTTGCTCACCAAGATACCACATCTTGCAACTATATCCAGGAAGTAGAATCCTCAGTATCTCTAGCCTCATTGCACCAGCCATGAAGTCGTGTCGTTGGAAATCATCTGCACCTTCTAACCAACTAGGATCAACCTACAGATTTTCATTTTCATTAGCTAAATTAAGTTTCACTAGCTAATACTAATTATTTTATTATTTTTACTAGGTTCTATTCTAAAGCATTCAGATGGTCACGGTATTTCTAAAGTGTGTTCCTAGTACTAGCAAGGCGAGATGAACCCATCTATGCATTAAAGGCAGGCTCCTATCTAGGCTAATAGCACCAAAACCTTAAACCAGCCCAAGCTCAATACTTCATATTTGAGAAAGAAAAGGAGTTAGTAAAATCAGAAGAGGGATTAGGAAGTATGCAAAAATTAAAGGCAAATAAGAATATATATGTAATGCATGCCAAAAGCCGCACAAGGTCACTGTGCCTTTGCAAACAGTGTCGAGTCTGTAGTAGAGATAAGCAAGTGTTGCAAATCCCCAATCAAGAGTAATGACCTGGTATAAGTCACGCAGGGGGCCTAAAAGAGCAATGATCACCTCATGACCAGTCTCATAAAAAAGAGTAGTGCCTAGCAAGATGAGGAGGAAACATCTCGCCTTTTGAGCAATTTGGCGAGGAGTAGTAGTGGGTAAATGTCTGAAGCCCTCAACCAAAGAGGAAAGAACTACGTTCTTACGATTCTTCCATGCTAGAGCGAACCCATTCAAATCTCGCACATACTGACTCTGTCTATGATTCGAAAGACTGCAATAGCTGATGTCAAAAGGTACAGGAGCCCCTCCAAATGCGATACCAGTAATAACAAAGAAACTCATAGGTGTTATTGTCAACTCGCCTACAGGTGTATGGAAGGTGTGAGTGATGTCCATCCACCTCTCGATCAGTGCAAATAAAGAATAATGATCTGATCTACCCCGAGCAGTCGTAAGAGCAGCAATGAAATGTTTGAAGCCTGAGGCCCAGATGATCTGTGTCACATTCTCTAGCAAACCATGGAATAATTCTCGTGCCAAATGGAAGAATCTTGTGAATTTCAGTGGTTTCTGAATAAAATTCAAAAAAAAAAACATCATTCTCCATATTGCTTTTATCTATTTAATTTATTTATTTATTTATTTATGTGTAATGTAAATTAAAAAATAAAAATTTTTGGAAATCGAAATTATGGATTTCCGATCGGAAATCCATAATGCTGATCGAAATCATGGATTTCCAATTGAAAATCCACAATTCCGATTGGAAATTAAGATTTCTGATTAGAAATCCAATTTTTTGATCGGTAATCTAGAAAATAGATCGGTCATGCACACAATTTCAATAACTCCCAACTATTTTTCAACGTTTAATTTGAATTTTTCCGTATATATCCCAATTAATTTTAAAATTTAATTTAGTTAGCATGCATGTAAATTTTTACACTATAAAAATTGATCATTATAGCTAATTATTTGAATTAATCTTATAGAATGAAGTAGAAGAGATAGAAAATACCTCATTGCCAGTCTGTGAAGACTTATGAAGATGCCAACAGGTTAAAGGAAGAATGATATCACCTTTTTGTAGTCCAAGTTTATTTTATGGAAAACATGGACTCAAAATAATCGGATTCGCTTGCATGTCTGCTCTCCCACGTCACTCATGTTTTGGGTGGGCCATCGGATCAGACGGATTGAAAATCGGACCATAAATGATTAAGAAATCAAGAAAAGAAAAATGTGAATCAATTGGAAAGAAAAAAAGAAAAAAAAAGGAAAAGAATAGGAAGAGAAGGGAAGTGATCGACATGGGAAGGGTATATAAAATGAAAAATATCCATTTTAATCCTTCCAATTTATATTCTTTTTATTCATCTTTTATTTCTTGCAATTTGGTCCATAATTGCATTTGGATTAGCAACATGTTCCTAATTAAATTATGACATTCATCAAATTAATAATTCATTGAATTATTAAAAATGCATAATCAATCAGTGATTCTGAATTTTTTGTCAAGTACAGAATACAGAACAAGATTACAGAACTCATTTTTTGCATTTTATATGCATGATTTCAATTAAAGGTTTCATATGTTGCATAGTAGCTATGATATGAATTTCGAATGATTATGTTATGTGTTGCACAGTAGTCATAACCTTCATTATGGTATGTATTACATATTAGTTATGACATAAGCTTTCAAATTCATTAATGTTAGACGTTCCATAGGAACTATAGCAAGTTTTAATTTAACTACACTAGACGTTCCACAGAGAATATAGTGTGCATCGTTAGACATCCCACAGGGAATATAACAAAATTCAATTCAACTACACTAGACGTCCCACAGGGAATATAGTGTCCATCGTTAGACGTCCCATAAGGAATATAACGAAATCCATCATTGCTAGACGTTCCATAGGAACTATAGCAAATTTTCAACTTATCATCGCTAAACGTCCCACAGGAAATATAGCAAAAACTCATTTGCATAAAGTCCACTAGACATTCAGTAAGAAATATAGTCAGACTTGCCAAACATTATACTTTGCTCAGCAATTTGAGCATCAATCTATCACTTAAGATACAATCAAGTGTCCTAATTTCTTTATTTTGAAATTGTATGCTTTTATTATTTTGTTACAATTTGTCAAGCAAACAGCGACAAAGGGGGGGCAACTGTAAGCACATAATTTCGTGATGCAATTGTGCACAATTACGACATAAGCCCCTATGATCAAATTTATTCAAAAATTGAACTTGGTTGTCAATTTTATGGACTTTAAGGACTAAATTGCAATATTTTTTTATGGTTTGATTGTAAATAAGTCAATTTTTCAAGGGTCTTTCGATAATTTAAAAAATTAGGATCAGTATTAGGCAATGCCGACGAGTAAAAGTCCTATTTTTTTTATTTTTCGCATATTTTTATTGATTTTTTCAGTGTTTTGATTGGTTGAAAATTCATTTTTTATCTTTATTATTATCTGATAAGGTTTTAAACGCGTAAATAGTTTTTAAAAATTAAAATTCTTATCAAGTTATTTTTGAAGAGATGAGCGTTCCTACAAACTGGGCAAGTCGATACGCTTAGACTCTGCTTTAAAAAGAAAAGAGTTTATGTGAGGGGGATTTTTTTTACAGACAGAGGGAGACCGAGAAAAAAACATTCACACGCAAAAACTTGACTGCGCACAAATCCTAAAAAACTGAGACATCACTGAGAATGAGAGGTGCACTAGAAAACTTCAATTTTTGTTAAAGCTCTTTTCTATACAATTCTTTCAACAAGAACGGTCCATCACTTTTTTTTAAGCCTTTGTCCAGAATAAAACAAGTCAAAAAAAAAACAACGGTGACAATCACAATCTGAGGGGCTATCTCAAAGCATATGCACAACATTCGTTTTTTTCTTTCTTCTCTTCTTTTTGTGATTTTTATTTTATTTTTTTATTTGTTTTATTATTTAATTTCACTACTAATCTTATTACTTTTTTTTTGTTTTGATACATGCATGTGGATTGAGGAGGATACCGCTTGTGTTTAATTGAACAGAAGATCTATGGAATGCCATGGATGAACCTGTACTGTTTTTTAATAGTTCTTAGGATTTTAATCTTTATTTTGCATTTATGTGTTCTGTGTAGTTTATTTTTAATTCATGGGTGTATAATTGTTTATTTTAATTTTGTACGTAGTTTGTAATAGCACCCAGTAGTGGGAATAGTGAGAGATTTAAATTTTTGCACTTTAAAATTAATTAGTAGTTAGGTTCAATCAGGTAAAAATTAATTAAAAATTAATGGTGACTTTAGTTAATTAAGGTTTGTATGTAATTAATTTAGGTCTTTTTTTAGAAATCATATGTGAATATGTTTTTATTCGATTTTGTGATTTTTTTTTATGTTATTTTTTTTTATTTTTTTGGGCCTCAATTCCATGTTTAGGTCGAACCCACTTAAATAGATAGGTTTAAAAAATGGTTTAGGACTTTCAATAATTAAAATCAATTTAGGCCCATTAGGTTAATTAGATTTTAGGCCCACTTAGTTAATTAAAATTTGTTTAGACTTAGCTCAATCCACTTAATTTTATTTCTTTTAAAATAAATAGACCTAGGTCCACATTTCACTTAAAATAAAACCAAGTTAGATTTAGGCTCATTAATTTAATTTTCCTTTAAAATTGAATAGACTTAAGACCATTCCTTAGACAAATTAAAATAAATAGATCTAGGCTCACTAATTAATAAAAATGTAGGCCCACCTTTAGTCCATTTCTCACTTGTAAAAAAATGTAAATCTAGCTAACCTTTTAATAAAATTAACATAGTTTAGATTTAGGGACAACGCGATCTTGAGTGCATTTTTTACTTGTAATTTTATTGACTAAATGCCTAGGGTTAGATAGATGTCAAATAGGGTTTAATAAAATTGCATGTAATTAGAGGATGAAATAATCATCTATAAAATTATTCTAAATGAACACGAGACTAATAGAAGTTAGTATTCCGTATCCAGAATCTCTTGGTTATGGTGCTAGCTTTCTTTTAAAAAATCAAGTACCACCTAATCTCCATGTCATGTCTTTGTGACAGTGGTTAGTGTGTTGTCTATGGTCCTGAACCTAAACAGTGTCGTGGTTGTTAAAATCTTAGACACGAGCTAAACCCTGCCGTCTACAGATGGTCAAGGTATTGTGGCGAAGGAACAATGTAGAAGAGCATACTTGGGAGACAGAAGTCGAGATGCGAGTTGCCTATCTCTACCGCTTCCCTCAACGATTTCTTGTTTCTGTTCTTTTATTGGAATTTTTACACTAATTCTTATAAGGAGGAAATATTGTCATGACCCTATATTTTAAAATTATTAAAATATATTTTGTGATATACAATGTTAATAATATTTTAAATATTATTTATATAATATTATTATTTGTGATTAATATTCGTTATTTTATGTTAAATATATTTTCTTACGTAAAATAATTTATTTATAGGTTTTATTATTTAAAAATATTAAAGTTATTATAATAGTATTAGTGTTATTATATTTCTTGGTATTATTATGATTATTGTTATTGTTATTTTATTAGGGTTATTATTATTATTATTATTATTATTATTATTATTTCATGTGTATGCATGAATTTGCATAGATTATTATTGGCTTTTATGCATTGAAATGGCCATTATGGCCTAATTTTTTATTGTAATTTTATAATGATTATGATTAATTAATTATAATAATATTAAAAATAATATATCATAATTATAATAATATTATATTTTTTAAATTTTAACATTATTATTTTTAACATCATCTTCATCATCATCATTGTTATTATTATTATCCAATGAAAAACAAAAAATTAAAAATTATTAAAAAAATTGGCCAAAATAAAAAAAATGAAAAGGGGTCATACCGCAAATGTCAGTCGCAATATGACCCTAAAAGAAAAAAAAAAAAAAAAGTGGTCATACCTCTACTGATATAGGCAGTATCACATTTTGACAAAATTTTCTCTCTCTTCCATCTACTATAAATTGGGAAATAGTTTTACAAATCACCACAAAAAAAGAGAATTTAGGAAACAAAAATTTTTTTTACCATAATTTGCTAAATAACCAGAGTTTGTTATAGGAAAGAACATGAGAGATGTGATGAGGACTTGTTTTGGTTGTTAAAAGAGGTTTGATAATCATTAAGCCAAGAAGGAGGTTTAGAAACACGTTGTGATCTTCGAGTAGAAACTGAAGAAGGAGATTGAACATCAGGACCAGATGAAGAAATTGGTAAAGTAGAGATACCTTGCTCAATAGTATTTCCATATGCTGAAGAATCAATCATGAATTCTTCTGCTAAAGCTAGCGAAAAAGAAGCAAAAGGAAAATTATGTTCATCAAACTGAGCATCTCTTGAAACAAAAATTCATTTTGTAACAATTTAATGGACTCGAAATCCTTTTGTGTGTGAAGGGTAACCAAGAAAAATGCACTCAATGGCTAGGAATCAAACTTATGTCGATGTTGTGCAATAGTGGATACAAAGCATTGACAGCCAAAAACTCGAAGTAAATGAAATTGTGGTTTTTTGTGAAAAAAAACTTGGTGAGGTGTTTTGTTGTTAAGAAGAGTGATGGAGTGTGGTTTATAAGGTAAACAGCATGAAGTAAATAGTCAGTCCAGAAAGAAAGAGGAAGATTTGATTGAAAACGAAGGGTTCGTGCAACATCAGAACGTGTTGATGTTTGCGTTCAACAACGCTGTTTTGTTGAGGAGTGTAAACACATATGATTCGATGGATTATACCTTTTAAAGCAAAGAAATAATGTATGTTAAATTCATGGCCATTATCTGTTCTAACGCATTTGACACTAGTGTTAAACTGAGTGTTGAAAAAAGCACAGAAATTCTCAATTAAAGTACGAGTTTCAGTCTTGGCCTTCATAGGAAAAACCCACATGTATCTACTTTCATCATCAACAATTGAAAGAAAATAGTGATGACCATAAAGAGATGCAGTAGCTAAAGGACCCCAAATGTTCATGTGAATAAGATCAAAGCATTTATTGGATGTGGAAACACTCGTAAGAAAAGATAAACATTTTTGTTTGCTCATATGGAAAATTTTACAGAGTTTTCACCAACAATTGAAGGATTCATGCTACTAAGAATTTTTAGTTTTGGATAAGAAAAATGGCCTAATCTATAGTGCCACAAATTTTGTGAAGTGACATCATTTGAACAAGAAACAAATGGTAGAATGCCTACAGACAAAGTAGATTTATGATATTTAATATCTGGAAAATGATAAAGACCATGTTTTTTCCTAGCTATAACAATTGTCTTCCAGGTTTTTATGTCTTGAATATAACAAAAGGATGGCAAGAAGATAAGAAAGCAATTCGAGGTTTTAATCAATTGACTAGCTGTTAAAAGGTTAAAGGAAAATTGAGGAACACAGAGAACATTACGAATCATAAGAGATGAACCAAATTTGATATTGCCAACATGCGTAACAAGCACAGTAGTTTTGTTAGGCAATTTTACAAAAACATCATGAACTGGTTTATAGGTGCAAAATTTCTCAAGTGAATCAACAATGTGGTCGGTTGTCCTGTGTCAACAATCCAAGTTGATTTGGGAATGGTCATTGCAGTAGCAGAAAAAATCTGTGAATTAAAGGAGATACCTGTCTGCGGCTTGCGCTCTAAGGTAGTGGAAATGTTATTAACAAAAGACGCAGTAGTTGCAGTTTGAGGATTTGCTTGAATCAAGGCTGTTAATTTATTATATTGGTCTTTAGTAAGCATCAACTTGTTATTATCAACTGATTCTTCCACATGCACTTGTTTGCCTTTAATGTCTTTCTCATGAACTCCAAGCATATCACCTTGAGCTGCAACACCAACTACGACTTGATTAACAGAACTAGCACGATTTTTATTTTGCATTCTATAACCTGGAGGATAACCATGTTTCTTAAGGCATTTCTCAACTGAATGACCATAAATCCCACAAGAAGAACAAGTTGGTTTCTTCCCAAAAACAATATTGGACTGTTTCTTTGAGTAATAGTTCTGATTTCCATTAAACATGCTTCCTTTTTTACCTGAATTCAAAGCAGTTCTCCCAGCATAGAGAATTGTAGATTCGTTAATTTCTTGACTAATGGCTCCTTTAATTTGCCTTTCATGCTGTAAGGTGAGAGCAAAAACCCTATTAATAGTGGGAAGAGGATCCATAATCAGAATTTGGATTTGACAGTTGCAAATTCACCATTGAGTCCTTTTAAAAATCGAATAATGTGATCCTGATCATTGTAGCTTCTCATGATTGAAAGAGCATTACAACTACATAGTGGAATGCATATGCAAGTTGGTATTGGCCTCAGATTTGCTAATTCATCCCAAAGACTCTTAAGCTGAGTAAAGTACTGAGTAACAATTATCGAACCTTGCTTGAGGGAAGCAATCCGAAGAGCATCACCCTGTGAAAACCGATCGTGTGGATCTTTCCACAGATCTTGAGCCAGATCAAACCATATAACACTCTATGCAATGGAAGCAGAAAGAGATTTCATCAGCCAAGAGAGTACCATAGTATTGCATCTTTCCCAAGCATAAAACAACGGATCATTTGCAGCAGGTTTCTGTATAGATTCATCCACAAACTTCAACTTGTTTTTTGAAATCAATGCCATACGCATTGATCTTGACCATGTGTAGAAGTTATTCTCATTCAGAAGACAAGGAGTAAGAATCAATGAAGGATTCTCACTAGGATGCAGAAAAAACGGACTAGAAGGCAGTTTCTCAGCTCTAATAGTATTCTCCATTGAAGAATAACACCGTATAAACAAGAAATAAAAACCATCAATCAAAGAAAAACGAAGAAGTGAGGGAGAGCTTCAAGCTCTGATACCATAACAAAAAACAGATTTGGAATTTTGGAAATGAAGCTTACACCTTTCTCATTGAGCTGATTTGTTAATATACAAAAAGTTCTTAACTGTAAACTAGTCTAAGAGAATTTACCATCTACGAATGTCAGCCATCTGATGAAGCATGATCTTTCACTGTTGATCTTGATGAATAGCTTTCTCAGTGCTTCTATTATTGCTGCTGTTAGTGAGTAGTCCAGTAGGTACAGTAGGTGAAGTAGATGTTGTTATAAAGCAGCTAGTTTTAGATTTCATATGGCGACGATCTCCTGCAGTATGATTAAGACAACATGTAGTTCTTGGAGGGTTCGGGACTGATATAAATACGTAAAAAAATATAAAAATACAAATGATCGTAGTAAATTTGTTTGAACTACAATGGTATCTAAAAACAATGGTATCAATTTAGATGTTGGAAAATTGTCACCATCCTCCTCATGGTTCTACCCAAAAATTCCTTTTCATTAATTATCACATTGATCTTTGAATGGAATTTAGGTTAAAATTTTTTTTTGTTCCAATACTTTTTTAAATTTTTTGTTCTGATTATTATTTTGCACTGTTCAGGTCAGATAGAGGTATTATTGAATGAGCTGAATCTTGCATTGAAATTTAATTTTTGTTCTATTATAATTTCAGTTTTTAAGTTTCATACAACTAATCAAAAGCATTGCTGGCTACTTGCATTCACGTCTTATCA
The DNA here is from genome assembly GCA_947683625.1 of Mallotus nudiflorus. Taxonomy (NCBI): domain Eukaryota; kingdom Viridiplantae; phylum Streptophyta; class Magnoliopsida; order Malpighiales; family Euphorbiaceae; genus Mallotus; species Mallotus nudiflorus. The sequence continues at coordinate 390,658 of CANTUR010000556.1, forward strand.
TAATTAACACTTTATACATTTTCATTACAAAGAAAAAAAGAAGTTAAACAAAATTGTGGCTAAACAAATCATTTAAACCAACAACCGTTAGAAGCAGGTGGTAAAGAGTCATACTCTCTTAAACTCTGCCTTAGATTTAAGTTTTAGTGTATGAAATTGTGTTAAATTTGTTCTTAGAAAACTTTTTTTATCCTTGTGATTTTGTCCAGGTTGAGCCAGATTAATTGGAGTCCAATAATTTTTAGATACCGGTAATTTATACTAATCAAAAAGTTCAAATCATTTAACCTCTTTATTAATAAAAACAAAAGTATTGGTTTGGTAAGCAGTTCATAGAGAAATTATAATATGTATTCGTTGGTCATAATACTAAAATAATGGAGCACCTAATTATATGTTGTAAATTATAATTTTATATAATAAATTAGTTTCGTTTAAAAATTTTTCCAGTAGGAGGGTTTGAATGCATTTTCTTCCATACGAAGGTGACATCTAATATATATATTTCTTTTATCTGATATCTCCGATAAAATAAAACATTAGGGATTCATTTATTTGGTAAAAAATAAGGGTAATGCAGATCATGACTGGTAACAACTTGAGAAGAAAATGAGATTAGTCCCATGATAATAAAGATCATTAGTAACGATTTCATCATCAAGCTGCACAACTTCAATTTATTAGAGTAATATGATCTTACTTGGTCAATGAGATGTGATAGAATTGGCAAAAAGTCATCTCCCCAATGGGGGGCTCTAACTTAGCTATGAGTTCAGTTTTCGTGATGATACTAAATCAATAAGGGCCTTATATTTTTAAGGTAATTAATGAAGATGTCTTATATTTTTTTAAAAAAAAAAAAACTTATGCAACAAGAACTCGGTAAAAATGAAAAGGTATCCTTAAATAAAATTTTCTTTAGTTGTTCTAAAATTTATTGATTTATTAAAAAAAAAAAAGTTTATAGAGAGGGCAGAAAACTTACAATTAACAGAAAAAAAAAATTAGCATATTGTCTATCACAAAATTAATCATGGAAGAAAATGTTATGCCAAATTTTACAAGTGATAAAAAACGAATCAAGATAGAACTAGAACAAAAGGGATAATTAGCATAACAAAGAAGTCTTTAATTAATTGCAATTATATGTTTCTTATGTTGAAATCTAAGTAAAATTGGTATCTATAATTATTTTATTTACTATATAGTAATATAAATTTTGATTATTTTAAAATTGAAAATGAATGGATTCTATGAGAATAATTAAACTCTCAACACCTACCTTCTGCACATATAAAATTTGAATTCTAAATTTTATTAAAGAGAATTAAATTTTTTGTTATTTAAAGTAACAAATGTTGATATTATAAATTATGAAAACTTTATACTTCTAATATTTTCCCCATGACATCCACAAAGGCTATAATTTCTCAATAAAAAGATCATTAATTAATTTCAAGGACTATTTTTTTTCAATGATCCTACTCTCCTAGGGAATGAAGATACGGATGAAAACCCACATCTCATGAAGCCTACTACTATGCTTCTGGCAACCAGTTTCTTTGCTTAAAATACAAAGGGCTATAACTTATTAGTTCAATACATGATTGTAGTAAATTAATGATGAATAACGATGTATGTATGAAGACATCCGATTCGGTCGGCACATGTTAAGGGATGAATTAGGAATGCTCAGTTTAATCGTCACGTTGTCAAGCCCAATGATGAGAATGTGGAACTTGAATATAAGAACAAAACTTGAATCTCCAATTGGAAATAGACTGGAAAGCCTCAAAAGCCCAAGACTTAGCCCAATTGTCCAAAAATAACCTGGGCTCACTAGGCCCAACACAAGCTCTGGCCAAAGGGGTGTCGCCTCTTTGCAATGAGGCGATCACCTTATCGTAAAGGCTCCACCTCTGTGGTAGGCCACTTGCAGCTGCAGCCATGGTGGCCAAGTGATGTGGGCCCCACACCCCCCAAACCTAATTTTGCATGAGGAAGAGATTTTTTGGGGGAAGAGAAAAACAATAGGGGTTCATGATGGGCTAGAAAGCTTATGGGCATGGGCAAGGTAGAGGATAAAAAGAAAAATGGAAGAGAAAAAAGAAGGAGGAGGGGACCCATTTGAAAAATAAGAAAAAAAAAGAAGGAAAAATCTCTGAAAAAAGACAGAGGGAGACATTCTTGAGGGAAGAGGTAGAATCCAAGCAAAAGCAAGTTCATAATCCTCAGGAGAGAAAGGGGAAAAACTTATGTCAAAGTGAGACTCATACCCAAGTAAAGATCACACTCAAAAGCACATCTTTGATGGTCCATTACTTTGGTAAAACTTTGCATCCAAATGCACTTTTTTTTATAACTTCATCATCTGTGTGTTTAGTTTGCATGTGACTAAGTTGTTAGTATACTTTAGGTATATTTCAAGTTTATATCATTTGTTACACTACCTTATTGATCTGATCTCTTAAACTATTACATATAGTTGTAATTTGACACCTGTTGGATGCATATGTGTATGTACTGTTTGCTTAGGGTAGAAGTTTATTTGTTTGTTTTGAGAGTCGAGCTAGTTTAAGGCGTCGCCCTTTGTCAATGAGGCGATCACCACATTGATAGGTCGATCAGCTGTCTGGCTCTTCTCCCCTTAAAAAATTCCATATAATGTTCACTTCACATGCTCTTCCCACTTTTATACATAATTATTTCACTGTATGATGGTAATTATTTGAGTTATTTGAGGGTTTCTTTAGTTAGTAACATGAAAACCCTTTTTAGAACATTATTTGTAAATATTGTTATATATAATGTCGTGTTTTGCAAGAGGAAACTAATCGTATATTATTGCATGAATTACTTAATGATCCACATCATTGAGTGGTCATTGTCATTAACTAATTCTTTAGACCATTGCACTTGTGTAAATAGTTTATTACTAGTTTACTTTTGGTACATGTATGGTTTATTTTCTGTATATTATTCTTTTATTTTGTCTAAAAGTGTTGTAATCCTTAATCCCTTTCCCCTTTTTATTTTGAATGAATGGTTGTAAATTATTACTCATTTTATTTTTGTTAACTGTTGGGACTTAATAGCGTGAAATTGGATTAATGTGCAAACTCGGACTTAACTATAAAATTTGGCAATTATCCAAAGGCAATTTTAATACATGTGGTAATAAGGAAATAATTAAAAAATTAAATGTAATAAAACACAAAACATAAACGGAGGCCAACCGTAAGGTTGGGTGAGCATTCAAATGATTATACCCAGTTTTCGAACCTATTCTCTGACGACAGCTTCTAGGAACCTCCGTGGAATCTAGTTGTTGTATAGTGTGTCCTAGCTTTTCTTTAGGTGGCAACTCCATCTCCAAATAGGCCCAAGACCTATATCGTATTTTCAAGTGGGCCTTGAGCCTGCACAGTGCTATGGTCGCCAAACACTTGGGCATGTCCTAAACACCTCTGCCTACAGTAGTGACTCCATTGGGGATAAAGAAACTAATTCCAGTGTGTTGTTTTATCATTTTTAATTATTTTCTTATTTCTTATTGCATTTATGCATTCACTACACATTTTGTACATAATGAGCACTTTAGTCCCAAATAAACCCGGTAATAGTCAGTACTTCGCTACCTATATTTTACTTAAACCTAGTGGTGGAATATTTGATTATTATCGCTCATGACACGTACTAATCCGCGTAGTTTGACCCTTGAGTGGGGAGACGTATATGGATGTATATTATTGTGGGAACCGAAGCCTTTTTATCCAAGACTCAAGCTTATGTAATGACCTAGCAACTATCCTTAGGAATTTTCCCCACATGCATTTGTGTTATGCCATATAATGGTCCTTAAAATAAATCTTGAGCCCATCAATAAGCAATCTAAGGTAAAATGGGCCCTCGTGTCTAACCAAAGCCCATTATAAATAAACTAAGTCAATAAGGGCCTCTCATGCCTATTCATAACCCATTTCAAGTGGGCCTTGACAAGTGAGTTTTTGGTGCTAAGGACTTTGGCTCATAGGAAATGGACTTGGGCTTTATTTAAAGGACTCGTTACTTGTTTGAATCATTTTGAGAGTTATCTTATGTACGTAGGTTTTATTATCCCTCATTGATAATTACAACCCATACTAAAAATCCTAGGATAAGAAACTCATCATTGAACACGTGTGTGGGAGAAATAAGGGTGGAAGTAGTCATACCTAAACTCATGCTTATTTATTTGTTTATCTATTTTTGTTCACATAAATAAAATGGACTTGCATATCATGCACACATGTCATGGATTATTCTAACATATGATTTTACAGCACTATAGATCCTTCGAGCTCATCAAGGTGGGTCCAAATTAGTTCAAGTCGTTTGGTCAGAAGTTCAGAAGTGGGAATGGCAGGTGGTTTTGATCCAGAGGCATTTAAGGCACTGTTGAAAGATGAAGTGATTAGAGAAACCTCGTCTATGATGAAGGAGATGATAGGGGAAATTACTAAGCTCATTAGGGAGAATCAACTAGTACAGTTGTCCAATGTGCCACCAATCAACCCAATAGATCTCGATGAGGAGATCCCAATTCAGGGAAAGGAAGAAGATGATGTAACAGTGTTGGCCAACCCATCAAACCGGAGAAATATGAACCCAACTGAGGATGTGGGGCAAACAGAGTGGGCCAAGAGCATGACCAAAGCTATAAACTAAATGCAAATGATGATGAAGGAGAAGGGCACTGTCGCCCCTCTAGATTATGCTAATCTAAATTTAGGAAAGGAAGATGAACTACTACCCCGTAAATTCAAATTCCCTGATATGAAGAAATACTCTAGCGCCAAGGATCCCCATTTGTATTTGAAGCAGTATGTGACTTATATGAAAGCTACTAAGTTGACTAAGAGCCAAATCATCAAGCAGTTCCTTATATCACTAAAGGGAGCACCTATCCGCTAGTACTACACTTTGGAACCACATGTTCAGTCAGGTTGGAAAGAGTTATATGCCACTCTATAAAGCAATATGGCCTCAATGTTCAGTTGGAAGTATCCTTGAGAGATCTGTAGAATACCAAGCAGAGCTTTAATGAGTCCTTTGCTGATCACCTAACTCGCTGAAGGGGAAAGCTATCTTTGATGAGGCATAGGCCTGGTGAGTCAAATCAATTAGTCTTAGTAATAGAGGGGTGTGTCCTAGCACTGTCTAGAAACCTGAGAGATCTGAGGATCATAAACTTCAAATAATTGTACAGGTTTGGGGTCCAAAAAGAGTCAGATCTGGCTCAAGAAAAGAAATTCTTCAGGGGGAGGTCTGGGTGTAAGGAAGGAGTTGGTTTAAGCAGTAATATTTAGATCAATGTTATCTGACCACCGAGCAATAGCATACAGGTTAATGCAGTTAGAAAGCCCTAGAGATTTTTGAATTTAGGACGCCCTTTATCCAAAGTCTTCGACAAGCTTATTAAGAAAAACCTAATACGACCTTTACTTTCATAACAACCCTTACCCGATGCTAACCCAAAGCTTTTCTGAAAGTTTCATAAGACCATTGGACATGACACTCATAGTTATGCTTGATTAAAGCATCAAATCCAAGACCTGAATGACTCAGGCAAGATTATTGACCTAGAAACCAAAAAGCCAAATACACAAACTAACCCCTTGCCCAACTATCAAAATATGCCACCACCAAATGCGCCCATTTTAATGATAAACACTGGTCTAATGGAGAAGCAAGTTATAAACTCCTTTGTGGATGTCGCTCATAACTCCCTAAAAATTGAACCTAAGAACCTAAAACCAAGCAAGCAACCCATAGAATTCATGTGCACGTCTTGGACATATGGAGTTCCGATGATGAAAGCAAGGGATAGGTTGACCTGTAGGACAATGAGAGAAGTAGATCAGGCCAGTCTGTCGGGAAGGTTGAAGAAAAGAGGGAAGAACCCGAGATTGACAAGTTCGAGCCTAAAAAGATAGAAATTTTAGAAAAAGAGAAAGAAGCAAAGCAAAGTGAGGGGACTTTTGCCAATGTCTGGGAGTTACTTATGCATTCTAGGGATCATAGGGAGTCCCTGGTTTTGGCGATGGATTAGAAAAAGATCTCCACTAGCTGTACCCCAAAATAGATGGCTAGATCACTAATGGAAACTCCTCAATGGCTGCCTCTAAAGGGGAGGGACCATTACAAGGCTTTATTCATCAAGGCTGAGGTAAAGGGAAACATGACTTGTTGCGTGATGGTCGATAATTGTTCTGCCATCAATGTATGTCCATTAAAGATTCTGCCAAGGTTAGGGTTGATGATGGCAGACTTAAAGCCTTTTGAAATAGTTATCAGAGCTTATGATGACACCAAGAGGTCTGTGGAAGGAACATTCAGGGCATTGGTCAAAACGAGACCTATAGAAGTTTGGGTTGACTTGTACGTGATTAATATCCCATTAACATTTACCATCTTGCTGGGAAGGCCATAGTTTCACCCATTGGGCGGCGTCCCATCCACTGTTCACCAAAAGATCCCTCATGAAGGAAGGGTTGTCACCATCTCTGCTGAAATTGAAGTCATTGTGGCTGCATTGGAATTAACTCCTAATGAGATCTCTATAAGCCCTAGTTTTGAGGTTTGTGTAATTTATGAGGATGAGATGGATAAAAAGGTTTTGAAGATGAAGCGCAGCATGAGGTTTATGTCCAACATGGGGTTGGGAAGAGATCAGAGTGGACCTTTAGAATTTATAGAAAAAAAGATGCCTATTTTGAAGTATGGGCTAGGATTCAAAGGGGCTGACGATACTGAGGGAAAGATAGAAATTTAGGGCTAGTTAGAAGAAAAGAAAGAGGAAGTCATGGATAAAAAGAAAACTTTATGGGAGATCTTTGTAAAGGAAGGCACCGGGTACCCCTACAATGGAACTCCATAACCTCTCCTGATGGCTGGGGAAGTTATTCTAAGGTTCAAAATTTTTGCAAAATTTATGGACAGAGCCAAGGGTGTTGTAATTAAAAAAGTTGCTACTGAGGAGTTAGTGCCGGCTGAAGAAAAATTTAAAGGGAATGAAGCTACCTCGGAGTTAAAAGGCATTGATGATCAAAGCAAAGAACTTAATTTTGAAGCCTACATCCTCAACTTTATCCTAGATGTCTTTTATGATGACTATGATGTTTCTTGTACTTCTCTACATAAAACTGATGATCTTTTCTTTTCAAAAGTGAATGCAATGAAGTTTGAATTTGCTTATTTATGTGATGTGTTCCCTAATGGTTATTCTATTTGTGATGATTATTTCATGCATATATTTGACATTAATTTCATAAACTGAATCAATTAATTTAGACACAAATGATAATCCTAAAAATATATTGCTTGCTTCTGTTCTAACTCATTATGAGAGAGAAAAATGAAAGAAATCTTAACAAAGAGATAATATTTATTTGGGGTTATAAAGACATGCCTGGAATCAATAGGGAGATCTTACAACACAAGATCCCCACATAGCACCAATAAAGCAAAAGCAAAGGAGATTAAGACCGGAATGGGCTCTCCTGGTTAAAGAAGAAGTCGAGAAATAGTTAAAGTTTCTCAAAGTGGTAGAGGACACCCAATGGTTGGCAAACATAGTTCCGGTTCCTAAGAAAGTTGGGAGGGTTAGAGTATATATGGATTACTGAGATCTAAATAAGGCCTACTGCAAAGATTACTTTCTGCTACCACACATTAATATGCTAATTAATAGCATAGCTTCCAATATGATGTACTCTTTTATGGATGAATTTTTAGGGTACAATCAGATTATGATGGCCGTAATGGACAAGTTGAAGACATCCTTCACCACTGAATGGGGTGTATACTGTTACCGAGTGATGCCTTTTGGATTGAAGAACACATGGGCCACTTATCAGAGGATGGCAACTGCTTTATTGCATGAAATAATCCATAAAGAGGTAGAAGTGTATGTGGATGATGTGATGGTGAAATCTGCAACCAAGGAAGGACATTTTGAGGCACTAGATAAGTTTTTAGCAAGGTCAGAAAAGTAAAATCTCAAATTGAATATGAAGAATTATGTTTTTGGAGTTACATCTGGGAAAATATTTGGGCACATTGTCAGTCAAAAAGGAATAGAGGTGGATCCGGATAAGATTAAGGTAATCAGGGATATGCTCACATCAAGGAATGAAAAAGAGGTCTGGGGGTTCCTGGGGCATTTACAGTATATCATCAGATTTATTGCCAAGTTGACAACCGTCTGCAATCCCATCTTTAAGCTCCTAAAGAAAGATCAACCTGTGATATGGGATGAAAGGTGTCAGTAAGCCTTTAAAGCTATCAAGGATTATTTGATGAATCCTCATGTTTTACAATCGCCAAGGTTGGGTAAAGCTCTAATCCTATATATGGCAATTGAAAAAGATGCAATAGGGGCAATATTGGCACAGAAAGGTAAAGAGAAGATAGAGCACACTGTGTATTACTTGAGTAAGAAGCTTCTACATTATGAAACTGGTTATAGTCTTGTGGAGAAGACGTGCCTAGCAGTGATTTGGACAACAAAGAAACTCTGACACTACTTTCAGTCTGACAAAGTGCAAGCAGTTTCCAAACATGATCCTCTCAAGTATCTCGAGCATACCCCCTTTCTTATAGGAAAGTTGGCCAAATGGCTTATTTTACTTATAGAATTCGACACAGAATATACAGCCAAGAAAATGGTGAAAGGGAGAGCGGTAGCCAACTTCCTAGCACAGAGTCTAATAGATGATGATAAAAAATGGAAGTTAGAGTTTTCTGACGAACACTTAAGGGAAATAGGGGTACAAGGTTGGGAAATGTATTTCGATGGAGCCGTCAACAATAAAAGGGTCGAAATAGGTGTGATTTTGGTCACGCCAGAGGGAGAGATGATCCCAATGGAAAAAAGACTCGAGTTTAATGCAACCAATAACCAAGCAGAACATGAAGCCTAAATTTTTTGTCTGGAGGCATTACGTAGTGCGGGAGGAAAAAATGTTACCATATACGGGGACTCTATATTAGTCATAAAATAAGCTGCTAAAGAGTGGGAGATAAAGGAGGACAAATTGTGTCCATACTGTGAATATCTCACTACTATCTTATGCTCATTTACTCAAAGTAAGTTTATTCATCTGCCGAGAGAAGGAAACCAGATGGTTGATGCCTTAGCCACACTAGCCTTTATGTGGGAAAATGGGAAACAGCCAAAGGCCAAGCCCTTAATTATGATGAAATCTCGAGGCCCTTATTACAAGGAGGTGAGGGTGACACCAGTTGATGCTGATGAGAAGCCTTGGTTTTATGACTTATAAAGATATCTAGAGACTGGCCGATTTTCAGATGGCACTGATAGGAAAGAGAGGGTATCCCTGCAAATGTTATCTTGACAATTCATAAGTCACAGTGGGATGTTGTATAAAAGAATGTCGACTGGGGTACACCTTAGATGTGTTGACAATGATGAATCTTGAAAGCTTATGGAGGCAATTCACGAAGAAGTATGTGGTTCACACATGAATGGGATAGTCTTGGCAAAGAAAATAGCTCGCTAGGGTTACTTTTGGCTCACTATGGAGGCATATTGCATTAAGTTTGTGAAGAAATGTCATAACTACTAGATTTATAGTGACGTTAGCCACTTACCATTTATGGAAATTCAGGGAATGACTTCTCCTTGGCCATTTGTTGTATAGGGGATTGACATCATTGGAGAGGTGAGGCTAAAAGTATCTAATGGTCATCGGTATATTATCGTGGCTATTGATTACTTCTCCAAGTGGGTTGAGGCTGAATCTTATGCTATTATGGGTTCAAAGCAAATGTTGAGGTTCATTGAGAAGAACATAATTTGTAGATATGGTTTGCCGCACCACATTGTTATAGATAATAGGGTTCAATTTCAAGCAGAAATGGCTACGCTGCTAAAAGATTACAAGATCAAGCACCACCGATCATCTTTGTATAGGCCGTAGGTAAATGGGTCAGTGGAAGCAACCAATAAGAATGTGAAAAAGATCTTGGCCAAGATGTTAGAGAATTACCAAGATTAGGAGAATACTTACAATTCACATTATGGGGGTATCGAACCATTACTAGAACCTCGACGGGGGTCACTCTGTACTCTTTAATATATGGATATGAGGCCACTTTTTCAATGGAGGTGGAGATAAGGTCATTGCGAGTCCTGCTAAAGTCTAAGCTCCCCGAGTATCAATGGGTGGAGAGTCGATTAACTCAGTTGACATTACTAGATGAAGAAAGGATGAAAGCTATATATCATTCTCAGCTGTATTAAAAAACAATAGCCCAAACTTACAATAAAAAGATAAATCCAGGAAAGATCTAAGAAGGGGATTTGGTCTTGAAGCTTACAAAGGCAATTATGACTGACCCTCAAGGAAAATTCAAGCCAAATTGGGAAGAGTCGTATCTGGTAAAGAAGTTGTTTTCAAAAGGTGTTGCCATTCTATTTGATATAGAGGGAAATGAGTTTAAGGAGCCTATCAACCTAGAAAAACTCAAGAAATACTTCTTATAAAAAGTCTCACTAGGGAGAAAACCTCAAAAAGAGGCTACTTAGGCAAAAATTAGAGACCAAAACCAAAAAAAAAAAAAAGAGTTCTGCTGGATTGAAAACATCAAAAGAGGTAGTCTAGGCAAAAGTTAAGGATCTGTAAAAGGAGAGAGAGAGATGCAAAATGGTTAGTTGGAAAACTTACAAGGTTAAGCCAACTAACAACATGAGATGTATCAGAAGCAAAATGTATATACGTATTGTGCTTAAATTGAATGAAATATATTGCTTCAACTGCTGTTAAGCATTGCATAAAGTGTTTGTTACAAGCTGCTTAACTAACAAAAAGGGAAATGATGACTAAATTTCATGAGCTAATTTTGTCTTCTTTTCTTTTGTTAGTCACCTTAAAAGCTCAATACTTCTAAATCTCTTATACTCTTGTTTCTAATAAATTAATCTCTTTTCGTTTGTTGCAAATAGACCTATGCTTTGTAATGATCATCAATAGTCTGATCTCCATTATAGTCTAAGTTTCTCTTGATAGTTCTTCGAGGCCAAGTTGCCGCCAAGTTGCCACCAAGTGGTCCAAGAAGTTTTGAGAAAGGGGCCCCGGTTCGAACTCATGAACTAGTTCTATGATCAGTTGTTTGTGATCATATTAATGACAGAGGCGAGTCGGATTATAAAAGGTGGCAAAATGAAGATTGACAATCGGAACGTAATATGTATAGGACTGAATGGTCATATGTTGAAATCCCTACTAAGGGCACATCTAGTGGATCAGAGTGTCGGGAAATATTGATAGCCAGTTGTGAACATCTACCGGAATGGAGTGTAGCTTCCTTGTTCGAAAATGTTTGGCCTTATAATGCCTAATATCTTAAGGGGGTTCAAGAAGATTCAATTTTTCATAGAGCCATATCTGTGAATTGACAAATAATTAGGTGCAAATAATAGGAAAGTTAAAAGTCAAGAATTGGCATGGGAGAGCTTACCTCTAATAAAAAAGGACTTCTAGAGAATCATCGTGTTTATGTAAATTTGTCCAGTCTAATAATGGTTTCTACTAGAATAAGAGGGAAGGGATTAAACCTTGATTCCACCTAATCAAGAATGGAAAGGACCTTCAGATCATAGTGTCTGGAGGAAGAAACTTGCAGAAACTAGGTGTACAAGCAGAGAGATATCATGCAGGGCCAATGAGTTTCTTCTTTTTCCACACCTATAGTGATCTCGAGGAAGGATTCTAGTATGATTTCTAAGCTAAGAATGTAGTGAGAAAAGGACCGTGGTGGAAGGTTGAACATACGTGCCAACTAGTATTGAATGGAGTGAAGGTTTGGGTTCTCAAGGTAAGGAATTGCAAGTCGGCAAGTGGAATCTGTATGATGACTGAGAATTGCTTTAAATTCCTCCAGTAGGGGACATATTTCCATTGTGTTAAGCCAAAAAACATGCTTCTGGGGGTCCCAAAACTGAGCCATAGCATAAAGGAAAGGGAAATTGATCCTCCTAGCATGTTGTGATTTAAAGATCGAAGAGTGGAATGGCTCTAAACTAGCCCAAGACCTATTATCCAAACTTTTTAAATCAGTTGTAGTAGTTTAAGACTCTATTCAGTTATGATTCAGGCTTTCAAAAGTGCCTAAAGAGAGAAATTGAAGGTTAGGGATGAAGGTGTCTTAAGAACAAGGCTGGGCTAGGGTTTTGGGTTTTTTTAAAGGGGCAGCACTGCTTTATAATAAGGAGATCGCCTTAGCACCAAGAGGCAATTGCCTCTTCATAAAAAAGCCATTAGGTGATCACCTCTTCAGTAGTGTCAGTTGTTAAGCTTCATCGGATTGTGCAATCTCAGCAAATGTAAATCAGAGTGTAGCGAGGTAGGTGCACACACATATAATCATTGAAATAAATTCGCATGTAAAAGAATAAATTTATTTGAGATAAAAGTTGAATTCTATAAACAAAAAAGGGGAATAAGAAAGTGTATATGTTCATTTTTCAAGCTAGATAAATCAGTCAAAAGAGAGAAATAATAATTCATTGGCCCTGATACATCAAGCATCTGATCTAGCACCCTCAAGGTCATCCCCTCCTCCAGCACCACTACCACTCCCGTCCTCATCTTCGTCGATTTGGAACACATCGATTTGACACTCGAGAGTGGTAATCCTGGCCCTACTAGCCTCATCTCGGTCCTATTTAAACAAATCATAAATTAGTGAATCATGCAAGCATGCATACATGTAGAGAATAGAAAGATTCTAACCTTCCATTGCTGGGTGACCTCTGGCATGTAGTCTCTTTGAGACTCTATCATACGGTACATGTATAGGCCTTACTCTAGAGAAATCTATATTATTGTATGAATGTTAGGACTAACGGATGGATTGAGAATAATAGTGAAAGTAGGTTAGGAGTGAACTTACATGAGTGGCACCGCCAGGGGTGCATGCAGGTGTCAGGTCCTCGTCCAGTGTAAAAAACTGATGAGATGACTCACCAGGGGAACCCAACATTGAGTTAAGGGGTCAGGGACATGGATGAAGCTGTCTGAAGCAAATTGAGAACTGGGGGTGGGTAGGCAACCTGGCCTGCTCGGTAACCGTTGAGGTCTCCTCCCTAACTGAGTCCAAACAATGCCTCAAGGGCTCTCTCTCTCGCACTCGAGATCTAGCCTGGGGAATAGGCCTAGAGGGTGCAACCTAAAGGTAAGAAAAGGAAAGTATGTAAGAATACAACTAGTTCTCAAAGTAAGGAAAAGGTGACAGGGATATACCTAAAAGGTAAAAGTGACATGGAAAGGGACCGTCAGCAGAAGGTGAGCTCAAATGAACTCCATGTATCAACTCTTTACACAGACTGTGTGATCCATAGCTGGTGAGCTTGCAATAGCCTGAGCAAGGTCCTCGCCCTCCAACTCATGCGCCCAAAGCATGCTATCAGGAGGAGACCTAGGAACCTATCTCGCTTTAGCGCCTCCCCTCTAATTCAAGAGCCGCTCACCAAGGTACCAAGCTTGATATCCAAGGCCACATAAGAGTACCCTCTTCTGGGCTAGGGGCTTGGAATTAGTCATCTCAATAGTCTAGCTATCCTCAAGCCCCCATAAATCATTCTGGATCTGTAAAAGTGGAAACGTCAGCAGGTAAGTAGAGTAAATTTGTAAAATTTGCTAATGAAAGAGGTTGTGTTTTGCAGATACCACATCCTGCGTTAGGGAGTTCAGGTGCTGCCTATAGATATGCACTCAGGCAAGATACCTCTTCAAGACACGGCTGGCACCCCATTTGCCGATAGCTGGAAAATGATCTCCTACTTGCAGCACACCTATAAGTAACTCTAGCTCTAAAGCCCATACCTATTAGAAAAAGGGGGGGATTGATTAGCCAGTATAAGAAAGCAGAGACTAGAACAAGTTAAGAAAGAGGAGGGTCGTGACTTACTAGAATAGCATGCCAAAAGCCATAAAATCTCTTTTCCCCTCAGACCACCTCGTCCATGCTCCAGTATAGATATGCGAGAGCACAACTATCCCAATCGAATGTAGATACCTGACCAAGATCTTGAAGAGCTGGTAGGAATATTAGGTTGATCGAGATGGCGGTGTCAGTAAAAAAGGTAGTGCTAAGCAAATACAACAGGAAAGCCCTCTCCACCATATCAACCTTGCGAGGAGTGATCATGGTCATAGCTTGCTCTCAAGTATAGAAGCTCCTAATCGAGTCCAGCTTGAGGGTATGAGTCCTTTTCATATCAGGAGTCATGCCCAAAAGCTGCTCGATATATGCGGCCTTGTCCAGAGACAGCTGGTGTAAGCTCGCGTCGAGGGGGATAGGGTCTCCAGCATAGGCAATCCCTATAATGGTGGCAAATGACACCGGGTCCAGGATAAGCTCACCAAATTGAAGGTGGAAGGTGTGGGTCATGTTGAACTACCTCTCCATCAGTCCATGTAATGGCTAATAATCTATACGTCCTTGCTTAGAAGGAAGTAAGAGTACAAAGTCTTTGAAACCAGTCTCCTGGATCTGATCCTTCTGATCTTCAGTCAGCTCACCATAAAAACTCAGGCCTCATGAAAATTCCCAACACCCTTAAATATCTGAGCTGAGCATCATGCTGCAAGCGAATAAAAAAATAATAAATAGGGAAGTTGAATTTATGCATTTAATTATCATAGAAAAATCCAGAATAAACAAGCATGTAACTGATATAGATCACCCTGTCAATGAAACGATCACCTCATTATAAAGGCAATCGCCTCTTCGAAAAGGCGACAACCTTTCAATCTATAGGAGTGACCATCGCCTCTTTAAAGAAGCTTATCATCTTATCGATAAGAGGTGATCGCCTCTATAAGATGCAGATAGCAATGGTTTCCAATTTTTAACAATTAAAATAACAAAATTCATATCTTTTAACCTAATCATGCTCTAGAATTACAAAGAATAATCACAAACCCAATGCAATTTATAGGAAAAATAATTTTTTTTGGGTACCAACCTCTATCGATGTAGACGAATATATATGGGACCTTAAATCCACCAAGAGAGGAATTAAACCTCCCTGTACCAATCTAAGGCTCTAAGAAGCACTAGTAGAGGGTGGGATTTGGTCCCACTCAAGTACAGGAGAGAAGTACAGAAAGAAGAAAGGAGAAAGAGAGAAGAGAAAAGGCAAGGAAAGAAAAGAAAAGGGAAAAATGACAAAAGTGGAAAAGAGGAGGGAAGAAAAGTTATATTTTATAGTAGATGGAGGTTTATGGTTTTGAGAAAACAAAGAAGAAAAAAGGGGTCACTATTTATATATGCTGGGAAATCGAAGTTCAAAAATAAAAGTTTTCTAAGCAAAGCTTTAACAAGAACTGAGCTAGGAAAACCCAGGATTTGCACTTTTTAGTTCAACAAAGATCAAGCCAAGAAAACCCAAGTGTTAAGCTGTGGCAAGACAGGGTTGTTCGGGTTTAAATTCCTGAAGCTCAAAGACAGGACTGTTTGGGTTAGTATCACCAAAGCTCAAAGATAGGGTTGTTCAAGTTTGAATCTTCGAAGCTCAAAGACAGGGCTGTTCGGGTTAGTATCCCTGAAGCTCAAAGATAAGGCTGTTCGAGTTTAAATCCCCAAAGCTCAAATACTGAGGCGACTATTCGGGTAGAATCCCCAAAGTTGGAAGCAAATGACAATCGAACCAGGAAAACTCGAAAGTTTATATCCCTGAAGAAATGATGATCGGACCAGGAAAGTTTGAGAATCACATCCCTAATGGTAATCAAGCCAAGAAAACTCGAGAACCGAAGTCAGTACAATGATGATCGGACCAGGAAAACTCGAGAATCAAGTTTCAATATAGTGACGATCGAGCTAGGAAAACTCAAAACTCATGCCCCTAGTGGGTTGACCAAGTGACGATTGGATCAGGAAAATCCGAAGGTCAAGTCCCCAGTGGAATTATAGTTAGGCCAAGAAAACACAAGGTTAATCGTTTTCAAATAACTTATCAAATATTAATGAGTGGCTGATCAGGCCAAGAAAACCTGAAGATCACGGTGACGTTTCAAAATTAAAGAATTCATTTCTCGAGTGAAACTCGAGAGCCAGGTATATTACTGATCTTATTTATTTGCTTATTGTTGTGCATGTGATTTTTTAAAAAATGGTCATTGCATGCATTTGATTTTTCAAAAAATCAGGAGGTAAACTGTAGACACCTGATTCGATTGGCTCGTGTTAGGGGAAAAATTAGGAATGCTCGATTTGATTGTCCTGTTGCAAGCCTAATGATGAGAATATGGAACTTATACATAATAACATAAATTGAATCTCTAATTGGAAATGGGCTTGAAAGCCTAAAAGCCTTAAAAGCCCAAGACTTAGCCCAATTGTCCAAAAATAACTTGGGCCCCCTAGGCCTAACACAGGCCCGAGCTAAAAGGGTGTCGCCTCTTTGCAATAAGGTGATTGCCTCTTTGGCAGTTGCCACAGAGGTGATCGCCTCATCATAGAGGCGCCGCCTCTATGGCAGGCCACTTGCAGTTGCATTTAATACAGCTGCAACCATGGTGGCCAAGTGGTATAAGGCCTACACCCCCCAAACCTAATTTTACGCGAGGAAGAGATTTTTAGGGGGAAGAGAAAGGCAATAGGGGTTCATTATGGGCTAGAGAGCCTAGGGGCATAAGCAAGGTAGGGGATAAAAAGAAAAAGGGAAGAGAAAAAAGAAGGATGAGGGGACCTATTTGAAAAACAAGAAAAAAAGAGAAGGAAAAAGCTTTGAAAAAAGACAGAGGGAGACGTTCTTGAGGGAAGAGGTAGAATCCAAGCAAAAGCAAGTTCATAATCCTTAGGAGAGAAAGGGCAAAAACTTGTGTCAAAGTGAGACTCATACCTAAGTGGAGATCACACTCAAAAGCACATCTCTAAAGGTACATTACTTTGGTAAAACTTTGCATCCAAATACACTTTTTTTATAACTTCATCATTTGTGTGTTTGGTTTGCTTACGACTAAGTTGTTAGTATACTTTAGGTATATTTCAAGTTTATTTCATTTGTTACACTACCTCATTGATCTGATCTCTTAAACTATTACATGTAGTTGTAATTTGGCACCTATTGGATGTATATGTGCATGTACTGCTTGCTTAGGGTAGAAGTTTATTTGTTTTGAGAGTTGAACTAGTTTGTTGATCATAGAGGCGTCGCCCCTTGTCAATGAGGTAATCGCCACATTAACGGGTCGATCGATTGTCTGGCTCTTCTCCCCTTATAAAATTCCATATAATGTTCACTTCACATGCTCTCCCACCTTTATACATAATTATTTTATTGTATGATGGTAATTATTTCGGTTATTTAAAGGTTTCTTTAGTTAGTAACGTGAAAACCCTGTTTAGAACATTATTTGTAAATATTGTTATGTATAATGTCGTGTTTTGCCAGAGGAAACTAACTGTATGTTATTGTAGGAATTACTTGATGATCCACATCATTGAGTAGTTATTGTCATTAGCTAATTCTTTAGATCATTGCGCTTGTGTAAATAGTTTGTTACTACTTTACTTTTTGTATACGTATGGCTAATTTTCTATATATTATTTTTATTTTGTCTAAAAGCATTGTAATCCTTAATCCCTTTCCCCTTTTTGTTTTGAATGAATGATTGTAAATTATTACTCGTTTTATTTTTGTTAAATGTTGGGACTTAAAAACATGAAATTGGATTAATGTGCAAATTCAAACTTAACTATAAAATTTAGCAATTATCCGAAGGCAATTTTAATACGTGTGGTAATAAGAAAATAATTAAATAATTAAAGGTAATAAAACACAGAACACAAATGGAGGCCAACTACAAGGTTGGGTGAGCATTCAAATGCTCATACCTAGTTTCTAAATCTGTCCTCTAACGACGACTTCTGGGAATCTTCGTGAAATCCAGTTGTTGTATAGTATGTCCCGATTTTTATTTAGGTGGCGACTCCATAAGCTTAAGACCTATATCGTATTTTCAAATGGGCCTCGAACCCGCATAGTATCGTGATTGCCAAACACTTAGATGTATGCTAAATCTCGTTGCCTACAACGTAGTAGTGATATAATGGTAATGCATAATTCCTTTAAAAAAAAAAAAAAACTTATGCAACAAGAACTTGGAAAAAAGGGGACATTGTAGTGAAGAAATTACCTTTTTATGGCTAATCCCGGATGTTGCTGGATAGAAGATAGTACCCCATGTCTCTAAGTTGCTTGTATGAAGTATTGCACTAGAAAGGCATGTTATATAGACTTCAATTGGCATGGGATTTTGATAATTTAGTGGGATGAATACAGTTTCTTCCAGTAAGATGACAGCGAATTTGTTGCTAATTGCTAAGTCAGTCAGCTGTTGTTTTTCACTTTATTTTAGCCAGGAATATGACTATATAGTCCAAAAGTTGCTGTGAATAAATCATTGAAGGAGTAATCTAGTGACTGTTGTTATTAAATATCTTGAAATATAAAAATTGAATTTTATTATTGTTGACCTGTGAAATTAACATGATTTAATAAAGTAGAAATGTTCTATATTGTATAATTAATTGGTATTTAACTTATTTGATCTCACTATTAATTATATCAAGAAGGAATTGCTACCATTAATATAATGATATTTAAAAAAAAAGAATTCCCTCGTCATAATTGTCACAGAGATCTTTGAATTTGTTGAATTATACTTCATTTGAAGTTTTTTTGGAACTATTAGTAAATAATTATTATTAAACTTATTAATTTATTAATAGTGTGATTGAATGAACTTGTGCCAAAAGCAACTATTTTTAGTTTTCATATGGCAATGACCTCCTGCAGTATGATTAAGACAACATGTAGTTCTTGGAGGGTTCAGTACTGATATAAATAAGTAAAAAATATAAATATATATGTTATTATAGTAAATTTGTTTGAACTACAACAACAATTGAAATTATCTACTAGAGTTTTTCTTGTTTAAATAACTTTTTTAGATTCTGATTTATAGTATATACCATTGCATTAATTTAATTATTAAAAAATTTTCACCATTCTCCTTGTGGTTATACCCAAAAAATCCTCTTTATTAATTAACACATTTGATCTTTGAATGGAATTTCTTATGTTTCAACAATTTTTTTTTAGTTTTTGTTCTAATTATTATTTTACACTGTTCATTGGCTTGTAAGTCAGGTTAGATGGAGGTATTATTGAATGAGCTAAATTTTATATATATATATATATATATATATATATATATATATATATATTTGTCTCTCTGAAATGTTACATTGTAATTTTCTTGAAATTTAGTTTTTGTTTTATTATATTTTCAATTTTTCGTTTTAACCCAACCAACCAAAAGTATTGGCTAGCTTCTGCAACTAGGCCTGGCCACGATTCATGAATCGTTGGTTCCGTTTCATGAACTGATAATTCATAGTTCTAAGGTCAGTGGAATTGGACTGGAACAGGAAATAGGACCAATTTAAGAATCGGTCAGTTTTAATTTCAATTTAAATTAGCCAGTTCTGGTTTTGAACCGGTTTGATTTGATATAATTTTTTGATGTCATAAAGTTGAAATAAAAATTTATTATAATATTTTAATAAGTTATTTTTTAGTTAAAAATAAAATATAAAAAATAAAAAAATATACTTTACTTTGATAAAAATTTAAAAAGATTCAAAAAGATTTATGTTAACCAGTTAATTTTAGATAAAAAATTTAAAAAGATAGAAATAAAATCATTTTATGTTATATATATAAAACAAAATTTAAAATATATATACATAGCTTGAAAATATTTATATTATATATATATTTAAAAAAATTTAAAGGGTTTGAATTAAAAATTTAATTATAAAAATTATAACTAACTGTGACTTGAAATTAAAAAAATTTTAAAAAAATTAAATGAGTACATATATATATACCGGAACTTGAACCACTGGTTTGGATCCGCCGGTTTACGGTTTCATCTAAGGAGAAACCGATCCTAAATTGGTCCTCCCACAATTTTAAGCCGGTTTATTTCCAATTTCGAATTTGACCAATTTTAATTCAATTTTAACCAGATTGATTTTGATTTCAGTTCAAAATCTAAACCGGCTCGTGTTCAGGCATATCTGCAACCTTCACCTCTTATTGTAATTAACACTTTATACATTTACATTACAAAGGAAAAAAAGAAGTTAAATAAAATTGTGGCTAAGTATGAAAATTAAAAGTTAAAACCATTTAACCTCTTTATTAATAATTAAAAAAAAAGTAGCAGATGTATTCGTGAGTCATAATATTTAAATTATGAAGTACCTAATTGTATGTCGTAAATTACAATTTTATATTATTAATTTTTTTGACGAAGGATAAAGGGAATGGGGATGGAAATTGATTCCGGATGGAATTCGTGGTGTGGCATGATTGACCACTAAACTAAGAACATAGGATAATTTTATAAATTATCCGCTCTTTTATATCTGAAATTTTAAGAAGTTTCATTTCGATTAAAAAATAATTAATTAATTTTAAATTAAAAAAAATAAGTTAAGAGGTTAAAGTAGCACTGGTTGTTGAAAAACTAAAAATTTGACCAAAAAACATCAATAATTTTGTATTGATAAGGATTAAAATATTCTTTTTGTTATTTCAACTATTCATGGAAACATGATGTAATTTTTTTCATGAATTTTTTATTTTTTTTAGTTATTAAAATTTATAATATATTACATTCTAAATAATTAGATTTGATTCGAATAAAACTATAAAAACATAAAAATCTTTCAACAATTAATTTTAAAAAAATTTACTATGTAATTCATTTGATGAAACTAAATTAATGGTCCAAGCATATAACTAGCTAAAAACTCTTTTCAATTTGATATATTATTTCATTATATATATATAATTAAGTTTTTTTGTTCATTGCTATATTGAAGCGCTGATTGACCAATGACCACTTTTTAGAGCAATTATTCAACCTTTCTTTTTGTTATTTTTTTTTTTTGAATGGGTTTGAATGCATTTTCTTCCACATTGAGGTGACACCGATAATTAAGTCAGTCAATGCATCGCTTTTCACCTTCCTTTTAGTCCAATCAATCAACAAATATTACTCCATTGTCTAAATGCAGCTGCTATCATTTTTAGGAATTCATAATGATATGTTGAAAATTTTTTTCTTCTGTTTTTTTTTTTTTTTGATTGCGAAAACATTGGATACGCAATTAATGTTTTTTTCATGTTTTGTAATTAATGCTGATTTATTTTTTTACTACAAAAATATTGGATATATAATTGATTTGATTCTAGTTTACATTTTGTGATTGACGTTGTTATAGGATAATTTGATTTGATAAAAATTTAATTACAGAACCTTCAATTATGAGATATTTTTATCCATAAATTCAATGTAATTTTACGCCACTGAAACGATCATCTGAATTTAAACATACCTTCTATTTTCTCTTCTGCAAGAAATTATCATATAAAGTTATTCTTCCATTGTGCTAATTAGTAGCAATTTTCGCTTTCAAATGGTACAGATATTAAAGTAGTATTTATTTCATAATTTTCAACACAAAGCTTACTTAACTATAAAGCAAGCCAACATAACTCAGTCTCTTCACTGCATAATTTATCTTAACGACGGTGGCGGCCACAGTTATTACCACGGCCAGGAATAAACACACATGAGCTAGAACCAGTTGGTGGCGCTGGTCCTCTTTGAGCTTTAACTTCAGAGGAAAATGAGATTAATCCCATCATGATAAAGATCATGACTAGTAACAACTTCACCATCAAACTGCACTAACAACTTTGATTTATTAGAATTTGAGAGGTTAATATAACCCTGTGGAACAAGAAAAGAAAAGGGAAATATAGCAAATTTTGTGCTAAGAAATTCATTACCTCTTCATGGCTAATCTTGGATGCTGCTAGATTGATGGATAGGAGCCTATGTCGCTATGTTGCTGCAACCATATATATATGTATATCTTGTTAGCATATATGAAGTATGGCGATTGAAAGACTTGTTATATAGGCTTCAATTGGCATTGATTTAGCGGAAGGTGAAATTGGTAATTGCCAAGTCAGTCAACTGTAGTTTTTCATGAGGTTGTGCTTAGGCCAGTCAATGCAGGAATACGACTTTATAGTCCAAAAGTTGCTATTATTGAATCAGTGAGGGAGTGATTTAGATAATATAGAATATTTTTGCGAATGTTAATTTATTAATTAAATTAATATGATTTAGAAAAGAAAACAATTATTCCTTTTGTTCCAATTTAATTAAAATATATATATATATATATATATATATATATATATATATATAATACTATACTACTTTTATAATAATTCTATCAATTAATTATTAGTTTGTATATATATTTTCAAAAGAAATATATCTATTCAATTAATTCTTCTGTTTAAATAAGGGTAGAATAGAAAAAAGAGTAGTTAAAATGTATTGGTAACTGAAAACGTCAAATAAATTAGAACAAAAAATCTAATTTAAAATGTCAATTAATATGAAAAGAGAAAGTGTATATTATTTATTTCATTAATGTTTAAATTATTTGATCTGCTTATTAATTCAAGAAAAAAATTGCTATCATTATATGTTGAAAAAGAGAAAATTCTAGCAATAATTGTTGGATACAGCTGGTAACTTAAAGTTATATCTTAGCTTCAAGTTGTAGTATATGTAAAAACGTTAAGTTCAAGATACCAGTAACTTGGATATTAGAAAAAAAAAATCCCTCATCATGATCACATTGGTCTTTGAATAGGCATATAAACTGCTGCCGTTGGTGGTGATATGGCCGAAGTGGTGTTGTTCAGACATTCTCTTGTAACATCATCAACCAAATGAAACTTCATGTTATATCCACCAAAAGGTCACAATTGCTAAATAATAACATCTCAACAATAAGTTGGGTAAAAATCAGAAGGAAATATACCAAATTTTGTGTTAAAGAAAAGAATTTACCTCTTCATGGCTAATCTTGGATGTTGCTGGCTTGATAAATAATAGCTTATATATGTTCCCAATTAATTTGCTGCAACTATATCTAGTTTAGCTTATGAAGTATGTCACTAGAAAGATTTTTTAGTTGTTATATAGGCTTCAATTGGCCTTGGATTTTGATGATTTATTGCTATGGATACAATTTCTTCCAAGAAAGTGACATCTAATTGAGGATTGGTGTTTGATAAGTCTGTCAACTCTGCATTTGTTTTCACATTATTTTTTGGCCAGTCATTCCAGGAATATGATTTTATGGTCCACATGTTGCCATCATTAGTATAATTATATGTTGAAAATTAAAAAACCCTCTTCATCATCACATTGATCTTTTGACATTCAACTATTTGATTTTTTTTTTTTTGAAGTATTAGGAAGTAATGTACTTGAATTGTTAATGGTTGATTGAATAAGCTTTGTGTTAAAAGCAATAATTTTTAGTTTTCATATGGCAATGGATGCATTTGGCTTTGCACGATTAACTCGAAGCTGCCAAAAGAATTCTGGATTTGCCTTTGGTGTCCAAAATCACTGAGGGCAATAGTGGTTTAAAAGAAAGGCTAATCTAATGCATATAAACTGCTGCTGCTGATGGTGATGATGGCCGCTGTGTTGGTGTTGCTGAGACATCCCTTTAGTAACATCATCAAGCAAATGAAATTACATGTCATATCCACCAAAGGGTCACAATTCCTGATGAGTAAATTCTTGAATATGGAATAAACCATCCATGATAAATCTATCAGGATAAAGATCTGCAGTCCCACCCTTAATCAGTGGTAATAGTTGAACTTCAAAGAAGATGGAGGTTAGGACCATAGCGATGGACTTCAAAAAGAAGTTGCACAACGCGAAGGCGACATTGGAACTCTGCTAGATCAAATATATAGAGGCCAAGTTTGAAGAGGAGGTGAGCTAAAAGAAGGTGGTCGAGCTAGAGCACAATCAAGCTCAATTGATGAGGAGGATTGAGGACTAAGACTCCCGAATTGCTGATTTTGAGAGGAAGCTGAGCGAGGTCGAGAAATCTTGAGAAAATGACAAAAGATCTTATCAAAATATGGTCAGGGGGTTTCTCAAGGCATACAGGTCTGAGTGTAAGAGAGTTCTACTTTCCCAAGATCTGACTTTAGACTTGGCTGACTTGGATAAGATAACGTCGGTTGACCTGGCTAGGATAACTTCCGAGGAGTAGGCCCGGAACAAAGCCTCTAACCTCCATGCGAGAAATATTTCTAAATCAGTTGAAGGGTCATCTTCTAAGCCTTCAGTGCTTGTCAGTGCTATCAATGCTGCTCCCCCTCCTGTCTCTGAGTCTAATCCATTGGATGTACATTTAGTAGACTAGAGATTTTTTTTAATTGACTTTCGTAATATGATTTTTCATCAATGAATGAAAATACTTTATTCAATAGTATTTTAAGTATATTTATTAGTAATATTTTTAAAGGCAATCTGAGTTCCAATATCGTTATAGAATTTTGCCTTGTCTATCTTTTATTTTGTATGCCCATTTAGATGTTTGCTTTGTAACCTGATAGGGGCCTTCCTAGTTGGGTCCAAGTTTGTCAGTGCTAGAGTTGCCTTTGCCAATATCCGCCCTTCTAATTACCCAGCCTCCAACCTTATACTGTCTTGGGTGGATACATCGGAAGTGATATTGTGCTACCTTCCGCCTATGTGCTTCTACTACTGCGGACGCCCATTCCCTTCTTTCTTCTAGTAGATCCAGGCATAGCTAGGTATCAATATTGTTGATGTCCTAGTCTAATTCTCTGCTAACCATGTAACTTGGGGATTCAATTTTTACTAGTATCACTACGTCTATACTGTAGGTTAGTTTGAATGGTGTTTCCTGTATGGATGATCTGGGAGTGGTCCTATAAGCCTATATAACATTGTTAAGCTCTTCAACCCAATTTTCTTTCTTTTCGTCGAGCCTTTTCTTTAATCCTTATATGATAATCATGTTGGTGACTTCCATTTTTCTGTGGGTGGGCTACTGAGGTAAAACGAAGCTCTATTCTAAGGTCAGGTCAGAGCAGAACCTTCTAAACTTCTCATTATCAAATTATTTCCCATTATTTGTGATCAGGGTGTGTGCTATTCCAAAACCTATAGATGATTTCTCTTCAAAAGAAGTGTTGGATTCAGGCTTCTATGATAATCGGTACAGCTTCCACCTCTACCCACTTAGTGAAATGGTCTATGGCCACAATCAAGAACTTCTTTTATGATGTGGAGACCTAGGATGTCCATTCCCCACACTACGAAGGGCCAAGGGTTGTCAATCGGATGTTGAGGGTTGGAAGGCTTATGGTTGAGATGGGTGAACTGTTGGCACTTGTGGCATTCCTAAGTTAGCTTTTGAGCATCTCTAGACATGGTAGGCCAGTAATATCCTTGCAGTAATGCTTTCCTAGTTAACGTGTAATATGACTCGTGCACTCCACAAAATACCTTCATGGATTTCCCTGAGTATGCAGTTTCCTTCCTCTAGGGATACACATTTAGACCATGGGTGTAAGAGGGATCTTCTATAGAGTTCTCCGTGAAGTATAGAGTAATGGGATACCTTCATCTTTAGCTTCCTAACTTTTAATTTGTCTTTTAGGAGTGTCCCATTTATGAGATATTGGACGATCGACTTTATCCACTTTGGGCTTTCCTGTATCTCCAAGATATATGAATCTTTAGTATTGGATTTTATCAGTGCTTCAATGAGTTCCATGTCTCTGAATGCCTGACTATCTTTGGTTGCTAAATTGTTTAAGAGATCAGCTTCTGAGTTTTCATTTTGAGGTATCTGCATTATTTCCCACTGTCCCTCGTATTGCTCAATCTTCTTTAGGAGTTGTATAACTTTCCTAATATATCTAGCCATGCTTGGATCCTTAATCTAGAATGTCCCTTGGACTAGGTTTACTACTAATTGAGAGTTTGAGTGTATTTTGAGATGCTCAGCTTTGACTTCGGTAGTTAACTTTAATCCTATGATGAGTACCTCATACTCTGCAGCGTTATTGGTGGCATTATACTTTATCTGAATTGCATATCTGATAAGAACTTTATGTGATCCTTTGAGGATGATCCCAGCACTGGATCCTTAAGTGGAGGACACCCCGTCCACATAGAGCTTCCACTCTGGTGCACTGGTGATAGTGATATCTTCTGGTGTAATCTCTTGAACAAAATCTACTAATGCTTGAGCTTTCACCTGTTAACAGGACTCATAGTTGATGTCAAATTCTTCGAGTAATACCAACTATTAAACCAATCTGCCTGAAGTCTCAATTCTTTACAATATTTTTTACAAAAAGAAGTTAGTTCTCACAATAATGGGATGAGCCTGGAAGTAATGCCTGAGCTTCCAAGATGCATGAACGATGACCATGGCCAATTTATTTAGCGTTGGGTATTGAATCTCTGATCCTCAAAGCATTTTACTAACATAATACTCTAGGCTTTGTTGGCCCTCTTCCTCCCTTTCTAGTACCGAGGCTATGCATTATAGGCCCACCGAAAGGTATAAGTACAGCATTTCCTCCGGGACTGGCTTGCTAATCAGAGGTGGGGAGGATGTGAATTTTTTAATATCTTCAAAAGCTGTCTGGAAATCTTCCATCCAAACAAATTTCTTGGAATTTTTTAAAGCTCAAAATAGTTGTAGGCATCACTTTATTGAGCAAGAGATGAAACACCTTAAAGCCGTGATTCTGCCATTTAGCTTTTGTAGTTTATGGATGGTTTTCAAAGCTTTCATGTTGAGAATGGCTTCTATCTTTTCCAAGTTGGCCTCAATACCTTTGTGGGATATCATAAACCCTAGGAATTTTCTTGCGTTGACTCCGAAGATGCACTTTTTCAGTTTCAGCTTGATCCTGGACTTATTCAGTAATTGAAAGACCTTATCAAAATCTATGGGGTGTTAATCTACATGCTTGCTTTTGATAATAATGTCATTCATCTATACTTCCATATTTCTCTCAATCTGGTCTCGAAGAATATGGTTTATCATTCTCTGATATGTGGCTCATGCATTCTTTAACCCAAAGGGCATTACTTTATAGCAGTAAAAACCTTCATGAGTGATGAAGAATGTTTTCTCTTAGTCTTCTTCCTTTATTGGCATCTAGTGATATCCTTGTGCTACATCTACAAAACTGTATAGACCATGGCTGGCAGTGGAGTCTACTAGCTAATCAATTATTAGTAGGGGATAGCTGTATTTGGGACATGCTCAGTTGAGTTCAGTAGAGTCCACACGCATCTTATAATTTCCATTTAATTTCTTTACTACCACCATATTGGCTACCCATTTTGGGTGGGTAACCTCTTTGATGAATCCGGCTTCTAGCAACTTTTTTGTTTCCTTAGCGATTATCTTTTGCCTCTCGTATGCAAAAGTTCATTTCTTTTAGATCACTGGCTTTAACCTTAGTTAGATGTTCAAGCTATATAAGGAAATCTGAGGATCTACTCTATTTATCTCCAACTCACGAGAGGCAAAACCTCCTGAGTGCTTGGCAAGGACTTCATTTATTTCTTGCTTGGTTTTAGAGTCAAGTTCATTGTCGATCTTTACCATCTTTCCATCAGCAATCTATAATGTCTAAGTGTTATTGACTGGTTTAGGTCTAGCTCCTTACTTCTCTATCTCCCAAGTCTCTAGGGGGAATGCTTTCGTTTGAGGTTTGATTGCCATCTGGTACCATTGCCTGACCATGTGCTGATCTTCACATATTGTAAGAGTTTTAGCCTCGATTGGAATCTTCATGGTTAGGTGTTGAATACTTATGACTTTATTAGTTTTATAGAATGTTGGTCATCCTATTATGTCGTTATATGCCAATGGGAGATCCATTATATTGAATAAGGCTTTAATGACTTTTGTTTCTTCAATTTCCTAGTTTCCAAATTCCATACTTAGCTCTATAATTCCCATTGGCTATATGGTTCCTCTGTAGAAGCTTATAATGGGATTTTGGATAGCTTTTAGGTTAGTGACAAAACCCCTCATTGCTTTGTAGGCATTCCAAGACAGTGCGTTGATGGCACTCCCATTGTCGACCAGTAACCTCTTTACCAGATAATTGTTAATGCATGCGCTTACCACCAGGGCGTCATTATGTGGGTGCCGAACATGCTCCCCATGCTCAGAATCAAACATGATGACCTCTCTCTTCTTGTGGGTCGGTCCTTCTTCTCGGATTCTCTTAGATCTTTTCTCAGCGTTTTCTCCTATAACTATTAAATTAATGACCTAGGCTGGTTTGGTCTAGGCCTTTTTTGGTTCTGGTCTGTCTCGTCCTTGTACATCCAGATTCTTAGTCCCTCTGGATGTGTCAGTAAAATTGTCAAGTCTGCCGTTTTAGACCAGTCTTTCTATGACATTTTTTAATTCTTAGTAGGCCTTGGTGTTGTGCCTATAATCCTGTTGATACTGGCAATAGTGTCCCCTATCTTGCGTGGCTCTCTGGTTTGGGCTTATTCTTTTGGCTGGGTAATTGCCACCCCATTTTGTCTGACCCACATGTGGATCCTGGATCTAGAGGTATTTAAAGGTGTGTATCTATCAGCTTCCTTTTCAAATTTTTCCATTAGGTTTCTAAAAATTGTTCATGGGAAGCTTACTCTTCTAGGCCTTGACCTCTCTTCTCTGGCTGGTGCTTTTTCCTCCTCCCTTCGCATCCTTCTATCTTCATCCATTTTTATCATTTTGATTGCCATGGCCATCACCTCTGTGAAAGTGTCGGGTTCTTTTTTCATTATCTCATCTTTGAGTTTTCTGAGTCTTGTGCCATTCTTGAGGGCTTTGATAGCAACTTCATCTATAAGATTTTTTTATTTGCATAACCACTTTATTGAATCAATCTAGGTAGCTTCTTAGCAATTCATTAACCTCTTGCCAACACATTCAGAGGTCCTTGATATTTTTGGCTAGAGGAATGTTGGTGACAAACCTAATTTAGAACTTTTTTGCCAAGTCTTCAAAAGAAGTGATGGAGTTCTCAAGAAGCTAGTGAAATTATTTTTTTAGCATTCTTCATGAGCGTGTTTAGGAAAACTTTGCACATAATGTCGTTATTTACACTTTGGAGAAACATTCTTATTTTGAATGAGGAAATGTGGTTGATGGGATCTCCAGTCCCATTATATTAATCTAGTTATGGCATCCTAAACTTGGTTGGGATTTCTATCTGAATTATCCTTTTTATAAAGGGTGTTCTGCCTTCTATAATACACTCATCTTCCTTCCTTGGTCTTGTGCGGGCTTTGTCTATAATCTTTTTAACCTTTTGGGTTAATTTTGAATCATCAAGAGCTAGAATTATGGAGTTAAATTCTTCTTCTAAAGCTTTACCTTTCCCCTTGCTCCCTCCAAGCAATTCCAGAGGTGTGGTATTTTCTATATTAGCTAGTCCATGGTTGCTACTTTGAATCGAGGTGTTCAATTGTTACTGCATTAAGGCTATTTGGGCTTAGATGTTTTGTATCATTACTTCTATATTTATTGGGGTGAGGTTGAGTGTTTGAGTTATGATGTTTAGGTTAGGTGTAGTTATGACTGTTTTTTCTATTAGATTTGGAAAAGGTACATAAGGTATAGGTCGGTGATGATGTTGTAAGAGGGCATAATATGGGTGTTTCCAAGAGCAATGTGTGTATTACCAGATAAAGGTCCAACGTACGAGAAAGTAGCTAGAGGTACCACTGTTGGGAGAGGTGTTGTCAGGGTGATTAGAGGAATAGTGATGGAGAGGTTAGTGTGAGTGTCAAGAGTTGAGATTAGTGGTGGGCTGGAAGTCATAGCGTTAACATCTTAATTTGGCAAATGCACAAATGGCTTTTTCCCAACAGTTTCTTACAAATAGCACCACTTGATAACTTACTTTCTAGAACTCTTAAGCTGGAACCCTACAAGTGGTCAACGAAGGGCAAGGTGACATATGGGGAAGGTCCCCACAAACCCTCTGATGCCTAAGTCAAAAGTGTATAAAGGGAATTTAGAGAGAGAAGGAGAGCAATAAAAATACGAGAGAATAGAATGAATGAGAATGAGAGATATGAAGTCCTATTTATAGTGATAGTGATACTTAAACCTGAAAGGAGTAGGATTCCTCTTTGGATAGGAATCCTAAACCAATTAGGAGAATGCTCCTTCTTGTTTCGAGAGTCTTCTCTATAAGGAACCTTTTCCTGAATGTCTCTGGTTGCCTTCCCTTTCTGAGTAACCTGTATAAGAAATAAAGACCTTAATTAAATAGGAATATATATTAGGGTATCAATAGTATATATATATAGTTGAGAGTTTTTAACAAAAACAAAGCTTAATTAGCTGCATGATTTCTCTTAAGGATGATTGCCACCAAAATTTGCCAGCTCTAAGAATATTTGTACACAATGGACCATGTTGGTGGCATTAGACCTCTTTGAGCTTTAACTTGAGAAGAAAATGAAATTAATCCAATTATCATACAGATCATGATCAATAATAACTTCATCATCAAACTACACATCAATTTTGATTTATTACAGTTTGACACTTAGACATTGGTGAGTAACATAAGCTTACGCAACAATAACTTGAGTGAAAATAAAAAAAAAAAGAAATATAGCAAATTTTGTGTCAAAGAATAGAATTTACATCTCCATGTCTAATCTTGGATGTTGCTGGATAGATAGTAGGCTATATATATTGCTAATTAATTTGCTACAACTATATATAGTTTAGCTAATGAAGTACAATACTAGAAAGTTTTTTTAGTTATTGATACCCCACATATATATTCCTATTTAAATAAGATCTTTATTTTCCTATACAGGTTACTCGGAAAGAAAGGACGTCCAAAGACAAGTAGGAAAAGGTTCCTAAATTAGGAGACTCATAAAAAAGAAAGAACACTCTCCTAATTGACTTAAAAATCTCACTTAAAGAAGAATTTTACTCCTCTCAAGTTTGAGCATTACTATCCCTATAAATAGGACCCCATATTCCTTATTCTCATTCATTATATTCTCTTATACTCTTATTATTCTCCTCCTCTCTCTATATTCTCTCTATATATTATGACTTAGATATCAGAGGGTTTATGGAGATTCTCCCCACCTCTCACCTTGCCCTTTGTTAATTACTTATAGGGTTCCAGCTCAAAAGTTCCAAAAAATAAGTTATCAAGTGGTGCTATTTATGGAAACTCTTGGGTAAAATCTATTCATTCACCTACCAAATTAAGACGTTAACATCATGACTTCTAGCCCACCACCAATCTCGACTCCTGACATACACGTCAATCTTTTGCACCCCCACTCCTCTAATTAATTTATCAACACCTCCCCCAACAACAGTACCGCCAGCCCCTTTCCAGTATGCTAGACCCTAATCTGATAGTATGTACGTTCTGTCTAGAAACACACAAGGGTGGCCAACTCCTAACACTGACCTCCTATACTATGCTCCTCTATAATACTATCATAGACCTATACCTTTCGTACCTTTTTTTAATCTACCAAGTACACCTGTCATGACCACTTCTAACCTAAACACTGTAACCCAAACACTCAACCTCACCCCAATAAGCAAAGTAATGATACAAAACATTCAAGCTCAAATAGCCCTGATGTAATAATAATTGAATCCCTTAATTTAAAGCGGCAACCCCGAGTCACCTCACACAGAAAACAACACTAAATCTCTGGAATTACCCAGAGGAAGCCAAGGAAAGTGTAAAGTTCTAGAAGGGGAATCCAATTCAACAGTTCATTTCTCAATGACTCAAAATTAACCCAAAAAGTTGAAGAGGTTATACACAAAGCCGACATAAGGTCGAGGAAAGAAGATGATTGTATTATAGAGGGAAGAACACCCTTTATAAGAAGGATAATCCAGACAAAGATCTGAACTAAATTTAAAATGTTGCAACTAGATCAATATAATGGAACTGGAGATCCCATCAACCACATATCCTCATTCAGAACAAGAATGTTGCTCCAAAACAAGAATGATGGAATCATGTGTAGGGTTTTCCCAAGCATGCTTATAAAGAATGCTCAAAAGTGGTTTCACCAGCTTCCTAAGAACTCCATCACCTCTTTTGAAGACATGGCAGAGAAATTCTGGACTAGGTTCGTTACCAACATTCCCCCAACCTGTAATATCCCGAGTTTTTAAATATTTTTATATTGTATCGGGATATGCAGTGTTAATAATTTTGTATATAATTATGATATTTCTACGAGTTTGTTATTTAATTAAAACTAATTTTAATTGTTTATATTATTTTAAGTACTTTATGTAAAATTTTTCTGAAAATTTTATTTTCGGGGAAAATGACACGTAAATAGTTTAATATTAATTATTTTAAATAGATTTACATATTTGCATGAGTCCATGCATTATTTTAATTTTCATATTAAAATACATATATATACATGCATATACATTCATATATTTGATAATTTTAGGGTTTAGTAATTGTTTTAATTATGTATGTATATATTATATAGTTGTTAATTTAATTAACACATGTATATGTATAAATATTAATTATTTTTTTTAAATTGTGTGGTGTAGAATTTTTAAATATAAAACTATTATATTAAAGTATAGATTATTAAAGTTAAAGATATATGTATATATATACATAGTTTGTCAAAATTACAATTCATACCCCTCCTCCTCCTTCTTCTTCCTCCCGACGCCATCTCCTCACCATCCCACTGAAACTCCGGCCGACTACCGTCGGTGTGCCTCCCGAACGTCCACCCTCTTCCTCCAGCAACTCCGTCACTCCCTTCCACCCTCTCCGGCGCCGGTGAAGCCAAGAAACCTATTTTGGTCGAAAGTTGCTTCTTCCTCCGCACCTCACATTTATGGTCACCAAAACCTATCATTCCGGTGCCGTTGAACTCCTCAGACACCATAGAAGATTATTCTAATCTTTCTTTAAGCTTAAAACTCAATTTGGTAAGGTTTTTGTCAATTTTTCAAATTCGACCTACTTGAGTTTTTTTTTTTTAGCTTCAATTTGATTGATCCATGAAAAATTCCTTCAAAAAATTTGATTCTATTAGCTTGATATACATTATGGAATTTTTTTTGGAATTTTTGGAATTTATTTTGATTTTTGGGTATTTTTGATTATTTTATTATTATTTTCTAATTTTCGAAAATTAATTAATTAAATTGTGAAATTGTGTTTTATGGTAAATATATGTGTTGAAATGAATTATTGAAATTTGTTTTTAATTTTTTTTGAATTTCTATGTATTTATTTGGAATTTAATTAGTTTATGTAATTTTGAGAAAATAGGGTTAATTGTGTGTTTAATTGAAATTAATTGGTTAATTAAGTATATTTATTGATATTATTGAAATATATGTTGATAAAATTAATTTTGTGCAATTATATTATTTTTGGTGAATTTTTGGATTATTTTTAGTATGATTATATATATAGGGTATTTTGGTAATTTTACATTAAATTAGCTAAAAATGTAATTAAATTGGTTTTAATAGTCATTTAGGATATAAAAATGATTTCTAAAAATTATTTAGTATTTTTAACTAATTAAAACTATTTTTCATAAATTATTTTCAATTATATATATAAAATACGATTTTTCTAAATAAATGAGTTTTCATCGGTTTTTACTATGTTTTAGGGGTTAATTACGTAATTTGGATTGATAAAATGTATTTTTATTATATAAGGGTATTTTCAGTATTTTTATAAATATTCCGTGAGTTATGGACTTCGGTCGGTAATTGTAGTTTGGAGTCCGACCGAGGGGTTTTGATTGTGAATTCTATGTCTATTTTCGAAATGTATTTCTTTTCAGGGCTAGCTCTACTCTTTGAGTAGAGAGATTTCCATTTTACTACGGAGGTTCTTGTAATATCCCATATTTTTAAATATTTTTATGCTGCATCGG
Organism: Mallotus nudiflorus; assembly: GCA_947683625.1. Taxonomy (NCBI): domain Eukaryota; kingdom Viridiplantae; phylum Streptophyta; class Magnoliopsida; order Malpighiales; family Euphorbiaceae; genus Mallotus; species Mallotus nudiflorus. The sequence continues at coordinate 424,659 of CANTUR010000556.1, forward strand.
GATATGCAGTGTTAATAATTTTGTATATAATTATGATATTATTACGAGTTGATATTTATTTAAAGCTTATTTTAATTATTATATATTATTTTAAGTGCTTTACATAAAATTTTCCCGAGAATTCTATTTTCGGGGAAATTTTCACGTAAATTATTTATTATTAAATATTTTAATTAGATTTGCGCATTTGCATGAGTTCATATATATTTTTAAAATACTAAATAACATATATTTGTATAATTATTTATTTAATTATGGTTTTAATTAATTATCCTAATATTTTATTATTTATTAATTAGTTTTAATATTATTTAATTATTTTTAAGTGTATTAAATTTTAAAATATTAAATTATATGTGTGTGGTGTATATTTAATGTGTGTGATTTTATATTATTTTAATATATAGTGTAAAGTATATATATATATACATATAATATGTCAAAAAAATCAGAAATTTTTACCAAATTACCGAATTGCCCCTCCCTCTTCCTTCTTCTCTCCCAACGCCTACCCTCACTACGCCTCCCGTTTCACCACGCCGGACCACCTTTCGCCGCCATCAGCTGCCGCCAACCTCCTCCCCCTTCCTTCCTCTTCCTCTCCGACATGATCAGGCCGCCGGAAGCTCGCTGGAATGCCCGGAATTCGCGGGTGGCAACAAGTGGAGCTCTTCGTCGTCGACCACGATTCCGGCCACCATTTTTGACACCGCTGGTCTTCATCAACTCCTTGAGCTCTGGTGGTCCCTATTCTAAGCTCCTTTTGGCCTGAAAACAAGTGGTTGATGAGGTTTGAGCTAAATCTTCAATTCGGCCATTTAGGGTTCTTGATTTTTTTGAACTTAAAATTGATTGATTCATGAAAATTCCTTTAACAAATGTTGATCCTAGTAGTCTAATCTTCATGTGTGAATTTTTTTAGAATTTTTGGAGATTATTTTGATTTTTGGGTATTTTTGAATATTTTATAATTATTTTCTAATTTTCGGAAATTAATTAATTAAATTATGAAATTGTGTTTTATGATAAATATAGGTGTTGAAATGAATTATAGGAATTTATTTAGAATTTTTATGAATTTCTATGTATTTATTTTGAATTTATTTAGGTTTATGTAATTTTGGAAAATTACGTTAATTGTGTTTTTAATTGAAATTAATTAGTTAATTGAGTTTAATTATTGATATTATTGATAAATATGTGGAGATAATTAATTTTTGGATAATTATACTATTTTTGGTGAATTTTTTGGAGTAATTTTAGTATATAATATATATATAGGGGTATTTTGGTAATTTTATGCTAAATTGACTAAAAATGTAATTAAATTGGTTTTAATAGTTATTTTTAAGGTATAAAAATGATTTCTACAAATTATTTAGTATTTTTAACTAATTAAAACTATTTTTCGTGAATTATTTTTAATTATATATATAACATACGATTTTTCTAATAAAATGAGTTTTTATTGGTTTTTACTGTGTTTTAGGGTCAATTATGTAATTTCTACTTATTAAATGTATTTCTATGATATAAGGATATTTTCGGTATTTTTATAATTGTTCTGTGATTGTGAACTCCGGTTGGTAGACTGTAGTTTGGAGTCCGACCGAGGGGTTGTGGATGTGTTTCTGTGTTCGTTTTTTGAAGTGTGTTTCTTTGCAGGGCCGGCTCTACTCTTTGAGTAGAGAGATGTCTGTTTTACAGGGGAGGTTCTGTCGAATTTTTGATAGAATTCTCGTAAAACGTGATATCCGGTCGAACCTTAATTCTGATTCTGTATCCAATATTCTAGATCGAGTTTCTAGGATTTTTCGTTAGGTTTATTCTAATGTCTGTTGTTTTTGTTTGTTTATTTGCACCGAGACCGAGGCTTAGTGGACCAGGCCCATCGGACCCATCTAGAGAAGCACACTAAGTATGAGTTACTATTCTATATATATATGTTTTAGGGTGCATGATTTAGAAATGTATGTTCTATTTTGATTAAATACGCATAAATAATTTAATCAGTACTTAAGTTTATTTTTGGTTTATTTTAAATTATATGCATGTTTTATTAAATATTTATATTTAAAATATTTTTAAATGTATATTTAATTTATTTTACGATTATATTAGATTTATTTGACGTATATATACTTGAAGTATACCTGGTTTACTTTTGGTATATTTCTAGTATATATATGGTTTATGTTGCTATTTTATTTAAGTTCATGCATCATTTATTTTTATGAATGTACGCTTTATATTTCAATGAAGGATATCAATAGAACATGCTATCTAGTGGGCAGCACTAGGATCGAGTACGTACCGGTACGCTTATAGCATTTAGGCTATATTACTAACCTGTTTGAGAATATTGATTGGAATTGATTTATTTGATGTGTGAGATATGAATTGGGGGTGTGATTGCTGGAGCTCGGTTGATCAAGTGTCTCGGGGCCAATCACATTGACAGTCAGACTGCTGAAGCTCAGTTGACTTAGTGTCTCGGGACCAGTCTATTGTCCAAATGAAACAAGTGATTATATTGGAATAAGTGAGCCTGTATGGCTAGAGTGTTGTCTAACATTGTTTTGAGGTTACGATATTGATCCTTCATAAACAGTGATTTTTAATAAATGTATAAAATGATTTTATTGCATATGTGTGTAATTGCTTGTATATATATACATATTATATATACTTTTGATTGTGTGCATTGACATTTAGTATGCATGTATATATATTATACTAATTCACTCAGTGAGGTCTGACTCCCCTCCGTTGACTATTTTTTTCAGGAGAATCATCTTCATCAGACCTCAGTAGCTGGCCTGTACACCGGATTTCTTCTGCCCCGGCTTCTTTATGTAAACTGCTTATCTAAGTCTTGAGTTTTATTTTATAATCTAGACACTGCAATAGTTGTAAATAAATTGAGGGTTTTTATGTATTATTTTTGTGTGAGTTATGTATTTTGAGAATTGAACTGAAACTTGTGTTAAAGGATTTATTTATATATGAGATATGGATTTGATTTAAATTCCGTGATGGATTATTATTTTGATATTTATGATTTTATTTCCGCTGCATTAAGTGTTGTTATTATTACTATTGCATGTTTTATTTTATTTTTTTTAGGCTTGCTATGGGTTCCGGATTTGAAAGAATTACCATTCCCTAGCGCCGGTCATAGCCCCTGTTTTGGGTCGTGACAGTTCTGTCGGATTTTCAGTAGAATTCTCGTAAAACGTGATATCCGATCAAATTCTGATTTAATTCTATGTTTAGTATTCTAGATCGAGTCTTTAGAATGCCTGTTAGATTTATTCTGATTCCTGTCATTATTTTTTTGTTTAGTTGCGCCGAGACTGAGGCCTAGTGGACCAAGCCCGTCGGATCCATCTCGAGGAGCGTAATAAATAGTGAGTTGCTATTTTATATATATATGCTCTAAGGTGCATGATTTTAGAAATATATGTTTTATTTTGATTAAATATGCCTAATAGTTTAATTAGTACTTAAGTTTAATTTTAGTTTACTTTTGGTTTATTTTCGGTATATATTAAACTATATGCATGTTTTATTAATAAATTATGTTTAAAATGTTTTTGAATATATTTATAGTTTATTTTGTAATTTAATTGGTTTTATTTGACGTATATATACTTGAAATATATCTGGTTTACTTTTGGTATATTTCTAGTATATATATAGTTTATTTTGCTACTTTATTTAAATTCATGAATCATTTATTTTTATGAATGCATGTTTTATATTCTAATGAAGGATATAAATAGAACGTGCTATCTAGTGGGCAGCACTAGGACCGAGTACGTACTGGTACGCTTATAGCATTTAGGCTATATCACTAACCTGTTTGTGGATATTGATTGGATTGATTAATTGATGTGTGAGATATGATTTGGGAGTATGATTGCTGGAGCTCGGTTGACTAAGTGTCTCGAGGCCAATCACACTGACAGTCAGACTGTTGGAGCTCAGTTGACTTAGTGTCTCGGGGCCAGTCTACTGTCCAAATAGAACAAGTGAATATATTTAGAATAAGTGAGCCTGTATGGCTAGTGTGTTGTCTAACACTGTTTTAAGGTTGCGATTTTCTAGGGTTTTATTTGATCCTTTATAACTAGTGGTTTTTAGAGAAAATATATAAAAATTGATTTTATTGCATCTGTGTGTATTTGTTTGTATATATATTTATTATATACACTATTGACTGTGTGCATTGTCATATAGTATGCATGTATATATATTATAGTAATTCACTCAGTGAGGTCTGACTCCCCTCCTTTGACTATTTTTCAGGAGAGTCATCGTCTTCAGACCTCAGTAGCAGACCCTTATATCGGATTTCTTCCGCTCCGGCTTCTTTATGTAAACTTCTTATCTGAGTTTTATTTTATAATTTAGACACTGTAGTAATTATGGTCGATTGTGAGATTGTTGTATTATATTTGTATGAGATATGTACTTTAAATATTTGAACTGAATTTGTATTAAAGATTTATTTATATATATGAGATTGAGTTATTGATTTAAATCTCATGGTGGATTATTATTTTGTAATATTTATAATTGTATTTCCGCTGCAGATTATTTTAATTATGTTATTATTATTATTGCATGTTTTATTTTATTTTAAGGCTTGTTACGGGTTCCGGATTCGAAAGAATTCCCGTTCCCTAGCGTCGGTCATGGCCCCTATTTTGGGTCGTGACACAACCAAAAACATCAATGACCTTTGAATGTGCTGACAAGAGATTGATGAATTATTACAAAGCTATTTGGATTAATTCAATAAGGTGGCCATGCAAATTGAGAATCTTATAAATGAAGTAGCTATTGAAGCCTTAAAGAATAGCACCAGACTCAGAAAGCTCAAAGACAAGATAATAACAAAAGAACCTAGCACTTTTATGGAAGTGATGGCCATGACAGTCAGATGATAAAAATAGATAAAGACAGAAGGATGTGAAGGGATGAAGAGAAAGCACCAACTAAAGAAGAAAAATCAAGACCCAAGAGGACAAGCTTTCCATGAACAAACTTCGAAAACCCAATGGAAAGGTTTGAAAAGGAAGCTGAAAGATACATGCCTTTAAACACCTCCAGATCCAGGATCCTCATGTGGGTCAGACAGAACGGGGTGGGAATTATCCCAGCTAGAAGGAATAAGCCCAAATAGGAGAATCACGCAAGATAGAGGGCACTATTGCCAATATCACCGGGATTACAGGTACGATACCGAGGCTTGCCGAGAACTAAAGAATGCCATAGAAAGACTAGTATAAAATGGCAAACTCAATAACTTTACCAACATGTCCAAAGAAACCAGGAATCAGGATGCATGAGGGTGGGATAGGCTAGAACTAAATAAGGCCTAGAATGAACCGGCCAACGTCATTAACATGATAATCATAGGAGAAAACAATGAGAAGAGGTTTTAAAAGGGCCTATAGAGAGGAAAGACTTATCCTCAGGAAGAGACAAATTGTCGTGTTTAATTCAAAAGATGGGAGCCATGTTCGACACCCCTACAATGATGCCCTAGTGGTGAGCACATACATTAACAATTATCTGGTGAAGAGATTACTGATTAATGATGGAAGCGCCATCAATGCATTATCTTGGAATGCCTATAAAGCAATAGGAGGCTCTGTCACTTACTTAAAGGCTATCCAAAATCTCATTACGAGTTTTTATGGAGGAACCATGTAACTTATAGGAATTATAGAGCTAAGTCTAGAATTTAGAGACCGAGACATTAAAGAAATAAAAGTCATTAAAGCTTAGTTCAATATGGTGAATCTCCCGCTGGCATACAATGGTATCATAGGACGACCAATAATTTATGAAACTGATGCAATCATAAATATTTGACACCTAACTATGAAGATTCCAATCAAAGGTAGAATTCTAATAATTCACAGAGATTAGCACACGGCCATGCAGTGCTACCACATTGCAATCAAACCTTAGATAGAAGCATTCCCCCTAGAAACCTGGGAGATAGAGAAATGGAGAGCTAGCCCTGAACCAATAGATAACATGAAGACATTATAGATTACTGAGGGGAAGATGGTAAAGATTAACAATGAGCATGATAATGAAACTAAGTGGGGAATAAGTGAGGTCCTCATAAAACACTTAGGAGGCTTTGCCTCTTAGGCATCCGAGATTACTGGGGTGGATTCTCAGATTGCCTTGCACAACTTGAACATTAAACCTGGGGTGAAGCCAGTAATCGAGAAGAAGAGGACTTTCGCATATGAGAGGCAGAAGATAATCACCAAAGAAATAAAAAAGTTGCTAGAAGCCAGATTCATCAAAGAAGTTACCTACTCGAAATGGATAGCCAATGTGGTGCTAGTAAAATGGCAAATATAGAATGTGTGTGGATTACATTGACCTCAACTAGGCATGCCCCAAGGATAGCTACCCACTACTAATAATTAACCAATTAGTAGACTCCACTGCTGGCCATGGTCTGTATAGTTTTGTAGATGCAAAATAAGGATACCACCACATATTAATGAAGGAAGAAGACTAAGAGAAAACATCCTTCATCACCCATGAAGGTTTTACTGCTATAAAGTAATGCCCTTCGGATTAAAGAGTGTGGGGGTAACCTATTAGAGGATGATGAACCATGTACTCCAAAACCAGATCAGGAAAAATGTGGAAGTATACGTGGATGACATTATTATCAAAAGCAAGCACGTAGAGCAATACCCTGTGGACCTTGATCAAATCCTCCAATTACTGAGCTAGTCCCATATTAAGTTGAATCCAGAGAAGTGCGTCATTGGAGTCAAGGTAGGAAAGTTCTTGGGATTCATAATATCCCACAGAGGGATTAAAGCTAATCCAAAAAAGATGGAGGCCATTCTTAATATAAAAGCTCTGAAGACTATCCACGAGCTTTAAAAACTAAATGGGAGGATCACTGCTTTGGGGAATTTCATCTCTTGCTAAGCCAAATGGTGCCTACCACTATTTTGAGCTTTAAAAAATTATAAGAAATTTGTTTGGACTGAAGACTACCGGGCAGCCTTTGAAGATATTAAAAAATTCATATCCTTGCCACCTCTGCTCAACAGGCTGATCCTAGAGGAAACACTATACTTATACTTCTCTATCGGCCGAGAATCCATCACTTTGGTACTAGTAAGGGAGGAAAGAATCAACAAAGCCCGGTAGACTATCTTAGTAAAGTACTTTGAGGGTTAGAGATTCAGTACCCAACACTAGATAAATTGTCCATGGCCATTGTCCATGCATACCGAAAGCTCAAACATTACTTCTAGGCTTATCCCATCATAGTAAGGTCTAACTTCCCCTTGAGAAAAATTCTACAAATACCTGAGACATCTGGTAGGTTAGTTTAATGGTTAATATTACTCAGAGAATTCAATATTGACTATGAGTCTCAGCAACAGGTAAAGGCACAAGCATTAACAAACTTTGTATAGGAAATTATGCCAGAGGATTTTGCCACTTCCAAAGCCCTAAAATTAAGGCTTTATATTAACGGGGCATCCTCCACCTAAAGATCCAACATCAGGATTATCCTCAAAGGACCACATAAAGTTCATATCAAATATGTCATTCAAATAGAGTATAATGCAACCAACAATGCTGCAGAATATAAAGCACCCATCACAGGCCTAAAAGTTAGCTATAAAGGTCAAAGCTGAGCATCTCACGATACACTTGGACTCTCAATTAGTAGTGAACCAAGTCAAAGGGACATTCCAAATTAAAAATTCAAGCATCGCCAGATATATTGGAAAAGTTATAAAGCTGCTGAAGAAGATCGAGTAAGATGGGGGATAGTGGGAAATAATCTAGATTCCCCGAAATGAAAACTCTGAGGCTAACCTATTGGCCAGGTCAGCGGCTAAAGACAATCAAGCATTTAGAGGAATGGAGCTCATCGAAGCACTGACAAAACCAAGCACCAAGGATTCATAAATCATGGATGTACGAGAAGTCTCGGAATGGATGAAACCAATCATTCAATAGTTGGAAAATGGGACACTTCCAGAAGATAAATTGAAAGCTCAAAAACTGAAGCATTAAGGATTAAAAAATCATGGATGTACGAGAAGTCCCAAAATGGATGAAACTGATAATTCAATATCTGAAAAATGGGACACTTCCAAAAGATAAATTTAAAGCTCAAAAACTGAAGATAAAGGCAGCCCATTACTCTATCCATCACGAAGAACTCTACAGAAGATCCCCCTTACACCCATGGTCTAAATGTGTATCTCTAAAAGAAGTGAATTACATAGTTAGGGAAATCCATGAAGGAATTTATAGAGCACATGAATCGCAACACTCGTTAAATAGGAAAGCATTATTACAAGGATACTACTAGCCCATCATTTCCCAAGATGCTTGAAGATAACTCAAAAATGCCATAAGTGCCAATAGTTTGCCCAACTTAATCACAAGCCTTCCAAGCCTCAAACTCCGATTGGCAGCCGTTGGCCCTTCGCCGTGGGGAATGGATATCCTAGGTCCCTTCCCGATCTCAACATTATAAAAAAAATTTTAATTATGGCCATAGACCATTTCACTAAGTAAGTAGAAGTGGAGGCTGTATCGATGAAGCCCAGGTTCAACACTTCTTTTGGAGATAAATCATCTGCAGGTTTGAAATACTGCATACCCTAATCACAAAAAATGGAAAGTAGTTTGATAACAAGAAATTTAGAAAGTTTTACTCCAACCTTGGAATAAAGCTCCATTTCACCTCAATAGCTCATCCATAGGCAAACAAGTATACAGAGGTCACCAGTAATATTATCATACAAGGGTTGAAGAAGAGGCTCGACAAAAAGAAGGGAAATTGGGTTGAAGAACTTAACAATATCATATGGGCTTACAAGTCTATGCCCAGATCATCCATAGGAGAAACCCCCATTCAGACTAACCTACAGTATGGATGCAGTGATACCAGTACAAATCGGATCACCAAGTTACAGAGTTAGCAAAGAATTAGATCAGGACACCAATAACATTAATACCTGGATATGCCTGGATCTATTGGAAGAAAGATGAGAATGGGCTTCTATAATCGCAGAAGTAAAAAGGTGGTGGATAGTCGAATATCATCATCAGCGCATCTAACCAAGACATTTTAAAGTGGGAGATTGGGTACTCAGAAGGACATACATCAGCACAGGCAACGTAGGTACAGGGAAACTTGGACCTAATTGGGAATGTCCCTACCAGATCATAAAGAGCACGTCTAAAGGGGCATAAAAGATCATATATATACATAAGAAAGAACTACAACAGTATTAGAACTTGGATTATCTTTAAAAATACTACCAATAGATGTACTTGAGATCTTATTAAAAAAGTATCTTTATTAATCAGCAAAGGTTACAGTACAGAATAATTTATATTACAAAAAAAAGAAGAATAACACATATCCTAATCTAATAATTGAGCATTAGAAGGCTCAAATGAAGGGACATTCAGTTGTAGAGACTCAGATGGTAGAAACTCGGAGGACGATCTCGCATCAACAGACTTAGCTTTTTTCACATGAAGGGACGAGGCTTTACTTTGAGCATCCTCTTTAAAGGCAATCCTAGCTAGGATAGGCAGAGTTATCTTATCCAAGTTTGAAAAGTCTAATGCCAGATTCTAGGCAAGCAGAACTTTTCAGATCTCATACTTATATGCCTTTAGAAATCCCTCAACCATGTTTTGGTGCATCTTTTTTCATCTTCGTGGGATTTCTCAGCTTTTCCTAGCTACCTTTCTAAGGTGGAGATCTAGGCATCTTGCTCCTCGATCTTAGAAGTCAATTGAGCTTGATTGTGCTCCAGATTAACCATTTTCTTTTGGCTTACTTTCGCCTCAGACCTTATCTCCGCATGTTTAGTTCGATAGAGCTTTAGCGCCGCCTTCGCCTTATTTAAGTTCTTTTCAAATTCGATTTCTATGGTACCCAACTTCATCTCCTTCAGGTTATACTGGCTCTTTAAGTAGTAGTAATTATCTTTCACCAATAGCAAAGCCTAAGCCATATGAGCAAGAGAATAAATGTCATTCCTTGGCAACATAAAATACAAGATAGACAACATCATACTCTTACCTCTAACGAGTGTCCAATTATGGAGTTGTACAGCTCCTCACTGTCCTTCTCCATCCAGTATTGCATGTCAACTGGCAACCTCAAGGATTCTGTATATTGGTCTCTAACTTGAACATTTAAGACTCTTGAAGGCTTCATCTTATTGAGGATCCAAGCCTTAATGTCCGAACACCTTGAGAGATTTGGATGCTTGACGAATATTTCCTCGCATAGCTCCTTAGCGTTCGAGTCTCTATCCAATGCACACTTCTTCTGCCCCTCATCCTTGTCGCCCCGAGAGGACCCAGTAATGGATTCACCCTTTAAACTAATATCTTCAACAGGTGCTGCTAACGTGGTAGGCTTGGGCAATAAAGAAGGAATCCAAACATTTTCTTATACGTCGGGCTTGTCATCTACAAGCTGAATCATATTCGCAAAGGAAAAAAAGTTAGCCATCTACAAAATAAAAAAGAAAATATGAAAGTCAGAACAATACCTCCTGAAGCTCAAAACATACCGATGGATTGTATGCGATCAAGACAAACTCTCCAAAGATATCTTTTAGATACATCTTCAACAGACCGAGAATCAGCTAGGCTATGGAGATGAAGTCTCATGACCATCTTTGTATCTTAGTCGAACAATTTTAGAAGGAGCTTCACCTTATGGCACTCATTGAATCACATTCGTCGGACATCCACAAAGTCTGAGTGGTGCTCGATAATGAAAAATTTATGCCTCCACTTCTTTTGAAGGTCCGAAAGCTTCATAAAAAGGCTATGGTTGGGGATGGCTAATAGCGAGAACATTAGCTCCCCCATTTTCTTATTCAGACTATACATATATCTCAAAACATCTAAGTCTGACTCTCTATCCTCCTCATGCATCAATTCTATAAATCCAGTCAGGATCCAGTAATTATTGGGATGAAGCTGATCGAGTGCTATATTATACCTATTCAAGAACTTGTTCATAAAGGGATCCAGAGGGAACTTCAAACCACTCTCTAGTTGGTCAAAATACATAACTAACCTATCAAGAACTAGCATTAGAGTATGGGCTATAAATTTCCTATTTATAATGTGCAAACTGAAATCGATGGGACTACTAAAGCGCCTCCGATACTACCCTAGCAAGTCCTCATCTATTCTAGAGATGAATAGAACAAAACTAACTTATTCCCTTGGTGCCATGGATTTATCTAATAAGCAAAAAAGAAATGTATAAAGGGATAAAAGTTTCACCTAATTACAGAATGCAAGTTTTGTTATAGACAAAGCCTGATGACAAAACGCACAAGGAAGAAGAAGCAACCAAGCTAGCAAGAAGCGAAAATGCAACCAATCAAAGAAGCAAAGGTTCTTATAAGACAATAAAAGGATCTAGAATAAGCCATTACTACCCTCATAAATGTTTTGGTCTGTCCCATATCATTAAAGGTAGTCTAGGAAATGAAAGAGACCGATTAATTGAGCAGTCATCATTATGGCAGTAGAAATGTCTCATCTTTTGACACACAAATATATGTGATGGTTACGTAATTCAAAATTCAAAAAAGGTATTAAAACGATATAGTAGTTATCAACCCCATACACATCACTGCTAGTTACCCCTCCACACCAAGTATCTAAAGCTCCAGCATCAATGCCCAGTAATAAAAAACTGGCACTCTCATATCGCTTCTTTAGTACTGATGTTCGGCACTCAGCCCATGCTTTTAATGCACCGAGATTATATGGCACTTAGGCCGTACTTTTAATGCACTAAGAATAAGTCCAATGACTGAAGCTGGCACACTCAGATCGCTTTTATAGTACTGAGGTTCTGAGCATGTAAGCCTTATGGCTTTGCACCGAGCATCTAAGACTAGTGATTAAAGCTGGCACCCCTAGGTCGCTTCTTTAGTACTGGGGTTCGGCACTCGGATCGCGCTTTTAATACATCGAGCATCAAAACTCCAATGACGATTGGTTCCATCATATTGTCTCCGTACTGACGAGTTAATCCATTACATCTTCTCTATTGTAGATCTTGTGCACTTAAGTTCAGCTAGCACTTCAATGATGTTCTTGTACGATGATTTTAAGACTCGATACCAAGATTTACCTTTTCCTGTGACTGGGGTTAGCCACCTCAGCTCACCCTTTCATATCAAATGCAATGATTCAATAAGTCTCTCTCTGGAAGAATGACATTTCTATGCAGACCCGAATATATTAGACATAAATATCTGAATAGACTTACGAGGGGGACTCTTGATACCTCACATATATATTCATATTTAAACAAGATCTTTATTTTCCTATACAGGTTACTCGGAAAGGAAGGACATCCAAATACAAGTAGGAAAAGGTTCCTAAATCAAGAGACTCCCAAAAAGAAGGAACACTCTCCTAATTGACTTAGCACTCTCATTCAAAGAGGAATTCTATTTCTCTCAAATTTGTGCATCACTATCCCTATAAATAAGACCCCATATTTTTCATTCTCATTCTTCCTATTCTCTTATGCTCTAATTGTTCTCCTCCTCTCTCCATATATTCTGACTTAGACATCAGAGAGTTTGTGGGGATTCTCCCCACCTCTCACCTTACTCTTTATTGATCACTTATAGGATTCCAGCTTAAGAGTTTCAAAAAACAAATTATCAGTTGTTATTCTTATTTAAGTTATATTTTGGGTTTAAACTTTAATATATGCAGAAACGTTAGGCTCTAGATACCAGTCACTTAGATATACATATAATCCCTCATCATTATCACATTGGTCTTTGAATAGACATATAAACTGCTGTTGTTGGTGGTGATATTGGTGGTTGAAGTGGTGTTGTTCCAACATTCTCTAGTAACATCATCAACCAAATGAAACTTCATGTTATATCCATCAAAAGGTCACAATTGCTATTGTTAAATAATAACATCTCAACAATAAGTTGTGTAAAAATAAAAAGGAAATATACCAAATTTTGTGTTAAAGAAAAGAATTTACCTCTTCATGGCTAATCTTTAATGTTGCTGGATAGACAACCTATATATGTTGCTAATTAATTTGCTGCAACTATATCTAGTTTAGCTTATGAAGTATAGCACTGGAAAGATTTTTTAGTTGTTATATAGACTCCAATTGGCCTTGGATTTTGATGATTTATTGCTATGGATACAGTTTCTTCCAGGAAAGTGGAAAGTGGCATCTAATTGAGGTTTGGTGTTTGAAAGGTCTATCAACTCTGTATTTGTTTTTACCTTATTTTTTAGGCCAGTCAATTCAGGAATATGATTTTATAGTCCACTTGAGAAAATAAAATATCCCTCGTCACATTGATCTTTGAATTTAATTATTAGAAAATAGTTTACTTGAACTGCTCTCAAGTTTACTTGAACTATTTTCATTTTGTATGATTAACTGCAAGCTGCCAAAAGAAATTCTGAATTTGCAGTTGATGTTGATGCATAATTAATTTGAGAGCAGAGGCTTTTAAGGCCATTATACTGCATCCTGTCATAAACCATTCTAATTGCTGGACAGAAATTATCCTTCGGAAATTTCAAACTTCTAGAGAAGTGAGGGCTTGCAGCAGCTTTTTGACAGAGAGGAGTTCAGATAAAATGAGGCAGAAAGACATTGTGATACTGAACTTGCCATCTTCAATACCTGGTCCCATTAAGTCTTGCTACCTTCTTCCAATCTCAGTAGTCTTTCTGAGAGATTGAAACAGTAGGATTGAAGTTAGATTAGCAATAGTGATTTTTATTTTTTTAAAGCATGCATATAAACTGCTGCTGCTGATGGTAATGATGGTCGCCACACTGGTGTTGTTCAGACATCCCTTGAGTAACATCATCAAGCAAATGATATACATGGCATATCCACCAAAAGGTCACAATTCCTGATAAGTAAATCTTTGGATATGGAATAAACCATCCAAGTTAAATTTTATTGCAGTCCTTGTCGTTCTGAGACCTTACACAGTGGCAGTTATTGAACTTCAAACTGATCTCTGTGATTTCCTCTGTCAGTCAGATATATGATTTCCTTTTGGTGATTTCAACTTCATTCCAACACAAGGGTATAATCCATACATGTAGTAACATTTCGAAATGGTGAAAAAATGCAGGAGTTTGAGTGACAGCAACATCATGCTGCAGACGTATCCTCGTGTTTGCAGCACCAAAAAATATTTGCCCTGCACCCAGATGCCAAAAAAATAAAAAAGCCTATTGGATGTTAGGTTTCTAAACTATTCTTCCATATGCTATTGCAAGTTACAGGTTGATCTGCACCTTGCATATAGAACTGAGCACCAATTTGGGACAAAGTTGTGATGTTAGAAAAGATACTTGTATAAGCTCTCAAAATGCAAACATGACTAATGGAGTTCATTACAGTAAAACACCTATACCATGCTTCACTTTTTCAGATCAAACAACATTTTGACAGGATAAAAAGTGCTTCAAAAGTAATTAAACTGCTCCAAAATGGCAGCAACATTTATCTATTTTCAAGAAAGCCTTCAGAATATTCATCCTTCTTCAAATATTCCCAGCATTAGAAAAGCTTACTGAATATATCAAAGGTGCAATCTTGATTGCCCAGCAAACTTACAACAAAAAGAAACTAAAGAAATGCTAGATTCTGCGGAAACTCTTGGCACTATACCTGTACCCTTTCTCCTGATTACCAATTGTCAATTGGCAATTCAATTAAAAAAAAAAAAAAAAGAAATTACCAACTGGAATGGAATCTTTACAATTATTGATGATGGATTTCTAAACTGTGAACATTGATTAACTTTCTGTTATGCAGTTAAATCATTAATAGTAACTCTTCAATTCTTTATCTAAACAATCTGACCCACCATTAGACAAAATGCCAACAGCAATTTTGATTGATCTTAAAGATACCATCTGCCCATTTTAGTGTACTATGACCCATTACCAAAACACAGGAAGAATGAATCTGAATTAAGGCTGAAGTTACTGTACCTGCACAAAATCACCTAATACCAATCCTTTACTTTAGTGTAAATTTTGATGTTACCATACACGATGTTCATAGCAATGAAAACATAGAACACAACAGATTTGCTTGAATCAGCACAATAAAAGAAGCAAAGAATGCAACTTCAACTGAATCACAGGAATAGTGACAAGTAAATTCCACCATTACAATCCAACACCCTGAAAAGATTAAAAATCAAAAACAGCAGCCAACCCGAAAACCACCTCTATACAACCCTTCAAAATTTAATCCTAAAAAAATTGAAAAAAATTATATAAAAAAAAGGTACTAACAAAAAAAAAAAAAAGAAAAAACAAAAGAACCTTTGACTAAATGTCTATTAGTCTAAGCATGCACAGGACCAGGTGTCACCAACCCATTATTACTTGTCGGAGCAGAGGAAGGCGGCGGTGCTGCAGTTATAAGCGGACCAATTGGCGGAGGAGGAGGAGACTCCAAAGTCGGAGTTGGCGGCGGAGGGGGACAACAGGACTAGATTTTGCGGCGGAGGAGGGGAAGCAATGACACCACCATCCGGTACTGGTGGAGGAGGATTTAAATTAGAGCTAGGTGGGTTAAAATATTGAGGTGAGCTTGGCTGATTGGATCCAGAAACAGGTTGATTAACACCAGGAGGTAATTGGGTTATAGGAGAATTTGGGTTTGGATTAGGAAATGAAATGGGAGAAGAATTGTGAGATTTATGAATGCCATGGCGAAGAAGCCCAAATCCCAATGTGAGACCAAGAACAACAAGAACTGTGACTATGAAAATAAAGATCTTTGTTGCTTTCCCCACATAACACATTTTTCTATTAAAAAAAAAAAAAAGCAACCAAATTTTGAGCAAAATCAGAAATGGGTCTATTTCGTTTTGGGAAGAGACAAATGGGTTGTCGATTGTTTTGAAGGAAATGTGAAATTGATGGACGATGATGAGGCTTGGAAGTAGCAAAAATGACACATTCTGGGTTCTTGTTTTTGCAGCAGAGAATACTTAAAAGCCACCAACTTTCACCCTTTCAGATCAAAACTGAGCAAAATCAGAACTGGGTCTATTTTGTTTTGGGTACGAGACAAATGGGTTTTCGAGTGTTTTGAAGAAAATGTGAAACTGATGGATGGTGATGGGGTTAGTAGTAGCAGTAATAAAAACTAGCAGTAATAGTTTAGAAATAGTTGCAAAGAAAGTACTAAAAAAGCAACTAACTTTCAGGTGAAAAACTGAGCAGAATCAGAACTGGGTCTGATTTTTTTGGTTTTTGGTACAAATGGGTTTGGATTGTTTTGTGAGAAGAAGAAGATAGATAATGGTGATGAGGGTTTAGTTATGGTTGCAGTAGAATAGAAATGAACGTACATTGTGGAATGGGGGCTGGTTTTGGCTATTTGTCTGTATAGAAAAGAGTTAATTGAGGTCACGTGGAGGCCAATTGAGAGAGATTGGAATTAAAAAAAAGGGTACTAAATGCTGTCTGCTGTTGGTGCCACCTACTCTTCTGAGCTTTTTGCAGTGTTCCACGAGCCTTGCTACATTTCAACGCAGTCCTGCTTTGGTGATATGAATTCTGTGTGGTTTGTTCGAAAGAGAAAAAAAAAAAAAATCTGTGTAGAGAATATCCCAGGAAGAAAATGCAGAGAAAAAGCATAGGTATCATTTACCAAGCAGCATTCAGCAATATTGTTTGACACCGAAGTAGAATTTAACCATAGATGATGGAGGTAGTTGATCAATGAATTTTGTTTTAAGAATATTAAAAGTTCACTAAAAGGATCCTAGCACAAGGAGCCGGCCTCTTTTAAGGTGAAAAAATAATCATATAATAACTTTTTTAAAAAAATTTGAATTCTTGAGTCTTTGGTTTAAAAAATGAAAATATTTTTATCATACCATTTATTAATATTTAAATTATATAATTTTTTATTAAAAATAATTTCCTTTTACATTTTATTTAATTTGAAATTTTAATTTAGTGAGCATTCATAAATGATATTATCTCTTATAAAATATTTGTATATAAAAATTCAGTAAAATAGGATATTATTGAACTAACTTTTGAGTTAAGTTATTTTTTATTTATTTATTATGTCTTAAACATAATAATTAAAAAAATTCAATTGGATTCATAAGAATATCTATTCTGTTAGGAGGCTCCTGCTACATTTTTTTCTTTAAAATGTGATTTCATTTAATTTTTTTCTTTTTTATTTAAAAATTGAACTTTTTTTTTCTATTTTTTTATTTTGTCAACATTTTAATCTTTTCAATAGTATTTGGATGAATTTTTTTATATTAAAATATTAAAATTTCTTTATTTTATAAAGATAAAATAATTTAGTCCCTCTATTTTATAAAAATGTACACTTTAATCTCTCTATTTTAATAACATTAAACAACTTATTTTTTAATTTAAAATTTTTAAAATTAACTAATTTTTTCAACATTCTCGCATGTCTCTATCAAAAATTTTATATTTAAAAATCAAGTAATAATTTTAATGAATTCATTAATTTGTTTGATTTTCATTTTAAGAATCAAAATTTTTTTTTATTTTTTAGCGTTTGATTTCAAAGTTTTTAAAATTATAAAAAAGAAAATTATTTAAATTAAGTGAAAAATGAATATAAAAAATTTGATAGAAATTTATAATTTAACTTTTATTTAATATATTTATAGATTTATGTATAGGTGTTAAAGTTTAATTCACATTAAAATTTTAAATTTGAAGTAATTAAAAATTTGAGGGACTAAATTATTTTATAGTATTTAAATAGAGAAATTAAATCTTTTTATCTTTATATAATAGAGGTGCTAAATGTTTTTTAAATATAAGAGGTTCATCGAAATATTATTGAAATAATTAAAATATTGACAAAATTAATAAAAAAATTCAATTTTCAAAAAAAAAAAAAAAGAGTGTGAATGAGGTTAAATCCAAAAAAAAAAAATACACTAATTAATATTTCAATTGAGTTGTACATTGCTTACTCCGTCTAAGACTATTAGTAAATGATTATATCACAGAATTTGGACATCTAATTGAAAGTACGTATCAATCTTCTAATGCCTCTTTTCTCCCATTTCCAACTATAAGTTTTAGTAGTTGTTAAAAAAAAAATCAATAGAATTATTGCTAGTTGGTTATAATTGGAGTTCTAATGTCTTCGGAATGTTGCAGACTTGAAATTATAGGTATTCTAATCGTTATAGTATTATTAAATTTATAAATTTTGAGTCAATTTATTATAATATTAATTTGAGTGTTGTTTCATTTTCTATAGTTTTTAATAAATTTATATTTGTATTTTTATTATATTGCTAGTTTGAATTAATACAATTATTTTTTTTTTTTAAAAAAAAATCAGTTAGTACATTAATCTCTTTAACTTATCTACATCTGGGTCCAAATTGGGTGGAAACTAGTTAGCTGAGTGTGAATAACTATTTGAAAATTGTTTTGAACAAACTAGATGTATATATTTGATATGACATACCAAATAATTATGTATAAGCAGAGGAGGATTAGCCTAATGGCTGAGGTTGAGGTCTTGGGATTTTAGGTTTCAGATTTGAATCCTGACTTAATCAGCTTTGAGATAATTAAGAAAAAAAAATCTCCTCTTTCTTATTAACAACTAATAAATTGACAGTTGTGATCCTACGAGTACAAGAGGCATTCGACAAAAAAATAATAATTATTATCTATAGGAAGCTGACATGAAAGCCACAATAATTTAACCCATTATGTAATCCATCACCCTTCTCCACCAACCTCCATTACTTCCATTGATGCCAAAGCCTAAGGCTATCATGCCCCATCAAAGTATGCAGTTCTTATCATCAACATTAACAAATGAAATGAATTTTACACTCATCAACTACTAACACACAGTAAAAGCTAATCAAGAAATTTATCAACAGATTTTATAAGTAGTGATCTTGGCATGGATCTTAACAAATGCTAAAATTACTAAAGTATATATATGCATACATTTTGATCATTTTTACATGAAGCAATGAGGCAGGAGGGTGATCATCCATTCATCTGCACCATCACCATGAAACCAAAACAAAGACCATCAATTGTGAACAGCTCTATCTTGCAACATAAGAGACATTCTCTAGTAATCTTATGACACAATTCATTGAAGAACCTGCATTGAGCACCCAGAAATAGAAAAAGAGGTTACATCCAAGAATTTCTGTTGAAGACAAGTATCAGATGCTATAAAATGAGAGGTACTAACCTGCAGAACATGAAAGAACTCTTGTAATCACTGTCGATAGCTGCCGTTCCATTGAATCTTTTTACCTTCAATTTCAATGTTTGGAATGTGTGCAATCAAGGGCCAATCTACTGCCATATTGTTGTTGCATCTTTCTGACAGATCAGGACAGTAAAAGATATTTAAATTCTGTAGTGATGTCAGGTTGGGCATCCACTCTGGCAAGAACACCAAATTATAACAATTCACAATCCTGAGCCTGCTTAGATTAGTAACGTATTGTAGCCCATATGGAAGAGACACCAAACTCGGAACATTTTCAATATACAAAGAGCGAAGACTTGTTAGACTGTGCCATTGCATGTCATTGCCAAGCTCATCATCATTGAGTATATCCAGCTCCTCTAATGCTGTAATCACAAGATCCTCAAGGGAGGTCAGATATGGCATAGCTTGAGACAGGCTCATTAATCTTGGACATGACGAGATAGATAGCTTCCTGAGAGTAGTAAGATTCTGCAGCATCTCTTCTGGAAGAAGTTCAAGGTCATGAATTTCACGAATGTTTAGTTCCTCTAGTGAAACTGTCATCTTCACTACCTGCTCCATCAAATGACTGCCAGCATCCTCCAGTCTCAGATACTTCAGAGATGAAGTTAATTGTGGTAGTGCAGAGAGGTTCGGACAAGTCTCGATGATCAAACGAGAAAGATGATGAAACTTAGGAAGCTCTTTCATGCTTGATGATGATGATGATGATGATGATGATGATGATCTTCTCCTCCACCAGCCCTTCAGACTTGGACAGATTGAGAGAGTAACACTCTTCAAGGAAGGAAGAAATGTTGCTGATGCTGATCCTCCATCATCTATGTACTGCAGACTATTTAATCTCTTAAGTGACAAATCTTTAAGACATGGGAATAGACTTAAAGGAGGAAGAAATCGACATTTTCTGCAGTTAAAGAACCTCAGCGACACCAGATTTCGGAGGGAGGCAAGCCAGCTTGGCAACTTCGCTCCTCTGTACCCTTTCATATTCAGCTCTAGCAGATTCAAGTGGGGTTTTAAAGCTTCTGCTGCTCTTTCATCATCGTTAGCTTCAACCTCATAATCATCATAAATAGCAGCAGCAGCAGCAGCAGCAGCAACACAGTCAAATTCATCTTCGTTGTTCCATTCTAGTGTCAGGCGTTGAAGATATTGCTTCTCATTCAAATTAGCTGCCTTGAATTCAAATGCGGTATTTGTCACATACCGCAGGTTCACGATTTCTAGCCTTCCCCTCAAGTTGTTCAAGCCATGAAGGTCACTGAGTCTACTGCTTTGCTTGGAGCTGGAATCATCTTCAGCCACTACAAATCTTGACAATACTTGGAGGGAAGTCATTTGCTCAAGCCCAGCTGGGATATGGGTCAAGCCATTGCATCCGCAAATATCAAGCTCCCTGAGTTTTATCAGCTTTGTGATGTATTTTGGCAGTTGCTTAAGATTCCTGCATAACACCAATTTGAGCACTTGCAAGTTCTGCAGTTCGCATATTGAATCAGGGAGCATGTTGAAATGCCAGTTGTTAGAAACACGAAGATACCTCAGATGCTTCAACTTGTTGATGGATTGCGGCAGTGTACTGAGGGAAAATGCATTTAGATCCAACACTCTTAAACTTCTCAATTTACTAAACATCAAATGCAACTGTCCTTCTTCAACAGGACATCTCCATTCAGCTCTAGAAAGGAAAGTTCTTAACTTGCTTGCTTTGAGCAAGGAAGGGGAAGCACACCATGGAGAGTCTAAATCAAGATCAAAGTAAACATGGCGAGTTTTCTCCGAGATATATCCCATATCCGAATCTAATGAAACACTCTCTGCTCCAGCCACTGATATGGCAAGATCATGCATCAAATCATGCATTTTACAACTTAGTACATTACCCCATTCATCTTTTATGACTTCCTGAAAGAAGGATCTCCAGGAGAGATCCATAAAGTACTTAAGAGCAATATCTTCGAGACATTGGCTTGAATCTGACAATGGGTTAATGTACCCTTGTGCTATCCAGAGACTCAGGAGTGTTGGCACATAAATTACATGATCTTTTGGAAACAATCGACAATATCCGAAGCAACTTTTCAGATGTGAAGGGAGATGATTATAACTCAACTTGAGAGTTGGTAGAATATCACTCTCTTGTTGAATTACTTTTGACAATTCATCATCTCTAAAAGCTTGCCACTCTTTTTCTGTCTCTTTGAAGTACAGTAAGGCTCCTATTGTTTTTATTGCTAGAGGAACTCCCACGCACTTTTCGACAATCTCCCTGCCAATGGCCTCATGGCTTGGAGTGAACACCTGACCTCTCCTAAATGCCATTTGTCTGAACAAATCCCATGATTTAGTTTCAGACAGGCCTTTCAGTTCATACACTGAAATCGGCCGTGTTATCTCTCCAGCCTTTTTGAGGCGAGTTGTTACTACTATTCTACTTCCATTTGCACCACCAGCAAGCAAATCCTTCAAGCGAAACCATCTTTCAGGATTCTCATTCCACACATCATCTAACACAAGCAAGTACTTCTTACCCCTAATTTTTTCATGTAACAGATTTTTCAATGTGTTCAACTCAAGATCTCTTTGTTTCACATTAGTCAGAGACTCTAAAATCTTTTCAGCTATCAATTTGACATTGAAATTATCCGACACACAAATCCACAACTTCAGCTCAAAATGTGTTACAATGTTCTCATCATTGTACACAAATTGAGCTAAAGTAGTCTTCCCTAAACCCCCAATCCCAACAATCGCGATAACTGACACATTTTCTTCAGAATCAGATTTAGACAGCAGAAGTTCTACAATTTCCTGCTTTTCATCATCTCTGCCTACAATAGTTTCAGGCAAAGATGAATGACTTTCCTCCCTATCATTGACCATAAAATGAGCCTCCACACGACGCTCCTCTAGATGGAACTTTCTATTAGCAGCAATCTCATCAAGCCTACATCTATTCTCTTTGACCTTATGAGCCATTTTAATGCCAAAAGCAAACCGATTTGAACTGGAAAAGAAAGATCGTACCTTCTTTGTCATTTTATTGCCAGTCATTGCTTGACGCTGCAAAGCCCTTGTGGAGAATTCATCCAGCAAGTCATCAGCATCATAAATAGCTTCCTTTAGCTTACCAAGCCAATCTTTAACTTGGTTACTCTTTGAAGACTGCTCCTCTGCATCAAGAAGCACAGCCTGGATGGTTGAAACTGTGTTCTTGAGGCTTTCAAGCTCATCTTCAACACTCCACCACAACCCAATCTCTTGGATTGCTTGAGAACTCAGTGTGCTGAGGATTCCTGCAGCAATATTGAAGAGAACTGCTTCTGCCATTTCTTCTCAAGGAGGAAGCAGAATTGCACAAAAGGTATAGATAGTGATGGTTTTTTAGTTTCAAGAAATTTCTATGTTAGCTATATGGATATTTATAGACACAACTCATAGACACAATGCCATTGTCAACATATATAGCAAGAATCTGTAGATTTAGGATGCTTCCTTGACAATATTAAACAAATTTTCTATTGATGCTATACTTTTTTTTTTAATTTAGGAGGAAATTTCAACTCTGTGCTGGTTAAAAATTACAAGTTGCAACTCTGTGAGCTTACTTTGCTTGCAGCATGTCTAGGAAGATTGATAATATATATGTCAGGATTGTTTTCTCATGTGAATGCAGTTAGTCAGATCTAAAGTTGCCTGCATGATCATTTGACTTTTCTTTTGGAACTCAAATCTTTTGACTAATTGTTGGTCCAGACAGCCATACGTATCTTATTAATAAAAAGTTTGTCAAAAACTACATTTCTTCCAATTTCAGGAGGCAACTTGTAAAATTTTAATCGTTTTATGTGATTATTGATTGTTATAGTTGACTGTAGAAAATGCACAGAAATAGCAGGCCCTCAATTTCTGATCTGCAATGGGGAAATTTCTTGCTCATCCAGTTGATGTTGAATAAAATGAATACCATGAAACCAGTTAAAAGCAAAAATTTTAAATTTTTTTCATAAAGTCCTAAAAGGATGCAATTCATCAAGTTGCTTTTGGCATGATTGATAAAATGCAAATTCCTCAAGAGGGTATTGCAAATCCAATGAAAATGATTGATTTTTATTTACCTTGCAATGTCAAAGGAATTTGTAATTGAGGAATTTCATTGAACAAACAACAAATTTTGCATAATCATTGAGCTTGTTCTTCAACTATATTACATCACTCCACATGCTGCTAACACTTGGATACACCAAAAAAGGACATCAAGGAGAAATTGATCAACACAAGAGACTGACTAAGTGCAGAAAGCTGTCATTTTGTTTCTTGACTTTAACATTTGCTGATTTGGTGCTTTTGTTCAGTCATCTTCATAATAAAAGAAGTCTTCTGACTAACATGGTGCTTCACATGGAGCAATAATTCAGTAGTTGATCAGTTGCCTGCATCTTCATGTGATAGGTATCAACGTGGCTTATCGAAGCACATTGAGCCTCTACAAAAACATGGGAGACACCCGTGATGAACATCATCACATTGCTTGCAGTATTAAATCTCAGAAAAAGATTTAACTAAGACAAAAGTTTTAAGAAAATGATTGAGAAGAAACTCCAGTCATTGACACTTCAAAAGAGCAAGCAATAAGCTGATAAGCAGAATATCCAATTTCTGGCAGCCTACATATAAAAATCAAACAGAAATTTTTTTTTACCTTTGCAGTGATGAAGTAAACAGTGGTATTGCAGTCAGGTTGGGGCAAGACTGGATAGTGAGTGAACGGGGCTAGTGACACTGGGGAAACTCCATTATGGCTGTTGATCTCATCATAGTACACAATTTGATCTCATCCTTCAAAATGGAGCATGTTGAGAGGACAAGAGTCTCCAAGGCAGGAAGAAGTGATGCTACTGATGTTGCACCTGTTCTAAAGACTCCAGCCAAGTCAAATCCAATAATTGACAAGTCAGACAAATGAAAGATATAATGGAGGAAGACATTAGTATATTTTGCAGCTAACAAACTTAATGAACACCAGATTTCTGATGGAGGAAAGCCAGCCTGGAAATTTACTCCTTGGTACTTTTTCATGCACATCTCCTTCAGATTTAAGTGTGGTTGTAAAGCTTCTGTTGCCACTACATCACAATTAATGACTCCATTACTTTCATCGTCCTTGTTCCATTCTATTGTCGATCCTTGAAGATGCTGCTACATGTTTGAAAGTTGCCCCATTCATCTTTATTGGCTTATTACACTGTGCAGGCTATTGACTAGTTCATGAAGAAAATTCCAGTTTTCCTTCTTGGTCATCTTTCAAACTAAAGGAAAGTGAGTCGTGGATCTCCATTGATTGTTGTTCCAAAATTTATGCTGATACAAAAAACTAGATCATCACAAGAAGTTAAACAACATAACTAGAGAGAGCTGAAGGAGGAATATGTCATAGAGATTTGTGTTGAAGAACATAAAAGTACCAAATTGGTGTGAAGACTGAAGACATACGAGCTAGTTGAGTGTTGCTATCCAAAGCAATCCATAGTCTCTTCATCTAGGGATAAATATAGCCTGTTTGCATTATTTAACACACTCTCAAGTCTCAGAAAAAATCACTTAACAAGAGAGATAAATTCAGAACCGTGCAACTGTGGAACACTTGGTTGTTGCATACTTCTGATACCATATAGAATCTTGGGCTGATCTTTATCAATTCTTTTTTCTCCTTGCATCTACCTGAAATGAAAGCCAGATTACAGCATACAAATTTGAAATAGTACATAAATTGACATCATTTTGGAAGGCTTAAATGAGAAAAGAATAACTGACAACCTTCACAATTGCCAATTCCTGGAGTGCAGCTCTTAGATCTGATCCCTAAGCACAATTTGCCTGCAAATTAAACAAGTGCCAGATTCAGGTGATTAAAACTGAAGTGAAGTAAATGATGATAATTTCCATCGAAGTCCAAAAGCGATGGATGATAAATCCCAGCCAAGTATTGAAAATCTAAGTAGCAAAATAGAAGACATAGGTATCCAAAAAAAAAAAAAAAAAAAAAAAGAAAGAAAAAGAAAAAGTTCTGCACTTCTGAATGAAATTCTCTACCAAACTCATTTGATCAGGGTGATCAACCTGACCCTTACCTTCTTAACTGTCATGGCCCTGATTATACAATTATTTAGACATGATACAACATATGAAAGAATTGGAGATATCTGTATAGAAACAGATGAGAAAATATATTTAAGAATTACATTAAAAAAGGATGCAAATTGGAGAGGAGAAGCACATACAGATGATTTTAATCACAGCCAGTAGCAGCCGTTTCTCTGAATAGTTTTTGAGTTGATTGAAATATTTGGGATGTGAGCAATCTTGGGCCAATCCTCAGCCATGTTGTTCTTGCATCTCTCTGATAATCAGGGACAATTGGAGATAGACAAATATTGTAATGAAGTGAGTTTGACCATCCATTCTGGTGAAGACTTCAAACTAGGACATTCATGAATCACAAGTCTATGGAAAGCGGTAACAGACTGAAGCTCCTTTTGGAGAGACTCCAAGTTTGGCATGTATTGGAATGAAAGAGAATGGAGGCTTCTAAGGCCTTGCCATTGCATGCTGTCATCCTTCTCATCACATAGAGTTTTTGTTCTTGGGCAACTAAAAAAATAAAGATATTGGAGAGAAGTGACATTTTGAAGCAACTCTGGTAAAAGGTCATCTGTTTCCCACATTTCAAGCTTTTTTAATTTAAAAAGGGCAGAGAAAAGTGAAGTAGAAGGAAGCAAAGAAGAGATGGATTGTGACACTGAAGAAGTAGGCACAGTCAGTGTATTCTTCAATGACTCTAAACTGTCATTTCCAAATGCAAGTTCTTCAACGGTTGGAAAATGAGGCATGAAAGTCAGTTTAGGGCAATATTTGATTTCTAAAACAGAAAGACTCTCAAAGCAGGGGAATGATGATGCTGCTGCTGAAATTCCAACATCTGTCTTGCTAATCTCAAATCCCTTCAGATTAGGGCAGCATTCAATGCAGTTATCTGTTAGGGAAGGAAAGAATTGTGCTGACCCTCCATCATCAAAATTTACCCCTGTATCTATATATTCAAGATTGGTTAATGCAAAAATCCACAAACGTTTAAGAAAAGGTAGCTTATCAAATTGTAGAAGACGCTGGATGTTCTTGCAATTATCAAAACAAATGGACTCCATATTTGCAAGGGAAGAAAGCCAACTTGCAGACTGCACTCCTCTATAAGAGATCAAGATCAGCCCTTTCAAATTATGGTGAGGCTGTAGAGCTTCCAGGGCTGCCTCATCACCATCTATGTTATTTGCACCACAATCATTACTATCATCCTCGTATGCATTCCAATATAAACTCAATTACAGAAGGTGTTGGTTCTCTTTCAAATTGGCCTCCTTAAATTCATTTGCAGCATTTTTCACATATCGCAAATTCTCAATCATTAAATTCCCTCTTAAGTTGATTAAGGAATGTAATTCGCCAAGTCCAGCGCTGTACCTGGAGACAGAATTATCCTTCGCAATGACAAATTTGGATAATTTCTGGAGGCAAGTCAATTGTCCAATCCCACTAGGCATATGAGTCAACCCATTACATGCGTCATTATTAAGATGCAAAATATTGACAAACCTTTTGATATCTTTTGGGAATTGCGTAAGTGCAACACATCCCTCAAGGTTCAGCACTTGTTAAGTTTTGCAGTTTAGCAACTGAATCAGGAAGTGTCTTGATTACTTTTATCCAAGAAAGATTCAACACTTGTAAATTTTGTAGTTTTGAGATGCAGTCAGGAAGTGTCTTGATATCCCCATTCCAACTAAGATTCAGATACCTTAGATGCTTCAATTTACAAATGGAACATGGCACCGTCTTAATCCCCAAATCAGATAAATCTAACACCCTCAAACATCTCAGACCACAAAATATTGCATGCAGTTCTTCTTCTCTGATCTCAGGTCTTTCTTCACCTGACACTGGCAGTGATAATGTTTGTAGCTTGTTTGCCTTCAACAATGAAAGAAAAGCTTGAAAATTACAGTTCCCATCAAATTCAACTAACATATGCCTAGTTTTGTCACTAACACATGCCATTTTAGAATTTGACTGAACACAATCCTCTCCTGCAACTAAAGTGGCAAGATCATGCGTTAAATCATGCATTTTGCAAGTTCTTATATTGCCATATACATCGTTTTCAATTTCTTGAAAGAAAGACATCCGAAGAAGATCCATGAAATATCCAGCACCAATATCTTCAAGACAGAGGTCTGGATCCGATGACTTAACATATCCTTGTGCCATCCAAAACTGTACTAACAGTTGTACATCAATTCTGCAATCTTTTGGATATAAGTTACAGTAAGCAAAGCAATGTTTAAAATGTGAAGGAAGATGGTTATAACTCAATTTAAGTGTTGGTAAAATATCATTTTCATTCTGATCCACTTTTGAAAGTTCTTTGTTTTTGAAGGTTAGCCACTCTGACTCTATATCCTTAAAATACAAGAGACCCCCTATTGTTTTAATGGCTAGAGGAACCCCCAAGCACTTTGATACAATCTACTTTCCAATAGCTTCATGGCTAGGACTTGGCAGCTGCCCTTGCTTAAATACTATTTGTTTGGACAACGACCACGACTCAATGTCAGAGAGGCCTTTCAACTCATGAATAGAAATTGGGCGTGTCATCTCAGCAACCTTTCTAAGGCGTGAGGTTATCATTATTTTACTTCCCCTTGCACCACCTACTAATGAATCCTTTAAGCGAAACCATTTATGAGAATCATCACTCCATAAGTCATCCAAGACAATCAAGAACTTCTTTCTATTAATATTATCATGAAGGAGATTTTTCAATGGGTCCATCTCACTATTTCTAGGTTTTTCACAAGAACCAGATTTTAGAATTTTTCTTATTGTTAATTCCACATCGAAATGATCAGAGATGCAAGCCCATGCTTTGAGATCAAAATTCGTCTTAATGCGTTCATCACTGTACACAAGTTGAGGTAGTGTTGTTTTTCCTAGCCCGCCCATTCCAACTATTGGAATGACTGAGACAGCCTCTTCATCATTGGAGGACAACAGAAGCTCTAGAATTGCCTCCTTATCATGTTCTCTACCAACAAGGAGTGAGTTTGCTCCCCAGATCCCTTAATATAAGTATGTGTCTCCCTAGAACGCTCCTCCAGCAGGAACTTTCTATCTGCAGCAATCCCATCTAATCTGTCACTAATAGCCTTAATCTTATAGGCCATTTTACGATGATAAGCAATCTGATTTGAACTTGAAAAGAGAAGGCATACCTCCTTTATCCTTTTATTGCCAGTCATCACTTGCTGCTGCAAAGCCTCTGTTGAGAACTCATCCAACAAGTCATCTTAAATCGCTTCCTTCAGCATTCCAAGCCAAAATTTGACTTGATTACTCACCATGGATTGCTCCTCTGCATCCAGCAGCACAGCCTGAATAGTGGAAACTGTTCTGCTTAGTTTCTCAAGCTCATCTTTAACACCCAAAAGGAGTCCGATCTCCTGCAGTGCTTCAGAACCCAACTTCGTAATGATTCCTTCAGTAATGTTAAAGAGAACTGCTTCTGCCATTTTTTTCTGAACAAGGCAAAGCAAGAGCTACAGATTTGTTTCAAAGTTTCAAGAGAAAGATATTATACTCTTGAGGGGTTGGCCTACATATAAAATCTAAGCTTCTGCATAATCTTTCTTATTGGATGCCCACGAGATGGCTGAGAATCTGCTACTTGGGAGACAAGGGCATAAGGGCCTTTACATTGACTTGTCTGGTCAACAGAGTAAAAACAGGATCCACAAGCAACTTGCAAATGAAAATTTCCATTTCATGTTCCATAAAATAATAAGCACTTCAATTATTTTAACTAGCCACCAGTGTTCAACCACTCCTTTAAACTCTGCCAACTTGTCTTCACATTGATAAATAACAGTTTTTGCTGTTTTCTAGATTAAAAAACTTTGAACAAAAAGTATGCCTCAATCATAGACCATCAACCCATTAATACAATTAATTAAAGCTCAACTTGTCTGGTCCGGGAAATGATGGGAGACTGACGTATATATTGGATTAAGCCAACTAGCTAATTCTTAATTGTTTAAATTGCAGACCAGTTTTGTTGTTACTGCCATTTGCTCTAGAAAAATACCAGAAACAGCTGACCCTCAATTTTAAAATGCTTAAAAACACCCAGTTTTAATTTTCATCACTGTTTGATCATCTTCCACCGAAAACTCACAAAATCAAATCATAGTTGAATTCAATAAGAATGCTTCCTGCACAGCCAAAAAATAAAACAAAATAAAAAATTCATGAAAAAATCACCTCATAAGCAGAGTCACAAAGCGATTACTTTCATCAGCTCTTCCACTTAATCAGCATTTGGTTGAAATATTTGGAATCAATCCAGCAACGGCACTAGACAAAATTTTTGGCGCCAAGATCAACAGTGTGTAACCTAAATGAAACGATTAGGGAATTCACGGGCCAAAACGTCAGCGTTTTTGGAGCAGGCATGTGCATGATTGATTTATGATGCTCAATTTAATTGGCTATGGGGTTTTAGTACATGTAGTTTTAGTGCAATAAAATTTATTTAACATCTAAAAAATTGAGTAGTTTAGTGGTATTTGATCATTGTCTGTTATTAAATTTAGCTTAAAATAAATATTTTAACAATTAATTTTATAATAATGTCATAATTAGAAGTACTATTGTATTTAATATCTATAAAATAATGGTACTATTTAAATTATAAATGAATTTTGGATACATAAAATTAATCATCAATAAATATTTTTAATAATAAAATAGTAATTAAAATTTTTTTTATTAATAAAGAAACTATATCACCTAAATTTCGATAGACTGCACAATAAAAATAAAACCGATTTACTACCCTCACTAACTAAAGTTATTTGATTTTAGTAATTAACAACGTTTATAAGCAACTCAAACTCTCCTAGATTATCAAATTTATTTTGGTCCTGTAGATTACTCTTCAAAAAAAATAAATATATAAAGTATAGAAAAAATTACAAATTTAGTGTGTTAAAGCATATAAACAGAAGAACAAAAGGCCCACAAGGTGTCACACTGTCACTGAAGAAATTAAATACTGACTATATATTATTCAAATAATAATAATAATAATAATAATAAAACTTCTAATTGTCATTTTGATATTCAATGTTACTTCAGAAGGAATCTTCTTTGTGTTGTGGTAATTCTGATGCCAATTGCTTCAGTCACTTCTGAATTTCATATGCACCAATAATGCAGGAGGTGACAATTGCCCCATCTTTACATGACACATATACTATCCTTGTGTCCCTGTCAATTGAACAGGATCTTTCCTTCAGAACAAAACAGTTCGTGGAAGCACATTGGAGCCTGAAAATAAACAGGAGAGATATGTTAAACATCGAAGCTTTGTACATTGCATGCCGTATCCAACAATTAAAAATGCATAGAAAAAATAATTGAGAATAAGCTTCCTACTCATTTGCACTTCAAAGAAATGTTTCTAGAGGGTAACAATCATATCCACTTGGTTCTCCACTTGTTGTCGGATGAGCATATTGAGAGTTGGTTGGCACTGTATATAATAATTTGAGATATCAACATGGCCAATGAATTGCACGGCAGACGACAGGCAGCCGAATTCAAATTTTACACCAAGGATTTGATGTGCAGAAACTTCTATTAGTAGTTGCATTCATATTTTAAATAAGTTTTTGTATTGGAAATTTCAGGAAATTCAGCAAATTAGAACTTGTAAGCACTCGAAAAGAGAACAGTGCATGGGGGCAGATTAGCACATGGAGCTCAGAGACTAACACAAACTCACCTTCTCGATTGTTATGGCCCTGATTGTATATAATTCATTTGGCAGCATACAACATTTGCATGAACCTGGAATATCAATTCAGAAAGAGATCAGAATAAAAATTGACGAATGTAATTCAAAAAAGATAATGGAAACTGGAGAGCAGAATCTGAATCACTCACAGAGGATTCAGTCACAGCTCATAGCAGCCGTTGCTCTGAACAGTTCTGTAATCGATTGAAATATACGGAATGTGAGCAATCTTGGGCCAATCCTCAGCCATGTTGTTCTTATATCTTTCTGATAGCTGGGGACATTCAGCGATAAACAAACTTTGCAATGGAGGGAGGTTACTCATCTCCTCTGTTAAAGACATCAACTTAGGACATTTCTGGATCAATAGATGCCGGAGAGTGGTAACATGTTGAAGCCCCAATGGGAGAGACACCAAGTTTGGCATGTCTTGAAAGAAAAGAGAGTGGAGACTTTGAAGACATTGCCACTGCATTGCATCATCCTTGTCTTCACTGAAGAGAGTTTTCATTGGGCAAAAGCAAATGTGAAGATACTGCAGAGAAGTGAGGTTTTGCAACAGCTCATCTGGCAAATGTTCTTCCGCATGCTCAATGACAAGACTCTTTAACTGAGAAAGGGCAGAGTATGATGAAGCCGGAGGTAAAGAAGAGGTAGATGAAATCCTCTCCTTCAGTATATTTTCCAATGATTTGAAGCCATTCTTTCCCAATATGAAGTTTTCAAGAGATGGGAACAGAGGCATCAAAGTCAGGTCAGGACAATTCTCAATGGCCAACACAGAAAGATACTGAAAGCGTGGCAGCGTATCTGCTGAGGCTGTTGCTGATCTTGCTGTCCTGAATCCCTTCAGATTAGGGCAGTTGAAGATGTGGAGATTTGTCAGGGAAGGAAAGAATGATGCCGACCCTCCATTGCCCACGAAATCTTGAGTGTCTATGTACTCAAGATTATTCAATGTGAAAATCCACAAACGTTTGAGAGCAGGAAGCTTATCAAATGGTGGGAGATGCTGGATGTTCTTGCAATTTTTGAAACAAATGGAGACCAAGTTTGTGAGTGAAGAAAGCCAGGTTGCAGATTTCACTCCTCTGTAAGACATCAAGCCAAGCCCTTTCAAATTTTGGTGAGGCCTTAGAGCTTCCAATGCCACCTCATCATTATATATGTCATTTGCATCATCATTATTATTGTCATCTTCAAAGCTATTCCAACATAAACTCAAAGCCTGAAGGTGTTGCTTCTCTTTCAAATTGGCTGCCTTAAATTCAAATGCAGCATTCTTTATGTATCGCAGATTCTCGATTGTCAACTCTCCTCTCAAGTTGTTCAAGGCATGTAGCTGGCTAAGTCCAGCGAGGTGCCTGGAGAC
The DNA here is from genome assembly GCA_947683625.1 of Mallotus nudiflorus. Lineage (NCBI taxonomy): Eukaryota > Viridiplantae > Streptophyta > Magnoliopsida > Malpighiales > Euphorbiaceae > Mallotus > Mallotus nudiflorus. The sequence goes on from CANTUR010000556.1 coordinate 457,320, forward strand.
AGAACTACTCTTTGCTACTACAAATGTAGATAGTATCCGGAGGCGAGTCAATTGTCCAATCCCACAAGGCATATGAGTCAACCTATTGCAAAAATCATTATTAAGATGAGAAAGATTAACCAACTTTTTGATATTTTTTGGTAGTTGGGTAAGCCCTTTGCATCCCTCAAGGTTCAGCACTTGTAAGTTCTTCAGTTTAGTGATTGAATCAGGAAGTGTTTTGATTCCTCTATTCCAAGAAAGATTCAGCACTTGTAAGTTCTGTAGTTTGGAGATTGAATCAGGAAGTGTCTTCATCTCATTGTTTTTAGAAAGATCAAGATACCTTAAATGCTTCAATTTGTAAATAGAACGTGGCACCGTCTTGATCCTCAAATAAGATAAATCTAACACCCTTAAACATCTCAAACTACAAAATAATTCATGGCACTGTTCTTCTCGTATTTGAGGTCGTTTTTCACCTGATAGTAGCAGTGTCCGAGCCTTGCTTGCCTTTAACAAGGAAGAAAAAGCTTGCCAATTAGAGTCTCCATCAAATTTAACTGATATATGCTGTGTTTTGTTATCAATACATGCCAATTCAGCACTTGATACAGATACAGTACAATCACTTCCTGCAACTAACATGGCAAGATCATGCAATAAATCGTGCATTTTGCATGTTTCTATATTACCAAACACATCCTTTTCAACTTCTTGGAAGAAAGACGTCTGAAGAAGATCCATAAAATATTCAACCCCAGTATCTTCAAGACCCTGGTAATTTGGATCAGATGACTTCACATACCCTTGTGCCATCCAAAGCTGTATTAATCTTTTCACATCAATTTTACAATCTTTGGGAAATAGGCTACAATAAGCAAAACAATGTTTAAAATGTGAAGGAAGATGGTTATAGCTCAACTTAAGCGTTGGTAAGATATCAGTTTCATTCTGATTCACTTTCGAGAGCTCCTTGTTTTTGAAGGATAGCCACTCAGACTCTGCATCCTTAAAATACAAGAGACCTCCTATTGTTTTTATGGCTAGAGGAACTCCCATGCATTTTGCTACAATCTCTTTTCCTATGGCTTCATTGCTTAGATTCGTCAGCTGCCTCCTCTTGAATGCTACTTGTTTGAATAACGACCAGGACTCGATTTCAGAGAGGCCTTTGAGTTCATAAATAGAAATGGGGCGAGTCACCTCAGCAACCTTTCTAAGACGTGTAGTTATCACTACCTTACTTCCCCTTGCACCACCTGCAAGCAAATCTCTTAAGCAGGACCATTTTTGAAAATCATCACTCCATAAGTCATCCAAAACTATTAAGAACTTCTTTCCATTAATAATATCATGAAGGAGATTTTTCAATGCATCCATCTCACTGTTTCGAGGTTTCTGACGAGAAGCAGATTCTATAATTTTTCTTACTGTTAGTTCCACATCAAAATTATCAGCGATGCAAGCCCACGCTTTTAGCTCAAAATGCATTTTCACTCTGTCATCATTATACACAAGTTGAGCTAGTGTTGTCTTTCCTAGTCCTCCAAGTCCAACTATTGAAAGAACTGAGACATTCTGTTCGACATTGGAGGATACCAGATGCTCTATGATTGCCTCCTTATCATGTTCTCTACCAATAACTACTTCAGGTGCGGAGGAATGAGTTTGTTCCCTTGATCTCCTGGTTAAGTAAAGCGTCTCCCCGGGACGCTCCTCTAAGAGGAACTTTCTATCTGCAGCAATCTTGTCTAATTTACTTGTGATGTCCTTGATCTTATGAGCCATTTTAAGACCAGAAGCACAACGATTTGAATTCGAAAAGAAAATGCGTACCCCCTTTATCAAGCCGTTGCTGGTCATCATTTGCTGCCGCATAGCCTCCAGCGAGAACTCGTCCAACAAGTCATCAGCATCATAAATAGCCTCCTTGAGCATTCCGAGCCAAGTCTTGACTTGATTACTCTCCATGTACTGCTCCTCTGCATCAAGCAGCACTGCCTTGATGGTAAAAACAGTCCCCTTTAGTTTATCCAGATCATCTTTAATTCCCCGCCACAGTGCAATCTCCTTCAGGACAAGAGAACCTAACTTCTCGATGATTCCATCTGCTACGTTGAAGAGAACTGCCTCTGCCATTGTCCTTAATGAGGGGAAAAAAAGGAAGAACTGCGCAATTGTTTGACCTTTCAAGAAATGAATAGAAGGGCATTCACAGTTCTTTTGAGGCACATGTGGCCTATATTCATTTCAGCATAATATTTTGGGCAAAGGTGCATTTTTGCCCGTGAGATGTCCACTGGACCGATTTCAGTCCGATTCTGAACTTGAACCGGCCCATGATCAACCTGAATCCTATTATAGGCGATCACAGTAAATAAAAAAATTCACTTAAAGTTTAGATAAAATTAAATATAAACAAAATATAAATATAAATTAATTAAATAATTTGTAAAAATAAAATTCACTTAAAGTTTAAATGTGCAACTAATATAGTGTTTTTTTTTTCAAGAATTGGAAAGTTAAGGGAGTGGGTGATTGAACTCATGATATTATTTTATATTATTCATCACTTGTGCAAGTAACACATTTGATAGTATTTTTATATATGGAAATTTTTAATTATTTAGTTAATAGATTTGTTTAGATAGTTGATATTCTATTAGTTTTGATAGGTTAAAGTTGATATTATAAAAAATATTTTTTAGGATTTTAATTGAAAATGAGTGAGTTATGTAATTACTTACTTTTTTTTTTTTTTTAATGTTAATTTCTCACTTTTCTTTAAGTGTCCTAATTAGGAAAAGAAAACTCTCTTAGTGATAGCTAGTAATTTCTTTTATGTTTTTTTTTTTCTAGACTGGCTTCAATTTCCCTGATCTTGGATGTCAAGTTTTATGTTGTAATCTCATTATCTGATAAATTTTAAATTAGATTTTTTTTTAATCTAAAACACAGCCATTTAGATTTTATTTGACTTTAGAAAGAATAACTTCGTACCAGATTTAGATATTTTTATATTGTTTACTTTGCTAGATAACAGTCATTGCCAGAGCTGCAAATGACGAATTGTTAGTAAGGGATTGATTGATTTAACTAAAATGCACAAGCATGAACAACAAGACAAATACATAAATAAAAACAAACAAGAAACTACTTAATTGGTATTACATAGAATTATGTCTTCTGTACATTTTGTTGAACTAGGACTCAAAAATATCCTTTTTCATTTGTTCATATTTTTATAGATTACATACAACTTCAAGAACTGGTCCTTTTTTTTTTTTATTAATCTTTCTTACAAAATTCTAAAGAATAAAATTACGTAGGCATTTAGCCTTCAATATCAACTAAAGAAAACTGGTGAATACAATAACAGAAGCTGTGCTGCACTATATCTACAAAGCTCAAAACAGCTTTTTCAAGCAACTTTGTCTTGGTCTATCCGGCCATTGGACGGTTTACCAAATGGCACAAAGTTGAATATGTGATGTGCACCCAGTTAATGAATGAAGAAGAAATTACCATGACTGTAATCACAGCAGGTATGAGCCATTCTTCTGAACAGATTTACCCTCGATCATAATGTCTGGAATGTGAGCAATCTTAGGCCAATCCTCAGCCGTATTGTTCTCGCATCTTTGCGACAGCTGGGGGCATTCTTCGATATCGAGAAATTGTAAATAAGAGAGGCTGTGCATCCAGTCTGGTAAAGACCTCAACTTTGGACATTTGGATATTGTCAGTCTGCGCAGAGAGGACACATACTGAAGCCCCCTTGGGAGAGACCCTAAGTTTGGCATGTGTTCCAGTTTCAGACAATGGAGACTTTTAAGGCCTCCCCATTGCATTTCATCCCCATTGTCGTCATGGGTCAGAACCGTTATTCCCGGGCACTCCTTAATATACAGTTTTCCAAGTGAAGCCAGGCTGCAGAGCAGCAGCTTTGGCAGAAACTCTGTATCTTCAACTCTCGAAATTGTAAGAGCTTCCACTTCAGAAAGAGTAGGTGAAGAAGAGCTGGATTCTGATGCCAAAATCGTTGTGTTCAGTGCTTGCTCCAGTAACTTTGCGGTGGATGTTAATTCTTTAAGAGACGGAGACAGTGGCATCGAAGTCAAATTCGGACAAGACAAAATTCTCAAAGTTGAAAGACAATAAAACTGAAGCAGCTCTGCCTTTGCAAGATTCCATCCCTTGAGATTAGGACATTGATCCAAACTGAGTTCTTGAAGAGAAGGAAAAAATACATCACCTGAATTTGGTACAATAACAACATCCATATATTCAAGATTAGCCAATTTAAAGATCAACAGCCGTTTAAGAGAAGGGAGGTGATCGAAAGCTGGTAGACGCTTGATGTTTTCACAATCCCAGAAACAAATCTCCACCAAATTTGTTAGGGATAATAGCCAGCTTGGTAACTTCACTCCTCTGTACCAATTCACAGATAGCCCTTTCAAGTACTGGTGAGGCTCTAGTGCTTCCAATGCCGTTTCCTCATTTTCTACTTCACCTGCACTTGCACTATCAGAGCTCCACTCAAACACCAATTTTTGAAGATGTGGCTTTGCCTTCAAATTCGCCGCCTTACATTCAATTGCAACATTCTCATCTCTTGGCAAGTTGACGATACTTAGATTTCCTCTCAACTTGTTCAACCATTGTAGCTCACTGAGTCCAGCACTATGCTTTGAGACAGAACTATCCTTTGCCACTACAAATCTAGACAATTTCTCAAGCGAAGTCAACTGTCCAATTCCGCGTGGCATATGTCTCAAACCATGACAAGAATCATTGCTGAGATGCGTAAGATTAACCAACTTCTTTATATCATTTGGCAATTCTATAAGCCATGTACGTCCATCCAGTTTCAGAACTTGCAAGTTCTGCAGTTTGGTGATTGAGTCAGGTAGTGTCCTCATGTTGAGTTCACTTCTAGAAAACCTGGACACGAACCATCCATAAGAAAGATCCAAGTACCTTAGGTGCTTCAATTTGTCAATAGAACTCGGCAGAGTCACCATTTGTAAACGGTTTAGATCTAACACCCTCAAACATCGCAGATTTAAAAACATTTCATTGAATTGTTCTGTAGTGATATGTGGTCGTCCCCTGCTTACTAATTGAAGGAATGTCCTTAGCTTCTTTGCCTTAAACGAGGAAAGTGAGGCTGTCCATTGAGAGTTACTATCGAAATGAATCGAAACATGCCTAGTTTTTGCATTCCTAAATGCAACCTCAGAATTACATGATGAGGCACACTCCTCTCCAGCAACAAGAGTAGCAAGATCGTGCATCAAATCATGCATTTTGCAGGTTTTATAGTTACCAAAATCATCCTTCTCAACATCTTGAAAGAAAGACCTCCAAAGAAGATCAGTAAAATATTCAACACCAATATCTCCAAGACATTGAATTGGATCTGATGACTTCACATACCCTTGTGCAATCCAAAGTTGTATTAACATTTCTACCCCAATTCTGTAGTCTTTAGGAAACAATTTACAGTAAGCAAAACATTGCTTCAAATGTGAGGGCAGATGACTGTAACTCAACTTCAAAGTGGGTAAAATATCACTTTCTTTCTGATCTATTCTTGAGAGTTCTGTGTTCTTGAAAGACAACCACTCAGACTCTGAATCTTTAAAATATAAGAAGCCCCCCATTGTTTTTATTGCTAGAGGAACCCCGGAACACTTTGCCACAATCTCCTTTGCGATATTTTCATGGCTCAGAGTTAGCACTTGTCCTCGTTTGAATGCTATCTGTCTGAACAATGACCAGGACTCCATATCAGACAAGCCCCTTAATTCATGCACAGCAATCGGGCGCGTCATTTCAGCAACCTTTCTAAGCCGTGTGGTTAGTACTATCTTACTTCCTCTTGCACCACCCACTAACAAATCTTTTAACCGAAACCATTTTTCAGAATCCTCGTTCCATACATCATCCAACACCATTAAATACTTCTTCCCATTAATCTGTTGGTGAAGGCGATCTTTCAACGCTTCCATTTCACTATTTCTACCTTCTGAAGATACAAGTTTTTCAACAATTAATTTTACATCAAAATCATCAGAGATGCAAGCCCATTTTCTTAGCTCAAAATGCATTTTAACTCTCTCGTCATTATATACAAGTTGAGCTAATGTTGTCTTGCCTAATCCTCCAATGCCAACAATTGGAACAACTGACACATTCTCTTCAAAATTGGAGGACAACAAAAGATGTATAATTGCTTCCTTATCGTGTTCTCTCCCAATGACTACTTCAGGGGTAGAGGAGTGTGTTTGCTCCCTGTCCTTAGCTTTAACAATTCTCTCCCCAGAACGCTCCTCCAAGTGAAACCTCCTATTGCCAGCAATCTCTTCTAGTCTATTTCTAATGATCTTGATCTTATGAGACATTTTAAGACCATAAACAAACCGATTTGAGCCTGAAAAGAAACCGCTTACCTTCTTTGCCGTCCTATTGCCAGTCAACATTTGCTTCTGCAAAGCATCTGTTGAGACTTCATCCAGCAAGTCATCTGCATCATAAATTGCTTCTTTCAGCATTGCAAGCCAATCTTTCACTTGAACGCTCTCCATGGACTGCTGCTCTGCATGAAGCAGCACTGCTTTGATGGTAGAAACTGTTCTGTTGAGCTTCTCAAGCTCATCCTTAAAACCCCACCACTGGCTAATCTCCTGGATGGCTTGTGAACCCAATTTTGTGATGATTTCTTGTGCAATACCGAAAAGGACTGCTTCTGCCATTGACAAAAAGAAGTAACAGAAGATGCTGGTTGAGGTGGTTTCAAGGTTTTAGAACAAGGGTAATGTTCTTGTGAAGCTCCTTGAAGTATTGTTGTTACGAAGCTGCTTTGGCTGATAAAATGAAATGAGAACCAAATTAAAATTTTGAATTTAGTAGTAAAAAATTGACATCCAACACAAGAAAAAAAGCATCCCATGTGGGTAAAAGACTGAATTATTATTGTAGGAAAGAAGGTAGCTACATAAACAGAAAAAGATGGCTATCTCTAGCTGTGTATGTATTAGTCAATAGAGGTAATCAAACTTTTGTGGACCTGCATGAGTCATTTTTCATGAAATTTTATTGAAACTTTAGTGTGGTGCCCATTCTAAATGTTTCTTTTTCTGTTGCCAATTTAGTACAAGGCCTGCCAAATTCAGATGGACGGTTGTATTTAATGTTTTGAGTTTTTTTTTTCCTAATTATATATATATTTTTTACATAAATTAGAATTTCTCCTTTGTAAAATTTGATAAACTTAGACTTTGATAACTATATTTTTTAGTACAATTAAATTATATAATTTTTTTAAAAAAATTAATTTTAATGGCCTACTAACAATTAAAATTGATAATTTTTTTAAAAATGTATATAATCTAATTATCAATTTGAAATTTATATTAATCAATAAAATTAGTCATTCTTTCAAAAAAAAAATGTATAGCACTTGATTATAAAAATTTTAAAATTCAAATTTTAATAAATTATTTTGTAGTTTGAAAAACTTTATAATTACGTTATATATATATATATATATATATATATATTATTTATTTGTTAGTCAACCATTAAAATTTATAGGACTTAGTTGTAATAGAAAAAAGTTATAAAATTTAATTGTACTCACTAAAGTTCACTTTGATTTAATTTTACAAAAGAGATGTTCCAATTTGACTAAAAAAAAAAAAAATCCAATGTGAAATAAGGCCAAAATGTGAGGTTGCAATTTGTACATTTGGCCGATTTAATAACTACTTATCAAAATATTAAGGTTGAAATCAGACCCCCCACATTTTACTCTAAATTTACGTTGAACCCCTTTTCCAGTACAATTGAAAGGAAAGGAATAAGAATCAATTTGCTCCCTGAACTTTTCATCCAGGGTCAAATAAACCATTTTGAACTTTTTATGGTCAATTTAACTACTGAACTTCACAATAATGGTCAAATTGCCCTTAAGTAATATAATTAGCTTCTTATTTTTTTTTTTTTGTAAATAGATAAAAAGGCCCCTAAAAAATTACAAATGTCTCCATAATATTTTAAATAATTGAAAAATAAGTCATTATTTTAGTAAAAAATATTTTTAGTAAATTTATAATTATATTTAATTCATTTATAACTTATAAAATTTAAACATCTAATAGTATATTATATAAATATAAATTTAATATTCACCAATAATTTTTAGTAGTGTTGAAATATAAAAATTTTATTCATATATAAATTAATTTTATTTTTTAAAATTGTATTTGACATTTAAATTTATTTATAATTTTAGAAATGCAAAAGTATAATTTCATGTTTACATTGAAACAATATATTAATAGTTTAATATTAAATTAAAAAAAATATAATGATATATTAAAATTAAAATTTAATAATAATAATAATAATAATTATTATTATTATTATTATTATTATTATTATAAATTTTAGTTTTAGAATTTATTAATTTCATAATTTACAATTTTATTCTTATTTTATATATTTTTATTACTTTAATATTACATTATATTATTAAAAGTAAAAATTAATTACTTTATTATATTCCATTGATTTTAATTTTAAAGCTAATAATATATTATATTTTTAATATAATATAATGTAATTTAATTCAAATTTATTTATGCAGCTGCGCTTTTGTGGTGGGATTCAGCTCCTCAATTTTGTTCTCATGCAATTTGTAAATATTATAGCAGAAGATCTGCTTACAGGTTTAGTTTGATCTTTCGATGCATTGTACTTTTGGATTTTCTTGTATAACTTTATTACTTTTTAATTTCTCCTACCACATACAGAATCAACTCATTTCTCGCCAAATAGTGCAGAAATTTTATAATGATGTAGCCTGCCTAATTACACAGCATGTCATGAGAGAAGAAAATAAATGGATTAATACACAAATAAACCCTTCAATTTGCGACATGAGATTAAATATGTGTAAATTGAATTTTTTCAACAAATAAAACTCAATGCTTATATTTTTAATGAAAAATAAGCCCAATTTTGGTATCATAATAAGTGTGACAATCAAACATTTGATAAAAATTAATTTTTTAATCCTAATTTATTTAATGTTAAAAAAAAATAGTATTTATAATAGTTTAACTTTTTAAAACCCTTTGTTTAATATGAAAAGGAAGTAACAAAAGATTGAGTAGAAAACAAACAATTTGATTGATTAATGTGAATTTTTTAAATATTTTAAATTTAATTTACTTTAAAAATATTAATAAAATATTCAGTATAAATTTTTACTATATTTTTATGAAATTTGGATTACACACATAAAGTTTGAGTCAAAATTGAATTTATTTAATATTAAAAGTAGAAACATTAAGTTTAATTTGTTAAAAAAGTTCAATTTAAATTTATTTTATCTGAAAATAAATGTACTGATTTTGTTGCTACATTGGGTTTGTGGGGCTCCTTTGGTTAATTATTCTATTCTTAAAAAAAAAAAAAACGCGGCTTTAACAAATTGGCAAAAATTTATCACTATTGTGATTTTTAGTGCTAATACACCAATTGATACTCATAAGTCCTAGTGGCATAAAAAATTTAAATCTTTCCTATTTTTATAATTTTATTCAAATAGATTAATTTTGATAAAAATATCATGATTTCGTAAATATTTTGCAGTTTTAGGGATCATTATTCGAGCAAAATTAACATGATATTATATAAGATGTCAATTTTTTTTTTAAAATTGCCAAAATTTTACTGGCCTATTGGTGTAAAAATTTGAACATTTGAAAATTTTAGTAATTTTATCCCGGTTTTAAAATTTTTTAAAATATTTTAATTTTGCCAATTAATTACAAATTGTTATTTATTTATTTATTTACAATTAAATATAAGCAATAATAAAAAAAATTAAATTTACTATTTACAAATTGTCAAGTTTATAAATGATTCTTATTATATTAACTTTAAAAATTAATGATATTTTTAATATAAAAAATCATTTAATTTGAAATTTTTAAATATTTCATAGTTATTTATTTGAAATAAATTAAAAATATCTAACCATAAAAAACTAAAAAACTTTATCGGTTTATCCTATATATATATACACACACAAAAATTTATGATTTATTGAAAAAATCATTGATAAATTTTAAAATTTATCATAGACAAAATTATTTTTTAATTATAATATTAGTGCTTTTTACTTAATTTTCACTAAATAATTTTAAATCAAAATATTTTAAAATATAAGAAAATGGGTCAAAATTGTCAAAAATTACAAACGTTTGAATTCTTTTTATACTATGTACCTTTATGAATTTTATAAGATAAAGAATAAATTTGATATATGTGGACACCTTTAGTTTGATCGACCCGCAATAAAAACCCAATGATGAGATAGTACAAGTTTGGAATGCAATGGAAGTCTGAAACCTCTTAGAAATGGACTCGGAAGCCCAAATACCAAATTCAAGCCTAAAACACCAAACTTCTAGGCCTAAAAACCAAATCCAAGACCAAACCATAAGTTAGCCCATGCCTATCACCTTTTAGCCCATTAGGCCCAAACTTGGCCAGGGTAAAGAGGTGATTGCCTTAATAAAGAGATGTTGTCTCTTCACCTTTGCCATCAGTGAGGCAACACCTCATCGAAGAGGCGGCGCCTCTTCACACTCACCAACTGTTGCATTAAATGCCATTAATAGCAGCAGTTAGGGCTGATTGGCCCTGACTTGAGGCATTATTGGATGTTAAAGGAAAGAAAAAAAGAGAGAAAAATAGAGGGAGGGTATGGGGAATGGTAAGGAGAAGGTGAGAGTGGTTTTACTAGGAATTAGGAAAGAAGAAAGGGGAGAGGCTTAAAAGGAAAAGAAGAAAGAGAAAGGGGGGGCCTTTTTTTATCGGACTTTTGGAAAAAGAACAAAGTTGGAGCTAAAAATAGAGAGGAAAACACAGAGAGAAAAAAAAAAGAAAAGAAAAGAGAGGAAGAAAAGGAAGAAAGAAGGGAATTTTTGAACCAAAAGACCTCATTTCTTGAGAGGAAAGAAGGTTCCTTTGCACTCCAAGCACTTAAAGTTGATCAATCAAGCTCTGATGGCTCAATTAGGTGTATCACGCTTCATCCAAATAAGTGAGGCTCCTTATCTTTAACTTTCAAGTTTTTTATTTCATCAAAGCTTTATTTTATTACTTTCTTAGCTTGCTCCTTTAAGTTATATTACTTATATAGGGTCATATGTGAAGCATGATTGCTTAAAATACTAGGTATTGATTGTTAATCTTAGTATATTCATCTTTTTTTTTTTGTTGATTTGCATAAACATTTGAGTTTCTTAGTGTTTTAGAAATGTAGTTCGTCTCTGCCTTTGTTGAATCATAGAGGCATTGCCCTTTCGTTCTGAGGCAATTTGAGATTGCCTCTTGGTCAAAAAGGCGTCGCCGCTTGAACAGAACCTTTATATTTTTTTTTTGTTTTTTATGTCTATTTTTCTGATTTTGTGTGATTTTCATGTTTGCCTTATTATATATTTTGATTTTATGCATGATTAGTATGTTATCTAACTTTGTTGATTATATGAGGATTGTGGTGTTTTTTTTATTGTCTTGTGTTTGTATTTCTCTCCTATGAATGTTATTTATAGATTATTTTGTAAATAATATTCTTGTCTTGTGAGAAGGGATTAACTTGTATTTGTTGCAGGGATTATTTGGTAATGTTTAATTATCAAATAATTATTCCATTAACTAGTTCTTAAGAGGTTTTATTTTTATAATTAATTATTTTGCTTTCAATTTATTTTTGGTTTATATATGGTTTATTTTTCATTTATTTTACATTTTTCCTAGTACAAAATGTTGTAATCCTTAATCCCTTCCTCTATTTATTTAGAATGTATGATTGTAATTTTTATTATTTATTTTATTTATAATGTATGTCGGGTTATAAGCATGAAATAAGACTAATATGTGAACTTGGACTAAAATAAAAAATTAGAAAAGATAGTAATACACGTTAAAATAAGGAAATAATTTAATAATCAAAGGTAATAAAATACGAAACACACATGGAGGCCAACCACAAGGTTGGGTGAGCATTTTAAAAGCCCATACTCAGTTTCTGAACGCGATCTCTGATGACGACTTCTGGGAACCTCCATGGAATCCAATTATTGTACAATGTGTCCTAGATTTTATCCTGGTGGTGACTCCATCTCCATTTTAGCCCCAATCCTATTTTGTATTTCCTAGTGAGCCCTGAGCTCACACAGTGTCGTGGTCGCCAACATTTGGGCATGCGTCTAGCCTCACTGCTTATAGTGGCAACTCCACTGAGGATATAAAAACTAATTCCAAGTGTTTCGTAATTTATCATCTTTGATTATTTTCTTATTTCCTTTGTAAATTTTGCATTCACTACACATTTCCACACAATGAGCACTTCAAGTCCCAAATAAATCGATAATAGTCTTTACTTTACTGCCTATGTTTCACTTAAACCTTGTGGTAGAGTATTTGATTATTGTCACTTATAGCATATACTTATATACGTTGCACGGACCCTTGAGTGAGGAGACGTAATAAAGGTATATAGCTGTGGGAGCTGAAGCTTATTACCCAAGACCCAGCTCATGTAATGACTTAGTAATTTTCATTAGGTTTTTCCCAAATGCATGTGTTTTATATAATATGATGTTTATTTTTTATAAAGCCTAAGCCCACTATTAACAAACCTTGTTAAGATGGGCCTCTCATGCTTATTTTTATCCCATTTTAAATGGATATTGATAAGGTGGGCCGTTGATATTATTCTTGGCTCGTTAAAATTGACTTTGGAATTATTTAAAGAAATTACCACTCATTTTCACCATCTTAAGAGTTATCTTGCATTCATCGATTTTATTATTCCCTATTAATAATTAAAACCTAGAATAACAATCCTAGGATAAAGAACTCACTAGTGAACATGTGTGTGAGAGAAATAAGGGTGAAGATATCATTTAAGAGCCTTTTTATTTTCCTGATACATGTATATATGTTAATTTATTTCTATTAATTTTTAGTAAACATACATCTCATGCATACACACCATGCATCTTTTTGATCCTCAGTGATTACAGATATAGATCTATAGCAGTCTTCTAATTAGAAATGATCTGACACTGGTTGTCTAGTTAGAATTTCTAGAGAAATTAAGATGACATAGTTTAATGCTGAGGCTTTTGGGGATAAGTTAAAAGCAGAGATAGCCGATCAAACCCGAATAATTATAAGAGAAATGATGGCTAAGATGAGGGTACTGGTTATACAAGAACTGGGACTATGGCTCAAATGTAGCTGATGATGAAAGAGAAAGAGATAGATGCTCCGTTAAGTTACTCCAATATGAGTTTAGACAAGGATGATGACCCCCTCCCTTGGAAGTTTAAATTCCCTGATATGAAGAAGTTTACTAGCAAGAGGACCCCCATCTACATTTGAAGCTGTATGTGACCTACATGAAGACAACCGAACTGACAAAGGTACAAATTATAAAGCAATTCCCTTCGTCTCTATAAGGAATGCCCATCAGATGGTACTATGCTTTAAAATCTTATATCCAAACTGACTGGAAAGGATTATATATCTTATTTATCAAGCAGTAAAATCTTAATATACAGATGGAGGCATCCTTGAGAGACCTATAGAATGTGAAACAAAAATTTAATAAACCCTTTGTAAATTATTTGATCAGGTGGAGAGCAAAGATAACACAAATGAAGCACTTTCCCGTATAATCTAATCAGTTGGTAATAACAATAGAAGGGTATGTACTCCCGCTCTCTAAAAAGCTGAGGACTTAGGAACTCAGAATTTTAAGGAGCTGTATAAGTTTGGGTGTAGAAAGAATATAATCTAACAGTAATGTGCATATCAACAATGTCAGACAATCCCAAAGGTTTTCTAACTTAGGAAGACCCTACTCCATATTCTTAGAGAAGCTGATAGAAAATAACCTATTATAACCATTGCCCAAAAGACCTCCTTTCCTAAATGCCAGCCTAAAACTATATTGTAAATACCACTAAAATATTGGACATGACACTGATGGTTTCACTCGCCTGAAACACGAGGTTCAAAATATGATTTATTCAGGCAAAATAACTGACCTTAAAGCAAGAAAACCAAACACCTAAAACAACCCTTTACCCAACTATTGAAATGTCCCAACACCCAATCCAAGAATTCGGATGATCAATACCGGCTTAACAGAGGAATAAGTCATTAATTCATTTGTTAATAACATACCCACACTACCAAAACCATAACCAAAAGACCTGAACTTGAACCATCAGACTACAAAACCCTATGTGAATGTACTTAATATTTAGAGTTCTAATGATGAAAAAGAAGCAGTTGATTTATGGAAGAATAGTGAAGAGAAGATAGCCCAGTCAATTAATAAGTTACATAAGGGAAATGGAGAAATGAAAGATGCTAAGTTAGAAAAGAAAAGGTTGATTTGAAAGAAGAAGTAGAAAAAGATAAAGAAACTGAGGAAGCTACTGAGATAAAAAGAGATGAGAAAACTCTTACCAGTGTTTTGGAATTGCTCATGAACTCCCGAGCCCATCGAGAAGCACTGGTTATGTCTCTTGACCATAAGAAAATTTCTTTAACACATACTTCCTAACAAATGGTGGATTCACTGACAGAGAGCCTTCATGGGGGCCATTGTATTATTGATGATGACTTGCCCTTAGAAGGAAGGGACTATAGCAAAGCCTTATTCATTAAGGCTGAGGTAAAAGGGAAACTAACTTGCTGTGTTATGGTTGATAATGGATCTGCGATTAATGTCTGATCAATGAAGATCCTACCAAAATTGGGACTGAAAGTAGTTGATTTAAAATGATATGATGTGGTGATTAAGGCCTATGATGATAAAAAAAAGGCCAGTTGAGGGAACTTTCAGGGCTTTGGTCAAAACTGGACCTATCAAAGTTTGGGTTAACTTATATGTAATTGATATTCCAGTCACCTTTGCCATTCTTTTGGGGGGAGTGTGTAAACACCCAATTTCAGGATGCAATTGTGCACGTATGCAATGAAAGCCCCTATGATGAAAATCTAATCAAGAGTTAATCTCTGGTGTCGAGTTTCATGATTTAAAGGACTAAATTGCTACATTTTATGGATTTAATTGCAAAATTGGTTTTTAGGGATTTGATTGCAAAAATTGGAAACTTCTTAGGACCTTTTTTTTGTAATTTAAAAAATAAATAAAATAATAAAAATGTGATCGACTGGTATTTAATGCCAAATGACATTGTGTAATGCCGATCAGCATTACGTAATGCCAGTCGGTATTAAGCAATGCCAGTCGGCATTAAGCAATGCCAATCTGCATTATGAACATCGGTTGGCATTCCTAAATGTCATTTTTGCTAAAAATTGATTTTTTACACTGAAAATTAATTTTTTCATTAGTCCAGGACATTACATGTCCTTGCGTGTATAATTCTTTGATTTTTTCAAAACTCTATCACTCATCATTTTATCTGGATTCTGAAAGTTCAAATAAAAAACCCAGACTCCTGAGACTCCTCCTCCTACTCCTAATATTGTGCAACTTCCCTACGTGATTGCAGGGATTAGAGGTTGTTAGGCCAAGCTTTAAAAGCCAAGAGGCAGAGTTTGTAAAAGGGGATGAAAGAAAGAGCTGCAAAAAAACCCTAGTTATTTTCTTTACTGTGCAGAAAGCCACACACCTTAGCTATTCATTTGTTTTCATTTTCAATCCTTTGGGAAATTAGTTCTTTGCTTTTAAAGTCTAGAAAATCAAGAAAAAACAACCGAGTCAATCTCAAAACAGTGATAATTCCAATCTGAGGGGGCATTCAAATAGCATTTTCTTAGCATCCTTTACTCTTTTTTCTGTTCTTTTTTATTTTATTTCGATTTGATTTCTTTTTTTTATTTATTGATTGAGTCGTTACTGATTAAATCTTTTGTTGTTTTTTTATTGGTGTTCTGTGGTGCTCTAGGTGTGAGATTTTGATAGTGGTTACATTGAAGAATTCATGGGATGCCATGGACTAAATTTTGTGAAATCTCTATAGAATTTAGGGTTTATTATTTTTTATGGTATTTTGTTCATTGCTTTTACTGGGTTGTAATTAATTTACTTTAATTTCCTGCATTGTAGTTTGTAATAGCCCCGATAAAGGGAAATTAGTTGAATTTTAATTCTTTGCACTAAAAATTGATTAGTAATCCAGGCTTAATTTGGTAAATTTCAATTAAAATCAATGATGGCAGTAGATTAATTTTAGGGTTGCATGAAATTGAATTAGGGCTTCTTAGAAAAATCACGTAAACATTATTGTTTTGATTTATTTTTGGTATGTTTGTTGTATTGTTTTTTTTTTGTTCTTATGCCTTTTAGGCCCTAAGCCCACGGTAGGATTAACCCATTTTATAAATAGGCTTAAAAATGGATTTTTTGGCTTAATTAATTTTAAAATTAATTTAGGCCCAATTAGATTAATTTAGACTTAGGCCGATTTTTAGTTTAATTAAAATTATTTTAGACTTAGCTTAACCCATTAAAGCATTTTCTTTTTAAATAAATAGATTTAGGATCACATTACCTAATTTAAAATTAAGTAGAATTAAGCCTACTAATTTGTTTCTATTTTTCTTAAATTAATAAGCCCACTTAGCTAATTAAAACAATTAGATTTAGGCTCATTAATTTAATTAAAATGTGTGACCATCTTTAGTGCATTTCACTTATAAATAAAAAATGTAGAATTAGCTGACTTTAATTAATAAACTTAATCTAGTTTAGAAATAGGGATGCAGCCTTTTGTATGCATTTTTACATGTAATTTTATGACTTGTTGCCTTTAGGTTAAATAGATGTTTAATTAGGGTTTAAATAAAATTGCATGTAATTAGAGAATAAGATAGTAATTTATAAAGTGCATTTAAATGAACACAAGACTGAAGGAAGTTAGTATTCTGTTTCCAAAATCTCCTAGTTGTGGTGCTAGCTTTCTTTTAAAGAATCGAGTACCACCAAAATGATTTGTCCCAGTTATTACCCTAGGTAGTGACTCCTCATCTGCATGCCATGTCTTTGTAATAATGGTTAGTGTGTTCTTTAGAGCCTTGAGCTCAAACAGTGTCACAATTGCCAAAATCTTGGAGGCACGCTAAACCCCGTCATCTACAGTGGCGACTCCACTAGGGATAAGAGATACTGATTCTACTTGTGTTCTTTAGAATTATTTTATTCTTGCATTCATTTTGCATGTCCTTATTAACCGATGGCATTGGTTTATGATTCCATAATTCCACTAGCTTCATGGAGTTATAAATTGGTTAACTATCACTCTTAGCTTTAACTCAGTTCAAGAGAGATTACCAGGCTCATCTGACCAGAGTTTGTAACTTAAGTCCTAAAGGGGGGGGGGGTAATCTTCTCTCGAGTTTACAAAGGATGTTGGGCCCCTCTGACCTTGGCTTGTAACTCAAGTCTTAAAGGAGAGCATCTTATTGAGGGAACCTTAACTTTTTTCACCGGACCCTAATCATATATAATGGCTTAGTTACTTCCTTAGGATTTACCCAAATTGCTTGTGTATGTTGCCATGAGGTATTTCTATCTATAAAAGCCCAAGCCCATACTTCAAAGTGCCTATCTAGGCTAATAAAGATTGAGCCAAACCTTATACCTAGAAATACTATTTCCATGCTTTTATTGCTTTAAGAGAGATTTGGCATGCGCATTAGTTCTTGATATCCCCTATTGATATTAGGGCTAAGAAAAAAAATCCTAGGAAAAGAGACTTACCATTGAATATGTGTATGGGAGGAATAAGGTTGGAAGGATGAATGTTGTACACTTGATTGATACTTGCTATTTGCTACTTGTTGCATAGCACGTGCATCATGCATACATGCATTTCATCCATTGCACTAACACTTTGTTTTGCAGCCATCATAGATTCACTTGGGTCTTCTCATATTTAGGGACGAAAAGGTGGTAGACTAAGAAGGACAAATTTAAGTCCTAAAGCCATAGCAAAAGAAATCTTGTATAGATTGGAGAAGAGTGATATCAATTCGCTTTACTTAGAAGCTGAACCAACTACATTTGAACCTATAGAGATAGAACAACAATAAGGAGGGAATTAGACTTGAGAAGATATTAAAGGAGCTTTGATGGATGAAATGAGTGCTATGATGCAAAATGAACTGAGACAAGCATTATATGGATTGATGCAACCTACTACTTTGTCATACCACCACCTGTAATTGAGCAACCACCTGTTGCTACAGCTATCCCACTTACTATAAATGCTCTACTTACTGCCAATAATGCTAGGGGGTAAGTTGTTGTTAGAAACCCGCCTGCTGTTGATGAGATGTTAGAGGATATTGAGAACTATATGGAAGAGAAAGCAAAGAAAGAGTCACTCAAACTGGTGCAAGACCATGAGTCTAAGCAGATGTGAGCATTGACCCATAAGATGTCCAAGATGGAGGAGTTGATTAGGGGACAAGGCATGGGATATTCATTTGACTTCAATGACATGTTGTAAATGGAAGATGATAGGCTGCCTGATAAGTTTAAAATGTCACAGTTGTAAAAATTTGATGGAAGAGGAGAACCAAGGAATCATCTCAGTCAGTACACAACCACTATGAGTACTACTAAAGCATTATTAGTAGTAATCACTAAGTTTTTTATGTTGTCTTTAAAGGGTATGGCTATAAACTGGTATCATAGGCTAGAAAAATCTATTAGGGTTGACTAAAAAGAATTATGTATTGCCTTTTTAAAATAGTATGATTATAATACTAGATTGGAAGTGTCCATCAGAGATTTAGAATTGAAAAAGTAGAAATTGAATGAATCCTTCTCTAATTTTCTTACTAGGTTCATGAACAAAGCAAGACTGATAAAGAATAAGCTGGCTAAGAAAGATCATGTTAGGATGATAGTCCATAATGTATCACCTAATCTAGTCCGGAGATTATAGATGAGGAACCTTAAAACATTCATAGACATGTATGATAATGGTCTACAAGCTAAAGAGATTAAAAATGAAAAGAAGAAAAGCTCTAGAGGCGCCAGAACTTGAAATTACTCAACTGGGGGCACACAATAAGGAAGCATTAGTCGTGCTATGAAGGTGCACGCAGTTCAGTCGCCCAGGAGATTCTCCAACTTCAATCAACCACTCTCAAAAGTCCTAGACCGATTAATCCAGAAAGGCCTACTCTAACCTTTAACCTTTTCCAAACCACTTAACCCAAATGTCCCAAGTTATGACCCTAACAGTTATTGTAAGTTTCATCAAGTAGCTAGTAATTCCACAAATACTTATATCCACCTTAAACACAAAATCCAAAACCTGATAGACTCTAGAAAAATCATAGACCTCGAAAAATCCAATCCACCTCCAAACACTAGAAATAATCCTTTCCCAGACTACAAAAATGTCCTACCACCAGCCACCATGATGATCAACTCGAGAGTTAGCGACGAGAAAGTGCTAAACTCCTTTGAAAACCTAGACCTTACAGATAATAAGGAATCTGCTAATGCCTCTTATAGAGTTAAGGATTTACTGGGATAACCCTCAGGCAAATTCAATTACAAAGTGTTCTTCTTCAAGCCACCCTCTACTGATATTCCCTTTGAATTAATTGTGCCCTGAGGATGGAGTAATGAGTCTAACAATGAGCTAGCAAAAGAAGAAAAAGAATCCAAAACTCTAGAATAACCATGTTGAGGAGTTGAGGATTCACTGGGGTAGCCCTCAGGAAAATTTAATTACAGAGTATTCTATTCAATACTAGCTTCCAGTAACATACCCCTTGAGGAGATTGTGCCTACAGGATGGGGTGATGAGTTCAAAGAGGAGAGTAAAAGGTCCTTAACTCCTAAAAAAAGTATTGAGGAGCTACTTAGTGAGCATCTAAAAAATTTTAACATGGAGGAAAAAGAAATGTAGACATTGGAAGTGTGGAAAAATAGAAAAAGGGATCGGATTATTAGGGTTATAGACATCTAGTATGACTCTAATAAGGAAAGTCCTGTTGGTCTTAATGTATGGAGTAATAACCCCAATGTGAATCATGTCACTAGGAGTGAGAGAAATTACAAGGTAGTAGAAAAGAAAATTGAGAGAGTCACAGAAAGAGAATAAGTAGAGGATGCAAAAACAAAAGGAGAGGAAAAAGAAGACATAATTTTGGAACAGCTAAAGAAGGCTAAGACAAATGTTAGCATTTGGGAGCTACTGATGCATTCAGGTAGTCATAGAAGAGCTCTTGTCAAAGCTCTATCAAACATGAACATTGAAACAATAGCTACACCTGAGGCTATGGTAGCAAAAGTTATGGAAAAGAAACACAGGTGTAAGCACCCAATTTCGAGATGATAAAGTGTGGATGCGACAAAAAACTCTAATGATGAAAATATCATAAATAGGTCTTCAATGCTTAAAGTTTGAAACCTCAAAAGTCTGAATGCATTTTTTGAAGAAAGGGTTTAATATTTTTCAAGGACTAAATTGTAATACCTTTTTCAGGACCTAATTGAAGATTTTAAATTTCTTTAGGGGTCTTTTTATAATTAAATGTTAAAATTTTTTATTACGGATTTGAATTAGAGATTTCCAATCAAAAATCTACAATTCCAATCAGAATTGTAGATTTTCGATCGAAAATCTGCAATTCCAATCGGGTCTCGCACTATTTTTCATTTTTTTTAATTTTTGAAAATATTTTTCCTGAATTTTGATTGGCTAAAAATTTTCTAAAATTTATTTTTTAGATTTTTAGGAAATTAAGTCCTTTTAAAACTGGAACTCTTAAGTATGTAGGATTAGGGTTTTTGGGCTCTTTTCCTATATAACGATAGTTTAAGCTCTCCTTATTGGGGGCTTTCTTGGGGACTATCACTTTTTTTTTTTGCTTAAAAAAGGTTCTCTCCATATTTTTCTTAGAGGTAGTACGTACAATATTTTTTTAGATTTTCTTTGTTTTGGAGCAAAAGCAATAGACTTTTGAAGAGGAGGACATCAAGTTTTGAAGATCCATTAAAAGCAACAACGATTGATAACACTCTGAAAAAGCTAATCAATATTGAATCCATTCAATCATCCCTTCTTCCACCCTTTTCTTTATTTTTTATTTGATTATTTAGTTTGACTTTAATTTTATTTAATTTTAATTTTTACTTTATTTTAGCTCTAATCATTGTTTATTTTTTGTGCTTATATTGGTGATTATGGAGGAAAACACATGATGATCATACTTGGAGAATCAAATCCATAAGAGGTCCATGGAATGTCATGGATAAGATCTTGTAGAGATATAATTTCTAGGATTTTTTATTTTGTTGCTTCATTTTATTTATTTTTTGGGTTTGTATTAATTATTTTATTTATTCTCAATGATCCCCAATAGTGGGAATAGTAAAATTGTGTATGGTTGTTTGTTTATTTTGATTAATTGGTTAGTAAAGTTAGGATTTCAATTGGGTAATAATTAAAATCAATGGAGGAAGTAGATTAATTTAGAATTGCATGTTAATTAAAATTAGGGTTTTAGAAGGAATAATTAATTGGTTGTTTGATCTTTTATTTAATTGTTTTGATATGTTTTATTTATTTTTGAGCTTGTTTATGTATTTTTATATGTTTTGGGCCTTAAGCCCATATTAGATTCTAATCCATTTAAATAAATTTAGGGTTTTTTTAGGTTTGATAATTAGATTCACTTTATTCATAAATTTACTAATTTAATTAAGATTAGGTTTGATTAATTAAAATGCATCATTAGGCCCATAATTAATTAGATTTTAGGTTAGAGATAACTTAGGCCTATTTAGTAAATTAGATATAGGCCAACCTAATTTAATAAAATTAATTAGACATTAGCCCATTTAATTTAAAGCCTTTTTCATAATTTGTAGATTTAATATCACCTTAGAATTAAACATGTAGAATTAGGCCCATTAATTTAAATACTCCATAATTTGTAGATTTAGGCCCATTTTTTGGAATTAAAATAAATAGACTTAGGTCTATTTAATTAAAATTAAAAGGAATTAAGCCCCTTTAGCCTCATTTATTAAAAAATATAGATTTAGCTCAGTTAATTAAAATCAATGTAGATTACACTAACTTAGGGATTGTATTGAATGCATTATTTACTTGTATTTTCATGATTAGTTTGCCTTTGAGTTAATTGCTAGAATAAGGGTTTATATGAACTTGCTTGTAAATGGAGGATAATATAGTAATTCATAAAGTCTAAAAGAATGCAAGACTGAAAGAAGTTGGTATTCCGTATCCAAAATCTCGTGGTTGTGGTGCTAGCTTTCTTTTAGGGAATCGAGTATCACCTTTTTGATTTGTCCTAGTTATTTCCCTAAGTGGTGACTTCTCATCTCCATGCCATGTCTTTGTGATAGTGGTTAGTGTGTTCTCTAGAGCTCTAAGCTCAAATAGTGTCACGGTTGCTAAAACCTTGGACGCGCGCTAAACCCCACCATCTACAGTGGCGACTCCACTCGGGATAAGAGATATTGATTCTACTTGTGTTCTTTAGAATTATTTCATTAATTATTATTTTATTCATGCATTCATTCTATATGTCCCTATTAACCGATGGTGTTGGTTTATGGTTCCATAATTCCACTAGCTTCATGGTATTGTAAATTGGCTAACCATCACTCTTAGCCTTAACTCGGTTCAAGAGAGATTATCAGGCTCATTTGACCAGAGTCTGTAACCCAAGTCCTAAAGGGGGGTAGTCTTCTTTTGAGTTTTCAATGGATGCTGAGCCCCTCTGACCTTAGCTTGTAACTCAAGTCTATAATGGAGGGCATCTTGCTAAGGGAACCTTTACTTTTCACCAGACGCTAACCATATATAATGGCTAAGTTATTTCCCCTAGGATCTACCCAAATTGCTTGTGAATGTTGCCATGAGGTATTTTTATCTATAAAGGCCCAAGCCTATACTTTAAAAGCCCGTTTGGACTAATAAATATTGGGCTAATCTTTTATACCTAGAAATACTATTTCTATGTTTTACTACTTTGAAGATTTGGCATGCGCGTCGGTTCTTGATATCCCTTATTAATATTAAAGGCTAGGACCATAAATCCTAAGAAAAGAGACTCACCATTGAATACGTGTGTAGGAGGAATAAGGTTGGAAGGATGTATATACACTTAACTTGACTTGCTACTTGCTACTTATTGCATAACACGTGCATCATGCATACATGCATACATGCATTACATGCATCATAATAACACTTTCTTTTACAACCATCATAGATTCATTCGGGTTTTCCTCTGTTTGGAAACGGAGTAGTGGTAGATTAGTGAGAACTGATTTAAGTCCAAAATCAACAGCTACAGAGATCCTTCACAGTCTGAAAAAGAGCCCTATTAACTCGCTTTACTTATAAGCTACACTAATTCAAATAGAAGAGATGGAACAATAAAGAGGAAATTGGACCTTAGAAGACATCAAAGGAGCATTGATGGATGACATAAGAGTAATGATGCAAGATGAACTAAAATGAGCTCTGGCTACATTAATGCTACCACCTGCTATTGCACCTTCAGTTGCAACCAATCCACCTATTGTAGGTGCACCACCTGCTGCTATTATGGAAGATCCACCTGTTGGGGGGTAACCATTGAATGTTGTTAGGAACATACCTACTGTCGAAATAAAATTAGAGGATATTGAGAGTTACATGGTTGAAAAGATGAAAAGGGAATCACTTGAGCAAGTTCAAGAGCTAGAATCTAAGTAGATGAAAGCACTAACTCAGAAGATGTCTAAAATGGAGGAATTAATAAGAGGACAAGGCATCAGATACTCATTTGACTTTGATGATATGATGCAATTTGAGGAAGATAAAATACTTGATAAGTTCATACTGCCATAACTGTAGAATTTTGATGGTACCAAAGATCCAATGATCCACCTTAGTATACAACAACTTTAAGCAGCACTAATGCTCCACTAGTAGTAGTCACAAAGTTGTTTGTACTATCCTTGGAGGGAATGGCTGTTAATTGGTATCATGGGTCAAAGAAATCTATTCGAGCGGACTAGGGAGAGTTGTGCACCACTTTCTGAAATAATATGACCATAATACCAAGTTTGAAGTGTCTATCAGGGATCTAGAACTGACCAAGCAAAAGCCTAATGAGTCATTCTTAAATTTTCTAAATAGGTTTATAAATAAGGTAGGGCTAATGAAGAACAAGCTGGCTGAGAAGGATCAGGTTAGGATGATAGTCCGAAATGTGCTACCTATTCTAGTTGAAAGGCTGCAGATGATGAACCCCAAGACATTTGTAGATATTTACGATGATGGGTTACAAGCTGAAGAGATTGAAAATGAGAAGAAAAAGATCATTAGAAGTACTGAAGTGAGAAATTACCCAACTGGGGGCATGCATCAAGGAAATACTAGCCGAGTTGTAGGAGTTCATGCTATCTAACAACCTAGGAGATTCTCAAATTTCAACCAACCCTTATCCAAAGTCCTTGACCTCCTCATCCAAAAAAGCCTCTTTAGACCCTTCACCCCCTTTAGACCACCAAACCAAAACACCCTAGGCTATCACCCAAACAAGCACTATAAATTTTATCAAAACCTCCAACACTCATGGATAATTGCATCTGCCTCAAACATGAAATCCAAAACCTTATAGACTCTATAAAGATCACAGACCCTAAAAACCCAAACACCAAAAATAATCTTTTCCTAAACTATTAAAATGTACCACCCCCAATTACCATGATGATTAACTCAGGAGTAAGTGAGGAGGAAGTGCTAAGCTCCTTTGAGGACCTAGACCTTAAAACCAATGAGAAATCTCCTAATGCCCCTAAAGATGAGGAAGGAACAGAAGACTTATTGGTCAGCCTTCAAGTAAGTCTGACTATAAGGTGTTTTACACTAAACCACCTTCTTTGGACATACCCTTCGAATCGATTATGCCTACAGGATGGGGTGATGAGTTTGATGATGAGAAGTTGTTAGACAAGAAAGAAAATGAAGGAACAGAAAGATGAAGTCATGAAGATAGTCAGCAAGAAGAAGCAAGAATAAATTTTATATTAATCACTTGAAGGACAACCATTATGAGACCCAGCATCCCTGGCATCTAGAATAAGAAATAAATTTTCTTATTGTCCTCTTCGAATAAAATCTTAGTTTCTTTAGAACTTATTTTGTTTTAGTGATCAATGATATAAATTTTGATCATGCTTACTTATGTAATGTACATCTTAATGGTACTATGCATTATGATATTGATCGTATTTACATGTTTGACATAAATTTAATTGAATTATATTTATTCAACATGGGCACAAATGTAAATTCAAAGAACATTCATATATCACATAATGTAACTTCTAAAGATAGGAAATTTGAGAAAAAATAAAAAATTATAAAAAAGAGAAAGAATAAAGAGAGAGAAGAAGAAAAAAAGAATAGTAAGGTAAAAGTTAGAGAGAAAAATTTAGGATTGGCTGATAACAGGAGTTGTATCATGTGATGTAATAAATTTTATCATTTTTGCCCTAATGAATGATTCAAATTGAATTTGAATTTTTTTTTTCAAATATTGCATATTCGTCTATATCATACTGCATAAGTATTTGAATGGAAAGACAATATATAATGAAAGCTAAATCAGAGCTATGAGATCACTATTTTCATTATATTTTTTTTTTGCCACCTTTTTTATAATTTTCCTTGTAAGCTTAGTGTCCCCTTATACCTTGAGAATTTAAGTAGCTCAATAACTAGCATTGCAACCTATACCTTATAACTGTCATCAATTATTGCATTAGCATCAAGCCTCATATTCTGCTCAAGAATTCTTCGAAGTGTAAATCCAGTCGATTTCATCTTCAAAAACTCTCCTCAGTTAGTTTGCCCATTCCTCTACATCTTTAATGCAGGAGACTACAACTAATAAGGTTAGTAAGTCAAAGGATCAACAATAGTAGTGAATGAACTGGGTCTCTTGCACATGAAAATGAAAAAGACTGCTAAAATAGTGTGAATGAATCTAGAATGAAACTGGGGGCAAAATGTAATTCTAGGGGAAAATTATAAAATAATAAGTCAGCATTCAAAGAGCGAAGATGGAACACTGAAGTATAAGAGCCAGTATAAGAGATCTCAAGGTATAAAGAAGCATACAAATACATCAGGTATCATACAACAAAAGCAATAGCAAAAAGAAAAGTTCAATAGTGCATTGGTCAATCACAAGCTCCAATGTTGAGCCATGGACCCACTTGCTAGCATGGTCATCTATCTGACAAACTGTATCAGAGGCTCTAACATCAAAAATACCAACAGTGAGGCATTCAGTGCTGAAACCTACAGGCCATTGATGAGGCACCTTATTCTCACAGTCCAAGTTGTGAACATAGCTCTGTTCCAAACAGAAGACCTATTAGGATCATGCATGTCATGCATAACATGCATACATTTGCATACATTTATTGTGAAATACTTGCTTTTGCATAATAAAGTCCTTGACCCAGATTGTAAAAATACTATGCTATTAACATTCAAAATTAATGCTATAAAAGTGCAGAAAGGTAGTCAAAATGTTCACATCTGAAGGAAAAATGTGAGCTCGATGCTTAATGGGACTTTAGACCTGAAGAGCCCAATAAATCATGGGCCCATCCAATAAAGGAATATCATTGACAATGATACTTGCAAAATCATTATCCTGGTGACCTCAAGAGGCCGGATAGGACGTTCAAGCTCCTTATATTCAACATCCATCTCCATAGTCTCATTTGTAGCATCATTTGGAATATCTTTCCATAGCAGTCAGACTAGTGTAGGGTATGGAATATGGTGATGAGAAGGTCCATCATTTTAGCAATACATTCATTGGCCCTATTAAAAGGAAAGGATGCACTCAAAATCTAAAATGAATGCACTCTGGAAAATTATTTAATCATGAAATAAGATCTCTAACTCATGAACCTTTTTTTTGTAGGAGATATCAAGAAGAGGAATGAAGCCCTCTATAGTATTGCATTAATAGAATGGCAAAAACATAAATGCAGCCTAAGGCAACAACTTCAATGTTGGAGTATTATGACCTTGCGATCAGAGATAAATCTAAAGGGAAGAAAGCAAAAAAAGAATAACATTGCATTTTGAAAAAATTTCTTTACTTTTGAATAGACCATATTAACTTATGGTAGTTTGTGTAGGGAAGAACAAAAGAGAATGAAAAAGGTGAAAGGAATTGATACGTTAACAAGAATGGGAAAGGTTGTAAATGCTAATCATTTATTAGAAGTATCATCTTGCATGGCAAAGACTCATCAAGATAAAGGGAAGTAACATAACTCTGTTTCCTTAGATTTTGTAATAAAGTACCATCTTAATAATAAAATCCATAAATTAAAAGTAAATTTATCCACTTTATGAGATCATATGCAAAAAGCTTATCTCATGACCTTTGATTATAATGTCTCTCTTTAATTAGTCTCATAGAATTCAAATGAGCAGTTAACATTTTTATATTGAGAGTTTATAAACTCTAATCAATCTAATGGGTGCTTTGCACTTAAACAAAGGGAAGATAATGCAAAAACAAAATCTGTGGACTTAAAGCATAAATTGCTTGAATTTTAAAGTATCATTTCAATCTTTCAAATGATAAATGTGCATATAATATACTTTAATGCTCAGAAGTGAGTATGAGTACAAATCCCTTGATGGTATCCATGCTGAGTAATACGAGAAAGGCAGGGGAATATTAAGAGGAGAATAGAAATAAGAGCAAACATAATTTACTCCACTACTCAGAAATGAGTAAGAGTATCAATATGAAACCTCTGGCGGTATCCACACTGAGTAATACAAGAAAGGCAGGGGAATACTAAAAGAGAACCATGCCAAAAATTGCTCTATTTACTTCAATGCTCTATATGAGTATAAGTATCTAAAGGACTTTCCAATGGTATCCATGCTAAGTAATATGAGAAAATGTGGGAGAATACTCGGAAAAGGAAGGAAAGCATAAAAATAACTCAAAGATTGTTTTGATACTCAGAATTTGATATGTTTATGCTCGATTTTCATAAGTTTTGTTTAGCAAATTCTCCTTAAAATTAGGTGTGGAAGTAAGCTGTCCACTTGGTAAAAGATAGGTTCTCAGTATAAGATGGTTAATGATGCCTCTAACCTTTGCAAATGGCAAATAAATGATAGTCATGAAAATTAAAAATAGTGAGATTCATTAAGTGCATGCTATCTCATGAAAAGTGATGAATTTTCTCATAAATTTTCAATATTATAGCGTGCTTTTGTCCATTCATCATGATTGGAAGTAACTTCAATAAGTTTGTAGGAATTACAAATCTAGAAGGAAGTGCACCCAACTTGTAGAGTCAATCAACATAGCAAAATTGAAAGTCAATCAGTAGAGAAATTCTAATAAGTCAACACATCAAAATTTAAAGTCAGTAAGTAGAGAAATTCTAATTAGTCAACATAATAAAATTCAAAGTCAGTCAGTAAAAATTCTAAATCAGTCAACATAAATAATTCAAAGCATTTGATTTAAATAACCAAAGATAAAAATTGTGAGTAGTTATGGATTGTAGCATTAAAATTGAGCAATGTAAGGGTTGCAGCTAATCGTGAGTAGTTATGGACTGTAGCATTATCAAAGGCGAGCAATGAAAGGATCGCAGTCAATTTGTAAGAAATTATGAATTGTAGTATCTAAGGTGAGCAATGAGAGGGTTGTAGTTAATTAAAATTAGTGAGAAATTATGGATTACAGCATCATCAGTGAGCAACAAAAGGGTTGCAGCTAATCGCGAGCAGTTATGGACTGTAGCATCATCAATGAGCAATGAAAGGGTTGCAGCCAATCATAAGCAATTATGGATTGCAGCATCATCAGTGAGCAATGAAAGGGTTACAACTAATCATGAGCAATTATAGATTACAGTGTAATCACATAAGAGAATTCAGACTATACAACTGAGTGTAGTCAGCATTGTACGACCTAGTACAATGTATTTTCAATTAAGATTATACAACCAAGTATAATCAACATCATATGACCAAGTATGATGTATCCTTTCAATCAAGACTATATGACCAAGTGTAGTCAACATTTTATGACCGAGTACAATGTATTTTCAATCAAGATTATACGACCGAGTATAATTAGCATTATATGACCGAGTGTGATGTATCCTTTTAATTAAGACTATACGACTGAGTGTAGTCGACATTGTACGACTGAGTACAATGTATTTTCAATCAATATCATATAACCAAGTATGGTGTATCCTTCCATTTAGACTATACGTCTGAGTATAGTCCACATTGTACGACCGAGTGCAATGTATCCCTTTCATACAAGACTATACGATTGAGTATAGTTAATATCATACGACTAAGTATGATGTGTCCTTATAAGTCAACGTTGTACATCTGAGTATAGCAAGTTCATAAGCAAAAGCTTCATGGAGCACAAGTAAGTATCCTAACTTTCTACTCAAAAATTGTGTGCTTATTTGCTTTGCCACAATTTGTCAAGCAAACAGTGATAAAAAACGGCAACTATAAGCACCCAATTTCGAGATGATAAAGTATGGATGTGACAGAGGACTCTAATGATGAAAATATCATAAATAGGTCTTTAATACTTGAAGTTTGAAACCTCAAAAGTCTAAATGTATTTTTCAAAGAAAGGGTTTAATGTTTTTCAAGGACTAAATTGTAATACCTTTTTCAAGAACTAATTAAAAAATTTAAATTTCTTCAGGGGTGTTTTTGTAATTAAATATTAAAAAAATTATTACGGATCGAAATTAGAGATTTTCAATCAGAAATCGACAATTTCGATCAGAATTGTAGAACTCCGATTGGAAATCTACAATTTCGATTGGTTCCCCGCACTATTTTTCAATTTTTTTTAATTTTTGAAAATATTTTTCCTAAATTTTGATTGGCTAAAAATTTTGTGAAATTTATTTTTTAGATTTTTAGGAAATTAAGTCCTTTTAAAAGTGGAACTCTCAAGTACATAGGATTAGGGTTTTTGGGCTCTTTTCCTATATAAGGATAGTTTAAGCTCTCCTTATGGGGGGTTCTCTTGGGGACTATCTCTTTTTTTTTTCGCTTAAAAAAGGTTCTCTCTATATTTTTCTTGGAGGCAGTACGTACAATATTTTTTTACATTTTCTTTATGTTTAGAGTAAGAGCAATAGACTTTTGAAGAGTAGGACATCAAATTTTGAAGATCCATTAAAAGCAACGGTGATTGATAACACTCTGAGTTAATCAATACTGCATACATTCAATCATCCCTTCTTCTACCCTTTTCTTTATTTTTTATTTGATTATTTAGTTTGATTTTAATTTTATTTAATTTTAACTGTTACTTTATTTGAGCTCTAATCATTGTTTATTTTTTATGTTTATGTTGGTGATTATAAAGGAAAACACATGATGATCATACTTGGAGAATCAAATCCATAAGAGGTCCATGGAATGTCATGGATAAGATCTTGTAGAGATATAGTTTCTAGAATTTTTTATTATTTTTTATTTTATTGCTTCATTTTATTTATATTTTTGGGTATTTATTTTTTTATTCTCAATAGATTATTGTAATAGCCTCAATATTGGAAATAGTGAAATTGTGTATGGTTGTTTGTTTATTTTGATTAATTAGTTAGTAAAGTTAGGATTTCAATTGGATAATTAATTAAAATAAATGGAGAGAGTAGATTAATTTAGAATTGCATGTTAATTAAAATTAAGGTTTAAGAAGGAATAATTAATTGGTTGTTTGATCTTTTATTTAATTGTTTTGATATATTTTATTTATTTTTGAGCTTGTTTATGTATTTTTATGTGTTTTGGGCCTTAAGCTCATATTAGATTCTAATCCATTTAAATAAATTTAGGGTTTTTTTAGGTTTGACAATTAGATTCACTTTATTCATAAATTTACTAATTTAATTAAGATTAGGTTTGATTAATTAAAATGCATCATTAGGCCTATAATTAATTAGATTTTAGGTTAGAGATAACTTAGGCCCATTTAGTAAATTAGACATAGGCCCACCTAATTTAATAAAATTAATTAGACATTAGCCCATTTAATTTAAAGCTTTTTTTTTATAATTTGTAGATTTAAGATCATCTTAGAATTCAAACATGTAGAATTAGGCCCATTAATTTAAATGCTCCATAATTTGTAGATTTGGGCCCATTTTTTAGAATTAAAATAAATATACTTAGTTCCATTTAATTAAAATTAAAATAATTAAGCCCCTTTCGACTCACTTACTAAAAAATGTAAATTTAGCTTATTTAATTAAAATCAATGTAGATTAGACTAATTTAGGGATTGTATTGAATGCATTATTTACTTATATTTTCATGACTAGTTTGCCTTGGAGTTAATTGCTAGAATAAGGGTTTATATGAAATTGCATGTAAATAAAGGATAATATAGTAATTCATAAAGTAATTCTAAAAGAACACAATGCTGAAACAAGTTGGTATTCCGTATCCAAAATCTTGTGGTTGTGGTGCTAGCTTTCTTTTAGGGAATCGAGTACCACCTTTTCAATTTTTCCCAATTATTACTGGGTGGCGACTCCTCATCTTCACGCCATGTCTTTGTGACAGTGGTTAGTGTGTTCTTTAGAGCCTTGAGCTCAAATAGTATCGCAATTGCTAAAATCTTGGATGTGCGTTAAACCCCGTCGTCTACAGTGGTGACTCCACTCGGGAAAAGAGATACTATTTCTACTTGTGTTCTTTAGAATTATTTTATTCTTGCATTCATTCTACATGTCCTTATCAACCAATGGTGTTGGTTTATAGTTCCATGATTCCACTAACTTCATGGGATTGTAAATTTACTAACCATCACTCTTAGCCTTAACTCAGTTCAAGAGAGATTACCAGCCTCATCTGACTAGAGTCTGTAACCTAAGTCATAAAGGGGGTAGTCTTCTCTTGAGTTTGCAAAGATGACTTTCCTTTACCCCATATTGATGTCATAATGGATAGTGTGGTGTCAAGTGCAATGTATTATTTCATGGATGGGTTCTTTGGGTATGATTAGATAATGATGGCAATTATTGATAAGATCAAGGCAACTTTCATTATGGAATGAGGGACCTATTATTATAAGGTTATGCCTTTTAGGTTGAAAAATGCAGGTGCAATATACCAAAGGGCAGCTACCGCTCTTTTCTACAACATGATGTATAAGGAAGTTGAGGTGTATGTAGATGACATGATGGTCAAGTCAAGAACAAGAGAGGGACACTTTGAAACACTGGACAAGTTCTTGGTGCACATTGAGAGGTATAATCTAAGACTTAACCCGAAGAAATGCATTTTTGAAGTTACTTCAGGGAAGATGCTAGGGCATATAGTTAGTATTAGAGGAATTGAGATAGATCCAAATAAAGTAAAAGCTATTTAGGAAATGCTAGCACCAAAGAAAGAGAAAGAAGTGAGAGGGTTTATTAGCAGGTTACAATATATTAGCAGGTTCATAGCAAAGCTTATTAATATTTATGACCCAATCTTCAAGATATTGAGAAAAGATCAACTTGTAGACTGGAACGATGATTGTCAGAAGGCCTTTGATAA
The DNA here is from genome assembly GCA_947683625.1 of Mallotus nudiflorus. Classification (NCBI taxonomy): domain Eukaryota; kingdom Viridiplantae; phylum Streptophyta; class Magnoliopsida; order Malpighiales; family Euphorbiaceae; genus Mallotus; species Mallotus nudiflorus. Next base: position 490,022 of record CANTUR010000556.1, read on the forward strand.
GATAAAAGAATATCTCACAAATCCACCTATACTGAGAACACCGAGGTAAGGTAAACCGTTGATCCTGTATTTAGCTCTAAAGGAAAAGGCAATGAGGACAATGTTAGCTTAACAAGGACTGAATGGGATAGAGCACGCAGTGTACTACCTCAGTAAAAAGTTCTTGCCATATGAAGAAAGTATGATTTGGTGGAAAAGACACGTTTAATAATGATCTGCGCAACAAGAAAACTAAGGCATTACTTTTAGGCTTATAAGGTTTAGGATATTTTAAAGACAGATCCCTTAAGATACTTACTGTAGACACTTTCTTTAACTAGAAGGATGCTTGTATGGCTCGTACTCCTAATTGAATTTGATATAGAGTACATTACCATGAAGGTTATCAAAGGAAGGGCAATAGCAGAATTCCTAGCACAAAATGTAGTAGAAGGTAATGAACCGTGGAACCTAGAATTTCCATATGGGAATCTAGAAATTGTAGAGCATCGAGAATGGAAGCTTTATTTTGATGGGGACATAAACAACAAAAGAGTTGGATTAGGAGTGATCCTTGTTACGCTAGAAGGAGAAACCATACCAATGGCCAAGAAACTAGATTTCAAAAGTAACCAATAATTTGGCTGAGTATGAGGCATACATTCATGGAGTAGAAGTAGTAATGGTAGCTGGAGCAAAGGAGTTATTTGAATATGGGGATTTGATGTTGGTTATTAGTCAAGCTAACGAAGAATAGGAAGTAAAGGAGGAAAAGCTGAAACCTTACGTCTCCTATTTAAGGACTTTAATAAAGAACTTCACCAAATGTCTTTTTATCCATTTATTAAGAGATGATAATCAAATGGTAGATGCTTTAGCAATGCTCTCTTCAATGTGGGACAGTATAACTAGATTGATTATGAAGCCGTTAGTGATCATGAAATCAAGAGCTCTATATGATGGGGGTGAGCATATTATAATAATTCAATAAGGCCAACAACATTGAATGGACATAAGTATATGGTTGTGGCAATTTATTACTTCTCTAGATGGGTAGAGGTTGAATCATTTAAAACTCTAAAGGCAAAGCAGATGGCTCAGTTTATTGAGAAAAATCTTACTTACAGATATAAGGTTCTATATCATATTATGACGGACAATGGGGTTCAGTTTTAAGCAGAGACGATGAAGTTGTTGCAGAAATATAGGATCGAGCATCATAAGTCTTCACTGTATCGGCCTCAAGCTAATGGAGCAGTGGAAGCAGCAAATAAGAATATCAAGAAAATCCTCTCTAAGATGGTCAAAACTTATAAAGATTGGTTTGAGTACCTTTCCTTTGCCTTGTGGGGATTTAGAACTACAGTCAGAACTACTATAGGCCAAACTCTGTTCTCCTTAGTGTATGGCTGTGAAGCAGTTTTGCCTATAAAAACTGATATCAAGTCTCTAAGAGTGGTTATGGAGGCCAAAATGCCTGAGAGTGAATGAGCACAAAAGAGATATGATCATCTGGTATCTCTAGATGAGAAGAGGATGAATGCTTTGTTTTATACTCAAATATATCAGAGGAGGATAGCAAGGTCGTTCAACAAGAAATTAAGGCCAGGGAAAATAAGAGCTGGGGACATGGTGTTAAAACATTCTAAAGCAACTGTGTTCGATTCGAGAGGAAAATTCAGTCCGAATTAGGAAGGACCGTACTTAATCAAGTTAGTTATACCAAAAGGAGATGCCAAGATATATGATCTTGAAGGGAATGAGTTCATAGAATCTGTTAATCTAGATCACCTCAAGAAATACTACCTGTAAAAATAAATAAAAGTAGTATAAAGAAAATAAAGTTTGTTGACTAAAAAACCTGAAAAGGATAGTCAGGTAAAAATTAGAACATTCCTGTTATTCAGAAAACCCGTAAAGGGTTGGCAGGTAAAAATTAGGGAATAAATAAAATAAAAAGGTCCCACTTATTAGAAAACCCGCAAAGGGGTAGTCAGGCAAAAGTTAGGGAAATAAAATGTGAACAAAAAATATTCAGTTAGAAAATCCAAAAGGACTAGCTGATAACAAGAGTTATTTCATGTGATATACTAAACGTACTTATTTTGGCCCTAATTAATGAATCTTATTGAAATTGAATTTTATTATAACAGTGCATGTTCTATCTTATTTATGATGCATAAGTACTAGAAAGGAAAATAAAACGTAAAAGCTTAAAATAAGCTCTATTAGACCATTTTGCTTTAGTGGTGCCTTTGTTTCTTCCTTTTTCGAGATTCATCATGAAAAGCTTGATTCCTCTTGTATCTAGAAAATTTGGGTGGCTCTATAGCTTGTATCACAACATAAGTCTTATAGTTATCATCAGTAGCTTTATCAACATTCAAGCATATATTGCACTCAAGGGTTTTGCGAGACCATAAGTCCCTGACCTTATAAAAAAAAAGAGGGAGAGCCCGTTAAGTTAAAAATCTAAAAGGGTAGCTTAGGCAAAAGTTAGGGTAAGTTTGCTAAGTTGAAAACCTAAAAGGGCGACCTAGGTAAAAGTTAAGGCAAATAAAAGAGAAAGAAAACAATAAAGGATCTTATGTGCTCAAGGAATATGGATAAGATGAGGTGATGAAATCTAAAAGAGCATTACCCATTGTTAGAAGGATTTTAATGAAAGAATTTTACCCAAAAGCAGCTACCAGTTCAAGTGATACATAACAGTACTCAGAATAGTGTAGAATCCAAAAAGTAATAAGTACTACGAAAATAGTTAGATATAAGTATATTGAGAATCAGAAATAAAATAGTCCTAATCAGTCATCATGAGCTCTTGAATTGGGCCAAGGCCTCCATCCTCTAGTTAGATAATCTTGTTGATAAGTATTTGAATGCCTAGCAAATAAAGTCCAAGCACTATGAGGATCAATGCCCAAGTCTGCAAGCTGCCGGCGAAACATCTCATTCTCTTACTCCAAACCACTAGACTAACTCTGCACATATGGGAAATGCCATATCATGTGCATTTCATGCATACCATGTATACACTTTGCATTTTTCACTGTATATACTTACTCGTTAACTATTTATGATCTGCATAGTAAATAACCTTTGAGACGAGGCAAGACTGTGTAAATACTCTGTCGGTGACCGAAGAACCTATGTTGTAAAATCTTCTATTAACATCCATGTTAGGTGTATAGATCATGCAGGAAATAAGTCAGATAAACTCATATGAAAAGTATATGTCAGAGAAAAGGTAGGAAGCTGAGCATCGCTAAAGTGCATATACTGGTCAATCAGAGTCTGAACAGTAGGAGCCTAATAAAGCATGGACCTGTCTAGAAGAAAGACATCACCAAGGATAGCACGAATAAGAAACCCCTCATGTCTATTCCCAACATGCTTAGTATAGTGTGTATGACTAGGTCTGGGCTCAAATCTCTTAGTATCAGGAGCAATCTCAGTTTGTCTCTTCTCCCATCACCTCGGTGGCATGGGAACCAATCTTCTCAAACTATGAGAAAGAATGATTAACTTATGGGTTCTAAAAGAATAAGAGAAATGATAAGAAGTTACCTCAGCCTGGTCAGTAGGAACCTGCTCTAAGAGTTTCGCATGGATAAATTGTCGATAATGGCGAGATCGCTCAAGGAAAATCATGGCGTCATATCCCTATAACATCTCTTAACTCTGAATCCATTAGATGAGAACTGTATAACATTGAGAGAGGAACATCAGAGGGAATACAATGTGAGGAAGGTCCAGAATGCCACCGATACACTTGCTCTCCCAAATACCACATCCGGCATCCATAACCAGGGAGTAGAATCCTCATGTTCTCAAGTCGTACTGTAACAATTATGAAATCATACCTCTGGATATCATTTGCTCCCTCTAGCCAATTAGATTTAATATGCAAAATCATGTTATTAAGCTTAATTTGCATTAAATAATGAAATACTAATGATTCTATTTTCCTACCAGGTACCACTTGACAGTTTTTAGCTAATCACGATAAGTCTGTAGAGTGTTCCTGATGCTAGACAGATGGGAAGAACCCCATCTTTACATCAGAGGGAGACTCATGTTGGAGCTGATAGCATAAAAGCCTCGGATCAACCTTGTCACGACCCAAAACAGGGGCCATGACCGGCGCTAGGGAATGAGAATTCTTTCAAATTCGGAACCCGTAGCAAGCCTTAAAATAAAATAAAACAAGCAATAATAATAATATAATTAAAATAATCTGTAGCGAAAATACAATCATAAATATTACAAAATAATAATCCACCACGGGATTTAAATCAACAACTCAAACTCATATATATAAACAAATCTTTAATACAAATCTAGTTCAAATATAATACAACACCTTTTTAACAATTTTACAACTACTGTAGTGTCTAGATTAATAAAAAATAAAACTCAAGTGAGCAGTTTACATAATGAAGCCAGTGCGGAAGAAATCTGGCGTACAGGCCTGCTATTGAGGTCTGATGAAGATGACTCTCCTGAAAAAAAGTCAACGGAGGGGAGTCAGACCTCACTGAGTGAATTACTATAATATATATACATGCATACTAAATGTCGATGCACACAGCCAAAAGTATATATAATATGTATGTATACAAGCAAATACACACAGATGCAATAAAAATCATTTTATATATTTTTATTGAAAATCACAGTTTATGAAGGATCAAATAGAACCCTAGAAAATCGCAACCTCAAAACAATGTTAGACAACACTCTAGCAAAACAGGCTCATTTATTCCAATATATTCACTTATTCCATTTGGACAGTAGACTGGCCCTGAGACATTAAGTCAACCGAGCTCCAACAGTCTGACTGTCAGTGTGATTGGCCCCGAGACATTTGGTCAACCGAGCTCCAGCAATCACACTCCCAAATCCTTTCTCACATATCAAATAATCAAATCCAATCAATATCTTCAAATAGGTTAGTAATATAGCCTAAATACTATCGGCGTACCGATACGTACTCGGTCCTAGTGCTGCCCACTAGGTAGCACGTTCTATCGATATCCTCCATTGAAATATAAAACATACATTCATAAAAATAAATGATGCATGAATTTAAATATAATAGCAACAATAACCATATATATACTAGAAATATACCAAAAGTAAATTAGGTATATTTCGAGTATGTACACGTCAAATAAATCCAATTAAATTACAAAATAAACTAGAAATGTATTTGAAAACATTTTAAACATAATTCGTTAATAAAACATGCATATAGTTTAAAATATATCAAAAATAAACCAAAAGTGAACTAAAATAAACTCAAGTACTAATTAATACCATTATGCATTTTTAGTCAAAATAAAACATAGATTTCTAAAATCATGCACCCTAGAGCATATATATATAGAATAGTAACTCACAATTATTGCGCTCCTCGAGATGGGTCCGATGGGCCTGGTCCACGAGGCCTCGATCTCGGCGTAACTAAACAAACAAAAATGACGTGAATCAGAACAAATCTAATAGAAGTTCTAAAGACTCGATCTAGAATACTAGAGATATAATTAAAATGGGAATTCGACCGAATATCACGTTTTACGAGAATTCTACTAAAAATTCAACAGAACCTCCCCTGTAAAACGGACATCTCTCTGCTCAAAGAGTAGAGCCGATCCTGCAAAGAAACACACTTCAAGAATAAACACAAAATTACAACCACAATCCCTCGGTCGGGCCCCAAACTACAAATCACCGACCGAGGTCTACAATTCACGGAATATTTACAAAATGCCAAAAATACCCTTATATACCAAAAATACATTTTATAAGTAGAAATTACGTAATTAACCCTAAAACACAGTAAAAACCGATAAAAACTCATTTTATTAGAAAAATCGTATATTATATATATAATTGAAAATAATTTATGAAAAATAGTTTTAATTAGTTAAAAATACTAAATAATTTGTAGAAATCATTTTTATGCCCTAATTAACTATTAAAACCGATTTAATTACATTTTTAGCCAATTTAATGTAAAATTACCAAAATACCCCTATATATATAAATATACTAAAATAAATCCCAAAAATTCACCAAAAATAATATAATTGCACAAAAATTAATTTTATCAACATATATTTCAATAATATCAATAAATATACTCAATTAACCAATTAATTTCAATTAAACACATAATTAACCTAATTTTCCAAAATTACATAAACTAAATAAATTCAAAATAAATACATAAAAATTCACAAAAATTCCAAATAAATTTCTATAATTCATTTCAACACCTATATTTATCATAAAACACAATTTCATAATTTAATTAATTAATTTTCAAAAATTAGAAAATAATAATAAAATAATCAAAAATATCCAAAAATCAAAATAAATTCCAAAAATTCTACAAAAATTCACACATAAATATTAAGCTAAGGGGAGCAACATTTGTTAAGGAATTTTTCATGAATCACAAAGAAAAGCTTAAAAAAAATTCAAAAATTCAATATGGCCGAAATTGATAAATAGAGAAACAGAAAAATTGAGGGAGTTAGAGCTCAACTGAAGCTTGAATCAAGATCACTGAAGCTTGAGGAGCTCAAGGACACCGAAAATGCAAAGAATGATGGCCAGAGGAGGAAGAAGGGTGTGAAGCTTGAGTTTCGGCAACTCAAGCTATTTCTGGCCAAACTCGATAGGAAAGGGAGCTGTTGGCGGTGGGGAATGGCTGAGGACGAAGGTGGCACGTTAAGAGGCACTCTGAACGACGGTGAACGAAAGTTACAGGGGTGAGGGTGACGTTGGCGTCGGGTGAGAGAAGGAAAGGGACAATGACACGTTTTGTAAATTTAACAAACTTTTAATTTTGTATATATATATATATATAATACACATTTAATTATCATTAAACTATATAATATAGTATAATTTAATGAAAATAAACCCTAATTTAATTTAAATACGTATACATGCATGTATATGTATATATTTCAATACGACCCTTAAAAATCATGCATGAACTCATGAAATTTCATAAATCTATTTAAAATAATTAATATTAAATAATTTACGTGTCAATTTCCCCGAAAATAAAATTCTCGGGAAAATTTTATGTAAAGTACTTAAAATAATATAAATAATAAAATTAGTTTGAATTAAATAATAAACTCATAAAATATCAAAGATATATACAAAAATTATTAACACTGCATATCCCGATGCAGTATAAAAATATTTAAAAACACGGGATATTACAAACCTGATCTTTATACTCCAAATCTGAAAAAGAAAAAATATAAATCAGTAAAAGAAGAAGAAGAAGAAGAAGAAGAATATACATGCAGAATACACCAAAAGCCACACATTATGATAGCACCTCTATAGATGATATCCAGTCCGTAGTAAAGATAGGCTAATGCAGCATATCCCCAATCAAGGGTAGCAACTTGATCTAAGTCATGAAGTGGGCCGAGTAAAGCAATGCTGACCTTGTGATCAGTCTCATAGAAAAGAGTTGTGCATAGCAGTATGAGAAGGAGACACCTCACCTTCTGAGTAATCTGACGGAGAGTAGTAGTGGGTAGACATCTGAATCCCTTAACTAACAATGAAAGAAGAACATTCTTCCAATTCTTCCACGATGGAATGAACTCAATCAAATCTCACACATACTGACTTTGTGCAAGCTTAGGGAGATTGAGTAGCTAATTTCGAAGGAAATGGGAGTCCCTCTGAAAGTTATCCTGGTGATTACTTTAAAAACTCATAGGCGAAATAGTCAACTCGCTTACACGAGTATGGAATGTGTGGGTGGTGTCCATCCACCACTCAATTAGTGCGAATAAAGAATGGTGGTTGGACCTCCCTCGAGCTGTTAGGAGCTTAGCAATAAATTGTCTAAACTTGGAGGCCCATACTAGCTGCGCCATATTCTTCGACAGCCCGTGAAATAATTCACGAGTTGTGTAAAAATAGCTTGTGAATTTCATCTGTTGCTGGAAGAATTTTAAGGAAAAATAAATAAAAAAATAAAAAAATAATTTTGGATTGACAAAGTATAATGCCGATTGGCATTGTAAATTGGCTTTTACGATGCCAATCAGCATTGCACAAATACCAATTGATTTTTAGACTTTTGACTTGGATTTTTAGACGTTCGGTCAGCCATTTAATTAAAATCCTATGTTCCTGAGTTAAATTTAAATTTTTCATGCATTTTTTGAGTGATTATTAATTTAATTTTAACAATATACACACTAGTTGGCATTCAAAAACTAAATCTAATTACTAACTATATGAATAAATTATTGCATAAATAAATAGAAATGAGGAAGTGTTACCTCATTGCCTATATTTGTGCCCCTATGAAGGTGAAGGCGAGTCAAAGGAAGTGCAGTAGAACCCTCTCAAAGTCTAAGGTTGTTTTGAGGAAAATAGAGAGGCACAATTGCTAGGTGAGTTGGAATCTTTGCTCCTCTGTGTAGCCTGTGTTGTGGGTCAGCCATAGGATCTCAGGGATCATGAATCGAACTTTGGATGAGCAAGAAATCAAAAGAAGAAAATCAAAGAAGAAAAAAAAAAGAAGAAATGGAGAGGGAAATGAAAGAATAGCATCGAAAAAATGAGGGAAGCTTGTTATAAATGGAAAATATCCATTTTGGTCCCTTGACTATGCATGCATTCAAAATCAAGTTTTTCTTTGCAATTTCATCCATAATTGCATCTTGATTAGGATTTAATTCCTATTTAATTCATTTAACTCATGTCATCAATTAATGAATTATCATTAATTGTGTCTGTATTAAAATTCTGGATCCTCTGTCAAGTGCAGAATACATAATATAATTACAAAATTCAATTTTTTGCATTTTACATGCATCATCATTTTTTGTTAAGGATTTTTAAATATGTTTTGTTATATGCTACATAGTAGTTATAACAGAAATTTTAGATTATTTCATTATGCACTGCCTAGTAGTCATAATATGAATTTTAAATTCAATATGTTATATACTACAAAGTAGTTATAACATGAATTTTCAAAACTTTTGATCTACCAGATGCTACACAGTAGTTATGGTATTATTGCTAGATGTTCCACAAGAACGATAGCACATTTCTCAAATCATAAATTGCTAAATGTCCCACAAGGAATATAGCGAGAATCATTATATTTATTTCATTAAATGTCTCACAGAGAATATAACGAAACCCATTATCACTAGATGTCCCAAAGGGAATATAGTGCAGTTTGCCAGACACTACACAGTAGTTACGGTATTATTACTAGATGTTCCATAAGAGCTATAACATGTTCTCAAATCATTAAATGCTAAACGTTCCACAGGAAATATAGTGAAACACATTTGCATATATCTCATTAGACATCCCAAAGGGAATATAGTGTAGTTTTCCAGACATTACACAGTAGTTACAGTATCATTGCTAAATGTTCCACAGGACCTATAACATATTTTCAAATCATGAGTTGTTAGACGTCCAATGAGGAATATAGCAAAATGCATAAGTTTCAGTAGATGTTCCATAGGAAATATAGTAAAACATATTAAACATAGCATCTTGCTTAAAATTGCTCAGCAATTTAAGCATCAACACGATAATTAGAATACAATAAAGTACCCTAATTCTTTCTTTAGAAATTGTGTGGTACTATTGCTCTATCGCAATTTGTTAACCAAATAGCGATAAATGGGGGGCAACTGTAAGCACCCAATTTTGGGATGCAATTGTGCACACGTGTAACAAAAGCCCCTATGATGAAAATCTAATCGAGAATTCATCTTTGGTGTCAAGTTTCACAATTTAAAGGACTAAATTGTTGCATTTTGTGGATTTAATTGCAAAATTAGTTTTTAGGGATTTGATTACAAAAATTAGAAACTTCTGATGACCTTTTTTTTGTAATTTAAAATAATAATAATAATAATAAAAATGTGATCGACCGACATTTAATGCCAACCGACATTGTGTAATGTCGATTGGCATTATGTAATGCCAATTGACATTAAGTAATGCTAATCGGCATTACGAACGTTGGTTGGCATTCTTGAATGCCCATTTTCGCTAAAAATTGATTTTTTATGCTGAAAATTAATTTTTTCATCATTTTTTTTATTTTTTTTTCATTTTTCCAGGACACCACGTGTCCTTGCGTGTGTGAGTGTTTTATTTTTTCAAAACTCTATCACTCATCTTTTTTTCTGGATTTCGAAAGTTAAAAAAAACCCAGACTCTGGAGACTCCTCCTCCCACTCCCAATATCGCGCAACTTCCTTACATGATCATAGGGGTTGGAGGTTGCTAGACCAGACTTAAAAAGCCGAGAGGCAGAGTCTGTGAAAGGGGACTAAAGAAAGAGTTGCAAAAAAACCTTAGTTATTTTTTTTACTGTGTCGAAAGCTACACACCTTAGTTATTCATTTGTTTTCATTTTTAAACCTTCAGGAAATTAGTTCTTTGCTTTTAAAGTCCAAAAAATAAAGAAAAAACAATAGAGTCAATATAAAAATGATGACAATCCTAATCTGATGGGCATTCAAATAGCATTTGCACAACATCCCCTACTCTTTTTTCTGTTCTTTTTTTATTTTATTTTGATTTGATTACTTTGTTTTATTTATTGATTGAGTTGTTATTAATTAAATCTTTTATTATTTTATTATTTTTTATTGGTGTTCTGCAGTGCTCTTGACGTGAGGTTAGTGATGTGAGATTTTGGCAGTGGCTACATTGAAGAATCCATGGGATGCCATGGACTAAATTTTATGAAATCCCCATAGAATTTAGGGTTTATTATTTTCTACAGTATTTTGTTCATTGCTTTTACTAGGTTGTAATTAATTTGCTTTAATTTCATGCACTATAGTTTGTAATAGCCTCGATAGAGGGAAATTAGTTGAATTTTAATTCTTTGCACTAAAACTTGATTAGTAATCCAGGCTCAATTTTACAAATTTCAATTAAATCAATGATGACAGTAGATTAATTTTAGGGTTGCATGAAATTGAACTAGGGTTTCCTAGAAAAATCACGTAATATTTGTTGTTTTGATTTATGTTTGTTATGTTTGTTAAATTGGGTTTTTCTCCCAAGCCCACGGTAGGATCAACCCATTTTATAAATAGGCTTAAAAATGGATTTTTAGGCTTAATTAATTTTAAAATTAATTTAGGCCCAATTAGATTATTTTAGACTTAGGCCTATTTTTAGTTTAATTAAAATTAATTTAAACTTAGATCAGCCAATTAAAGAATTTTATTTTTAAATAAATAGATTTAGGATCACATCACCTAATTTAAAATTAAGTAGAATTAAGCCCACTAATTTATTTCTATTTTTCTTAAAATTAATAAGCCCAATTAGTTAATTAAAACAATTAGATTTAGGCTCATTAATTCAGTTAAAATATAGGACCACCTTTAGTCCATTTCACTTGTAAAATAAAAAATGTAGAATTAGTTGACTTTAATTAATGAAATTAATCTAGTTTATACATAGGGACGTTGCCTTTTGTATGCATTTTTACATGTAATTTTATGACTTGTTGCCTTGGGTTAAATGAATTTTTAATTAGGGTTGAAACAAAATTGCATATAATTAGAGAATAAGATAGTAATTTATAAAGTGCTTCTAAATGAACACAAGACTGAAAGAAGTTAGTATTCCTTTTCTAGAATCTCCTAGTTATGGTACTAGCTTTCTTTTAGAGAATCAAGTACCACCAAAATGATTTGTCCCAGTTATTACCTTGGGTGGCGACTCCTCATCTCCACGCCATATCTTTGTGACAATGGTTAGTGTGTTCTCTAGGGTCCTGAGCTCAAACATTGTCACGGTTGCTAAAATCTTAGACGCTTGCTGAACTCCTCCATCTACAGAGTGCCTTTTACTATTCATCAAAATATTAAATTTCCAAATGAGGGAAGAGTTGTTGCTATAACAGTAAAAACTGAGGCCGTTGCTGCTGCTTTGAAGCTAACTCCCACTGAAATCCTGGTCAGTCTGAGTTTTAAGGTTTGCATAATCTATGAAGATAAGCTAAATCCAAAAATTATGAGTATAATGAAGAGCATGCAATTTATGCCGAGAATAGGATTGGGGAAAAATCAGCAGGGCCTGCCTAAGTTTATTGAACTTAAAGTGCCAGTTCTGAAGCATGGTGTATGATATCCTGCAGAGCATGAGTCCAAGGAAGAGAGTGAAGCTAAGAAAAGCCTAGGAAGAATAGAGCAAGAGCTAAGATGATGAAGAAGATGCTTTGGGAAACCTTTGTGGAGGAAAGTGCTAATTATCCCTATCAGGGAGCTCTTGAGCCTTTAATGATTGCCAAAAAGTTGGTCCCTAGGTTTGAAATCTTCATTGAACATGTGAATAGGATCAAAGAGTCTGTTATGAAGGAGTTGATAGTGGAAGAATTGGTGCTTACTCCAGAATTAGAGGAGGACATTCCTAAGATGGAGTAGAAGGATATTGTTGACCAGGAAGAGCAATTCAACTTTGAACCTTTTGTTATTAATTATATTATAGATGTTTTATATGATGGCATTGATGTTTCTCTTTCTAGTTTATTTGAAGCTAATGATACTTTTATTTCCAAAGTTAATATGATAAGGTTTGATTATGGTTACTTATGCAATTTTTTCCTAAAAGTAATTCTATGTGTAATGATCATTTCACGCATATGTTTGACATTAATTTAGTGCAAACTGAATAATTTAATCTAGGCATATATGATAACCCTAAGAATATACTTATTACTTTAGGGTTCCCCGAAGTGTATATCTCAGGAAGTGTCTAGTCGAGAGGGAATCCTTGAAGTGCATTCTCCTCTACTCAGTGAAGATTGGGCCATGCTCAAGATTCATGATAAAATTACAATGAGTAACTGATCAGGCCATGCTTGAGGAACACGATTACATTTCATCTCTTTCTATTGGGTAAAGATTAGGCCATGCTCGGGATTCACGCTAAAATTATAATGAGTAATTAATTGGGCCATGCTCAAGGAACATGAGTATGTTTCATCTCTTTCCACTAAATGAAGATTGAGCTATGCTCAAGATTCAGGATGAAATTATAATGAGTAACTAATCAAGTCATGCTCAAGAAACACAGTTACGTTTCATCTCTTTTTACTGCGTAAAGATTAGGCCATGCTTGGGATTCATGCTAAAATTATAATGAGTAACTAATTCGGCTATGCTCGAGGAACATGGTTACATTTCATCTCTTTCTAGTGAGTAAAGCTTGGGCCATGCTCGGGATTCACGCTAAAACTATAATGAGTAACTGATCGGGCCATGCTCGAGGAACACAGTTACATTTCATCTCTTTCTATTGAGTAAAGATTGGGCTATACTCGGGATTCATGATAAAATTATAATGAGTAGCTGGTCGAGTTAGCTTAACCCGAGGATCACGACTACATTTCTTTTCTGTCTCTACTGAGTGAAGATTGGGCCATGTTCGACATTCACGATAAATTTATAATGAGTGGCTGATCGGGTAAGGAAAACTCTAGGATCATGGTCATATTTAAGAATTAAAGTTTGACCTTTTTGGGTTTGAATTCCTAAGATTGATAGCTTGAGTGAAGCTTGAAGGTCAAATACATCATTCTTATCTTTTATCTATTTTGTGTGCATGTTGCTTTTTTGAAAAATTATTTTTAGAAAATTTAATTTTTTTTAAAAAACCAAGGGGGCAAACTATGGACACCTTAAGTTTGACCGATTCATAATGAAAGCCCAATGATGAGAAAGTACAAGTTTGGAATGCAATGGAAGCTTGAAACCTTTTAGAAATGAACTCGGAAGCCTAAATATCAAATCCAAGCCCAAAACACTAAGCCTTTAAGCCTAAAAACCAAATCCAAGCCCAAAACACCAAACCTCTAAGCCTAAAACCAAATCTAACCCTAAAACCATAAGTTAACCTAAGTCCATCACCTTTTAGCCCACTACGCCCAAACTTGGCCCAGGTGAAAATGCGATAGCCTTAGATACCTCTTTACCTTTGCCATCGAAGAGGCATCACCTCTTCATGCCCGCTAACTGCTGCATTAAATGCCATTAATAGTAGCAGTTAAGGTTGACCGACCTTGACTTAATGCATTTTTGGATGCCAAACTTGATGCATTTTTTAACGCCAAAAGAAAGAAAAAAAGAGAGAAAAATAAAGGGAGGGCATGGGGAATGGTGAGGAGAAGGTGAGAGCAGTTTTACTTGGAATGAGAAAGAAGAAAGGGGATAGGCTTAAAAGGAAAAGAAGAAAAAGAAAAGGGGGCTTTTTGGGTTGGACTTTTGGAAAAAAAATGTGGTTGGAGCTGAAAATAGAGAGAAAAAAAGAGAAAAGAAAAGAGAGGAAGAATAGGAGGAAAGAAGGGAATTCTTAAACCAAAATACCTTATTTCTTAAGAAGAAAGAAGGTTCCTTTGCATTCCAAGCACTCAAAGTTGATTAATCAAGCACTGAGGGCTCAGTTAGGTGCATCAAGCTTCCTCCAAATCAATGAGGCTCCTCATCTTTAAATTTTAAGTTCTTTATTTCATCAAAGCTTTGTTTTATTACTTGCTTAGCTTGTTCCTTTGAGTTATATAACTTATATAGGGTCATATGTGAAGCATGATTACTTGAAATACTAAGTATTGATTGTTAATCTTAGTATATTCATCTTTGCTTTCATTGATTTGCATGAACATTTGAGTTTCTTAGCGTTTAAGAAATGTAGTCCGTTTTTGCCTCTGTTGAAGAGGCAACACCTCTTCATAGAGGCATCGCCCCTTCGTGCTGAGGCGATTTGAGATCGCCTTCTGGTCAGGAGGCGATGCCTCTTCTTGATCAAAACCTATATTTCTATTTTTTAATGTCTATTTTTTTTTTATTTTGTGTGATTTTCATGTTTATCTTATTATATATTTTGATTTTATGCATGATTACTTTGCTATTTAACTTTTTTGATTACATGAGGATTGTGGTGTTTTTTTTTTATAGTTATGTGTTTGTATTTTTGTCTCATATGAATGTTATATATTGATTATTTTGTAAATAATATTCTTATCTTGTGAGAAGGGATTAACATGTATTTGTTGTAAGGATTATTTGGTAATGTTTGATTATCAAATAATTATTCCATTAACTAGTTCTTGAGAAGTTTTAGTTGTATAATTACTTATTTTGCTTTTGGTTTATTTTTGGTTTATGTATGGTTTATTTTCCATTTATTTACATTTTTCCTTGTACAAAATATTTTAATCCTTAATCCCTTCCCCTATTTATTTGGAATGTATGATTGTAATTTTTATTATTTATTTTATTTATAATGTATATCGGATTATAAGCTTAAAATGGGACTAATGTGCAAACTTGGACTAAAATATAAAATTGGAAATGATTGCAATCCATGTAAATAAGGAAATAATTTAATAATGAAAGGTAATAAAATATGAAACACACACGGAGGCTAACTATAAGGTTGGGTAGGCATTCTAAAAGTCCATACCCAATTTTTGAGCTGATCTCTGATGACGACTTCTGGAAATGTCTGTGGAATCCAGTTGTTGTACAGTGTGTCCCGACTTTTATTCGGATGGTAATTCCATCTCCATTTTGGGCCCCAAGCCCATTTTGTATTTTCTAGTGAGCCCTAAGCTCACACAGTGCCGTGGTTACCAACACTTGGGTGCACGTCTAGCCCTGCCACCTACAATATCTTAGATACGACATTAGCATCTTTTATTTGATTTTGATATAAAAAGAAATTAAAACATGACTATAAAAGGTTATAACCAATAAGCTTAATAATAAGCCTAACTCATGAACTGATGGGAAATTGATGCCAACTTGAATGACTAAGACTTAAGCCTCCCTTATGTAGTTATATTTCCTAGCATCAACCAAATCAAGCATGAAAAAATATAGTACGTAGTGATGAGCATGAAAAAATATAGTACGTAGTGATGAAGGAAATGAAATACTATTATGAATTAAATGAAATAAAATTTTATATTATTTTATGTTAAAATCAAAAATAAAATTAAGAATTTATAAAAAAGCACACACCTAAATTGAAATTAGGTTCCATGTAACATACATTTATTTTTTAACTAATTGTTGGTTATATGGCCCTTGTGCCTCCGAGTGTAAGAGCATTGCGTGGTGGAGGTCCATCCATAATTCTATTCAACCTAACAATCTGAAGAAATTCCTATGATTTTATAGCTATAAAAGGATGTTCCTTGGCCATTTTACATCAACCAACAACATTATATAATTTTCTTGTATATCTATTGTCATGCAGAGATCTAGCAATTATCAACCTTCTATCTAGAACAATGATTTTGTTCAATCTTTGCAAACTCAATTTGAGGTAAATTAATTAATTCAATTATGTGTGTTCTTTTTTTTTTTTTTTAAATTCTATTGCACTAGCAATGCAAATTTTTTTCCTATTAGCTTGCATAGTGACTTTTTTTTATATCATTAGTTTTTTTTTTATCACAAACTTAAATTGTTATTGGAGTAGTCATTATCTTATAACTTAAGATAAAAGTAATAATTTTTTTTTAATATTAGTGAATGCTGAACATAAAAATTTGAACTCGAAATCTTCACTTTTTGCAAGTGAAAACACAAATTAACTATTCTAATAAGTTAATAAGTATAAAAATAATATTTGTGTATATGCTCACGCTTAATTTATTTATATTGACTTTTCTATGCATGCAATTTAATTTTGAGGCTAGTTAATGAAAACTTACATGCCAAATATTGGGGGGAGGAGGAGCATGTTACAAAAATCAACAAAATGAAAGGAGAGGTGAAGGGCATTTGTGGATTAGAGAAAGGAAAAAATTATGGGGGTTGATATTTGAATAAAAGAATAACCTTAATTTTGGTGTGAAATTACATATAGATTTAGAACTTAACATTGTTTGCATTTATACATTTTAATTATAATTTAATACAGTAAAGCATATAGAAATATATACTTTTGAGTTTTATTTATTTTTGATAGGAAAAAGGAGTTAGGAGGTGGATTAGTGGAAAAGAGGAGCAAAAAGATGAAGAAAAGAGCAAAGTAGTAGCATAACAGTTTTTTGTCGCGATCGCGGTTAGATGCATGATCACAAAAATGCCCAAATGCCAACCCAAGTGATGTCGAGTCTTATACGATCACGTCTCATATGCGATTGTAGATTCCTATTAGCCTATGCTTCTGTCATGAGTGCGGAAGATGTGCGATCGTGACCCTTTCACGAGAGGCCCTTCTACACGAGTGCAGTTTGTGCTTGATTGTGAGCAGCACGTTTCCAGCACAAAACATGCTGATGTGTATTGATTTGAAGAAAAATCTAAAGGGGGGGTTGAAAGGACATGTTATAAAAGAGGGCTAGAAAAGACAAAAGACACGAATTGCTTGAGGAGGAGGACACACTCTGCACACCCACACTCTTTTACACACAAAAGGGACACACAATAGAAGTAATGAGAATAAGAAGAGGAAAGAGAAGAAAAAGAGGTTAATAAGAGGAAACCCATTAGAAGATTCAAACTTATTGGATAACATTTCTTGCTCTTTTTCTGATTCTATTCTTTTGTTTGTATTTTTTGAATATTGAATGATGGTTTACTTAGCCATTTGTGACTACATTCTTGAATGTTGTTGGTATTTTGAGACTCATTGGATTAATGGTAATTTGATGTTTATTGTTACTTCTTAAATGCACATTGTATTTATTAATTTGATTGAATGTATATTATAGCCATATATGACTTTAGTTTAGATCTATGTAATGAGAGTTAGTGGATCTAATAGACCCATAAACACATGTTAGATGAATTAAATGTCTTAAGAAAGCTTAGTTAAATCTAATTCTTATATGGGTGTTATGTAATGCCTTGCATTCTTGATATAGGTTTATATTCATTATGATGATGATAATTAAACTTTGTCTATGAATCTTATTTGATTGTTACTTGTGGATTTGAGTAGCTACTTGAGAAAGAGTACTCAATGTTTGTTGAAAAACCTAAGCTATGCATTTACAAGTTGATAAATCATATCAAGTTAACTTAATAAAAATGTGGTGCTTAATCTCATAATAAAATCTCATAATAACATGCCTTTCTCATTGATTATTTCCTTATTTTAATTACCAATGGCTTATGTACATACATCCTTTAGTTTATTTGTAGTTTTATTAGTTTATTTGCTTTAACCAAATCAATATTGTTAGCTCTAAACATATACAATTAAGATTAATACGTGTTTAGTACCAATCTCTATGGGAAATTATATTCTATTTACGTCTATATTACTTGTCAACCCGAGCACTTGCGGTGAGCATTTTAGTCAATAGTTAACCATTCCCATTAGCAATGGTGGATTCAGATTTAAATTTACTTTTGTTAGTTGCCATAAAAAAATAAAATTATTTGAACTATAGAGAACTTATGGGAAATGAAATCTTCCTTTTTTTTTGGTTTTAAGAAATGAGATGAACTAGAAGATTTATTAGATTTAAGAGTAAATATAAAGAGAGAAAGATGTGATTATTGCTAAATAAAGGAAAATATGGTTTAATGATTGTATAAGTTGGTTATGATATACCACATTTATTTCAACATCCCATTCCATTAGCCTCACCATGAACAAAATTATATGATGAAGCACGAACTCTCAGAAATCAACTTGTTGATAATATAGTTTTGCCATGGGCTACAATATATTAGGAGGTAATGAAAAAGCTCCTTGATGGTTAGTGGCAAATATGGTTAGACATTATGGTGATGTCAGTGGTGGTCGACAAGTATGGTGTTTGTAGAGGGTTAAATGAAAATAGAGCACGTATGGTGTGTTGTGTGAGAGAGAGATTATGGATGAAAAAATAATGAAAGTATAAGTACCTAAATGATGAAGTTATAATAGTCTTCTCTCTTCTCTATCATTATTTCTATGTCACTTTCTTTTGATTTTCTCTAGTTTTAGATGGTTGTTTTTGGCCATAAAACCATCCAAATACCAATATCTTTTATTTGTTTCATAAATAAATATGTTTGAGTTTTAAAACTCATAATATTGTGGGTTTTATCCCATTAATGTATTGGATATAGTCATCAGAGCATAGGGAGGAGTAGATTGTGTAAAGGTCAGGTTGCAGTTGGGTGATTCCGATAGTGATGAGTGCTAGATCTAGTCATCAGAGTTTGCAATAAAGTGTATCCCATCTAGTTAAGCTCTTGACATTTTGTGGGTTTGCTATTTTAGATTTTTATTATCTTAGTTGTGTTGTTGCTATTCATATGGTTATTGAGATAGTAACCCTCAACTAAAGGATAGACATAACTATCTTTATATTCCTCTTGATTTTGTTCTCTACCATCTGGTAGATCTAGATGTATGCCCTTCACAAGGTGTTTATGGTTTTCTTATATGAAAATTTAAATTTTCATAAAAGAAAAAAAATGATGAAGTTGTAAAGATTTAAATATGTATTTCTAATATAAATTAGGGGCATTTTGGTAAATCCAATTCATTTGTATATGTAGAAAGTAAGATGACGATACACTTACCCAACAATGATAATTTAGCCACTACATCACTGTTTGATGATCGAAAGCACTGAAATGTATAAATTGAAAACAAATTAGACATTGAAATAGAAAGAACTAAAAAGTTTAGATACCATTAATGCAATTTTCCCTAAGAAGTAATGTGGTCACTATGAAAAGTGTAGGTGACTGTGAATTGCAACATGGTTTCATGGCTATTGGGAAAGGGATAGTGACAAAGGACATGATATGAATATGTAAGCTTTAAGGTCATGTTTGGTTTGTAGAATACATTAAGAATATAATAGCTATTCCATCCCTGTGCTTTGGTTTAAATTTTGTCATGAAATATCAATTCCATAAAATAATAATTCTATAATTTTGAAGAATAGCTATTTAAAAAAAAACTAAAGAATAAGTATTCTTTACCCTTGAAATAGACCATTTTTACTTTTACCCATCTCTTAATGTTTATGTGTTTGCTTTCGCTTTTTTTTTTTTTAAGCATAATTTAATTTAGATTTTTTAATATTTTTTTAATTTAATTTAACCCAGATTTGACAACTATAAATTATATAGAATTTATTTATTTTATATTTTGTATGTTTTATTATTAAAAAATTTTAAAATATTATTTATTTATTTATTATGCATTGATATTATATTAGAGAAATAAAATATACATGCTAATTTTTTTTATATATTATATATTTAATTTTTTTTATGTAAAACATGCTAAAATTGTATGATTATTAATTTTTAATATTAATAATGAAATTCGTTAATAAGGGTATTAATGTTATTTATGCTTAAATCTACTTATCCCTCACAATAATTTTAGATCATGAACTAAAGTATAAAATAATAATTATTTAGGAATAGTCATTCTAAGAATATTTATTTTATTCCTTAAGAATTATAATTCTATTCCACACTTTTCCCTTTTTTAAACCAAACATGGCAAGAGTTTAAAATGAATAAATAAATAATCTAGAGGGAGATATGAGACATCAAATGCTTAACTTTTCAATACATAAAAAATCAGAGTCTTTTACATTTGGTAATATACTTTTTCTCCTTCAACTTGAAATATTTTCAATTGTATGCAGAGCATTTACACAGCAGAAGGTCGAAACGTTGTTAGCTACTAGCATATGGACACAAATTATTTCACATTATAGAAAAGAAACATAAGACCTGGTTGTGGATTTGTGGATTTGGGAAGCAATCAACATGTGCAAGAATGTACACTGATCCTTCCACCTGAGCATATATATAATCACAATCATAAACATATTAAAAATGGAATTGAGAACAAAATTGCAAGCAGCCGCTGGTGATTTACTTATTAAACAGAAAAATCGATATAATAAAAAAAAAATCCCATAATAGTAAAAAAATAAATAGTGCAAAATCTGTTCCTTTCATTTTGTGAAACCTATATATCTAAACCAAAGGAGAAGTCCAAAGATCAATTTACTGAATAGAAATACTAAGCACCCACTTTTTTTTTTTTTTTTTCTCTTTTCTTGTTTTTAAGTTTTTCAATAACAGCAAGCATGGAAATTTATTGGGACTAAGCTAACTAACATACAAGAATTCAAGCAGGGTTTGAGCCATTAATAAAGAGGGGAAGTAAAAAGAAACTCACTGAAGTTTTTCAATAAAGAGGGAAGGGAAGAGGTTTGATGATCGAAGAGCCAAATGACTGGCTGAGTTTAATGAATCCATGTTAAATTCTGCTAATTTAAAATATCAACCTACAATTGTTTTGCATTATGCTTGAGCTTTTCTAGACATCACCCACAGGCAAAGAGAAATACAATACAGAGAGCTATTAGCACACACACAACGCTAATTTGACAATGAACCATTGAAACCGAGTATCTACTCTTTTTTTTTAAATTTTTTTACACAATATACAACAAACGATGTGAATAAATTTTCATGTGTAGTTGTCCAAGAAAAAAAAAAATCTTCTTGCGGAAATGCTGTATTCCTCACTTCAACCACCTTCAGTTCTTTCTGACACAAATTGCTCGTCACTATAGAATTTTCACTTCGACCAATAATGTGTGCCAAGAAGTGTCTTCTCCCATCAATAGATTCCTTTGAGATTGCATAGTAGAGATTTCGAAACAGTTTGCAGAAGCACATGGAGCCTAGAAAAAACAGCAAAACAGTGAGTTTGAGATGTCAACATCTATATAATACAAACCGATAACAATTATCCCAAAGAAATACATGATTTTGATGAAGTTTTGTTATGGAACTTCAATTTGCAGTCTTTCTGGTAAAAATGGAAGCAAAAGTGAATTACATACATACATACATACATACATACATACCAATATTGTTAAATTTTGAGACAAGAAAGGCTAATCCACAATATTTATTCTCTATCATCTTTGAAATTACAGAGAGAAACCACTTTAGTTTTTTTGGTATTCTGAAATATTTTCTGGTATGTAGAAATTCTATTATAATAACAAAATAAATAATAGAATTGAAAAATTCATCGAAGAGTAGAGGACATAAATAAGAGTTGAACAACTTACCAATGCATAAATCAAAGAAAAGCAAATGAAATTTTCTTACTTTCTGAACAACAACACTTCCAAATGACACCGATTAGATTACTTCCCTTGAATACCTAATATGAACACATTAAAATACTGAGTTAATGAAGAACCAACACCAAACATTGAAGTAGAGATGCCCCTACCTATCAGAGAAAACAGCTGAGAGATGGTTGTAATCAGAGCTGATAGTGGCCATTCCTCTGAATATTTTTACCATGTATTACAATATCTGGGATGTGAGCAATCTTAGGCCAATCTTCAGCTGTATCGTTGTGGCACCTTGTTGATAGCTGGGCACATCCGTCGATATACAGCTTTTGTAAGGAAGAAAGGTTGGGCATGCAATCTGGTAAAGACATCAAATTTGGACAGTAGGAGATTTCGAGTCTGCACAGGGAGGTAAGATACTGAATCCCCATGGGGAGAGACACTAAGTTTCCAAGGGATCTTAATTCCAAAGAACGGAGGCTTTTAAGGCCTTGCCATTGCGTTGCATCGTCTTCGTCATCACGGGACAGAGTTGTTATTCCCGAGCACCTCTTAATTCGTAGATCTTGAAGGGAAGTGAGGTTGGAGAGCAACACCTTGGGCAGAAATTCCATATCTTCAATGTCCATAACAGTAAGACACTCCAATTGACAGGAAGAAGAAGAAGAAGAAGAAGAAGATTCCGATGCCACAAATGCTGTTTCCAGAATTTGCTCAAATGACTTGGCAGGGGAATTTTTTAAAAAATGACCTAGATAGGATAATTGTTTAAGAGAGGGACATCGTGGCATCAAAGTAAAATTAGGGCAATATTTGATTCTCAAATATGGAAGACAAGGAAATTGAAGCTTTTCAACCTTATTCCATCCCTTCAGATTAGGGCACGAAGACAATCGAAGTTGCTGGAGAGAAGGAAATAATGATGATATCCCACCCTCACTGTCACCTCTTATATCTGTATCTATATATTCCAGATGTTCTAAATCCTCAATTCTCAATTTCTTAAGAAATGGGAGCTGATGAGAAAGCGGAACACGCTCAACGTTAGGGCAGTCATCGAAAAAAATCTCCACCAAATTTGTGAGTGACGAAAGCCAGCTTGGTGACTTCACTCCCCTGTAATCTTCCACAGACAGCCCTTTCAAATATTGGTGAGGCTGTAGTGCTTCCAATGCCATTTCTTCATTTTCCACTTCTCTTTCATTGGCACAGTACCAGTCCAACTGCAAATATTGAAGATGTTGCTTCTCCTTCAAATTCGCCGCCTTACATTCAATTCCACCATTTTTCACTCTTCCCAACTTTCTGATTGTGAGCGATCCTCTCAACTTGTTCAGCCCATGTAGCTCGCTGACTCCAGCCCCTGCCTTTGAAACCCAACTATCCTTGGCCACCACAAATTCAGATAATCTCTCCAGAGAAGTCAATTGTCCAATCCCACGTGGCATATGACTCAAATCATCACACCCCTCATTCTCAAGATGCATAAGATTTACTAACTTTTTCATATCCCTTGGCAATTTTGTAAGCTTGTAACATCCATTTAATTTCAACACTCGTAAATTTTGTAGTTTGGTGATTGAATTTGGTAGTGTCTTCATCTTCTCACTTCCAGAAAGATCCAAATATCTTAAATGCTTCAATTTATCAATTGAACTTGGCAAAGTCCCAATTTCTATTTCACGGAAACCTCCCCCAATTTCTGTATCATTTAAACCCAAAACCCTTAAACATCTCAGATTAGAAAACATTTCACCCAAGTGTCCTTCATTGATACTTGTTATTCCACCATCTAATAGCAGTGTCCGTAGCTTATTTGCCTTAAACAATGAAGGTGAGACTCGACATGGTGTGTTTCTATCAAAATGTAACGACACATATCTGGTCTTTTCATTACTAATTCCCACCTCAAAATTGGACGATGAGGCACACTCCTCTCCAGCAACCAACGTCGCAAGATCATGCATCAAATCATGCATTTTACAAGTTGTGTAGTTCCCGAAATCATCCTTCTTAACTTCTTGAAAGAAAGACCCCCAGTGAAGAGCAGTGAAATATTGAACACCAATTTCTTCAAGACATCGTTTTGGATCTGACGAGTTCACATACCCTTGTGCAATCCAAAGTTGTATTAACCTTTCCACCTTAATTTGATAGTCTTTGGGAAACAAGCTACAGTAAGCAAAGCATTGCTTCAAATGTAAAGGCAGATAGCTGTAACTCAACTTCAAAGTGGATGAAGTATCGTTCTCTTCCTGATTGATTCTTGAGAGTTCTCCATTTTTGAAAGACAACCATTCAGACTCTGAATCTTTAAAATACAACAAATTTCCAATTGTTCTTATTGCTAGAGGAACCCCTGAACACTTTGCAACAATCTCCTTTCCAATACTTTTATGGCTGGGAGTTAGGACTTGTCCTGGTTTAAGTGCTATTTCTTTGAACAATGACCAAGACTCCTCATCAGACAATCCTTTTAATTCATATATGGCAGCTGAACCTGTCATCTCAGCAACCTTTTTGAGCCTTGTGGTTATTACTATCTTACTTCCTCTTGCACCACCCACTAGCAAATCTTTTAACCGAGACCATTCTCCTCGATTCTCCTCCCATACATCATCCAACACCATTAAATACCTCTTCCTGTTAATTTGTTGGTGAAGGCGATTTTTTAAGGCTTCCATCTCACTATTTTTAGATTCTACCAGCTTTTCAAGAATTAATTTTACATCAAAGTCATCAGAGATGCAAGCCCATTTTCTTTGGTCAAAATGAATTCCAACAGTATTGTCATTGTATATAAGTTGAGCTAATGTTGTCTTGCCCAATCCTCCGATTCCCACTATGGAAATAACTGCCACATTCTCTTCATAGTTGGTCGACAACAAAAATTCCATAATTTTTTTCTTATCCTTTTCTCTCCCAGTGACTACTTCGGGAAGAGAGGAGTGCGTTCCCCTGGCCCTGGTTTTAACAACTCTCTCACCATCACGTGTCTCCAAGTGAAAGCGCTTATTTTTAGCAATATCATCTAATCTATTTCTGATGGCCTTAATCTTAGGAGACATTTTACGACCATAATCAAGCCGATAATTTGAACTCGAAAAGAAACGGCGTACCTCCTTTGTGATACTATTGCCAGTCATCAGTTGCTGCTGCGATATGTCTGTCGAGAACTCATCCAACAAGTCATCTGCATCATAAATTGCTTCCTTCAGCATTCCAAGCCAAACTTTGACTTGCTGACTCTCCATGGACCGC
The DNA here is from genome assembly GCA_947683625.1 of Mallotus nudiflorus. Classification (NCBI taxonomy): domain Eukaryota; kingdom Viridiplantae; phylum Streptophyta; class Magnoliopsida; order Malpighiales; family Euphorbiaceae; genus Mallotus; species Mallotus nudiflorus. The sequence continues at coordinate 515,394 of CANTUR010000556.1, forward strand.
TCCTCCGCATCACGCAGCACTCCCCTGATGGATAGAACGGTATCGTTGAGTTTGTCAAGCTCATCCTTGAAACCCCACCATTGGCCGATCTCCTGGATGGCTTGTGAACCCAACTTTGTTATGATTTGCTGTGCAACACCGAAGAGAAGTCCTTCTGCCATTGACAAGATCAAAGATGAATAGAAGAGGGTGGTTGAAGTAGTGTTTAGAAGGGTTATAGATGGATATTGTTGTTGTGAATATAATATTTAAGTGAATATATGAATGGTCTTAGATGGATATTGTTGCTATCCGTGTTAGATGTACTAGACATATATAAAATTGGGAAAAGCACAAAATAATGTGTAAGTTAGAAAATGGCATCCAACCAATTGAAATGAGAACCAAATTAAAGATGAATTGACATCCAACCACACAAGAATAATTTTATGCAAGATAACCACAAGTCTTCACGCGGTGCTAGTACCCTGCAAAACAAAAGCAAGTTCCTATATTTGTTGAGTCATTTTCTATGAAATTTCAAAGCTTTTTTTATTCCAAGGCAATATTTACTGATATAATCATTCCAGCCATTTTCCGTGAAATTTCAAAGTTTTAAGATAAACAGAATTCTTCACTAGGTGATAGTACTTAGCAAAACAAAAGCAGGTTCTTATATTGTTGAGTCATTTTCCATGAAATTTCAAAGTAGTGAATTTTTTTTTTCCACCATGAAGCTTGAATGTGGTGGATTTTTTACGATCCAATCTACACTGCTTGGCATGAAATTCCAAAGTTGAAAAACTCTTGTATTGTGGTACGAGGCCTTGTAAAGTGAATTTACTTTTGCAACCAATAATTGTGCCAAAAAATTTTCATAAATACATATAACATGGTCTGCAGGGATGAAATTGTATATTCAGTTAGACAATACACATTCAATATGACAACTACAATCTTTAAGGTTGAAATCATACTAACTAAACTAAATGCACATCCTATATGCCTCCCAAGGTTTAGTTTGGCCAATTATACAAGTGGATTTGTGATTTTTTTTATTTGTATTAAAATTTAAATATTTTTAGCTAATTATGACGGGCTAGATTGATATAGTAACTTGTTAGAATTGTAGAGCCTTCAATGAATAAAAAAAAAATTATATCTTAAAATTTAGGCATATTAGATAATACCCTTTGATTACTTTTTTGCTGCTTTTATTAACATGGTAATAAATTTCATCGCTCTAGTGCATAAATTGAACCCACTTTAACTAATTTTTATTTTTTTATAAGTTTCTAGATGAAAATAACGTTCGCTTCAAATTGATATAAATACTAGACTGTCTAAATTAAACTTTTATCAGATCTAAGCAATTTTTTTCAATTTCACAAAAAAATTATATAATATGAAATTGCCTATTTGAATAGATATGATTCTATTTCCAGGGTTCCAGGGGCATAAGCTACATTGTAAACAAAACTGAAATTAGTTCAATTGATACTTTCAAATAGAAGTAACGCATTCAAGTAAGAAAAAGGATAAAACAAGAATATCGAATTAAAGAGAAATATAGTTCCTTTATCATTATCAGTCTTGCAAAATCATACCGTTTTCTTTTTCTTTCAGTATTTGACGCATTATTAATTTATGTAATTGGTTTAATACCACAATAACTGTAACAGTTAATGCATATGGAGATTAAACAATGCTTATCTATGAAATTTAACATTCACATACCAACAATTCTCAAATGTGCATCTTGCTAGTTCAAAATCATGGGACCCCTAAGTAATTAGATTAAACCCATCAAACCATGGAACAAGGTCTGGAACAAAACTATATGTCAAAGCACTGTCATGTCATCTACCTGCCGGTCGTACTACCAGAAGCTAGAATGCGGATTATTTGCTGACACTCTTGTACATTCAAATCTCAACGTTCCCAACACTGCATTAATTTGCAGATAAACCAAGTACTATGAGACTACTAAACCGTAACTTTGTCTCCAGATAGACAGCAACAACCATTCGTTGTTTCTGCTCAGAACTTGACAAGATGAGAGAAATGAAATGGAAATAAATAAATCCATTGATTGCTCACATTATTGCAATTTTGTTTTTTGTTCTTTTATATCTAATGATTCTTCAATGTGCACCTTTATGCTCTTCAAGAGAAATCTGCCTACTTCTCCAGGTACAGTAAAGTGCTTGTGTGCCTCCAGCGCTTGATTAATCTTGCAAATTTCTTGGCCCAATTCCACTCATTTGTTCTGTCAAATCCTGAAGTTCCAATTCTTAATATCTGCAAGTAATTCAAATTCAGTTCTTGTTAATTATATCCACTATCTATCCACCTGGACAGCCAGAATCATCTCTCACTATCAATAGATTTTCTGGCAAAGTTCCAGACTCAGTCGGGACTTCAGGTTTCCAACGATCATGCTCACTAGTTTCCACAATGGATTAGTATCTTAAAACATGTCCGCATGACTTGACCCATGATCTTTGCTCCCATTCAAACTCTCATCACTAGAACTCGATGCAGTACCCTTTCTGTGTGAGCGAATTTGCCGATGATTACTGTCTATATATATTCCTGTCTAATTAAAGGATTTTTATTTTCTGAATAGGGTTATTCGGATTAGGAAAGTAGTGAAATATGTTAAGAGAAAGGACTCTATCCCAAAAAGGATCCCTAAACAAAGAAGAAACACTCTCCTACTAGGATTAGAATTCCTATCTCACAAGGAATCCTACTCCTTTCAAGTTTAAATATTATTATAAATAAGACCCTGTACAGAGGGGCATCTCATCCTCTACTATTCTAATAGTCTCTTATTTTCTCTGTTTTTGTTCTCTAACTTAGGATCAGAATGTTTGTGGGGACTATCTCACCTCTTACCTTACCCTTTGTTCGTTGACTGCAGGATCCTAAGTTCAACAGTTCTGAAAACAAGTTATTAAGTGGCGCTGTCTGTGGGAACTCTGGAAAAGCCATTCATTTACTTGCTAAGCTAAAGACATCTGCACCATGACTTCCAGCCACCACCAACTTTGACTCCATAAACTAACACCAACCCTTCGCACCTATCCTTCAACTGACCTCTCCTACCCTCTCCAGCAATAGCGCTTCCAGCCACTTTTCAGCATATCAGAGCTTCATCCGGGCATATACATCCACTCCCTGATATACTTTGAGATACCGGCCTTTGGGCACAGACTTTCCACATTACGCTCTTCTACAGCACCATCGCTTAATACCTCCATACCTTTTCTGAGTTTAACAGACACACCAACAATAACCACACCAAATTTAAACACCATAAACCAAACACTTAACCTCGACCAAACTAATAAGGAAGTTATGATATAGAATATCCAAGCGCAGATAGTCTTAATACAGCAACAAACTAAATGCTTAATACAGAGTGAGCGTCTGAATTAGCTCGAATCGATAATAACTCAACACCAACAGGCACTAGGGATAAGCATAGGAAAGGGTAAATCACCGGAAGGGGAGTGCAGCTTAACAATTCTAGCCCTTGATGACTCAAAGATAGCTAGAAGATTGAAGAGGCCATATGCAAAGCCCATACAAAGCCAAGAAAGGAAGAAGAATGTGTTATAGAGCAGCAGAACTCCATTCGTAAGAAGAATAACTCATACAGAGATCCCTATTAAGTTCAAATCTCATTGCTTGATCAGTATGACGGGACGGGAGATCCCATCAGCCACATATCAGCGTTCCAAACAAGGATGTTGCTTCAGAACGTAAATGATAGAATCATGTGTACAGTCTTTCCAAGTACACTCATGAAGAATTCTCAAAAGTAATTTCATTGACTCCCAGAGAATTTTGTCACTTCTTTTAAAGATCTAGCAAAGCAGTTTCGCACCAGGTTCATCATCAATATTCCTCCAACCAAAAGCATCAATGATCTTTGGATGTGCCGACAAGAAGTCGATGAGTCTCTACGAAGTTATCTTGATCGTTTCATAAAATAGCTATGCAAATTGAAAATCTAATTGATGAAGTTGCCATAGAAGTTTTGAAAAGCAGCACTAAACTCGAAAAGCTTAAAGACAAGATAATGACCAAAGAACTAAGGCACCTCTGTAGAGGCGATGGCGGTCAGGATGATAAAATGGACCAAGATAGAAGGATACGACGGAGGAGGAGAAAAGCCACTGACTAAGGATGAAAGACCCAGACCACAGACGAGCAAGCTTTCCAAAAGCAAATTCAAAAATTCGGTAGAAAGATTTGATAGGAAGCAGATAGATACACAACCCTGAAACCTCTCGATCCAAAATTCTCATGTGGATCAGGCAGAATGGCATCAGAATCACCCCAGCTAATAGAATAAGCCCCAACCGAAGATCCACCCAAAAGAAGGGACAATATTGCTAGTATTATCGAGAATAGGCACGACACTAAAGCTTGCAAAGAGCTGAACGATGCATAGAGAGACTAGTGCAGAAGGATAAACTTAACAATTTCACAGACACATCGAGAAGAAATGGAAACTTAAAAACTCAGGTGCATGACAAGCCAAAATTAAATAAAGCCCGGAGAGAGCCGATTGGCATTATTAACATGATCATTGGGGGAGAAAATATTGAGAAGAGATTGAAGTGGAGTAGAGGAGAAGCCAGTCTCTAAGAAAAGTGATATCGTGTTCAATTTGAAAGACGATTAGCATGTTCACCATCCCTATTGAGCGCCTTAGTAATAACTGCATACATAGATAATTATTTGGTGAAAAGGTTATTGGTGGACAATGGAAGCGCTATCATGCATTATCCTGGAATGCATACAAGGCGATCGGAGGCTCCATTACCAATCTGAAACCATCTATAACCCCATCAAAAGCTTCTATGGAGGAACTATATAGCCAATGGGAATTGTAAAGTTAAACCTAGAATTCAGAAATCAAGACATGAAGAAACAAGAGTTATCTAGAAAAAATTCAACGTGGTGGATCTACCACTAGCGTACAATAGGATTATAGGACGGCCGAGCCTCTATGAGGTAGATGCAGTCACTAGTATTTGACACTTAACTATGAAAATTATAGTCAAAGGCGGAACCCTTACCATCTAAGGAGATCAACACATGGCTAGACAATGTTACCAGATGGCCATGAAGCCTCAAGCAGAGGCTTTCCTCTAGAAGCATGGGAAATAGAGAAACAAGGCGGATCGGTCACAACCAGTTGAAGACACAGAGGCCTTACAAATTATGAATGGAAAATGGTAAAGATCGATAATGACCTCGATCGAAGCATCAAAGAAGAAATAAGGGAAGTCCTTACTAGACACTCAGAGGATTTTGCTTCATAAGCATTTAAAATCATTATTGTGGATCATAGTTGCTTCCCACTATTTAACATCAGACTTGGAGCCAACGCAATGGCCCAGAAAAAAAGAACCTTCGCCTATGAAAGACAGAAATAATTGCTAAAGAAACAATGAAGCTATTGGAAGCCAGATTCATTAAGGAAGTTAATCACCCAGAATGGGTAGCCAATATTGTAACTTTCAAAAAGGAAAATGGAAAGTAGAGGATGTGCGTGACTATATAGACCTCATTGAGAGTCCCAAAGACAGCTACTCATTGCCTATGATCGACTAGCTCGTTGATTCCACTACTAGCCAGGCATTATACAGTTTAGTCGATGTGGCACAAGGATCACCAGATACCGATAAAGGAAGAAGATCAGGAGAAGACATCCTTTATTACCCACAAAGGCCTGTATTGCTATAAGGTGATGCCCTTCGAACTGAAGAATGTCGGAGCAATATACCAAAGAATGATGAACCAGATCCTTCAGGACTAGATTGGCTAAACGTAGAATATATGTTAATGACATCATCATCAAGAGCAAGTACAAGAATAACACCTAGCAGATATAAACCAGGTTCTCCAGTTACTAAGCAAATCTAGGATTAAGCTAAATCTAGAAAAATGGATCTTTGGAGTCAGAGCAGACAAATTCTTAGGGTTTATGATATCCCACAAGGGCATTGAGGCCAATCTGGAGAAGATAGAAGCCATACTTAACATGGAATCCCCAAAAAATTTCCATGAAGTACAAAAGTTAAATGGTAGAATCATAACATTAGGGCGTTTCATTTCGTGCTCAGCCAGACGGTGTCTACTATTATTCCAAGCTCTCAAAAATTCCAGAAAGTTCGTATGGTCCATAGATTGCCAAGAATCTTTAGAAGACATTAAGAAGTTCTTGTCCTCACCACCCTTACTCAGCCGGCCTGTCCTAGATGAAACACTATACCTATATCTCTTTGTAGGCCAAGAATGCATTGCCTCCGTATTAGTAAGAGAAGAAGGAAGCTAGCAAAACTCGGTATATTACATCAGTAAAATGCTTTGAGGATCCAAAGTCCAGTATCCCATATCGGACAAGCTGGCAATGGCCATGGTCCATGCGTCTCAAAAGCTCCGACATTACTTCCAAGCCCACCCTATCGTCATCCGATCCTATTTCCCCTTGCGAAAAATCTTATAAACACTGGAGACTTCGAGTAGGCTAGTTCAATGGTTGGTGTTACTTAACGAATTCGACATTGATTATGAGCCCCTCTAACAAATGAAAGCCCAAGCATTAGCAGATTTCATGCAAAAAATGACTTTGGAAGACCTTACCTTGACTAGAACATCGGAATGGAAACTCTATGTTGACGGAGCATCCTCCACCCAAGGATCTAGTGCAGGAGTAATTCTTAAGGGACCACATAAGGTTCACATCCGATATACAGTCTAAATAAAGTACAACACAACCAATAATGTTGCTGAGTATGAAGCACTCATCACAAGACTAAAATTAGTTAAAGAAGTCAGAGCCGAACACCTCATTATACACTCAAACTCTCAGCTAGTAGTAAACCAGGTTAACGATACGTTCCAAGTCAAAGACACTAGCATTGCTAAGTACATAGACAAAGTATGGTAACTCTTGAAACAAATCGAACAAGGAGGAGGCTAGTGGGAGATCATCCAGATAGCCAGGCAAGAGAACTCTGAGGCTGACCTCTTGGCCAAGTCGATAGTCGAAGACAATCAAGCATTTTAGGATATGGATTTTACTAAGGCATTGACCAATCCCAACGTGGACGATCCTGAAGTTTTGGAGATACAGGAAGTCTAGGAATGAATGCGCCCAATAATCTAATACCTGGAAAATGGAACCCTCCCTGAAGACAAATTGAAAGCTCAAAAGTTAAAAATGAAAGCAGCCCACTATTCTATCCACCAAGGGGAGCTCTATAGAAAATCTCTTTCACACTCGTGGTCTAAGTACGTCTCTCCAAAGGAATGGAATTACATACTCCAGGAAATCCATGAGGGAATTTATGAAGTGCATGAATCCCACTATGCACTAACTCGAAAAGCACTATTCCAAGGATACTATTGGCCTACCATGCCTAATGATGCCTAAAAGCTAACCCAAGCATGCCAGCATTTCGCTCGACTCAATCGCAGGCCTTCCCGCCCTTACATCCAATCGGCAGGCTATGCCCTTTCACCATGTGGGGAATGGACATCCTAGGTCCCTTCCCACTTTCCACTTCATAAAAAAAAGTTCTTGATTATGGCTATAGACCATTTCACTAAGTGGGTAGAAGTAGAGGCAGTTCCAACCATCACAAAAGCTTGGATATAATATTTCTTCTGGAAAGAGATCATCTGCAGGTTTGGCATCCGTCACACTTTAATTACAAACAACAACAAACAGTTTAATAATAAAAAGTTCAAAAATTTTTGCTCATACCTCAGAATAAAGCTTTTCTTAACCTCGGTAGCCCACCCGCAAACAAATGGAGAAACGAAAGTCACCAATAGAATTATCATGCAAGGATTAAAGAAGAGACTTGATGAGAAAAAGGAAAATTGGGTCGAAGAGCTCAACAATGTAATCTGGGCCTATTGAACCACACCTAGATCATCCACTGAGGAGACACCATTCAGACTGACCTATGGCATGGATGCAGTAATACCAGTGGAAATTGGTTCACCAAGTTACAGAGTTAATCACAATCTCGATTACACCATCAACAACATTGATGCCCAGATATGTCTGGACCTATTAGAGGAAAGGCAAGAGCGAGCAGTAGCTACGACTGAAGCACATCGGCAAAAGGTGGCATGGTATCATCATCGGCAGAATCACCAAAGATAGTTCAAATTAGGGGACTGGGTACTTCAAAGGGTAGATATTGGTAAAGGCAACTCAGGAACCGACAAGTTAAGTCCAAATTGGGAAGGCCTATACCAAATCTTATAACGCACAACCAAGGGAGCATACAAACTAAGAGATAAAGGAGGCAAAGAACTACAATGATTTTGGAACTTAGATTCCCTTAAACAATACTATCAATAAACTATACTCAGAATAATATCTAATAAAGTATCTCTTCATTAAAAAAAATAATGTCTTTACAATCGATAAAAAAAATATGCTCTACTGCTCAGACATCCTGACCACCAGGCCTAGAGACAGAGGCGGAAACCACATCCACAGCATATGAAGGCACAACAGGCTCTGCAGCAATAGCAGACTCCAAATTGTTCCTCACATGAGAAGTACTGGCTTTTCGATTAGCGTCCTCTTCAGCGGCAATCCTTGCAAGGTCTGCCGACATTATCTGATTTAGCACCTCTATGTCCAACTCAAAATTCTACGCAAGCAGGATCCTCCTAAACTTAGCCTTATAGGCCTTAAGAAATCCCCCCCACCATGTTTTGGTATGACCTCTTATTGCTCTCTCGGGATTTCTCAACCTCAGACAACCTTTTCTCCAACTCTGCAATCTGAAGATCCTGCTCTTCAATCCTCCTCATTAGTTGACCTTGACTATGTTCTAGCTCGGCAATTTTCTTCTAGCTCCCCTCAACCTCGGACGCTGCCTCTGCATACTTTGTCTGACAAAGCTCTAATGCTGCCTTTGTGCCATCCAACTTTTTCTCAAAGTCAATGACTATCGTTCCCACCTCCATCTCCTTCAGACTATACTGGCTCTTTAAGTAGAAGTATTGGTCCTTCGCCAGTAGTAAAGCCTAAGTCATCTATAACCAAAGAAGTATGTGTTAGCATAATTAAATATGCAAGTAAAAGTGAAAATAACAGAAATGACATCCATTTACTTCTAATGATTGGTCGAGCATCGAATCAAGCAGCCCCTCCCGACCTTCCTCAGACCAGCATTGCATATCTATCGGTAGCCTCAGCGACTCAGCATACTGATCTCGTACCTAGTTGTTTGAGATGCTCGGAGGCTTCATCTTGTTCAGTATCCACCCCTCATATTCGAACACTCGGACAGCCTCAGGCGTTGAACATATATCTCTTTGTCGAGACTCTTAGCATCCGAATCATACTCAATCAACTGCCTTTTTCTCCAATTCACCTTCCTAGTTCGGGAGGACTCAACCATTGCTTTACCTTTAGGATCGACAACCATCTCCTCAAGGGCCGCAGGGGCTTTGGGTTCCAGAGAGGGGGATGCATGCACTTCCTCCGAAGCTGTTGGCTCATTAACTAAGGAAATCCCGCTCGCAAAATCAAAAAAGTCAGCCATCTACAGATTGGAAAAATAGAGTAGGTAAAAAAGATACCTTTAAGTAACATAAATGTACCAGCAGAATGAACACGGCCCAGACAGACTCTCCATAGGTATCTCCTAGATACGTTCTCATCGATTGAGCTTTGACAAAACCATCGAGATTAGGAAGTCTCATAGGTCATTTTACCTATAGCAATCATCAGACCATATCTGTTGAATATTCGTGAAGTTTGACGGATGCTAGATGATAAAAAAATTATACCGAGCATCTAAGCCTCGAGTATCTAAGTCCAGTGACTGAAGCTGGCACCCTCACGTCCTTGCACCGAGCATCAAAAATCCAGTGATGACTGGTTTCGTCACCTCAATTTTACATGGACGGGTTAATCTATTACTTTCGATCTAGCAGATTTTACTGGCACTAAAAGTATATAGATTACACCTCAATAACAAGATGGTTTCAAGACTCAGTATCGAGCTTCACTTTCTTACCGTAACTGAGGCTGACCACGTTAGCTCACCCTTCTATGTCATTGGGCAATACTACCTCTACGAGAGCATAAGTGCTCTATTATACTCGGACACAACGAACATAAATATCCAAACATACTTGAGGGGGGACTCTTGATACCGCTTATATATATTCCTATCTAATTAAAGGATTTTTGTTTCCTTAACAGGGTTATTCAGATTAGGAAGGCAACATAATCTGTTAAGAGAAAGGAATCTACCCCAAAAAGGATCCCTAAACAAAGAAGGGACACTCTCCTACTAGGATTAGGATTCCTATCTCATAAGGAATCCTACTCCTTTAAGGTTTAAGTATTACTATAAATAAGACCTCATACATGAGGGGCAACTCATCCTCTGATACTCTAATAGTCCCTTATTCTTTCTGTTTCTGTTCCTTAACTTAGGCATCAGAGTGTTGGTGGGGACTCTCTATTAGTGATATGCACTAGGTCCATCATTTGTGATTATGTATTGACTTTATTATTTTATTAATAAAGAGGTATTATATTATCATTTGATTTTATGATAATTACATGAATGGTTAATTCTTACTAAGGCCATCAAGTATGTGACTTGATAGTAAAACCCTTAGATTAAAATAAGAGTTCTATTCTAATTATCCCTAGCCATTTATTCATTATATGAATATTAAAGTATTAAGGCTAGTATGATGTTGACTGATGGTTATGTTTTACTAATCATAAATATGAGATATTAAGTCAACTCATAGGTACATGATGAGAGATCATGTACTGGATTGACCCACTATGAGAATACTACATAGATTATTGTCATAAGTACTTCTTATCATAGTAATTTTATTTCGGTCCTTTGACCTTGAAATCATCATGGATTTCTACATAGCTATTTTATGTTTTGACACATTCTAACATTGTCTTTAACCAGATGATTAAAAGAATGTTGTTGGATATAAAATTAGTTATGTGAGGAATGTGAGTGATTTAGAAGGAATTTATCCCTCATTAATATGAGAAAGATATCTAGAGGCCCCTTGATGAGATAGACTGAATGAAAATGCATGGCCATGCTGAAATGAATTGATAAAGAGTTATGATTTTCAGTATACTTGGAATCAAGTCATAATATTGAACTATATAAGGATGACATTCTATGCCTTATGTTCAATTAAGATATCATGTGATAAAGGGACAATAAAATTCACTGTAATTAGGTTATGTCGGATTATTGACTTCACATGACTTGGGTAGTCATAATGTCTTGCTAGAGGCCACTTATGACTTGTAGGCCTAAATAGAGATTTAGGCCCACTGCCATTGTTATGTGAACCTACAGGGTCACACACTTAGAACAAGCCCAAAACGGATATGGGTTTAATAAGCCCAAAATAAACTCTGTGGAAATAAATAATTAAAGTGTTTTATTTATTTATTTATTTGTTTATTTATTTAAGATAAATGTTATTTTAAATAAATAAATAAGATATTATTTTTGATTTGTTTTTTAAACAAAATCAGAATATAATAAATGGAAAATTACCAAAAGGTTATTGGTAAGTGAAACCCTAACTTGGAGTCTATAAATATGTTATATTCTCTAGGGTTTCACACACTTGTTTTTGCCTCCAAATTCTTTTTCTTTCCTCTTAGAAAACAAAGACAGAGTTTTTCCTTTTGTTCTTGATTTGTGAGACAGTCAAGAGGTTGCTAGCACACACACTCAAATTCATTTTGTGAAGGGCTGTTCGTGTGGATACCTATAGAGGACGCATCCTTTTGGAGACGTCTTGATCCGAACAACCAAGCCAAAAAGCTCGAGGTAAGGTGTCACCGGTGTGAACCTCCTCTCACCCTTCCAGAGAATCTTGCCTCTTTTGCGTTTTGGTAAGATTATTAAAAACCCTAGATTTAATCAATTAGTCGAATTACATGGATCCTGGCTTGGGAACGTAATAAAAGTTTAATTTTTCCACTGCGTTTGCATCATGGAACCCAACAGTGGTATCAGAGCCACTTGTAATTCGATTAATTGATTCTGTGTATATGTGATATATGTTAGGGTTTAAAATTCGTTTTGAAAAGGGTTTCAAAATTATCAAAAGGGGTTTTGATTTGTTTTGTGACAATTCTGGGTAATCTATTTGAAAACGGAATTAAACATTAATTTGATTAATGTTTGTAATGGTTTAATGTGATTAAACTAAAAGCAGTTTTTGATTTTATGAATTAAGAATGTTGTTTCATGAAAAATGATTTTGTATGATGTTTTTATGAAAAACGAATTAAGAATAATGTTTTGATTAATATGATTAATTGAAGCAGCATATTTGTTTCCTATTTTAATTAGAAAAACGTTTTCTATTTGATTAGGAAAATCGTTTTTAATTAAATCTAAAACAGAAATTCTGTTTTCAAAAACCTAAACACTTAAGGATTTAAATTTGTTATGTATTCTATTTTGATTAATATGATTAATTGAAGCAGCTTATTTGTTTCCTATTTTAATTAGAAAAACGTTTTCTATTTGATTAGGAAAATCGTTTTTAATTAAATCTGAAATAGAAATTTTGTGATTATGCAGATTATGTGTTAAGGGCAATCTGTTTAAATGTTAAACAGATTATGCAGAATGGATATGTTTTCTATACATTCGTTCAAGCTGTAATTTTGATTACACAAATTAGGGTTTTCTTAATGGATGCGTCTGTTTTAATTAAAAAAAAATTTTTTTTTTTTGATCTGTTTTGAACAGATTTTTCAGACTGTAAAATGTTGACAAGCGGGACCGCCACCTGGGGCGCTGCCCCGGACTCCACCAGGGGCGCTGCCCCTTGGACCCCGGCTATGCCCCTTGGAACCCCACTAGGGGCGCTGCCCCTAGGACCCCCCAAGGGGCGATGCCCCTTAACCCCAAAAGAATTGTCATATTAGTTTATTTTTAACATAATGATTGGATTTAATAACTAAATAGATTATTATGTTATACATGTTTGTTGTTTTATGCATGGTGCATAGCATGGCCCTCATACCAATGTGATTGGATTTTATTTTTATGGGTTGTAATTTTAAATACGGCCTGCGAGTCATTTTTGTTTTGTTGTATTTATTTTATTAGAAAAGTGTAGAATAAATTACAACAATTTTTGTAAATCAAGACCCATGGTGCAATTCAAGTTGGAGCCCAGGATGGAGATCCAAGGTGGGAACCAAAAGGGAGATCCATGGTAGAAGATGGAGATCCAAATTGGAGGCTCAATTTGTAATTGTAATATTACCTAGGTTTGACCATTGATCTTCATATTGGCTTATGAAGATCAACTTAGATTTGGGCCATGCTATGTTACATTTATTTATTTGTTGTTATGTATGCGATGCCATGTGATGCCATGTATGTGATGCCATATGATGCCATGCAATACAACATAACAATAACTTAATACGATTAAATAAAAATGAACCCTCATTTAATATTAAGTCATTATAATGCCTTCCATAAGTTCAACACTTGTCAAGCCTTAGATTATTATATATGAGCCTGCCAAAGCAGGGTGTATAAATTTATCTGGGGAAGGCAAGTTGGATAATGGTGCTATCCAAACGTTTGATATGGTTTGACTTAACTAGGTTATCAAAATGGTTTTGGACCTAGGGCATTAGATGGGATTTTTAGCCATGACATGTGATGTCAAATCCCATACCATCCAAGAGTTACATGAGATGTAATTGATAAGAGTTATCTACCTAAATAACCTATTTTAGGTCATGAGCCAAAGCTCACTTAGAGTATGGTGAAATATGGATCTTGGCCCACTAAAATTTCTAAAATTAACTTAGAGGGTTATTGATTTGAGTAAATTTAGTAGGAGTTTTTATTATGCCTTATAAATATTTAATAAAATACTGAATGGACTTTGCATATATTTGTTGTAGATAATGACTTCAAACACTACACCTACCATGTCACTGCGATCGATCCTTGAGAAGGATAAGCTCAATGGGACTAATTTTCTTGACTGGTACAGAAACCTAAGAATTATTCTTAGGCATGAGAGAAAGGAATACATCCTTGATCAACCCATCCCTGAGGAACCAGCTGCCAATGCTCCTAGAGCACAAAAGGATGCTTATACCAAGCATCTCAATGATTCTACTGATGTCACTTGTGTCATGCTTGGATGTATGGAATCTGAGCTGCAAAAGCAACTAATGGAAATGGAGGCTTATACTATGATAGGCCATCTCAAGGAAATGTTCCAAGAGAAAGCTAGAATTGAAAGGTTCAATACCATCAGGGCATTGCTTTCTTGTAAGCTGACTACTGGCGGCTCTGTCAGTCCTCATGTTCTCAAGATGAAGGGTCATCTTGATCACTTGGACAAGCTTGGTCTCAATATTGAACAAGAACTGGCTGTGGATATTATTCTCCAATCTTTGCCTGAAGCTTATGATAGCTTCATTATGAATTTCAATATGCATAGTATGGAGAAGACTGTTTCAGAGTTGCATGGGATGCTGAAAACTGCTGAAAAGAACATCAAGAGTAACACCAAGGATGTTCTCATGGTCAATAAGGGAAAGGGGATGAAAAGGGTTGGAAAGGGAAAGGGCAAGGTCTTTAAAGGCTTTCAAAAGCCCAAGCCAAAGCCCAAGCCCAAATCCAAAGCTGAACCCAAAGCAAAGGAAGGAATCTGTTTTTTCTGTAATGAGCCAGGCCATTGGAAAAGAAATTGCAGGCTCTATTTGGATGATCTGAAGAAGAAAAAAGGTGGTGAGACTACCTCTTCAGGTATTCATGTTATAGAATTAAATTTATCTGCTTCTGATTCTTGGGTATTAGATACTGGATCAGGATCTCACATTTGTACAAATGTGTAGGGTCTAAAAAGGAGTAGATAATTGGTAAGAGGCGAAGTGTACTTACGAGTTGGAAATGGAGCAAGAGTTGCTGCTTTAGCTGTAGGAACTTATGAGTTACCTTTGCCTAGTGGACTTATTTTATCTTTAGAAAGTTGTTATTATGTACCTACTTTGTGTAGGAATATTATTTCTGTTTCTTGTTTGGACAAGAAAGGATTTGAATTTATTATTAAGAATAATAAATGCAGTATTTATCACGATAACATTTTCTATGGATATGCTCCATGCACTAGTGGACTCTATGTTTTAGATGCTGAAGACACTAATGAAATGCCAATCTATAACGTTGATACAAAGAAGTCTAAATCTAATGATTTAAACTTGACCTAACTCTGGCATTGTCGTTTAGGCCATATAAATGAGAAACGCATTTCAAAGCTACAACAAAATGGGCTTTTAAATTCATTTGATTATGAATCATTTGATACATGTGAATCTTGTTTACTTGGAAAAATGACTAAAACACCTTTTACTGGACAAAGTGAGAGGGCTAATGACTTATTGGGCCTAATACATTCTGATGTATGTGGACCATTAAGCTCAACTACTAGAGGAGGTTTTCAATACTTCATAACTTTCACAGATGATTTTAGTAGATATGGTTATCTCTATCTGATGAAACATAAATCTGAATCTTTTGAAAAGTTCAAAATTTTCAAGAATGAAGTACAAAATCAACTTGGTAAAAATATTAAAACACTAAGATCTGATCAAGGTGGTGAATATTTAAACCAAGAATTTATAGATCATCTTAGAGATTGTGGGATTGTTTCACAATTGACTCCTCCAGGTACACCACAATGGAATGGTGTGTCTGAACGTAGAAATCGAACTCTATTGGATATGGTTAGATCTATGATGAGTCAATCTGATCTTCCAATCTCTTTTTGGGGATATGCTTTAGAAACTGCTGCATTCATTTTGAATAGAGTTCCATCAAAGGCAGTTGAAAAGACACCATATGAGAAATGGACTGGAAAAACTCCCAGTTTGTCTTTTCTTAAGATTTGGGGCTGTGATGCTTTTGTGAAACGTCAAATCTCAGATAAACTAGCACCCAAATCTAATAAATGCCTTTTTGTAGGATATCCTAAAGAAACTAAAGGATATTACTTCTACAATGCATCTGAGAACAAAGTGTTTGTGTCTCAGAATGGTGTATTTTTGGAAAAAGAGTTTATTTCCAAAGCAACCAGTGGGAGCACAGTGCAACTTGAAGAAATTCAAGGCCCACAAAATTGCATTGTACATGATATGGAACCGCAGCTGAATCAACAAGAAGTTGTTGAGCCTGCACAAGTACCAGAATGCCCAAGGAGGTCTGATAGGACACGTCAAATCCCCATGAGATATGGATTTCTCATAACTAGTGATTATGATGTGTTAATTGTGGATCAAAATGACCCCACATCCTATCAGGAGGCCATAAATAGTCCTGACTCTGAGAAATGGCTTGAAGCCATGAGATCAGAAATGCAATCCATGTATGATAATCAAGTATGGACCTTGATTGACCCAAATGATGGTTTAAAAACTATTGGGTGCAAATGGGTTTTCAAAAAGAAAATCGACATGGATGGCAATGTGCATACCTTTAAAGTAAGACTGGTTGCAAAAGGTTTCAAAAAAACACATGGTATAGACTATGATGAAACCTTTTCACCAGTGGCTATGCTAAAATCTATTCGAATTCTCCTTGCCATAGCTGCATACTATGATTATGAAATATGGCAAATGGACGTCAAAACAGCATTTCTTAATGGAAATTTACTTGAGGATGTGTACATGACACAACCAGAGGGTTTTGTTAGTCCTGAGAATTCTGGAAAGGTATGCAAGCTTCAAAGATCCATTTATGGATTGAAGCAAGCATCTCGGAGTTGGAATCTTCATTTTGATGAAGCAGTCAAAGAATTTGGCTTCATTAAAAATGATGATGAACCTTGTGTATACAAGAAAGTTAGTGGGAGTGCTATTGTGTTTTTAGTGTTGTATGTGGATGACATACTACTCATTGGAAATGATATCCCTATTTTACAAAATGTTAAATCATGGTTAGGGAATTGTTTCTCAATGAAAGACTTAGGTGAAGCTGCTTGTATATTAGGCATCAAGATCTATAGAGATAGATCTAAAAGGCTTATTGCCCTAAGTCAAAGCACTTATATTGATAAGGTATTGAACAGGTTTAATATGCAAGATTCCAAGAGAGGATTCTTGCCAATGTCACATGGCATTAGTCTCAGCAAGACTCAGTGTCCTATGACACAAGATGAGCGAGACCGCATGAGTAAGATTCCATATGCTTTTGCTATTGGATCTATCATGTATGCAATGTTATATACTCGACCTGATGTTTCATATGCCTTAAGAACAACGAGCAGATACCAATCAGACCCAGGTGAAAGTCACTGGACAGCAGTCAAAAATATCCTTAAGTACTTGAGAAGAACTAAGGATGCATTTTTACTGTATGGTGGTCAGGAAGATGAGCTAGTTGTAAATGGTTACACAGATGCCAGCTTCCAAACTGACAAGGATGATTTTCGATCACAGTCAGGATATGTGTTTTGTTTGAATGGAGGTGCAGTGAGCTGGAGGAGTTCCAAGCAAGACACTGTTGCTGATTCTACAACAGAAGCTGAGTACATAGCTGCCTCAGAAGCAGCTAAGGAAGCTGTTTGGATTAAGAAGTTCATAACTGGACTAGGTGTTGTTCCTAGTATATCAGATCCAGTGAACTTATATTGTGACAATAATGGAGCTATAGCCCAAGCTAAGGAGCCCAGATCACATCAGAGATCCAAACACATACTCAGGCGTTATCATCTTATTCGAGAAATTATTGAGAGAGGAGACATCAAGATATGCAGAGTACCTATAAATGATAATGTTACTGATCCACTGACTAAGCCTCTTCCACAGCCTAAACATGAGAGTCATACTAGGTCCATGGGTATACGATACGATGTTGATTGGGCCTAGTACAAGTGGGAGATTGTTAGTGATATGCACTAGGTCCATCATTTGTGATTATGTATTGACTTTATTATTTTATTAATAAAGAGGTATTATATTATCATTTGATTTTATGATAATTACATGAATGGTTAATTCTTACTAAGGCCATCAAGTATGTGACTTGATAGTAAAACCCTTAGATTAAAATAAGAGTTCTATTCTAATTATCCCTAGCCATTTATTCATTATATGAATATTAAAGTATTAAGGCT
Source organism: Mallotus nudiflorus (assembly GCA_947683625.1). Lineage (NCBI taxonomy): Eukaryota > Viridiplantae > Streptophyta > Magnoliopsida > Malpighiales > Euphorbiaceae > Mallotus > Mallotus nudiflorus. The sequence continues at coordinate 533,598 of CANTUR010000556.1, forward strand.
AGTATGATGTTGACTGATGGTTATGTTTTACTAATCATAAATATAAGATATTAAGTCAACTCATAGGTACATGATGAGAGATCATGTACTGGATTGACCCACTATGAGAATACTACATAGATTATTGTCATAAGTACTTCTTATCACAGTAATTTTATTTCGGTCCTTTGACCTTGAAATCATCATGGATTTCTACATAGCTATTTTATGTTTTGACACATTCTAACATTGTCTTTAACCAGATGATTAAAAGAATGTTGTTGGATATAAAATTAGTTATGTGAGGAATGTGAGTGATTTAGAAGGAATTTATCCCTCATTAATATGAGAAAGATATCTAGAGGCCCCTTGATGAGATAGACTGAATGAAAATGCATGGCCATGCTGAAATGAATTGATAAAGAGTTATGATTTTCAGTATACTTGGAATCAAGTCATAATATTGAACTATATAAGGATGACATTCTATGCCTTATGTTCAATTAAGATATCATGTGATAAAGGGACAATAAAATTCACTGTAATTAGGTTATGTCGGATTATTGACTTCACATGACTTGGGTAGTCATAATGTCTTGCTAGAGGCCACTTATGACTTGTAGGCCTAAATAGAGATTTAGGCCCACTGCCATTGTTATGTGAACCTACAGGGTCACACACTTAGAACAAGCCCAAAACGGATATGGGTTTAATAAGCCCAAAATAAACTCTGTGGAAATAAATAATTAAAGTGTTTTATTTATTTATTTATTTGTTTATTTATTTAAGATAAATGTTATTTTAAATAAATAAATAAGATATTATTTTTGATTTGTTTTTTAAACAAAATCAGAATATAATAAATGGAAAATTACCAAAAGGTTATTGGTAAGTGAAACCCTAACTTGGAGTCTATAAATATGTTATATTCTCTAGGGTTTCACACACTTGTTTTTGCCTCCAAATTCGTTTTCTTTCCTCTTAGAAAACAAAGACAGAGTTTTTCCTTTTGTTCTTGATTTGTGAGACAGTCAAGAGGTTGCTAGCACACACACTCAAATTCATTTTGTGAAGGGCTGTTCGTGTGGATACCTATAGAGGACGCATCCTTTTGGAGACGTCTTGATCCGAACAACCAAGCCAAAAAGCTCGAGGTAAGGTGTCACCGGTGTGAACCTCCTCTCACCCTTCCAGAGAATCTTGCCTCTTCTGTGTTTTGGTAAGATTATTAAAAACCCTAGATTTAATCAATTAGTCGAATTACATGGATCCTGGCTTGGGAACGTGATAAAATTTTAATTTTTCCGCTGCGTTTGCATCACGGAACCCAACACTCTCCCCACCTCTCACCTTGTAGGATCCCAAGCTCAAGAGTTCTAGAAACAAGTTATCAATCGGTTTGATTGACAACCAATTAACCTTTTTCTGGAAGATTTTTCTATTTCAGTTTTTTCACTATACAACTTCTCTTTTGACATTTTTGAAGCTATCCCTTTATCATATGAAATCTATTATTCACTTCACCTTGAACATCTCGTTTTATGAGTTCAATGACTTTCTTTGTTCTTTCCTGACCATGAATCACTATCATGTGTTCTGTACCAATCATCCTGATGATCATCAGGGAACTCCAAGGAACTTCTATATTGTCTTGAATTTTTCCTTCTAGGATGATCATGTTTGTCGTTGTCTTTGAACCAATGTAACGCCTTGCCATCCCTAAGACATGTATGTGGTCTTTACCTTGCTATATTATTTTGAGCTTCTCCTTATGAGACTATAATGTTTTTCTTTATCAGATTGACATCCATCCAGTCCATTAGATTCATTCTTCCTATCTCTATACATAACTAACCTTTTTATCCTTTGTCCTGAGCCTTCAGTATGAGCATGCTTTTTTTGTCTATTTCTGCCCCCATCAGACCACTCATTAGAATTAGACTTATGATTCCTATCCCTGATCTTCCCACTAGATAAATGATTGGAGTGTTCAGTTACATAATTACTATGCCTTGACCTTTTCCTCACATGACATTGATGCTTATTTCCTTCTTTGCCAGTCTCATTATCCCCATCAGAAGTTGAATCATGGCTTCTGCATTTACTGTGATGGTAATCATTTTCATAAGATTTCTCATCATAGACATGAATCCGTTTGCAATCACCATCTGTGTGCCAATGCCAGTGAGTGCCTTCTTTAACATCTTCATCGTCACTATTTTTACTAGAACACAGAAGTGAGTGATTTATGTCTTGGATTTAGATCTGCTCAAAGGATGCCTAGAAAGGAAAGTAGAAAACTATGAGCTAACCAAAAAAGAATGTAACCAGACTACACAGCTACAAAGGTGTAAGAACTCTGTCCCATGACGAGTTGACAAACCATAGCAAACCTTAATGCATCAAAAAGAGATTAAATGGCTACAAAAGCAGAAGAATTTAAGATTACAAACCTAAAAGGTAATAAGAAAGCAAAACTCGAAGTCGTCCTTGTTAGTGATATGCACTAGGTCAATCATTTGCGATTATGCATTGACTTTCTTATTTTATTAATAAAGAGGTATATCATTATCATTTAATTTTATGATAATTATATGAATGGTTAATTCTTACTAAGGCCATCAAGTATGTGACTTGATAGTAAAACCCTTAAATTAAAATAAGAGTTCTATTCTAATTATCCCTAGCCATTTATTTATTATATATAAATATTAAAGTATTAAGGCTAGTATGAAGTTGACTGATGGTTATGTTTTACTAATCATGAATATGAGATATTAAGTCAACTCATAGGTACATGATGAGAGACCATGTACTGGATTGACCCACTATGAAAATACTACATAGATTATTGTCATAAGTATTTCTCATCATAATAATTTTATTTTGGTCCTTTGACCTTGAAATCATCATGGATTTCTACATAGCTATTTTATGTTTTGACACATTCCAACATTGTCTTTAACTGGATGATTAAATAGGATGTTGTTGGATATGAAATTAGTTATGTGAGGAATGTGAGTGATTTAGAAGGGATTTATTCCTCATTAATATGAGAAAGATATCTATGGGCCCCTTAATGAGATAGACTGAAGGAAATTGCATGGCCATGCTGAAATGAATTGATAAAGAGTTATCATTTTCAGTCTACTTGGAATCAAGTCATAATATTGAACTATATAAGGATGACATTCTATGCCTTATGTTCAATTAAGATATCATGTGATAAAGGGACGATAAAATTCATTGTAATTAGGTTATGTCAGATTATTGACTTCACATGACTTGGGTAGTCATAATGTCTTACTAGAGGCCACTTATGACTTGTAGGCCTAAATAAAGATTTAGGCCCACTACCAATGTTATATGAACCTATAGGGTCACACACTTAGAACAAGCCCAAAACGAATATGGGTTTAATAAGCCCAAAATAAACTCTGTGGAAATAAATAATTAAAGTGTTTTATTTATTTAAGATAAATGTTATTTTAAATAAATAAATAAGATATTATTTCTTATTTGTTTTTTTAAACATAATCAGAATATAATAAATGGAAATTGCCAAAAGGTCATTGGTAAGTGAAACCCTAATTTAGAGTCTATAAATATGTTATATTCTCTAAGGTTTCACACACTTGTTTTTCCTACCTCCAAATTCGTTTTCTTTCTTCTTTGAAAACAAAGACAGAGTTTTCTTTTGTTCTTGATTTATGAGACAATTAAGGAGGTTGCTAGCACACACACTCTAATTCATTTTGTGAAGGGTTGTTCGTGTGGATACCTATAGAGGACACATCCTTTTAGAGATGTCTTGATCCGAAAAACAAAAGCAAAAGGCTCGAGGTAAGGTGTTACCGGTGTGAACCTCCTCTCATCCTTCCAGAAAATCTTGCCTCTTCTATGTTTTGGTGAGATTTTTAAAATCCTAGATTTAATCAAGTAGTTGAATTACATGGATCCAGGTTTGGGAACGTGATAAATTTTTAATTTTTTCGCTGCGTTTGTATCACGTTACCCAACAGTCCTCTTGAGGATGAACAAATAGAGCTAATAATCAAAGGGGCACTACCACACTTTAGAAAATAAATGATCATTGCATATTATCTTGACTTTAGAGCTCTCTGTCAAGGTAGGATTAGAATTGAGGATAAGGAATCTCAGCAAGCTAGAAACACTTTTCGCCACAATACCCAACCAAATACCTTCACTCAAGCTGCAAAAATAAACATGACCCAACCTAACACCCACAACTCACCATCTATCAATGCCATCAGATCACAAAGAAAATTCTTGAACTTTAACCTCCCACTATCCAAAGTATTCCAAAGGCTTTAACAAAAGAACCTCCTATAGCCATAAGAGCCTAAGACTCTTCCAAACCCACTACCACCTCATATCAATCAAAACTTGTTTTGCCACTATCACCAAATGCCCGGCCACACCACTAATACATGTTGAACTATAAAAATTGCAATCCAATACCTCATTGACTATGGAAATGATGACCTAAAAAAGTGACCCAGTATCAAGACTAATCCTCTCCCAAACTACCAAAACATGCCTCCACTAACCATTAGCATAATCTCATCCAATCTACCAGAAGACCTTATTGAAAAAGCAATCCAAGCCATATAAGAAACCTAAGATAAGCCCTCAGAAGACAAACCCTTAAATCCCATTCTTGAGCTTCATGATTCTAGTGAAGATGAGTAATGCCCTTTTACATTTGAATACATCCCAATGCCTTAAAAATTCGTCCCCCACTTGATGGTGTAGAAAACCTTAGAAGAAATAGTACCCTTAGATTAGGGAGAAGAATTTAACAACAAAGATAGGAAGTGCTATTTAACTTCAGAACCTGTAGATCATAGGGATAGACATATAATACGACTTTGATGATCATGAAATCATTACAAAAGCATATAAGCAAGTAGCTGAGAAACCCTCACTAGCAGGTAATCAACCTCTTGAGAAAGAGAAGGAACCCTCCAAGGAGAAATAAGTAGCAAGAGATCAAGCTCCAATCAAAAAGGAAGACACTATCCTCAAACAAGTCAAGAAAACTCAAGCATAAGCCAATATCTGGGACCTATTCATGGCCTCTAAAAAGCATAAAGATGCCCTAGTCAAAGCACTAGATGAAGCAAAGATTGCCACTGATGCCTCACCTTGCGAGATGATAACCTCTCTAATGATAGCTCCTTCCAATACAATCACCTTTTCAGATGAAGATTTACCCCTTAAGGGAAGGGTCTATAATCATCCTCTCTTCATACAAGCAATTGTTAGGACTAAGAAGACCCCATGTATTATAGTAGATGATAGGTCTGCCATTAATGCTTGCCCCCTGAGGTTGCTACATAAGTTCAGGAAGAATATTGAAAACCTGGAAGAGTCTAATGTGGTTATATGAGCCTATGATGATTCAAAGAAGCTGATCATTGGCACTTTTAAAATAGTAGTTAAAATGGGAGATATCAAATCAGAAAAAAAATTTATTATCCTATACATCCCTTTGACTTTTGTCCTACTGCTATAAAGACTTTGGTTCCACCCACTAGGGGGCATACCTTCCATTGTACATCAGAAGATCAAGTTCCCTCTAAATGGAAAGGTCATTACCATCCCTGTTGAAACAAACAACATTATTGCATGTCTGAATATGGTCCCACCAGGATTCCAGGTTTTTGTGATTAGTGATGGTCATGTCAATACCAAAGTTATTGTTATGATAGAAAAGATGCAATATCTACTTGGAACAAAATTAAGAGGAAAAAAACATTGGGATCATAAAATTCCCTAACATCCAAGGATAGACCAACAAAAATGGTATGGGGTACAATCCTTAAAAGGATACAGGGGCTAAGAAATCAACCTCTTTTATGTCTAAAAGCTCAACCCAAGCCTATCAAGGATAAGCTGAGGAATGGATGAGCAATGGAATCAAGAAACCAGGGTTTAAGATCTTCAATGACACCCTTAAGGAGAAGCATTTACCAAACATGATCACCAAGACTGACATCTATGAGCTGATAAAAAACTTGGAGATAGAATTTGAGAGTGAAGCTATCAATTATGCCTAAGTTGCTGCCATCCTCGAATCAAGCATTGATGACATCCTGTTCGAAGACATTACTGATGATGATCTCTGCACTTTTTCTTTATTTGAAAATGATGACATAATAAACTCTAAAGTTAATGCAATGAAATCATATTTTGCTTACTTGTTTGGACTAAAGTACAGAGATTATTATCAATAATGTTTGAGAAGTAGAGCCAAGTCGAATAGATATACCTGGTAATGGTATAGGCAATGAAGAAACTCAGACACTACTTTCAATCTTATAGAATTTAGGCCATGTCTAAAATGGTCTCAATGAAGTACCTCTACGAAGCTCCCTCTCTAGCGAGGAAACTTGTCAAGTGGCTCGTACTCCTAATAGAATTCGACATGAAATATCTGACTAAAAAGGTAGTAAAAGGGAGAGCAGTGGCTAAATTTCTAGCTCTTAACCCCATTCCAAACTCAAAAGAACTAGACCTCCCAGATGACCTTAACTTAGCCATTGAAATCTAAGGATGGCACATGTACTTTAACGAAGTAGTTAATCAGTTCGGCATAAGAGTTGGTGTCATACTACAATCTCTAAAAGGTGAAGTGGTACTAATTGTCAAAAAAAAAAAAATCAAGTTCATGGTCATAAACAATGAATCAAAATATGAGGCATGCATACTCGGAATAGAAGCACTAATAGCCCTAAATGTCATAGAAGTCAAAATCTTTAAAGATTCCATGCTAGTAATCAATCATGTCATGAAAGAGTGGGAACTAAAACAACAACACTTAAAGCCTTATTTGGACCATTTAAGGCAACTCACCATGTCCTTCTGAAAATGCAAATTCATTCATCTCCCTAAGAATCACAACCAAATGGTAGATGCACTTACTTCCCTAGCATCAGTATAGGAAGGACCATCTAAAATGCCTATGAAGCCTCTGATTCTACTCAGATCGGGACAACCTTGTCATAAAAACTGCAAAATAGTGAAGATAGAAATAGCTAAAAATCCCTAGTTCTACAACATTCAGAGATATCTGAAGGAACGAGCCTATCCTGATTAAGCATATGAAAGAGACAAAGCAATCATCTGGTGACTAACATCAAAATTCATATCACACTAGGGTGTGTTATATAAAAGAACCTCATATGGTTTATAGCTCTGATGTCTAGATGAAATTGAGGCTACAAGAGTAGTAGAAGAAGTACATAAGGGTGTTTATGATCCACACATGAATGGAGCAATTCTGGCTAAGAAACTAATTAAGCAAGGGTTTTTCTAGATGACGATAATGGAAGACTGCATTAAATTTATAAGGAAATACCACAAGTGCCAAATCTATAGGAATTTCAATCACCTTCCCCTAACAGAACTACACTATATCTCCTCTCCATGGCCCTTCTAAGCATAAGGACTAGACATAATTATGGAAATTTACTGCAACAGCCTTAAACAGGCACAGGTTCATCCTACTGGCAGTGGACCACTTTACAAAATGGGTTGAAGTAAAATCATTCGCAAGGATAAAAGCTAAGCAAGTGGCTAAGTTCATTAAAAGAAACCTGTTCAACTAATATGAGATCCCCCATCACATCATCTCTAGCAATGGTGTCCAATTCCAAGGGGAAGTTATAGAGCCACTGAGGAGTTATAAGGTGGAACATCACATATATTCTCCTTATAGACCATAAGCAAATAGGGCCGTTAAAGCTGTAAATAAGAGCATTAAAAAGATCTTATCAAAGATGACTTAGACTTACCGAGACTGGGCAGAAAAATTGCCATATGCCTTATGGGGGTATCGAACAACAGTCAGAACCTCAATAGGAGCGACTCCTTTCTCACTAGTGTATGGATCGAAAGTAGTTATTCCAATTGAAATAGAAATCAAGTCTCTTCAGGTAGCAATCAAATCTGAATTGCCAGAAGTATGATGGGCTTAATAGAGGCACAATAATATCACTCTCTTAGATAGCCAAAGGCTCAAGGCTCTATACCACACACAGTTGTATCAGGCTCGACTAACTAAGACCTTCACAGAAGAGTAAAACACAAGAGTGTGAAAGTAGGAGACTGGGTGCTAAAGCAAGCAAGACAGAATGTTCCAGACCCTAAAGGGAAATTCGGACAGAACTAAGAAGGCCCATACCTGGTCAAACCTGTCCTATCAAAAGGAGCAGTCAAGCTAATGAATTTTGAAGGCAATAAATTCTTCAAACTTATCAATACATACCACTTGAAGAAGTACTACGTCTAAGGAAAAAAAAATCCTACTGAGTTAAAAACCTTAAAACAAGGGCTCATGCAAAAGTTAGGGACTTCCCACTGAGTTGAAAACCTAAAAATGACAGCTTAGGCAAAAATTATAGAAAGAGAGGAAATACTTAACTAGAAAACCTAAGAAGGCTAGTTAAGGATAGGGGTAACCTCAAACTCAAAATTTGTACAAATGCACCAATACTTTTCTTAAATGGTTATAGTGAAATGAGAATGATTGTCGATTTATGCAAAATGTCTTTGAAAAGTGCAACACATTTTATCATCATGAATTGCATCAGGCATGTTTTGCATTTTCCTTCATTACATGACCATGGTTCTTACCATCCTCTCTAAGCTCACTCTTTGAGATCAACCACTATCATCAAAGCCAAAAAAAATCCCAGATAGGTGTGAAAAGCTCTAAAAGAAGACACCCTAGGTAAAAAAGGGAAGAAAAAGAAAACCTAACTAAGTGTGAAAAGCTCCAAAAGGAGACGCCTTAGGCAAAAAAGGGAAAAAAGGAAGATGATAGTAATGGCAAACATTATCATCAATGATACTTAGCAGGAAGCATATACAGTCATCATCATACAAGCATCATATAACATGTGGGACAAACACGTAGATACAATAGCTAGAGTCCATAGCCTTAGGAAGATAATACAACAAAGCAAACCACATACCAAAAGTCCTACACCTAGCTCCTAAAACAACTACATTGGTCATGGCTGCCATCAGAAGCAAGCAATAATCCTGCTCAAGCATCCCCCTTGTCTAATCCTAACTCATTATCGTTCATCGTAAATGATGCTAGTTGTGACTCTAGCTCGCTAATATGGTCACGATAAGTTGCACGCTCCTACTCCTATTTGCAACTAGCAAGATGGTGCTCAACCTGTATTACATATTGCATATAATACACTCATATATAAAATATGTGCATGAAATAAATAGGTATAATAAAAAGGCATACCCTTTGAGTAATGGCAAACTCCAAAAAGCACTGATGTGCACTCCCAGTAACAGTATACTAGTACTTACTAGAGGAGATAGGAATCTATGAAAGCAAGCAAATAAATCAACCTCCACTCACTAAATAAATAAAACACAGGTAAGAATAAGTGAAGAATGTGAATATGGGTAGCATCAGTAGAAGCAACACCTGATTGAGGAAAGCCAGGTCTAGGCAAATCAAAGCTCACTGCTCTACCAAGGATATTTGTCCCAAGCAAAGACAAAGACAGTTGAACTGCCAAATCCCTAAGGATGGTGCTACTAGAAGCCATACCACTGGCATGAGTAGTCACCTCAATGCAGAGCATGCCCTCATCCTCCTCAAAGCGAGATCCAGATCTCCTCAAACGTTGTTGCAGATAAGTTCTCACGACTTATGTCAATTATAGTTTATTACTAATAAAGTTTTCTACATGCTTGCACCAAAACAGGAATAAAAGCTTATCGAATAAGAAGAAATGACTCTTGATGACCCGCGTGATGGTCTAACCATTTAACCGAAGGGACGCGATACATCTGCCTAAGAAGGTAGAGGTGAAGGAAAAGTCCCACTATGTAATATCCCGTGTTTTTAAAATATTTTTACACTATACCGGGATATACAGTGTTAATAATTTTTGAATATATATTACGATAGTTTCACAAGTTGATATGTATTTAAAATCTATTTTAATTACTATGTCTTATTTACAGTACTTTACTTAAAATTTTCCCGGGACTTGCATTTTCGGAAAAATTTTTACGTAAATATTTTATTATTAATTATTTTAAATATATTTTCAGACTTGCATGAACTCATACGTATTTTTAAAATACTAAATAAAGCCTATGTGTGTAAGTATTTATTTACTTAGGGTTTAATATATATTACCCTAATATTTTATTATTTGTTTATTAATTTATTGTTATTTAATTATTTTTATTTATTATTATATTTTAAAATATTAAATTTTATGTGTGTGGTGTATATTTAATGTGTGTAATTTAATATTATTTTATTATATAGTATAAAGTATATATATATACACATTATATATCAAAAAAATCAAATTTTGGAAAATTACAAAACTGCACCCGACTACTCCTTCTTCCCCGATTTGCTTCCCTTAGCCGTCCTATCGTTGCCGTGCCGTTTCCTCACCGTGGGTGTGCCGTCCGGTGTGCCACCACCTTCCCCAGCCTCTTTCGCCACCTGTGGTAGCCGTTTCCGGCGCCTGAAAGTTGGTTTTGGCCGGAGAAGCCGAAACTTTGGCCACCGTCGATCACGTCGATTCCGGCCACCGTTTTCAACACCGTCAGTCTCTTTATTCTCCTTGAGCTCCGGTGAGTGTGATTTTAGCTTTGGTTTGAGCTAAAATGGTCTATAATTGCTTAGGTTTCAAATTTTCAATTTTCGTCACATTAGGGTTTTTGTTTTTTTTGAGCTTTGAATTGATTGATTCATGGAAAATCCCTTCAAAAATGTTGTTTCTAGTAGCTTAATATACATGAATGAATTTTTGTATAATTTTTGGAGATTTTTTGGATTTTTGGGTATTTTTGAATATTTAATATTATTTTCTAATTTTCAGAAATTAATTATTTAAATTATGAAATTGTGTTTTATGGTTAAATTAGGTGTTGAAATGAATTATAGAAATTTATTTGGAATTTTTATGAATTTCTAAGTATTTATTTTGAATTATTAAAGTTTATGGAATTTTGGGAAAATTAGGTTAAATGTGTTTTTATTTGAAATTAATCGGTCAATTGAGTTTAATTATTGATATTATTGATAAATATGTTGAGAAATTTAATTTTGGATAATTGTATAATTTTTGGTGAATTTTTGAAGTAATTATAGTATATTTATATATATAAGGGCATTTTGGTAATTTTACCCTAAGTTGGCTAAAAATGTAATTTAATTGGTTTTAATAGTTATTTAAGGTATAAAAATGATTTCTACAAATTATTCGGTATTTTTAACTAATTAAAACTATTTTTCGTGAATTATTTTCAATTATATATATAATACACGGTTTTTCTAATAAAATGAGTTTTTATCGATTTTTATAGTGTTTAAAGGTTAATTATGTAATTTCTATGTATAAAATGTATTTCTATGTTATTAGGGTATTTTTGGTATTTCTGAAATTGTTCTGTGATTGTGGACACCGATCGGTGGATTGTAGTTTGGAGTCCGATCGTGGGATTTTGATTGTGCTCTATGTAGTTTTTCAAAGTGTATTTCCTTGCAGGGTTGGCTCTACTCTTTTGAGTAGAGAGATGTCCATTTTACAGGGGAGGTTCTGTCGAATTTTTGATAGAATTCTCGTAAAACGTGATATCCGATCGAACCTTGATATCGATTCTATGTTTAATACTCTAGATCGAATTCTAGGATTTCTGTTAGGGTTATTCTAATGTCTATCATTATTTATTTGTTTAGTTGCGCCGAGACCGAGGGCTAGTGGACCAGGCCCGTCGGACCCGTCTCGTGGAGCGCATTAGGTGAGTTATTATACTATATATATATGCCTTAGGATGCATGATTTTAGAAATATACGTTTTATTTTGATTAAATTGCATAAATAACGTGATTTGTATTTAAGTATATTTTTGGTTTATTTTTGGTATATAATAAATTATATACATGTTTTGTTAATAAAATATATTTAAAATGTTTTTAAATATATTTCTAGTTTAATTTATGATTTGATTGGATTTATTTGACGTATATATACTCGAAATATACCTGGTTTACTTTTGGTATATTTCTAGTATATATATGGTTTATGTTGATATTTTATTGGACTTCATGCATCATTTATTTTTGTGAATGAATGTTTTATGTTTATTAATGAAGGATATCGATAGAACGTGCTACCTAGTGGGCAGCACTAGGACCGAGTACGTACCGATACGCCTATAGTATTTAGGCTATATTACTAACTTATTTGTGGATATTGATTAAGTGTGATTATTGATATATGTGAGATATGGTTTGGGTGTGATTGCTGGAGCTCGATTGACCAAGTGTCTCAGGGCCAATCACATTGGCAGTCAGACTGCTGGAGCTCGGTTGACTTAGTGTCTCGGGGCCAGTCTACTGTCTAAATGGATTAAGTGGATATATTTGGATTCAGTGAGCCTGTATGGCTAGAGTGTTGTCTAACACTGTTTTCGAGGTTGCGATATTCTAGGGTTCTATATGATCTTTCATAAAAGATGATTTTCAGATAAAATATATATATAAAATGATTTTATTGCATCTGTGTGTATATTTGCCTGTATATATATACATATTATATATATTGTTGATTGTATGCATTATCACTTAGTGTGTATGTATATATATTATAGTAATTCACTCAGTGAGGTCTGACTCCCCTCCGTTGACTATTTTTCAGGAGAGTCAACATCTTCAGACCTCAATAACAGGTCGATATGCCGAATTTCTTCCGCCCCAGCTTCTTTGTGTAAATTATTTACTTGAGTCTTATTTTTATAATCTAGACACTGCAGTAGTTGTGAATTAAAGTGTGGGATTTCATGTATTTTATTTAAAGAGATGTATTATATTGAAACTGGATTTGTATTGAAAGATTATATATATATGTGATGAGATGAGATTTGATTTAAATCCAGTGATGAAAATGTTATTATTATATTTATGATTTTTATTTTCGCTGCATATTATTGTTATTATTACTATTGCATATTTTATTTTATTTTTAGGCTTGCTACGGGTTCCGAATTCGAAAGAATTCCCGTTCCCTAGCGCTGGTCATGGCCCTTGTTTTGGGTCGTGACAAAGTTGGTATCAGAGCGGAGTTCTATGTCAGGGCTTAGTTTTGTGAGCTGTGGCCCTAGTTTTAAAGTTGTGTTTTCTGTTAGACTACTGCAGTGTATTAGGTTCAAGTATGTCTTGATGAGTATTCCTTGTTGTAGTTTCAGCGTTATTCCTCCGTTGTCTGTTTTGTCTGAATCTTTCCGTTTGTCTTTTCAGTATGAGAAGGCGAGTGCGTGTCGCTCCACCGGTCGTTGAGGCCGAGGATGATGAGTCTTTTTAGGATGAGGTTTTACCTCCTGAGCAGCCAGTTAGACGTAGAGGTCGTGGCAGAGGTAGACCTTGAGGAGCGGCAGGTCGCCATAGGCAGAGAGAGTTACAGGACGAGGAGCCTGTTGAGCCTGAATTTGATGTTCCTGTGCCTCCAGTTGTTCAGCCTGTTCAGCCTGCCTATCAGCAGGGTATGTCTGACCCTGAGGCAGCTTTGTTCTATGCCCGAGTTGGCAGGATTGCTTTTGATGGTACTTCTGATCCATTAAATTTTTTGCATGCGATTGAGACTAGGACTCGGACTGCTCATACCAAGTACCAGCGGATCATGATCGTTGAGTTGTCTGTCGAGGGACCAGCCTTAGATTTGTTCATTCAGATGATCCAGCCTTATATGATGATGATGACGTGGGCTCAGTTCCGAGAGCGATTCATGAGGAGATTCTGTCCAGAGCCTCTTCGTTTGAGTTATCGTCTCCGTTTGACCAGTATTTCTCATGAAGATCGATCTGTAGAGGAGTATACCCGAGAGTTTCTTCGTCTGGGTAGATATGTTGAGGATCTGATGAGAGATCAGTATTTCGCAGTCACTACGTATGTCACTAGTTTGGGTTCAGCTTTTGCTGGTATGCCTACAGCAGGCCTTACTCTCGAGTTTGTGATTGAGTTAGCCAAGGAGATTGAGCTGAGGCTAGTCAGGCAGGGAGCGATGCCTGATTATTACCAGTTGGGAGTTCAGTCGAGTGGATTGCAGGCTACTCCGTACTCTAGTTTTCATGTTGGATCGAGTAGCCAGCAGCGAGGTCCGACTCAGCAGAGTCAGAGATAGCAGCAACAACGAATGCATCGGAGCAATAGACATGGCCGCGGAGGTCAGCGTAGATCATTCAGATTTGGGTCAGGTGCTTCGAGCAGCAGCAGTGGTCGTAGTTCTGGATCAGCTGCCAGCGTTTGCCAGACTTATGGTAGAGTCCATCAGGGACCGTGTTATTTGACACCACTGACATGCTTTAGATGTGGGCAGATAGGACATTTTGCTAGATCGTGTCCTTATTCCAGGTATTAGCAGCAGTAGATTTTGCGATTCCCACAGCAATCGATTGTTAGTGCTACACCCATGCCATTTCAGTTACCACCAGCCCAGCATCAGAGTTCCACTCAGTTTGTTCCACAACAGAGTCATGGTAGAGGTACTAGAGAAGGTGCCAGAGGTGTTGGCCAGGCTTCTACCAATCAGCAAGGAGGTCGAGGCCAGGCCAGATTTTTTCATCTTACTCGGCAGGATGCTCAGGCATCTAATGCAGTCGTGGCAAGTATTGTTTTTGTTTGTTACCTGGATGCTTGGGTTTTGTTTGATTCGAGTGCCACACATTCGTTTGTTTCTCCTGTTTTTGCTTCTAAATCTTGTTGGAAAGCTTCGAGGATGGCTTTTCCTTTGTCTGTTGCCACTCCTCTGAGCGATTCTTTAGACACCGATATTGTTCTTTCTGGTTGTCCAGTTCTCGTGGGAGATAGAGAATTACCCGCTGATTTGATTCTGTTGGATGTGATGGAGTTTGATGTTATTTTAGGAATGGATTGGTTATCTCAGCACTATGTCGTGGTAGATTGCAGGAATAAAGAGGTGACTTTCAGAATTCCTTATGAAGAATAATTTAAGTTTGTGGGTGATAGGAGTTCAGCACCTCAGAATCTTATTTCTGCTATTACGGCTAGGAAGTTGTTGAGGAAAGGTTGTCAGGGATATTTGGCATTGGTCAGGGATACGTCAGTGGAGAAGTTGTCACTCACAGATGTTCCTGTTTCCTGATGTTTTTCCCGAGGAGTTGCCAGGTTTACCACCTCACAGAGAGATTGAGTTCTGTATAGATGTGGTTCCAAGTACTACTCTTATATCTATACCACCCTATCGTATGGCTCCTGCAGAGTTGAAAGAGTTGAAGGAGCAGTTACAAGAGTTGTTGGATAAAGGTTTCATCAGACCTAGTATTTCTCCTTGGGGTGCACCAGTCCTGTTTGTGAAGAAGAAGGATGGTACCCTGAGACTGTGCATTGACTACAGAGAGCTGAATAAGGTGACAGTGAAGAACAAGTATCCTCTCCCGAGGATAGATGATTTGTTTGATTAGCTAGAGGGTGCACAGTTCTTTTCTAAGGTTGACTTGAGGTCGGGTTATCATCAGCTGCGGATTAGTGAGGCTAATATTCCTAAGACAGCGTTCCGCACGCGATATGGCCATTATGAGTTTCTGGTGATGTCTTTTGGTTTGACTAATGCACCAGCAGCTTTTATAGACCTGATGAATAGGGTATTCAGACCATATGTGGATCAGTTTGTGGTAGTCTTCATTGATGATATACTGGTATATTCTAGGAGTATGGAAGAGCATGTATATCACTTGAGGATTGTACTACAAACACTGAGAGATCATCAGCTTTATGCTAAATTCTCGAAGTGTGATTTCTGGATGGAGAGTGTTTCTTTTCTTGGACACGTAGTGTCTAAAGAAGGTATCCAGGTTGATCCACAGAAGATTGAGGCAGTATCTGAATGGCTTAGACCTACTTCTGTTACAGAGATTCGAAGTTTTCTGGGTTTAGCCGGGTATTATAGGTGGTTTGTGCAAGATTTTTCCAGGATAGCAGCCCCTATGACTCGCTTGACTCAGAAGAATGTTAGATTCGAGTGGTCAGAAGCTTGTGAGAATAGTTTTCAGTTGTTGAAGGAGAAGTTGACCACAGCGCCAGTGTTAGCTTTGCCTAATAGTGTGGATAAGTTCACAATTTACTGTGATGCCTCTAGAATTGGTCTTGGTTGTGTGCTGATGCAGAATGGAAGGGTGATAGCCTATGCTTCAAGGCAGTTGAAGAAGCATGAGCAGAACTATCCTACACATGACCTTGAGATGGTTGTAGTGATCTTTGCTTTGAAGATATGGAGACATTATCTGTACGGGGTGACTTGTGAGATATTTACTGATCACAAGAGCCTTAAGTACATTTTTCAGCAGAGAGATTTGAATCTGAGGCAGAGAAGATGGTTGGAATTATTGAAGGATTACGATTGCGAGATCTTATATCATCCGGGTAAAGCTAATGTGGTAGCAGATGCCTTGAGTAGGAAGTCCTCAGGTAGTCTTGCTCACATCAGTATTAAGAGGAGACCATTGATCCAGGAGTTGCATTTGTTGGTGGATCAAGGTCTGATGATGAAGATTAGTAGATCAGGTGGACTGCTAGCTCAGTTTAAAGTGCGATCTGTACTGAGGGATAGGATTAAAGCAGCTCAGAGCCGAGATCCTATTCTAGAAGAGCTTGCAGAGAATGTTCAAGCAGGGAAGTTCACTGATTTCACACTTGATGATGATGGTGTATTGTGGATCAGTGATAGATTGTGTGTTTCGGATGTGGATGATTTGAGAGAAGAGATTTTAGAGGAAGCACATTCTACAGCTTACAACGTTCATCCAGGTGTTACTAAGATGTACCACAGTATCAGAGATTTATACTGGTGGGATGGACTGAAGAAGGATGTCGCTGATTATGTTGCGAAGTGCTTGACGTGTCAGCAAGTGAAAGCCGAACATCAGAAGCCTTCTGGGAAGCTTCAACCTCTTCCTATTCCCGAGTGGAAGTGGGAAAGGATAGCTATGGATTTTGTGGTAGGTTTACCTCGTTCGAAGGATGGATACGACTCCATCTAGGTGATTGTAGACAGGTTGACGAAGTCTACACATTTCTTGCCTGTGAAAGCCACTTATTCAGTTGCTAGATTGGCGAAGCTGTACGTGAAGCATATTGTGTGCCTTCATGGAGTACCTGTGTCCATTGTGTTAGATAGAGGTTCAGTGTTTACTTCTCATTTTTGGCAGAAGTTGCAGGAAGCGATGGGCACTAGGTTAGATTTCAGTACTTCTTTTCATCCTCAGACAGATGGTCAGTCTGAGAGGATGATCCAGACACTGGAAGATATGTTGAGGATGTGTGTCTTGGATTTGGGAGGTAGCTGGGATGATCATTTTTCACTTGTTGAGTTTGTATATAATAACAGCTGCCATAGCAGTATTGGTATGGCACCGTATGAGGCTTTGTATGGAAGGAAGTGTAGATCCCCTTGAGTTGGGATGAGATTGGTGAGAGAGCTTTGACTGGACCTGAGATGGTTTAGGATGCTATAGAGAAAGTCGTCGTGATTAAATGAAGATTAGAGACTACAATTAGCAGACAGAAGAGTTATGCGGATCCTAGGCACAGAGATATGGAGTTTCAGGTTGGAGATTTCATTTTTCTGAAGGTATCTCCAATGAAGGGTGTGATGAAATTTGGCAGGAAGGGTAAGTTAGCACCGAGGTATATCGAACTGTTTGAGATTCTGGAGAGAGTTGGCACTGTTGCATATCGGTTGGATTTGCCTCCGAGTATGTCACAGGTGCATCCAGTATTTCATATCGATGTTGAGGAAGTATATCTCAGACCCTTCACACGTGTTGCAACCTGACAGTGTAGAAGTGAGTGAAGATTTGACGTTTGTGGAAGAACCTGTGGCGATCGTTGATTTTCAAGTTCGACAGTTGCGATCGAAACAGATTCCGATGGTCAAGGTTCTATGGCGTAGCGACATAGTTGAGGAGCATACGTGGGAGACTGAAGCTGAGATGCGAGCTTCTTACCCGTATCTCTTTCCTTCTTGATCTTTTCTTTTTGGAATTCGAGGACGAATTCTTGTAAGGGGGGAAGACTGTAATATCCCATATTTTTAAAATATTTTTACATTGTACCGGGATATACAGTGTTAATAATTTTTGAATATATATTATGATAGTTTCACGAGTTGATATGTATTTAAAATCTATTTTAATTACTGTGTTTTATTTACAGTACTTTACGTAAAATTTTCCCGGAACTTGCATTTTCGGGAAAATTTTCACGTAAATATTTTATTATTAATTATTTTAAATATATTTTCAGACTTGCATGAACTCATACGTATTTTTAAAATACTAAATAAACCCTATGTGTGTAAATATTTATTTAATTAGGGTTTAATATATATTACCCTAATATTTTATTATTTGTTTATTAATTTATTGTTATTTAATTATTTTTATTTATTATTATATTTTAAAATATTAAATTTTATGTGTGTGGTGTATATTTAATGTGTGTAATTTAATATTATTTTATTATATAGTATAAAGTATATATGTATACACATTATATATCAAAAAAATCAAATTTTGGAAAATTACAAAACTGCCCCCGACTACTCCTTCTTCCCTGATTTGCTTCCCTTCGCCGTCTGGTCACTGCCATGCCATTTACTCACCGTGGGTGTGCCGTCCAGTGTGCCACCACCTTCCCTAGCCTCTTCCGCCGCCTGTGGTAACCGTTTTCAGCGCTTGGAAGTTGGTTTTGGCCGGAGAAGCCGAAACTTTGGCCACCGTCGATTTCGGCCACCGTTTTTGACACCGCCGGTCTCTTTCTTCTCCTTGAGCTCTGGTGAGTGTGATTCTAGCTTTGGTTTGAGTTAAAATGGTCTAGAATTGCTTAGGTTTCGAATTTTCAATTTCAGTCACATTAGGGTTTTTATTTTTTTTGAGCTTCGAATTGATTGATTCATGGAAACTCCCTTCACAAATGTTGTTTCTAGTAGCTTAGTCTATATGTATGAATTTTTGTATAATTTTTGGAGATTTTTTGGATTTTTGGGTATTTTTGAATATTTAATATTATTTTCTAATTTTCGGAAATTAATTATTTAAATTATGAAATTATGTTTTATGGTTAAATTAGGTGTTGAAATAAATTATAGGAATTTATTTGGAATTTTTATGAATTTCTAAGTATTTATTTTGAATTATTGAAGTTTATGGAATTTTGGGAAAATTAGGTTAAATGTGTTTTTATTTGAAATTAATCGGTTAATTGAGTTTAATTATTGATATTATTGATAAATATGTTGAGAAATTTAATTTTGGATAATTTTATAATTTTTGGTGAATTTTTGAAGTAATTATAGTATATTTATATATATAAGGGCATTTTGGTAATTTTACCCTAAGTTGGCTAAAAATGTAATTTAATTGGTTTTAATAGTTATTTAAGGTATAAAAATGATTTCTACAAATTATTCGGTATTTTTAACTAATTAAAACTATTTTTCGTGAATTATTTTCAATTATATATATAATATACGATTTTTCTAATAAAATGAGTTTTTATCGGTTTTTATAGTGTTTAAAGGTTAATTATGTAATTTCTACATATAAAATGTATTTCTATGTTATTAGGGTATTTTTGATATTTCTGAAATTGTTCTGTGATTGTGGACCCCGGTCGGTGAACTGTAGTTTGGAGTCCGACCATGGGATTTTGATTGTGCTCTGTGTAGTTTTTTGAAGTGTATTTCCTTGCAGGGTCGGCTCTACTCTTTTGAGTAGAGAGATGTCCATTTTACAGGGGAGGTTCTGCCGAATTTTTGGTAGAATTCTCGTAAAATGTGATATCCGGTCGAACCCTGATATCGATTCTATGTTTAATACTCTAGATCGAGTTCTAGGATTTCTGTTAGGGTTATTCTAATGTTTGTCGTTATTTATTTGTTTAGTTGCGCCGAGACCGAGGGCTAGTGGACCAGGCCCGTCAGACCCGTCTCGTGGAGCGCACTAGGTGAGTTACTATACTATATATATATGTCTTAGGATGCATGATTTTAGAAATATATGTTTTATTTTGATTAAATTGCATAAATAACGTGATTTGTATTTAAGTATATTTTTGGTTTATTTTTGGTATATAATAAATTATATACATGTTTTGTTAATAAAATATATTTAAAATGTTTTTAAATATATTTCTAGTTTAATTTATGATTTGATTGGATTTATTTGACGTATATATACTCGAAATATACCTGGTTTACTTTTGGTATATTTCTAGTATATATATGGTTTATGTTGATATTTTATTGAACTTCATGCATCATTTATTTTTGTGAATGAATGTTTTATGTTTATTAATGAAGGATATCGATAGAACGTGCTACCTAGTGGGCAGCACTAGGACCGAGTACGTACCGGTACGCCTATAGTATTTAGGCTATATTACTAACTTATTTGTGGATATTGATTAAGTGTGATTATTGATATATGTGAGATATGGTTTGGGTGTGATTGCTGGAGCTCGGTTGACCAAGTGTCTCGGGGCCAATCACACTGACAGTCAGACTGCTGGAGCTTGGTTGACTTAGTTTCTCGGGGTCAGTCTACTGTCTAAATGGATTAAGTGGATATATTTGGATTCAGTGAGCCTGTATGGCTAGAGTGTTGTCTAACACTGTTTTCGAGGTTACGATATTCTAGGGTTCTTTGTGATATTTCATAAAAGATGATTTTCAGATAAAATATATATATATATATATATAATGATTTTATTGCATCTGTGTGTATATTTGCCTGTATATATATACATATTATATATACTGTTGATTGTATGCATTATCACTTAGTGTGTATGTATATATATTATAGTAATTCACTCAGTGAGGTCTGACTCCCCTCCGTTGACTATTTTTCAGGAGAGTCAACATCTTCAGACCTCAGTAGCAGGTCGATACGCCGGATTTCTTTCGCCTCGGCTTCTTTGTGTAAATTATTTACTTGAGTCTTATTTTTATAATCTAGACACTGCAGTAGTTGTGAATTAAAGTGTGGGATTTCATGTATTTTATTTAAAGAGATGTATTATATTGAAATTGGATTTGTATTGAAAGATTTTATATATATGTGATGAGATGAGATTTGATTTAAATCCAGTGATGAAAATGTTATTATTATATTTATGATTTTTATTTTCGCTGCATATTATATTGTTATTATTACTATTGCATATTTTATTTTATTTTTAGGCTTGCTACGGGTTTCGGATTCGAAAGAATTCTCGTTCCCTAGCGCTGGTCATGGCCCCTGTTTTGGGTCGTGACACACTAGCTACGGCATCAATCTGCTGAGGGATCAATACATTAGCATAAGGTAAACCCTCACTCTCCAACAAGCTCTCAAAGGGAGTCCCATCATAATAGCCACAAGATCATCACCACAACCAAAACATGTCCTTGGGGAGAGGGATAGGAACTCTCCTCATGTATGGGCCATCCCACCAATGATGGACTTGCTCTCCCAAATACCATACCCTGCCAATAAGACTAGAGAGCAACACTCGTCTCTCTGTTAGCTGCCATGTAGCCACCATCTCTGCTATCTAGTGAGATCTCACCACCCATCAATGAAGGAAGATCTACTAAAAGAGGCAATAATAATGAATGATCCCAAAGATAAGGACCAGCAACACAGCAGGAATCAGACATACCTAATCAAGGGATAGCTTCCTCATGCAGTCCCGAGCTACCATGCAATCCTTAATCAAATTAGTGGTCTTCCTGATCTAACAAGAATAATGAGGAAAGCCATCCTCCTAGAAATGCTTAATGGATGAACGAGGAAGAATCTTGAACTTATATACCCAAATTTGTCAAAATCAGAGGGTCAAAAATAACAAGCTAAAAGAAAAAGAATAGACAACAAGGACTCCTACTCATATCCAGCACAAACAACCATCCGTAGATCCTCAAGCCACCTCGGCATGCTATGTCAAGTCCTGAGTACATATAAGCAAAGGCAACAGTGCCCTAGCAATAGCCCGACAAGCCATTTAGATCTCTTAAGACAGACAGTAATCGCAGATCACTTGTACCTAAAGGGTTCAAGAAGATAACAGCACTCAACAAATAAAACAAAAAGTAGTGAGCCAATTGCTCTGCTGAAATAAGACAATCATTATACAAAGCCCTCACAGAAGAAATAAACTTCATATATTGAGCAAGATAAGGGCAACCAGACTCCATAAGAGTGACTACCCCAAGCAAATCTATCATAACGCACCTCCTCACTATAGCAATAGAACACTCCTCCTCACTGAAAGGTATAGGCTCTCTATAAAAGCTCAAGCCCATGATAGCAGCAAAATCCAATGGGGTAATAGTCATCTCCCTAACAAGTTAATGGAAAGTATGCATCGTGTCCATCCACCGCTCTATCAATGCATACATAGCAATCTGACTTGATGCATATGATAAGACAATGCAGTAATCACTCCATCAAAGCCCTTCTTGGTAACCATTTGCTTCACTCACATTGGGAGACCCTGATAGGACATGCTGACTCTGTTGAAACTACCAGGTAGCAAAGTGACATACCTATAGGGCTACAAATAACAGGTACACTATCAAACATTTGCACAGTTACTAAATACTAACACATCTCTCTCTCTGTCACTTAACAGGATCAAAACAATAAAGACCAAAAATAAAAGCATCACGACTAGTAGACAATTATGAAAAGAAAATAAAGCAAGGTTACCGACATCAGCATCTACAATAAAGCTAGACAGATAGTCACAGTGAGAGCCACAGAGCTACAACTACAACAACCTCATGCAGCAAAATAAATAGCAAGACAGCTAACAAACAAACTTCAAAAAATAAAGGCAAAGAGGGACCTTCCTCATGACAATGATGCACCCAAGCATAAGTCTTCAAGCTATGAACAATAAGGATCAGATCTCCTTGAAAAAGCCTAGAAGGCTAAGAACTCTGAGCACTAAATGTGCTAGTCCCTACTGCAAATGTTCCAACTCTAGTAGCCTCTACAAAGTCACCCTCAAGATTAACATCAATAAAAATGCCCTCCGGGCCCTCAAGAACATTGGGGAAACAAAAGCAAAAATAAAGCAGAAAGCACCCAAAACATAAAAAGGGTCCAAAAAAATTTGAAAACACTCAAAGAATTCCAGATAAAGCCTCTCAAGACCTTCGAAAATGGTTGTTAAATAAACCAAGAGGGAGGAAATGTGTGACCACGCACCAAGCATGTGACCATATGTACAAGCACGTGATCATGCGCCCCCCATGCAATCACGTGCAGTCACGTGCACTTCTCCCTTCCACACACTCTTCTGTGGTTTTATACACTTTGAGACTTTGCACACTCACTTCTACAATCCTTAACTTCTATTTGAGCATAAGACATGCACCAAACTCATATAAAAGTACACTGATAAGGACTCTATCAATCTAAAGACACTACACATGCGCCGCTTTCTTCAGAAAACTCAACATCCTACAAAATAAAAAGAGCAAGGAAAATTCATTGTAAGGATATCTTACTCCAAATCATCAAAGTAACATCCTCAAGATGACAAATAATGGCATCATCATCACTGCATCATTACTACATCATTGCTGCATCATCACTACTACCTCATTGATTACTTAAAAGCACTCATTCATTGCTTAGAAGCACTTTCACTACCTAGAAGCATCTCCTCATTACTTAGAAGCACTTTCACATCTCTTAGAAGCATTCATATTGCTTAGAAGCACTTTCACTACTTAGAGGCATCTTCTTATTACTTAGAAGCATTCCCACTACTTAAGAGCATCCACACTACTTAGGAGCATCCTCATTTGCTTAGTAGCATGTTTATTTCGTGTGACACCTAAGAAGGTTATAGTCATATGTTCATTCACGTGACACCTAAAGAGGTTATAGTCACATATTCATTTGTGTGACACCTGAGGAGGTTATAGTCAGATGTTCATTCGCGTGACACCTAAAGAGGTTATAGTCACATGTTCATTCGCATGACACCTAAGGAGTTTACAGTCATATGTTCATTTGCGTGACACCTAAGGAGGTTATAGTCACATTTCCATTTCGCGTGACACCTAAAAAGGTTATAGTCGCATGTCCATTTCAAGTGACACTTAAGAAGGTTATAATCACATGTCCATTTCGCATGACACCTAAAAAGGTAATAGTCCCATGTCCATTTCGTGTGACACCTTAAAAGGTTATAATTACATGGTCAATTTGCATGACACCTAAGAAGGTTATAATCGCATGTTCAATTTGCATGACACCTAAGAAGGTTATAATCGCATGTTCATTCATGTGACACCTAAAAAGGTTATAGTTGCATCTTCATTTGCATGACACCCAAGAAGGCTATAGTCATATCTGCATTTTTATTACTTAATAGCATATTCATTTGTGTGACACCTAAGAAGGTTATAGTTGCATCTACATTTTCATTTGTTTAGTAGCATCATCATTTTGTGTGACACTTAAAAAGGGTTATAGTCACATCACTTTTTACTTAGTAGCATCCTCATTTTGCGTGACACCTAGAAAGGTTATAGTTGCATCCGCTTTTCACTTAGTAGCATCTCTATTTTCATGATACCTAAAAAGGTTATAATCGCATATGCACTCTACACTTTGTATTAATCATGAGCTTGTATATGTCCAAAAATAGCACCTTGCATGACGACCAAGTCATAGAACAATAGCAATAAAACATAACAACAACAGTCAAATCTTAAACATCTAGAGACAATCCATAGGTATTAAAATCTCCCTTCTAAAATGTTTTTGCATCTTTGTATTTTGTTTCACGTGTATTAACACTAGTGCTAGGTGGCTATGCAACACACGTGAAGTAAGGGGCAACTATCATATCTCAAATTTGACTGTCCCCAAACGGTTCCAATGATGAAATAAATCCCTGAGATGACTAGAGTCTACTCATTTGTAACACCTCTGAAGTGTGCAACCTTAAAACACCTAATCGACCCTACCATTGTGCAAAATTGATCACCGAGCCATTAAATTATGCTCTAACCTTGCAAAATATTAATACTCAGCTCGTTGGGCCGGTGCGCATTTCATTAGACTGGGACCTGGCTTTATGAAAAAATGAAAATTGATTTTGATAAAATGTACTTTGAAAACACATCTGGAAGGCTCCAAAACCTCTGAAAGTGGTCCCGAAATGGTCTAACACAACTCGGGTATCAACGCATATCTCTCAAAAGTGCGCATAAACACCCCTAGGTGTCATGCACTAAAATCAAAGCTAAATTTGGCAAAACAGACCCCAAAAATGCATCCAAAAGGCCTAAAAACCCTAGGAACCAACCCTAGAAAAGCACACATAAAATCCAAGAAGAGTGTGCAAAGCATCGAAGTGCGCATGAAAATGCACACATGCACGTATAGCCACATGCCAAGCGAATGACCACACTTACACCCCATTTTAGAGGGGGGGAAGCAAGTGAAGACACACACACACTCAAAATTCAATCCAATCGAAGGCATGGGAAATCCCTCTCCGTATAGTTTTTGCTCTCCTAAAACCTTTCCATTAGGTTATTTGATCATTTTTTCCACCAAACCAAGCCTCATCTTTGTCAAAGCACACTTCAAAGGTATACAATCTAGCATCATTCTGCTATCATTTTAAACCTCTTGATGAGGAAAGCTTGATAATCTCTCAAAGCTAAAGCTTTAAAGCTCACATAAGCTGAGTCTAGTCTGAGGACCATACAATCATTTTAGCACATTTATTTTATTACATTGTATTTTATTTTACTATCGCCAACATTTGAGAATACTATTGTGCTTGTGTGATGGGACTAGCAAAATTGCACGCTACATGAATAATAAATGCTTTATTATGCTCATTTTATATCATCATTATGCATCTCCTAGTTCTGAAATCATGAAATCACATTATAAATACTAATAATGTGAAAAGTTCTTGTCTTAGAATAGAATCATCATGCTCTCGGTCCAATCATGACCTTATGCATCTTTTATATTATTGTCATACATCATCATAGTATAAATAATCAATGCAAGCATGCATGATCATCCTATTATTCATGAAATTAAGCAAGCTGTGTGAATGTTCATGTTATCCTTACAGATCAATTATATTAGATTTACTTTTCCATAATCTTTTCCTTTTCATGTGTATTTTATTAAGAAAGCAATGTAATAAACTTTTAGTTTTATTATCTTATACTACCCTCTTATTATTTTGATAATTCGTATTTCATAAGATCGGAGCATAACTTAATGGCTCAGTGATCGACTTCGCAGGATCAGTTATAGGTTTAAGGTTGCACACTTTAGAGGCATTACGAGTGAGTAAAATCTAGTCTTTTCAAAGATTCATTTTATTATTAGACCTTTTTGGGGATAGTTAAATTTAAACTATAACAATGGATATTCACTTATTGTCAATAATCATAATCTAGGTCATAATGGTGCATATAGTCCTTTCACCTGAGGTGACATGGTTATCCACATTTGAGTGATTAGAGTTTGTTACCACTTACGTACTTATGTTATTCGCATATGGGTATATGGCATGTAGTGGCTGTAGTCAGTTAAGTGTAGGGATGAGTGTTTGACCAAGATGGGATTCATTACCTGGAGTGAACTAGGATAAGATCTTATGCTATTTAAATCTTTTCTTGATGAAAGAGTTCCTAATTGGGAAAAACATAACAGTCTGAAAGTGTTTCAATGCTAGAAAGAGTTTCTATTATTTATTGTGTTTTATCAAAAGATAGAACTTAAGATGAGTTAATATGATATAGCTATTAGAGTTTTACTTGTCCTTGACTCTAGGCTATATTGGGATCTTTTAATGAAGGGATTTTAGTGCACAGTAATTATGACCAAGGGGTTCATGTTAATTAATGAATACATTCATATCTAATTGTGTAGTTATGATATTGATGCTAAGAGTCACTCACAACTTATGAGAACTAAATGTGCATAATTGGGATTTTGACATTTAGACTTTTTCACATTTAGACTTGAAAGGAGTTTTAAATAATATCAAGTGTTAATATTATCTTCTCATTGCCAATTAGACATGGACCTAGTAAGTCACACCTCAAAGGTTTTTACCAAATCTCTATTTATATTACTCTAATTATTAATTAAAGAGTTTAATCAATTAACTAAGATTGCTAAAATTGGATTTTTGCTTAAAGCAATTATTCTAGTATACCATGAAATCTAATTTCAATGAAAGGTTTTATTATTAATTTATCGTTAATTAATATGGGATATTAAATTAATAATGGGTATATATTGTTTCTTATTTACTTGGATTAATGGCCTAAGTGTTATGGACGTAGGCCTAAAAGAGTTTTGGACTAAAGATTACACCAAGTAATAAATAAAACCCATTTACCATATTTAAGTCCACTTGTTTGATGGAATGGGTGGTTTTGTAAGAGTTAGCCCAATGGTTAAGCCTAACTCCATTAAGAGATATGTATGATTTTTGTTATATATATATATATATATATATATATATATATATATATATATATATAATATATATATATATATATAAAGATATTAATTGACACGTGTAAGTCAATAGTGATGTAGAGAATTTTCAAGAATTGTAATCTCTACATCCTCTATATTTGGACATTAGTGACTTATTTTGTTTTTAATTAATCATGACAAGTGGCATATGGGTCATATTATTAATCTTTACTTTAATCTCTAACCAAGTATATCTAAAAGTAAAAAAGTAGATATTAATGGTAAGTTGGTAGAGAGAAAATGTGTGAGACTCACAAGAAAAGAAATAGAAACAAAACATATACAAAACCTAGAGCTCTTGTAAGGATCATCTAGTATGAGTATCACAATTATTATTAAGAGAGGGTTCTTGTGCTAATCGATCAAGACAAGAAGGAGATATGTTGAAACTTGGTGTTTCAAGCTAAAGGTCTCACACTTAAGAGACTAGAAGTTAATTCAAGAGTTGAATTAAAGGAGGACACACCAATATAGTTGAATATTTATGGCCTACACTAAACTTAGGAGATTGTAAGTTTTCTTGAAACCTAGAATTCCTAAGTTGTTGATTACTTGTATTTTGTGATGCTTTATGTATTAGTTATGTGTTGAATTGCAAATTAGATCCTAGGGATTAGAATTCTTGATGAGATCAAGGGTTATGTTGAGTAAATTTTTGAAATTTTCCTTACTTAACATTTGATGTCTAAGTAATGGATTCCTTTCATCCAACTCCTAGAAGAAAAAGAACTAGGGGTAAAGGATCCTCACGTGGTGCTTAAGCTTTTGATAATGAGCCTCTATGGGTTGGTGACATGATTTATCATATGTCATTAATGGAAACCAAGTTCAATGCCTTTTTTTATCAAATGGAAACTCATTTGAACAACTGCTTTAATCAAATGGACAATCATCTCACTCATTAGCAATATGATGTCCACTATTTATATGAGCAATAAGGTTGCCAATGCCAATAGTCACCTTTCTCACATCCCCCATCTCAAGGAGGCCATGAAGATCAAGGTCCTAGTGGTGATGGAGATGATCAAGCCTAATGTCTCTAGAACTTCCTTTCCATTTATACATTCCTCTCATTTTTTTCCTATTTCTCTTCTTTTAAATTTCATGGATTACATGCTTCTATGCTTATGTTTATGTTAGTATTCATGCTTTTTAATATTATGCTATTGTCCATATCCATGTACTTGGAATGCTCTTATTATGAAGTCAAGTCTTTTAGTCTTTCCTCTCATTTCCCTCTTTATTTATCTTAAGTTTTTTTTTTCTTTGATAAAAGGGGGAGAAGAATGAGATTTTGAATGATGACTTCACATATGAACACTAAATGATGAATTAATGACTTGAATATTTAAAATTTGCTTTCATAACTTTATTTTTTAATGTGCACACTTAAATACCTTTTTCTTTTAATACATATTTGATTGACATACACATTTAAATAATTGCTCTAATAACTTGAATATTAATAGTTACATTTATGTGCATATTTAATGGTCCATTGAATTATTTGAATGATCAAATGAATGCATTCATATACCTATGTCTTTAAGTGCAATTATCTTAACCCACCCAAGCATATATTGAGGGGGAGAATATTAAAAACCCTTAGTATATATATGTTGAGGGGAAGCACCTTAAGCAAAGCTACACACACTTGCACTTATGATTTCTCTTTATCATTCAAAATTATTTGTCAAAATCAAAAAGGGGGAGATTGTTGAACATTTACATGATCAAGTATTAATCAATCATTATCTTGACTTTAACAAACATTTTTGGACCACTAATATTCTTTTTTAAGTGTGATTATAAGCATAGGTACCTAATTATACTTAATGAAAGCAATGTTTATTAACCATTTCTTAAATAAAGTTTGAGGACATTTTAATCACATTTGAAGCCTTCAAATTCCATACTTATGTCCCCTAAGGCATAGGAAGTGAATCAAACTCAAAGGAGTGTGATCAGATGCAAAACAGACAAGGTTTAGTGAGCTCAGCCTACGCTCACAATCCAACCTACGCTTATGGTCTATGCTTACGAACCATTCCTAACCATGAGCTTTTGTGAGAAAAGTGGCTGATACACTTACGATCTACTCTCACAACCATGACCAAACCATGAGCATCACCAACAGACACTTTTGTAAGTAACGATCATATTTTTCAACACTTAGGACCTCGAGCCTATGCTCACAACCATGAGCGTTTGAAATCCTGCAAAAGCTAAAATTGCATTAAATGAAGAAGAAAGAGGTTGGGGATGAATTTAATGGCTTCTAATAACTATTTTTCACTCTCCAACTACAAATTAAAGGCCTAGAGCTTCATTTAAAGAGCAACACAAGTTGGTTGAGCAGTTCAATTCTTTGAACAATTTTCTCTACTCTAAAATTCTCAATTGTATTTTAGTGTTGGTTATGGTTAGCTCTCTTCTTTATCTTTTTTCTTGGGTTGAAAAAAGGAAAGTGAGGAGTTAATGCTAGTGGTTTAGGTTCAAGTGTAAGCCTTAAAACACTTGTGATTGATTGTTGATTAGAGTTTAGCCTTCAAAAGCTCATTGTGTTGTAAAGGTTAGAGTTGAACCACAAAACTCTTTGTAAACTCAATCTAGATTAATAAGATTGGAGTATGTGTTAAAAATCTTAACTTAGGAATAAGTTAGGTGGAAACATAGATTCATTTGTTAATCAAACTCCTTAAATATTGTGTTGTTGAGTTCTTCTTTTGCTTCCTCATCTAAACTCTTATTTAATCCTTTGATTAAGCTTTAATTTTCTTTTACTTTTTTATTTGTCCTATTCATCCTCCTATACGGCGTCTTTGAATTTGAAAATGAATTCTATTTAGAATTCATTTGGAAATGAAATAAATTTCTTAGTGGAATTGAATCAAATAAGGGGTAAGTCTCAATTCCATATATTTGTGCATACCATGAGTTTCGTAAAAGACCATATATAGCTGCTCCTTGTCAGTTCATCCTAGCAGCTAATTTGTTCAAGAATTTTGCTACAGGGGTTCATGGTGTTTCGAAATGTGTTTTCATCTGCCTATATTCAATTAAGTTCAAGTAATATTAATCAACTGACCCCATGATATACAATTAGCAGTAACAGCATTAGATAATTCTGAAAGGAACTGTACATTCAGATGGTGTTGGCCATCTTGTCCATGAGCTGATTGATTACTGAAATTTGAATTTGGGTAGGTCCAGCCTCCATAAATAATTCTGTGAAAAGAATAATTAAAAAGAAGAATTCAATAGGAAAATGCCCGGAAAAAGGTTAAAATTTCAGCAAGTTGCTGCAATCATAGAGAAAAACTGCCCTATCAATTTACCTTAATCAGGTGTTAGGTCCTTGTCAGACAACCTGGTTAACTTAAAATTCGGATCAGGAAACTGCCATGAATCCAGAATAAGGCTCTTCCTATTGGATTGTTGTTAATCTTTAGTGTATCTAATTTTCAGACTGTCACATAGATAAATTCATTTTAGTTTCAGTTTACCCCAGTTAATTTTTGCAAGTTGTAGTAAGTTGAATTATTTTTGCCTACTAAACTCCACAGCAAACTTGCAGCCGTCTAAATGGAATAAATGGTGCCAAAATACCATTTTCCCACGACCAATATACGTCACCTCTTGCGCACTGTGAACCATAAAAAAAAAAAAGGAATTTATCATGAATTTGGGACCTAAAAAGGTAAAGAATTTGATAATGATATGCGATAATATATTTATTATATAGTCCTTCAACTTTACTATTTTGCTATTTGAACCAAAGTGATGCAAGTTTCATTACTGTTTTTAAAATATATTTGCAGAAAGGTCTAGAACTCGAACTCAAAAATCAAGTAAATGTCATATAAATTCGGGTAAATTTCACATAGATATTGATAGAATGAGGTAATTTTTTAAAATTATATGAAAATTATTTTTATAAATTAACAATAATAAAATTTAGACTCTATGTTTCATGATAATTTTTTAAAATAAATAATGGTTAGACCACCTTTCACCCTTTTGTTCTTTAAAAATGCAAAAGGAGTACGTTCAAATACCCATAATGTTCCCTTTATGAGTTTTTTTTTTCTTTTAGGTTCGTTAAATCAAATTACTAATTTTGTTAGTATAAGAGTAAATTAGTAGTAGTTTACAATAACACGGATTAAACTCTAATTAATCAATAAGATTTTTAGAATCAATTTGGGGTTTATTTGGAGAAAAGAAAAGACAAAGGAATTTCTTGGCCAAGGTTGTAATAAAATTGTATTTCTGTCCAAATTATGGATAAAAATAAAAGGTGGGAGCTAAAACTGATATGTTCAATAATCAAGAGAGTATGCTGTAGTCCAGTGAACTTGTCTCTCTATTAGTTGACTTGAAATCTCTTGATTTGAATCAAGAGATTTATGTGCTACACAATAGATTTCTTAGATCAGAAATCTCTCAAATGAACATTAACCTTTCCGAGAAATTGAAACTACGTTTTGGTTTGAATCAAGGGAGTATATGCTGTAGGCCTGTGGGCTTATCTTTCTATTAGTTATCTGGAAATCTTGAAGTCTTCCTTTTTCATTTCCGACACATTAAAGCCTTGACAGGCCGAGATTTATGAGCTACATAGCGAAAGACAGTTATCATTATAAATCATTCGGCAGTAAAATCCATGAAATATCAGTGAATCTGTAAAGTACTTGAAATTGAAACTTTGCTTATATTTTGGTTATGATTAATTGAGTTTAATTAAGAAATGACTTTAAGGGCGGTAAAAATTTCTTATTTCTAATAACTAATTTAACATGTTTAAATCCACAAATATTATTTAAAAAAAAAACAGTTACCCATCGTCAGTTCCAAAAAATGTAAATTTGTATTTATATTTTATTAATCAGACTTAAAGTTCGGATTGAAATAACTTGTACAACCTTAAAACTACTGTACCAAAGTTCATTGGTTAAAGTGCCACCGGCCCAGTGCTCTTATCTTAGCAATATCCTATCTTACACACACAAAGAAATATTGCCAAGCATACTTTTCTTATTGATGCAGGTCTTACACTCAGTATTCCATGGTACATTCATGAAGCAAGGAAAAGAGCAAGAGCGAGCTTCAATAATGGAGAATTTGAAGCACTTAGAAGAAGAGCTAAGAGGAAAGAAATTCTTCGGAGGAGAGAAAATTGGATTTGTGGATCTTGCATTGGATTGGCTTGCCCATTTCAGTTGTGTATTTGAGGACGTACTCGTCCTAAAACTCATAGACCAACATAAATTTCCAATGCTAGTAGAGTGGATGCAAGAGTTTTCAAGTGTCCCAATCATTCAAGAAAGCTGGCCACCTCGAGATAAACTTGTTGCCAAGTTTATTGCTCTTAGACAGTCTTGCATTGCTGAAGAAACACTTAAATAAAAAGCTTCTTTATGAGATGTTTTCCCTTATGAATCAATGAAGAAACCCAACATTTGACAGTTTAATGTGATGATCAATCTATTAATCAATTTGAATAATAATCTAATTTAGAGTGTTTGTTTTTTTTGCTTTGCAAATAAAATATAATAATACCATTAACATAAATTTATACCTTGCATTTTAGTTCTTGATTTCATTTTATCTGATACTTTCCTTATTTTTGTTATAGACAGCCATAGATGATACAAAATTTTTTAGGAGAAATTACCATATTGCCCCACTGTCAATTAAAATTTATCTTTTTGAAATTTCTATTTTTTTAATTTTAATTTTTTTAACCATTAATTAAAATGATAAAATATAAAATATAAAATGAAGTGATTGAACTTATCATGCCATAATTTAAACACATATGGTTTATAAATAATTTATTTATATATTTATAATATAATTATAAAAAAAGGAATATTATGATAAAAAGTTGTTACTCGCGATGTACTATTCGATGTTAATTTTTATAGGTAACCTTTCAATTGATTCCTATCGATGCAAACAAGAAAAGCAAAAGATTATATTATAAATTTTTTCAGAAAAGAATCTTTAATTATAAGTTCAGTCAGTATTTATTTAATTTTACTTATGACGAACGCTAGTAGAAAGTAAATGAAAAACTTCACACTACACTTGTATGCCGATTGTGCTATAGGGGGGGAAAACAAACAAAGACAAGAAAAAAGAAGTCTCTGACATATTGTGCAAAACGCGTATTCATCTTTGACATTAGGCAGCATTTGGCGCCTCAAGCAATGGAAGAGACAAAGTGCTGATATCAGAAATCTAACTCATTTTTAATTTTAATGTCACTGTTAAAATCAATTAGCAAATACTGTTTGCATTAAAAAAATTATCATTAATAGTTCTAGTGATAAATATTATGGACATTATAATGTAAAAAGTAAGGTTGGAATCTAGTTCTTTCTTGCAGTCTAAGTTGCAAAAACACTTCTAAATAGAGCCGTGTCTCATATCGGATACATTTCCGATACTGACATGTTTCAGAAACTTATCCAACATATTTTGAGGCCGTTTTCAAAAATTAAAAAAAATGTTGGAGCCGTTTTAAAAAAGAAAAAGAAAAAGGATATACATGTCCCTTTTAAACATATATATTCTATATCTTATTCCCTAATACTCTTCAATTCCTCAAATTTCACTATTAAGAAGGAATAAGCTACTTCCAAAACATGCAAATGATTTGGTATTTGTTCACGATAATCTCCACCTTTTGTCAAAAATTAACTCTAAATATTATGATGAGAAAATCAAGATGTGGGATGTTGGTGGAGATGATTTTGGAAATATGAAAGATGTTGGATTTCTTGAGTTTGCTAATCTCTCATTGGATGAACCGGAATTAGAGACAGTATTCTTCAATGAAGCTGTCAATGAGAACATTGAGTGTGAAAATGTTAATTAAGTAGAAGATTTATAAATTAAAATTGCTAATCAATATTATGAATGAAGTCTTGATATATTAATGTTGTTTATGAGTATTATAATTTTATTGTTAATTTTTAAGTAAAATTAGATACAAAATTGTTTATTTGTTATTGAAAAAATTGTATATAATTGAGGTGTTATTTTTTTATTTATGTTATAAGATAACATGATTACATGATTTTTTTTTTAGAATTATTTTTAGTGTTAAAAAAAATATTACTAACTATGAAATATTTTTGAATTTAATTTAATTTATAATTTATATAAAATGAACTTTATAATTTTTCATATTTATAAATTAACCCTTATATTTTTAATATTTATAAATTGACCCAGTATCCGTATCCTATATTTGTTTTAAAAAAAATCGTTTTCCCATATCCGTATCCCCATATCTTGTGTCCGTGCTACCTAGTTTGTACTGAAGAATTAACCACTTCAACTATTTTTTTTAAAACAAAAAATTCAAGTTCTAATATATATATATAGACATACACACTAGTAAACAACCACATATTTCACACGTAAACAAAAAATTTATTAGACTCGTAATATATAGTAAATAAATAATTAAACATATTATTATTATTAAATACAGTTTTAAAAATTGTAACAATGTTATTTATTTAGCAATTTAATATTAACTCAATATAGTTATAACTTATTAAAAAAATTTTATTTCTTTAATATTTTTAAGATTAATAATTTTATTTACTCAAAAATTAGTTTAATGTAATTTTTTAAGTTCAACTAATAATTAATTGATAAATATTAATTAATTTAATTTTAACTCTTTTTTGTTAAATTTTATAAAAATATCTAAAAACAATATTTATACTATTTTTATTACAGACAATATACTTTCACAAAAATTATATAATTAAAATAAGAATCATATTTTCAATTAAATTAGAATTATATGTTAATTAATTTCATGTTTATCAGAGATAAAATAGAAGTTAACCTAATTAGACTAAGAAAATTCACTTTCAATTAAATTAAAATTATATATTAATTTAATTTTGTTACAAATAAAATAGAATAAATACTTTCAATTATATTACAATTATATTTTAATTAAATTAATTTTTATTTGATATAAAATAGAAGTTAACCTAATTAGAATAAAAAATATACTTTCAATTAAATTAAAATGTTTGTTAGAGATAAGATAGAAGTTAATCTAATTAAAATAGAAAATATACTTTCAGTTAAATTAAAATTATATTTAATTAATTTAATTTTTATTAGAGATAAAATAAAAGTTAACCTAATTAAAATAGAAAATAAACTTTCAATCACATCAAAATTATATTTTAATTAATTTAATTTAATTTGTATTAGTAAATAACTAAATTATCCAATTTTTATATAATAATGAATGAAAATTGTTTCTTAATTTTACCTGTCCCCGTTTGCGTGCTCATGTGTGTGTCTATATATATATATATATATATATATATATATATATATATATATATATATATATATATATAGTTGTACTTTAATTTTGATCTGAATGGAATTTTGATTGGCTGGAAGTCCCCTTCCTGCCTCATTCTTTGATGAATTCTAATTTCGGTGACTAGTTTTATGGATTGAAATTTCAAAGAACTTCCCTCCCTTAATTCCCATCACCTTCGTTATGCCACATCTCTAATTTATTTGTTCGCTTGCATGCAAAGGAAAGGCAATGACTGTTTCGGAACCAAGTTAAAAGGAAAAAAAAAAAAAATTGAAATTACTCCCTTATTCTCTTGACCTGCTCAAAGTAACAAGTTCTCCTTCACAAACTCCAGATTCTGGTACTTCATTTGTGCTGGTACTGAGTGACAAAAATTCTTGTTTATCTTTGGAAATTAAGTATGTGGATATTTCCTCCTGAAACATCTGGTTTCTCAAACTGTGACCTCCACCCATCAGGCCATCACCCAGTTCCTCCACCGATTCAGAACTCGAAGCTTCTGGCTTTAGGAACAGCAGCTCACAGGGTAGCACTTCCTCAAATGTTGCTGCGGAAGATGCTACCAGGTCTTTTTCTTCTGTCAGTAAAGATTCTGCAATCTTGGAGTCTGATCAGAATTCTGAAACAGAAAATTTGTTAGATGACCTCATTAACTGGTCCAAGTATGTAGACCCTGGTCTCTTCTTGGAGTTCAAAAATGAGAAAATTATGGATCGTAGAGTATTAAAGAAATGGTTGTGGAAGCTATGCCAAGCTATATTTAATCCACAGAATCCGCTTTTCCTTGCATGGCCAGATGATCCTACTAGTTTTTTTTCCTAATCCTGATAAGCTCTTCCATTTACTCCTTTCCTTCACTAGCTAGCCTCTGCTTTTTCTTGTGAATTTTGGTATCAATTTAACAAATTATATATTTCTTTGATTTTGGAATTTATTAAGTATGAGGATGTTAGAGTTTATGATCCAAATTCTATTTGGTTTGGCTTGAAGAGCTCGATACTCTTTTTCCATGCATATGCAGAACTGGACCTACAACCCTTTCACCTAGATTGCATGAGGTTCACTGGTAAGGCAATTGCATTATCTCTTAGGCACAAAATACAAGTGGGTGTCGCCTTTGATCACGTGTTTCTTTTGCAACTAGCAGGAAAGAATATTTCAGTAGAAGAAGTAAAAGATGCAGATCCATCATTGTACAAGAGATGCATATATATTTTGAATATGGACGATGCAGAATTTGCCACACGGGAGCTGTCATCTGGCAATGTCTTGGAATTTTTCCCTGGTGGTGGAATCAACAATTGCAAGGATAAGGAGGTCTATGTTAGCCATAGGAGTGTGGAAAAAACCAGCCGCCTGAATTTCCAAGCCCGGACCAAGCCGAAGAATCATGAGCAGTTCAGTCTAAAGAGGCAAGAAACTCAGAGGTTCGGTTTTTGGCTCGGTCTGATTGATTAGCAAACTCAACCACCCGAAAAACTCAGAAACCAAACGACATCGTTTTGAACTAGGGTTATTTAACTGTACATATATATATGCATCTTATGGTACATCCTTACATCCCTCTTAATTTCTCACCGCCTCTCCTTCTTCTAACTCTAAAATTCTCTCCTCTTCTCTCTGATTTTAACCTAGCCGCCTCCTCTTCTAATCCTAAAATCGTATAGTTCTTCTCTCTGGTTTTAACCTAGCTGCCTCTAATCTTCTATCTAACCCTCGAATATGTTCTTATCTATATATGCATGCATCATCCATAAACTCTTGTCTCCTGCTGCGTTCGATTGTTAAATGATCTGTGTGACCAAATGATCTCAGATCAATTGATCATTGATCTGGAAACTCTTCACCTCTATTTATGTTTAATTTATTTCAGATTTCAGTGATGATTTTGAGAGATCTGATTTTAGATCAATAGATCATTGATCTACGATCTTTGTTCTCCTTTTCTTTTCTTTTCTTTATGTAAGTTGACTATGATTTATTTTTTTTATTTTTGAGATTTATGTTATGAGATTAACTTATTGAGATTTCTGTTTCTTGTGTTTATATGTGATGTTACATGGAGATATGTAGGTGGAAACCCTATTATCTCATTGATCTGTTCGTTAGAAACTAAAGGTGGAAGCTTTAATCAGATTGAGATCTTTGTGATAAAATAAAGGTGGAAGCTTTGAAGTTAATGTCTTTGAAAAAAAAAAAGAAAAACCAAGTGGAAGCTTAGATCTCTTTCATTCTACATACTAAACAAAAGGTGAGAAATATTTATAATTTTATATATATTTTATTCTTTATTTGCAAATGTAATTTTTTGTAAAATATATATGTGTTTTTGGTTTAGAATAAAGCCTTCCATTTTTGCATCAGATACATTTTTAAAATTTTAATCCAGTGACTTTTATTTATTTTGTTCTCTATAATTGTTTATATTGTATATAAAAAAATTGATTTTTTTATAGATTATATCTTATATTGCTTTTGTTAATTTGCTAATATAAAATATTTTTTGATTTTTGTTAATTTTTTTCTGTAATTTTTACATATTTTTTAAGTTTACATAAATTATTTAATTTTTGTAATTGATTTTTTATGTGTTTTTATTTATGTTTTTTGTGTTGATATTTGCTTTCTTTATTATATATTATATATTATATTTTTTCTCTATTTGTTTATATAAAATATTTATATTTTTTATATTGTTTAGGGACAAATATTTTATATTTATGGTTTGTATATATTTGATATAATATTTGTATTATGTTCTGTTTATATTTTATATTTTATATATCAATATTTGTTTAAATGTTTTCTTTCTTATATTTTTTTTGTGTGTTTATGATGTTTTGTCGATGGATAATACTGTTGGTCCTACCAACAGTAGTGATAATACAAACAGTATTGCTGATGGTAGTGAACCTAACAAAGAGAAATAGACTATGGAAAATGAAAACAATATAAACTCTAAGCAGCCACAACAAAAAAAGAAAAGGAAAGAAACTCAACACAGATCAAAAGTTTGGGAACACTTTGGGGAGGTAAAAAATAATGCAACAGTTGTGGTCAAAGGGAGGTGCCTAGACTGTGCTAAAATTGTTCACTACCACTCTAAGACACACGATACATCTTGTCTTAGGAATCATGTACTTACCTGTATGAAAAATCCACACCCTAAAAACACTAGACAACCACTTTTGACATTGCAACCTGTCTCTAATAATGTGGAAGCTGAAAACAATGAATCCCTAGGATCCTTAAGCACTTGGAAATTCGATCAAGAGGCAATTAGAAAGTCTCTTACACATATGCTCATTGTGGATGAGCTGCCTTTTAAATTTATGCAAATGGAGGGTTTCAAAAAAAATTTAATAGCAGCTTGTCCAAGGTTTAAATTACCAAGTAGATGGACATTGACTAGGGGCTGTTATGATGTTTACATTAATGAGAGGCAGTCTTTAAGGATCATTGTCAAAGGGTTAGCATAACAATTGATGCATGGACATCTATTCAATAAATTAATTATATGTGCATCATGGCTCACTTTATAGATGACAAATGGAAGCTATGTAAAAAAGTATATCCTTTGTGGCTATTTCATCTCATAAAGGTGAGTACATAACAAAAGCTTTGGAAAACTGTTTGCTTGAGTGGAGGCTTAGAAATATCTTCACTGTCACTGTTGACAATGCATCTTCTAATGACACTGCCATGGGGTATTTAAAAAAAAATTTAACTTGGAGTGTGACTGTTGTTAGATGCAAACATTTATATATGAGGTGCATTGCATATATTTTGAACTTGATTATGCAAGATGGATTAAAAGATGTTTTTGAATATGTTAAAAATGTTAAGGAATGTGTTAGATACGTAAGAAACTCACCAGCCAGACTTAAGAAATTTAAGGAGGTTGCTAAATTAGTTGGCATTGATTTAAAAGCTAGTCTTTCACTTGATGTTCCAACTAGGTGGAACTCAACATACTTGATGCTAAAAATTGCCTCTGTTTATGAAAAAGCATTTGTTCAATTTGATGAATATGAGTCATCTTTTAGAGGTAATTTGAAAGATGATCTGTCTAATTATTTTGATTGGATTTCTACGAAAAAAGTGGTCGAGTTACTTGAGGTGTTCTTTAACATAATAAAGAGAATTTCTGGTTCTCTTTATGTGACTTCTAATATTATGTTTTTTGAAAAATCTGATATGTTGTACAATCTAAATGATTGGAGGCTATCCGATGACTTATATGTAAAAAATATAGGGGCTATTATGAAATAGAAATTTGACAAATACTGGGGGGGATCCTGAGAAGATGAATAATTTGATTTTCATTGCACCTTTTTGGGATCCTTGTGAGAAAGTTGAGTACTTGTCTTTTTTATTGAAATAAATGTATGGTCCTAATATAGGTGGAAGCTTGTTTGTTGCTGTTAAGAATAATCTGTTTGAATTATTTAATGATTATATGTATGTTTATGGACAATCTGTGGAAGCTTCTCAATCTACTATAGTTAGACAATCTGAATCTGTTTCTACTTCTACAATTTCTTATAAACCTGTGTCGGTGCTGAAAGCTCGATTGAAGAAACATAAAGCAAACACTGGATATGGTGGAAGCAAGAAATCAAACCTTGAAATTTATATTAATAAGGTTGTTTTAGAAGAAGAGGGGGACCTTAATCTTTTGAGATAGTGGAAACTCAATACTAAAAGGTTCCCTCTACTCTCTAGAATGGCTCATGATGTTTTAACAGTTCCCATATCAACAATGGCTTTTGAATATTGTTTTAGCATTGGAGGTTGAGTGCTTAATGCATTTAGGAGTTCTCTAACTCCTAAGATTGTTGAAGCATTAATTTGTACACAAAATTGGCTCAAATTGAGTTTAAATGACATATTTGTTGAAGAAGAAATCAGTGAAATAAACAACTTTGATAAAGCCAAGTGTGTTTATACTTTTCATTGTTTTAATTGCATTAATTTATGGTTAGTTTAAATTTTGACTTTCATTTTGATTTTTTAACCGAACTACCACCAGTTGGTGTTAGTCCTTCACTCCCTACTTTAGGTGCAATCTAATTACATAGTAGCATGCTATTTATCAAAGTGGCATGCTAGCATTACTTGAACAAATTGGTAGTAACAACTCTTAAATTCTATTACTAATTTTTAATTATTTATAATTTAACTTTATTTGCTAATTTCTTGAACTTGATTGTGTATTGTTCTATTCAAGCATTGATGAGGCTTCCACAATAATGAGGGAAATAAATGCTTGGTAGCATTCTCTTAGGTGGCATAATAATGTAGTGAGAAATGATGTTGGATTCTTTAACTCAAGCATATTAAAAGCATTTTTGAGCCTGGCTATTTTGCATTCTTTGCCTATTTGAATTCTTTATTTGACTGCATTTTTTATTTGTTATGCTTATGATGCCTCTTTATTTGACTACTTTATGTGCTTGTCTCAAACAGAAATCCTTCCTTGCTTGCTTACTTCCTGACCTATGTTTGTTTGTTACTTGCTTGAATTCTTAGCTAGGGTAATGATGAATGCTTCCACCTTATTTATGATTAGTTCTGCTTAAGTTCACTTATGCTACATTTTTTTGGGAGGCATTTCATTGCAGCCATTAAAATATGGCCTTGTGTCTTAAATGACTTAAAATAAACAATTGAGTCTCAACCACAACATCCTCTTAATATATTTTTTGCTTTATGGCTTCTAAAACTGAGCCTCATGCAACTTATGTGTTTTTGTAGGGATAAAGTTTTTATTTTTTGGATTTCTATTTTTGCAGAACCTACAATGGTTTTTTATGTTACCGAGTTCATATATTTTTTACATATATACACTTATCAGATCACTAAGAAGATGGACATTTTTTGGACAAACTTAGTGTTTTGCTACATGTAAATGAACATGTAAAGTTTAAGTTAGATTTCAAAAATATTACATGTAAATCTTGAAGTATGATCATTTTAGCCCAAAATTTGTTATATAGGTTATTTCGATTCTATTAATTTGTAAATGATATGTAATAGGTCTTGCTAACATTTGGGCTTCAGCCTAAAAGGTACATTTTATTTTATTTTATTTTAGTTTATTGGGCTCAATCAATTTTAGCCCATAAGAAATAATTCTATTTTATTGGCTTTATCCAATTTAACTTGATAATTTTAGGGCTCTGACCTGTTGATTTAATTCATTCTCGGTGTCGGTTTGGTGCCCATTTTATACCTTCAAAAATCAATTAGTTTGCCCATATGTCCACTTGACCCGTCCGATGCATACCCCTAGTTAGCCATCTAATTCAAAGCCAGTTTGTCACATCAATTACTAAACAGATACCTCTTTTTGCATAAGGGTTTGATAGTGTTTTTGGTAAATCAGTCCATCAGTTACTCTTTGTTAGCAGATTAGAGATTCAAGAAGATATCGTATGCTAAGGGGAAATAGAAAAGCTGGTCAGTTTCATAAGAAAAGAAAATCTGCTACTCATAACCAGAACGGAAGTGATTCTTCAATGTCTCGATTTGACAAGATATATGATTGTATATGATCCTTCTTTTTTTCCTTTTTTGAACATAGGAGAGGAATTTCACTTAACCTTACAATGTCATAAAGGAACTATATGTCATTTGATTACTCAACCTTCGATCTAGGATTTTTTTCTTCATTTGCATAAAATCTATATTAAATATATGACAAGCTACTCAGAGAAGGTTTACCTTTAAGAACTGGCAGAAGGGTGAGGTTTTGGGAGGAGGGTCATTTGGACCTGTTTATGAAGTACTTGCTGATGAAGGATTATTTTTTACTATTAAAGAAGTTCCATTAGTTGATGATATGAAAGTTAATTGCATCGAGAAAGAGATTGCTTTATTATCTCAATTGAGACATCAGAATTTAATTGAATTCATTAGGATAAGAAAGGTTGAATTGAATCTTTATATTTTCTTTTAACTTGTAAGGGGATGTTCTATAGAGAAATTGTATGAAAAGTCTCAGCTTGAAGATTCTCTAGTGTCATTTTACACTAGATAACTAATTGAGGGCTTAAAGTATCTGCATGATCACAACATCATCCATAGAGCCATTAAATGTGGAAATATATTGGTAGATGAGAAAGGGTGTGTCAAATTTGCAAAGTTTGGATTGGCACAAGTCATAGAACTAACTAGTCATAAGTTTTCTCGCTAGGAGACACTAAACTGGATGGCTCCTGAGGTTATTATTAATGGAGTCTATGGATTTGAAGTAGATATATGGAGTCTTGGTTGCACTGTGTTGGAGATGTTAACTAGAGAAATTCCATATTCTGATTTGGAATTTAGAGCTATAGCATTCAACATTGTAAAGGGTAAACTTCCTCATCTTCCTACTTCTTTGTCAAGAGATTTGAGAGATTTTATCATGTAGTGATTACAAAATAGTCCAAAGGATTGTCTAACTATTGCTCAACTTTTAGAACACCCATTTGTAAAAGGGTCTTATTCATAGCATTTTCCTATACCTTAGTGAACTCTTATAAATTCATTTTACATAAACATTTTCTGTGATTATATTGTTCTTTTTCTTTATTATTTGTTTTGGTCAATGTTCTTAGTTGCTATTTTTCCATCTTTTTTAGTGTGGAAGAGATACTCTGTCTGCCTCCTAATTGAGAACTAATGGACTCTCTCGCTCTTGCACCACAAAACAAAATCTCATGATCTTTTGAACTACTCTTCTTAGAATAAGAATGCAACCAATTTCATTTGATATTCCCTATTTTGCCTAGGCCGCCCCCTTTCTGGGAGTTTTCAAACCTAGCTAGGCCTTTTATTCATTTTTTTTCTTTTTTTATTTTCCCTTTTTTGTTTAGGTCGCTCCCTTTCTAGGAGTTTTCAACCTAGCTAGGTGGTTGCAAATTCATGATGATGGTTGATCACTTTTGTTATTCTCGGTGTTCATGTTGTCACTTTAGCTGTTGACTGCTCTTACTATTGATCATTGGATGTTGATGTCACTCATTATGTTAATTGATGTAAAACTGATAAGTCCATGTCTGACACTTCACATGCTAATAATATGTTAGCCATGACTATCTCCACATGATTACTCCTCCGTTATAATTAGGCATGTCATGTTATATTTGTTATTGGTTAGCCCTTTGCAGGTTTTCTAACCAACTATTTTTCAGCTCACAATTAGTGTGAGTTTTATTTAAGAATAAAGACTTTCAAAGGATTTATCAGAATCAATTTTTCAAATATTGGTGGCA
Organism: Mallotus nudiflorus; assembly: GCA_947683625.1. Taxonomy (NCBI): domain Eukaryota; kingdom Viridiplantae; phylum Streptophyta; class Magnoliopsida; order Malpighiales; family Euphorbiaceae; genus Mallotus; species Mallotus nudiflorus. The sequence continues at coordinate 577,839 of CANTUR010000556.1, forward strand.
CAAACAAATATTTTCCTTTTTCTTTCCCCTTATTTTCCTTCCTTTTTTTTCTTTTTCTTTTGATGAATGTGAGGAATTTATTTTAGGGAGAACTAAGGTTAAATATGCTTGAAGAAAAGTTTGAAAGTAAATTATGATATTTTAGTCCTCTCTTTTTATGGTTTGTTTAATCTCTCTCATTCAAGCATAAGATTGCATGCATAGTTATAACAAATTCATACTCATGTAAATTAGATAATCAAACATTCATCATCACTAAAGATAAAATTGTGCAACAAAACATGGTTCTGAGTTATTATAGCCTCAACTGGCAAACAACTACTCATGAATGTCCAAATTCATGTTAGCTTCAACTTGTACTACAAAACATTATAACTCTTTGATGGCCCTTATGCCTATATCCTTCAATTTGTTAGCCATAGGTGGAATGCAGGCTTCTATGGCTATAATCATCTTGTCTAATTTTATAGGTTTGTGCTTCATCTGAGCTAGCTTTCCTCTTTATCTGTCTAAGAAACTTAAGAAGGACTCATTAGGTCTTTACATTGTATTTTGTAGCTCATGAAGAGAAACTTCAAACTAAGAGTTTAACCCATACTATTTAATAAATCCTGAACACAAATCCTTCCAGTCTTGTTGGACATATGCATCCAGAGTGTAGTACCACTTGATAGCAGCTCCTTCAAAGCACAATGGAAATTGTTTGATGATCTGAGCTTTTAATAACCTAGTGGCCTTCATGTAAGTGACATACTACTTCAAGTGCAGATGAGGATCATCAATGCCAAAGTACTTCAGGGGCAATGGTTCTTCCTCCTCCAAATCTATATCTAAGTCAGCAAGGTTAGGATTGAGCCCATGCTTCTTCAATGCAATCTGTAGTTGATCAATTTGCCTTTGCATGTCTTTCATATATTCTAACTCTGTTAGATCTACTGGTGCTTTCAATTTTTCTTTGAATGGCTCGCCAATAACAGTTCTAGTTTCAATGTCTTCTCCATTCATAGGCATCTTTCCTATCATTTTCATAAATATGTCTCTAACCATTTGTCGCATATCATCCTCAATCTCTTTCAACAGTTCTTTCCTAAAATCTTCAATATCAAAATTAGAGGGTCCTGCCATTTTGCTCCCTTATTAGGTGGTCTTAATTTTCCAATTAGTTCTTTGATACTGGTGGACCAAATTCCTTTGATCTGCTTCCAAATAAGAAGAGGCTTATGGCTAGGAAAAATGCTCTTTTTTTTTTAAATTAAAATGAATGTCATGTATGCATGGAATGTAAGATTTTTTTATTATTATTTTTATAATGTGAATGAAAATAGACAAACAAACAAATAAATAATGAATTTAGGCATGATTACTTCCACCCTTATTCCTCCTACACATGTATTCGATAGTGAGTTTCTTGTCCTAGGATTTTTTGTCTAGGTTTTAATCATTAATGGGGGATAACAAAACTGACATATGCAAGATAACTCTCAAAATGAACAAACAAGTGGTAATTTCTTTAAATAATTCTAAAGTCCATTTTAAAGGGCCAAGAATGACATCAGAGCCCACCTTGTCAAGATCCATTTATAATAGGCTAACATAGGCATGAGAGACCCATCTTTGCAAGGTTTGTTTATAATGTGCTTGGGCCTTATTCAAAGAATTACTATATGGCATCAAACACATACATTTGGAAAAAATCCTAATGGAAATTGATAAGTCATTACATAAGTTGAGTCTCGAGTCAAAAAGTTTTGGCTCCTATAGTGATATACCTCCATTACAGCTCCCCACTCAAGGGTCCATATGATGTGGATAAGTACGTGCTATAAGTGATAATAATCAAATACTCCACTACCAAGTTTAAGTGAAACACAAGCAGCAAAGCAATGACTATCATCGGGTTATTTAGGGATTAAGTGCTCATTGTGTGAAAACGTGTAGTGAATGCAAAAGATGAAAAAGAAATAAGAAAATAATTAAAAATAATAAAACACAAAATACTAGAATCAGTTTCTCTATCCCCAGTGGAGTCGCCACTGTAGGCAATGAGGTTCAACGTGTGCCTAAGTGTATAGTGACCATAACACTGTGTGGGCTCCAGGCTCACTAGGAAATGCAAAATGGGCTTTAAGCCCAAATCGGAGATTGAGTCGCTACCTGGATGAGACCCGAGACACATTATATAGCAACTGGATTCCATGGGTATGGGCTTTTAGAATGCCCACTTAACCTTGCAGTTGGCCTTCGTTTGTGTTTTGTGTTTTATTTCCTTTAATTATTTAATTATTTCCTTATTTATATGCAAATCGTAATTACCTCCAATCAATTTCCCAATTTCACAATTAAAACCAAGTTTGCAAATTAGTCTCATTTCATGCTTATAGCCCGACATACATTACAAATAAAACAAATAATAATAATTTACAATCATACATTCCAAATGAATGGGGGAAAGGATTAGGGATTGCAATGCTTTGTTCAAAAAATATAAAATAAACAGAAAATAAACCATACATAAACCAAAAATAAAGTAATTAATTATATAAATAAAACCTCTCAATAACTAATTAATAGGATAACTATTTGATGATTAAAACTCACCAAATAATTCCTGTAAATAAAAAAATATTAGCCTCCACAAATATATAAAATCCTACCAAAGGAAACCATAAAAGTTAATTCATAAACCAAATAAACACAAATAAAAAACTAAGCACATAAATATTTATTTAAGCAAGATAATAAAATAATTGCATAAAGAAGACTAAAAATATGAAAATACATAAAAGACACAAATTATATGAGGATGAATACGTGTTAGATTCAAAATTATCATAGATCTAATGATTAAATATCAAATGAATGTGATAAGTCAAATTAAAATAAAAAAAATGTGCACAAATATTTTAAAAGAAATTAGAATCAAATATATTTCAAAAAAAAAAAAAAGAAATAAGTCATTGTGATACAATTATAAATTAAAGAAAACAAAATAAATAACTAATTATTTATTTAAAATAAAATAAAATAATACAATGACGCTTCTAGCCATAGATACAATAGGGCACCGCCTCAAAGCAAAGCGACGTTGCCTCTTTACAAAGAGGCTTTAATAGTAAAAAAGAATAATAAACTATGTAAAAAACCATGCAAATGCAACCAAAATTCACATAAAACTTTGACTAATATACTAGATTTTAACTAATGAAATACACATAAATACTCTCGTTATTCTTTTTATGAAGTGGCTAACAAATGAACATATTTGGAGCATAAAATCTTAATTTTATGAACAGTAAAATAGTAGAAAACTATGCAAAAATATGATAAGAAACTAAACTCACATAAAATTTTGACTAACACACGAAATAGGAGCGAGCAAAATAGATAGGAATATTTCCCTTGTCCTTCTGATGAAGTGAGTAAAAGGAAAAAAAAATTTGAGCACAAAATCTTAATTTTATGAATAGTAAAATAGTAGAAAACTATGCAAAGATATGAAATGCAGAAAGGTGCACTATCACACAAATACAATACAAAATCGCATATTCTTTATATTTTTTTGAATATAGATGCTAACGATAAGAGGCTGTAGGAATATTAAAGTTAGATATTAACAAAATATAAGAAACAACTCAAAATATTAAAAAATATAATACTTAGAGAGTAAATATGTTAGAAATCAATTATGGTATTTAGACATAAATACATGTGTAGTAAGAACAAGTCTAAATAGAGTAAATTTCAAAAATTTACTCATCATAACCCTTTATAAAATGAAGAATTTCATTTGCCCAGGATTCAAATTACATTAAAATACACAACTAAATAAATTAAACAATATACAAACAAATAATTAAATAATTATAAGTTTGTAAACTTACTTGTTGTAAAACTTAGCCTTCCTTTTGTTCAATTCCTTGAATCAAATGCTTAGCCCTCCAAATGTAAGGCCTCTAGTTTGAAACACCAAAACCTTATCTATCACTTACTTGTGTTAATTAAACTTAGTAACTTGTACTAATTTAATTAAGAATATAAGTGTAGAGTATATGTTTAGTATATGTTGTATTTATTTTTGGTTTGTGATGTTATCATAACCAAAATCACTTAGTGATTTTTCTTAACTCTTTAAGCAAAAACTCACTTAAGAATTATTTTGCTTCTTACTATCTTACCAAGTCACTTGACTTCCCTTAGATATATGAAATGATATATTTGTAGTAATTTTCCACTAAGGAAAAATATGCATTAATTAATTAAGTGATTATTAAGTGTGCCACCTTAGGTATACATCTAACCATCCAAATGATTAAAATGACACCTTAGGCATACTTTAGAAATATCCACTTAATTAATATGCCACCTTGCTTAATTCAATAATTGAGCTTGCCACCTACACATATTAATGTATAAATTTGTATGTAAAGTATACATCAAAAGTATTATTTTACATATTAAATTATACATATACATAGATTTGGACTTTAATTAATCTTTGGTCCAAAATAAATTTTTGGCCTATGTCCAAACCAATTTGGACCATTAATATAAGTTCATAAATAAATAACAACATATATATATTTATTAATTTAATATATATTAATTAATATCCAATATTAATTAAATATTAATTAATAAATAATACTCTTATTTGAATTAGATTTCATGATATACTAGAATCATTGTTCAAAACATAAATCTAATTCTATTGATCTTGATTAATTGATTAAACTCTTTTAATCAATAATTAGATTAATACTACAGTGAATAAATAAAACTCTATTAAGTGTGACTTACTAGGTTCATGTCTAAATGACAATGAGAAAATATAATATTAACATTTAATATTATTTGAAACTCTTTTCAATTCTAAATGTCAAAGTCTCAATTATTCACATTTAGTTCTCATAAGCTATGAGTGACCCCTAGTATCAATATCACAACTATCCAATTAGAAATGAATACATATTATGATTCACACGAACCTGATCATAATTACTGTGCACTAAATTTCTTTCATTAAAGATCCCGATATAGCCTAGAGTCAAGGTATTATCAAACTCTAATAGCTTTATTATATGACCTCATCTTAAATTTTAATTCTTGATAAAATACAATAAATACTAGAACTCTTTCTAGTACTGAAATTCTTTTTCAGACTGTGTTGTATTTATCCTGACCAAGAATTTATTCATCAAGAATAAACTTAGATAGCATAGGATCTATCCCGGTTCACACCAAGTAATGAATCCCATTTTGATTAAACATTCATCCCTACATTTAACTAATTAGAGTCACCACACGCTATATACGCATGTGATGATTAACACAAGTATGTAAGTGATAACAAACTCTAACCACCTAAATATGGATGACTATGTCACCTCAAGTCTAAGGACTATATGCACCATTATAATCTAGATTGTGATTGTTGATTATATGTGAATATCCTTGCAATCACAATTCTAATGTCACTGTTCGATTAACCCATCCAATGAGTATCCACATGTCTATTCTGATAACTCATATCAAGTAGCATGAGATTCACTACCTCCCACTATTAGTTTCTCATACTAATCAAGAAAAATAGATAAAGGTGATAGTCTAATTAATATTATCCAAATATTAATTAATCGACTAGGAACAATTTATAGTAAATGTACTGAATAAATTTGTTACTCATATTATCAACTCTTTGATAATAAATTTATTCGATATAATACTAAAGGAAAAATACTCAAAAAAATAACATTTTTATTTAAAAGAATATTTTATTGCCACAAGGATTATTTACAACATCTAAATAATTACAAGAATGTCACTAAGACATACCTATACTAACAAATATACTTATTAAAAAAAGAGTTTGATTTCAAAATAGTTGTTTCACTTATTTCAAAAAAATGTTTGGCCCTCAGAAGTTTGATATATTTTCTGCACTAGTCAGTATACAAGAACAACTTTCTCCTCCAAATCTCTTCCTCTCCTTTATTTTTCTCTGCACTCTTCTTCTCTTCTATTTTTCTCTGCACTCAATTTTTTCTAGCTCTCTCTTGTCTGTCCCTTCTTCTTTTTTCCAGTCAATTCTCCTATATTCCCTCTCAATCTCTTCCTTCTCCCTAATCAATCCCTCAATTTCCTCCCTTTTCTCTCCAATCTCCCTCTCCAAACAATCCTTTTTTTCTTTCCTCTTTTTTCAAAAGTCTAAAATACCTATCTTTCTAGGCTATCTATAACATGTGCACCTATCTCCACTATGCCCTTTTTTTTAAAATAGTAACAAGACCAGTGAGGCGACGCCTCTTTAAAGAAGCATCACCTCTTCACCTTTGCTATCATAGAGGCATCGCCTTTTTGACAACAAAGGCGATGACTCTTTAACAAGAAAGGTGGGCCTTAATGGGCTTTAAGTCTCTCAAGCCTAGTTTAGGGCTTATAAAAGAGGAATTGGGCTTCAAGTCGGTTTTAAGAGTTTCAGGTTGTTCTTTTCCATCTAGTGCTCATTCAATTTCATCATTGGGCTTCTATTTTGAGCTGATCAAACTAAGCATCCAAAGTTTGCCCCATATACAAATAATAAAATAAACTAAATGATACAAGTAATAAAATAGAAATAAATGAAAAATATTTCAACTTTCATTCATTTGAAAAAAAAAAAGGGCAACTGAATTCAAATTAATTGATATGCATATATCAATTGTTTTTATTTATTTATTTATTTATTTCAAGTAATTGAATGCAATCATATTTGAAATTTATTACTTAAGGCCAACTATTTCTTTGATACTTTTTCTAAAAATATATACTTACTCAAATTATCATATTTAGATTTTTTTTTTTTTGAGTTTCAAATACTTATAATATTCAAATAATATATTATTTTGATTTTATCATATATGAATAATATTCAAAAAATATATTATTTTTAAGTATCATTCTTTATTACTTCTTAAGTTTGTTGTGTAACAAAAATTTTAATTAATACTTTTTGTTAATTTTTAACACAATGGAAAATATCGAACCAACTCTTAATTATTAAACACAAATATACTCCATGTTTCTATTAATTTAGTCATCTTTAACTTGTAAATCAAAGAAGCCTTCTTTGATAGGAAATGCAAATAAAAAAAAAAATCCCTTTTTCTATTAAGGCAAATCATTTTTCCCTTTTTTTTTTTTTTATAAATTACATTAAAAATAAATTTTAATAAATTATTACATACTAGTCATCTTTAACTCATAGCACAATGGGTTCACCCAATTCATTTTAGGTTTTAGATTTCATCATTTTAATTATTTTTAAAATAAAATAAAATTTTTAAAAAACAAAAATTTCAAAAAAAAATAATTAAAAAAATATTTACAAGCTATAGGTGTTTAAAACATGGTACAACCAGTTCACCCAATTCATTTTAGATTTTAGATTCCCTCATTTTAATTAATTGTTAAAAAAAATTGAGTTTTAGATACTAATTTGAGTTTCATATACAAATAATATTCAAAAAATATACTTTGATTGAAGGAAAATAATTGAATAATATTCAGATAATATACTAATTTTAGTATCATATACGATTTTTAAGTTTCACAAGCATATAATATTTAAATAATATATTGTATTTATGAATTTGAGACACTGTTTTTTAATTTTCAGATACTTTTTGAGTTTCATATTCGAATAATATTCAGAAAATATACTTTTGGTTGAAGAAAAATATTTGAATAATATTCAGATAATATAATGTTTTTGAATTTCAGATACGAATAATATTCAAAAAATATAATGTTCTGATTATATCATATACGAATAATATTAAAAAAATATACTATTTTTAAATATCATTCTTGTTATTTCTTAAGTTTGTTGTGTAACAATAATTGATAATAAAAAAAATTGGTAAAATTTTAATTAATTTAATTTTTTCTTCATCCAAAACTTTTAAAAAATTAAAATGATAAACTACATAATCGAAAAAATTAGTATTGAATACAATAACAAAATGTTTAATGCAAGTTGCAATTAGTACAAAAATTAAAAAAAATAATACAAGATAATTGACTAATTTATTTGTTTTCATTATGTACATGAATAATAATATTAAAATATATGGATATGCACCATAATTGTAAATAATAATACATAAATAATAATATTAAAATATATGGATATTCACACCCTCTTATGAGGTTTTTAAGTAAGCAATCAAATTTCATTGAGATGTCCTGAGAATGGAAAATAAAAAAAAAAATACGGTTTTTCATTTTAGGATTTCACATTAACTAGAATATTCAAAATAAATGGAATTACTAAACAAATTCACCACTTAGTATTCAAAATTCCAACAGAAAAAGAAACGAAGAACTCCTAATTATCGCGTCATAACCTTTAATAATTAAGTACCAAAAAGAGGTTTGCAAAATCCTTTCAGCTCAAACTGGGCCATGACAAAACTGTCACTGGATGATGAACATTTTTCATTCATCCACTTTCTATCACCACCACTAAAAGTAGATATGACAAATCAAGAACATAGTGGATGATAAAAGAGCAAAATATAAATTCAAGGCTCCTTCGCTGCGAAACACCACTACTACTTCTCTGGTTTATCTGGTTCTTCTTCCTTATCAGGATCTTCCTCCTCTTCCTCTTTCTTTTTTTCTTTATCTAAAAGGTCCCTTGACATTCCTCATAATGAATCGATCTCGATCATCAAGAAACTTAACCCTGACTTGAGTCACCTGTCCTCTGGATCCAGTCCTACTCATAAGTTTCACCATAACAACATGTTCAATCTGTGAATCATCCTGCAATACAAGCAAATACAGCACTAAGAAACTTCACCAATCACAACAACAATCAAACTAACAAGTTTCATAAGATCAACAACACCCCATTTCATTTTTTTTAGGCAACAACCCACAAAACTCGCACTAACATGAGTATAAGACTGGAGATGATCTCATACAAGCTATGGTATTTCCATCCAAAGCTCAAATCTTTCACTAAAACGGCGATAACCCAATACAAAACAGTTAGTCAGCATTCAAAATTCAGTATTGAAACTAGATTGTACATAGAAAATAGCACTTGAAAAGAAAACATCTACAATCTAAACAATATTCAACTAATATCATAAGTTTTTGCCCCAAAATTCAGCATAAAAATCGTACGATTTTACCCAACAAAACCCAGAATAATATAATTATATTCAACATAAATCGAAATAACCAATCAGAGATTTAAAAAAAAAAACGACGTTATTGGCATACATTAAAACAAACAATCAATGAAGGGAAAGACTTTCGGCTGCTGCGAAGTTGAAACAAAAGTGGAAAAGGGAGCCGAAAACGACGATGAAAACGACGTTATTGGCATCTCTTTTCAATATTATTATCTGTTTTGAAGACCGGTTGAGTTGTCAGCAAGCTTTCAGATGCGATCCAAGCAAAAATCAACAATCTCCTTACCAACTGCAAGGAGAAGAAGATGGAAAGAAAAACGAAGAAGCAGACGACGAGGCAGGAGGTAGATCGGCTTTTTTTGGACACGTGTGAAATTGTTTAGAAAAAATAGACATGCGTATAATTTATTAGAAAAATGGGTATTTTTTATGTAAATAGTCTCTCCTTTTAGGATATTTTTGTAAAGAACCAAAAAATTGGGTACAATTCTAATATCGTCTTTAATATTAATTAATATTTATTTTTTTAAATTTTTTTAAAAAAAATTATTTTTTGAAATCTAGAATTTAAAACTTAAAAGTACAATGGAGTAAACCTTTTGCACAGCAATTTAAATATTTATAGTTTGCAAAGAATTTTTTTGTTTTTTTATAATATAGTTAAAATATTAAGGGTGAAGAGGTAATTATTTCTCCACGCAAGAAACTGCCGCGAAGCTGAAACCTTCTTTATCAAACATCATGGCCTCCAACTTCGATTACTAGTTCTATAGCTCGAATTGTTTGGAAAATTAATAGAATTGGTATAATAGAATAATTTTTAAAATAAAAAATAAAATTATTATAAAAATAAATAAATAAATAAATAAAGACAGTTAAATTAGATAATGAGTGAATAAAATAGACGATAAAATCTGTCATATAAATAATAATAGGCGGTAAAATTTACCATATAAATAATAAAATTAATAAAAATAATATCAATATTTTAACGTGGTTCATCCTTAATTTTTGGGCTACTATGGAATAAAATCAGAATAATTTTTTCACTATAAAAATAGTAAGTACAAGAGAAAGTTTTCTTTAGATCAACACTAGAGGTATACAAAAAATTCTCAACAAAATAGTGGCACTCAAAGTGTTTTCCAAACACCCCAAAATAATTATCTCACTATTTTGTCATTCACCTTTTGAAAAAGAAATTTTCTCAAACCCTTAAAACTCTCTCACACTCATCAAAACAAAAATTGTTTTGGTCAAACACACACTTCACAGAGCACTCAATTATCTCGCTTGCTGCTTATTCTATGTTCATTGCTTGCTCTCCATCCTTGCCTTTATATAGGCATTAGTATGTAAGAAAAAAACAAAAGATATAAACAAACTTTTCAAACTTTTGTTAATTTTGTCAGCACCGAATTCGATGCTCACTTTTTTTTTAATTGTGTGTTTCACTCTACTAAGAGGGACCATATCAATTCTCCCCCTCCCAACTATGTGGAGGTCATCACCAATCCGACGGCTAATCGACAAAATTCGAACTTCTCCCTTGGCAGTGTCTTCATTAACATGTTTGATCCATTTTCATCAGTATGAATCTTCTCTAGCTACAATAACTTCTTCTCTAATACATCTCGTATCTAGTAATATCTCACATCAATATGCTTTGATTTTGAATGAAAGAAGGAATTCTGTCATGACCCAAACCAAAGTCATGACCAGTGCTAGGGAATGAGAATTCTTTCGAATCTGGAACCCGTAGTAAGCCTTAAAAGAAATAAAGCATGCAATAAATAAAATAAAATATGCAACAATATTTAAATCTCAAACCAATATAATAAAAATAACTTCTGTCATATCATAGAATAAAATATATTAATACAATATTCAGAGAAAGGCCTCTGAATTTACAACCAACATACTACAAATACAAAATACAATTACTATTGTAGTTTTCTAGAGTACACTAAAATTAAGTAAGAAAATTACATAAAATAGCCGGGGTTGAAGAAATCCGGTGGATGGACCTACTACTGAGGTCTGAAGAAGAAAAGTCTCTTGTAAAAATATCAACTGAGGGGAGTCAGACCTTATTGAGTGAATTGTTATATTATATATATATGCATCTCCTAATGTCAAATGCAATCAATCATCCATATATAATAAATATATATACAAGCATTTTATACAAATGCTAAAACCACTTTATATAAGAATGCAGAAAACATATGTTTTATTAAAGAATCAAATAGAACCTTATTTAATCACAACCTCGATCAACAACATCGCTCTAGCCACACATGCTTACTTAATTCCAAATTAATTCACTTATTCCATATGGACAATAGACTAACCTCGAGACACTAAGTCAACCGAGCTCCAGTAATCTGACTATCAGTGTAATTGGACTCAAGACACTAGGTCAATCAAGCTCCAGCAACCACACTATTCAATCACATCACATCTCAATCAATCAATCAAATCATATCACCTCAAATGATTCTCACTCAACCCTAAATCTATCGCACCGATACGTATATGGTCTTAGTGCTGCCCACTATGTAGCAAGTTCTATCGATATCCTTTATTTAAATAAAACATTCATATAGGAAAATAAATAATGCAGAATAACATTCATAATAACAAAATAAACCATATACATACGAGAAATATATTTAAAATAAACTAAGTATATTTTGAGTATATATATGTTAAATAAATTCAAATCAACCATGAAATATACCAAAAATAAACCAATAATATACTAAAGACATTTTAAGTATAAATAAAAAACATAACATGCATTTATTTTAAAATATAACAAAAATATACCTAAAATATACTTAAACATTTAATGAAACAATTTATGAAATAATAAGCATCAAATCATATATATTCTAAAACATGTATCCTAAATGCAATGTATACATAAAATAACAATTCACAAGTTTGCACTCCTCGAGACTGGTTCGACGGGCCTGGTCCGATAGGCCTCGATCTCAGCGCAATTAAAAATAAAATAATAATAATATCAGAATAAATCTAACCGAATGTTATAATAATTTCTAAAAGAAGACTCTAACAGAGGAATGAAAACTCAAATAGACACAGAATTTCAGGATTGACCTAATGTCACGTTTTACGAGAATTCTATCGAAAATTCGGTAGAACCTCTTTTGTAAAATAGACATCTCTCTATTAAAAAGTATAGTCGGTTCTGCAAGAAAATGCACTTCAAATTACAAAATACACAACACCTTTAGTTGAAACCTCGAACTACACAATTTTCAACCGAAGTCCACAATTTCACAAAAAATCAAATAATATAATAATTATATTAAAAATCAATAATTTCCACAAATATCCTCAAAATATAAAAAATATAGCATATTTAAACATTAAAACACTAAATATAATTAATTTCACAATAATTAAATAAAAATTCCATAATAATAATATAATATTATTAAAAATCAAATTTCTCAATAATTCAATATTAAATAGTAAAAATTCATTTTATATATTCTAATAACATAAATAGCCTAAATATATATTAAAAGTTATTAAAAACTCATTTAATTACTAATTTAGTAAATAATATATTATTTGAAAATAATTTTCAAAAATTAGTATTAATTAGTTAAAAATTACAAATAATTTATAAAAATTATTTTTTTACCTTAAATAATTCTAAATGCAATTAAAACATAATATTTGACTATAATTTTAACAAAAACTCAAAATTACCCTAATAATTCAAAATACACATAATATAACTAATATTCCTCAAAAATTCTATAAAAATTCTATAAAATCATTAAAATTATTCTATCAACAAATATTATTCTAATATTATCTAAAACATATAATTAAACAATAATTTCAACAAAAATACAAATTTAACCTAATATTCCAATATTTACATAATCTAAAAATATTATTAAAAATTATATAATAATCCCAAAAATGATTTTCTCAACACTAAAATTAATAACAATATATAATAACACCAAATCAACCAAAATTACAATTTAAATAATTAATTTATGAAAATTCAATAAATAATAAAAAATTCACCAAAATTCAAATAAATTCCAAAAATTAAAAAATATATATATTCATAAAGCTCAAGTAACAATGATCAAAGTTTGTAAAGGGATTTTTCAAAAATCAACCAAAAATCAACTAAAAAAAATAAAATCCCTAATAGCTCAAAACCGAAAAATCAACAAAACTCACAAACAATCTGGTTTAAGCTTAAACGGAGCTTGGATTTGAGATCACTAGAGCTCAAAGAGTTGAAAGAGACTAGCGGCACTTGAAATGGTGGCCAGAGGAGGAAGAATGGCCGGAAAACGAAGCTACTACTGTTGTTGCTATTTTGCTTGCTGCTGGCGCCAGAGAAGGAGGAGGAAGGCGGCGAAGCTGGCAGGAAGAAGGTGGCGGTCCAGTGAGCAAGGGGAGGAGGCACACCAATGGTAAGAGAATGGACGGTAGCGCACAAGGAGATAAGTTACAGTAGGTTGCGTTTTTCTTTCCTTCTGTTTTCAATATTTATGTGTGTGTGTATATATATATATATACACACACATATATATAAACACACACATTTTAATATATACACATAATATACCATTTAACAATAAATAATAATAATATCAATAATACTAATGAAATAATTTAATAATAAGTAAATAATGTAAATTGATAAAAATAATAATAAAAATAATAATGCACATAAATTAATATTATTAAAATAATATTATCTGAAATAATAAACATCAATAATGTAAATTAAATGTTTAAAATAATAAGTTTCTAAAATAAAATATTTATGTAGAAAATATAATTTAACAGAAAATAATAATTATTAATCACAAAATAGTAAAATAAATAAATATAACTTTTAAATTTATTAACACTGCATATCTCGATATATATTAAAATAATTTAAAAATATGGGTTATTACAAATTCTTACCAAGGTGGATAACACTCTGACTATTACAAAATAGCTCGTATTTGTCTTGCTAAAAACTAAGTTCATTTAAGAACTTCTTCATCCATAACAACTCTTTACAAGCTTTTGTTGCTATAATAAACTTTGCTTCAGTGGTAGACAAAATAATACATTTTTGTAATTTTGATTGCCATGACATAGCTCTCCCTACAAAAGTAATCAGGTAACCAAAGGTTGATTTTTTTGAATCAATATCTCCTGCCATATTTGCATCTATGTATCCAACTAACATAGGTTTAGCATCTCTAAAACACAAACATATTCTGGATGTTCCACGAAGATACCTGAAAATTCATTTCACTGTAGCCCAATGCTCCTTTCCAGAATTTGAAAGGAACTGACTCACAACTCCAACTGAGTGTGCAATATCTAGTTGTGTACAAACCATGGCATACATTAAACTACTAACTGTTGAAGCATATGGAACTCTATCCATCTCTTCCTTCTCTTTATCAATAAAAGGGCTTTATTGAGAAGTCAATCTAAAGTGAGTAATAAGAGGACAGCTAACTGCTTTAGTATTGTACATATTGAACCTCTAAAATACCTTCTCAATGTACTTTTCTTGTAACAACCATAGTTTCTTGACGCCTCTATCTCTGATAATCTTCATGCCAAGAATCTATTTTGCTAGTCCTAAGTCTTTCATGGTAAAAAACTTACTCAACTGCTTCTTCAAGCTGTTGATTCTGGAAACATTTCGACCAACTATCAGCATGTCATCCATATAGAGCAATAACATAATAAAGTCATCATCAGAGAATTTTTTAACAAATATACAATTGTTTGAAGTGGTCTTTTTGTAACCTTGCTCCCCCATAATAGACTCAAACTTCTTATACCATTGTCTTAGTGCCTATTTCAAGCCGTACCAACTTTTCTTCAATTTGCAAACATAATCCTCTTTTCCCTTTGCTTTAAAACCTGGTTGCTCTATAAATATTTTCTCTTCTAAATCACCATGAAGGAAGGTAGTTTTAACATCCATTTGCTCAATCTCAATATCAAAATTTACTGTTAAACCTAGCACAGTACGGATGAATGTCATCTTCATGACTGGAGAAAAAATCTCATCAAAGTTAATATCCTTTCTTCGGTTGAATCCTTTTACAACCAGTCTAGCTTTGAATTATGGCTGGAGACTGTGTTCTTCATGGTTGATCCTAAACACCTACTTATTCTTCAAAGCTCTCTTGCCTTCAGGCAACTTCACCAGCTCAAACATCTTGTTCTCATGCAGAGACTTTATCTCATCTTGTATGGCTTCAAACTCTTTCTACTTGTGTTCATCATTCATAGCTTCTTTAAAGCTTTCTGGCTCTCCCCCATCAGTTAGTAACATAAACTGGTCTCTAGGATATCTAGTAAAAAGTTATTTATTTCTATCAGATCTCCTCAGTGGCACTAAAGAAGCCTCATCTGCCAGTAATTGATCATGAATACCATCATCATCATTTTCAAATGGAATCTCAATGGGAGCATCTTCATCACTTATTTCTGGTGGAATAACTTCATTTTCATCTCCAACTTCCTTTGGCACCATTGTTGGAGGAACTAACTTTAAATTTAAATCATCTTTAGAGCTGGGAATGTTCTTCTCAACTCTGGCAATATCTTCAATTATCTTATCTTTAATAAACATAGCATCATAGCTTCTAACAAGCTTCTTTTGGACTGGATCATAAAATCTATAGCCAAGTTGATATTAACTATTGCTAATGAACATACACTGTCATGTCTTAACATCAAGCTTGGATCTCTCATCCTTAGGAATATGTACAAAGGCTTTGCACCCAAAAACCCACAAATGACCATAGGAAACATCTTTTCCTGACCATACCTCTCTGGAGTGTTAAACTATGGAGGAACACATGGTGAAAGGTTAAGCACATGCACTGATGTAAGTAAAGCTTCACCCAAAAATGTCTTAGGTAACTTTGAATGTGAGAGCAAAGATATGACTCTTTCCATCAAAGTCCTGTTTATCCTCTTAGCTAAACCATTCAACTGTAGCGTCTTTAGAGGTGTCATTTGATGTCGTACACCATGCTCTTTACAATAAGCATCAAATGGTCCAGAATACTCTCCACCATTGTTTGTCTAGATGCACTTCAACTTTTTGCCAATTTGTCTCTCCACCCGGGTATGAAATTCCTTAAAGACATTTAGCACCTGATCTTTTGACTTCAAGGTGTATGCCAATGTCTTCTGAGAATGATCATAAATAAAAGTCACAAAGTACTAACAACCACTAAGTGACTTTGGCATTGGACTACATAAGTCTAAATGAATTAAATCCAGTGCATTTTTCATTTTGGGAGGAGGATAACTCCTAAAAGCAACCCTATTTTGCTTTCCTATAAAACATTAACACATTTCTCCAGATGCACAATATCTACTCCAGATAACACATTTTTCTTGGCTAGCACTATCATCTCTTTCTCACTTATATAGCCAAGTCTTTTATGCCATAACTCAATTGTACTATTTTTCTCCATAACATTCACCATGTCTTTGGAGATATTTACATGCATAAAATACAGTGCTGAGTCCTTTTTACCTCTAGCCACCACCAGTGAGCCTTTAGTGAGTTTCCATTCACCGTTATGGAAGGTGTTGCAGAAACCTTCATCATCAAGCTTGCCTGTAAAGATTAAATTCAGGCGAATATCTGGAATATGCTTGACATTCTTCAAGATTAGTCTTGTGTCATTCATCATTTCCAAACACACATCTCCTTCACTAGAAACTCTTGTTTGATTTCCATTTCCCATCTCCACAAATCTAGAATCTCTTAGAGTGTAGGATGAGAAGAATTCTCTTCGAGATATAGCATGAATGGAAGCACCACTGTCAATCACCCAGTTGGTCACATGGGTAATAAGATTAACAGTATCATTATAAAAAAGGATATTGAATTCTCTGAGAAGATTTTCTTCATCATCATCACTGTTGTCATCTTTTCTCACATCTTTGCCTTTGTTCTTATCCTTGAATTTTTTATAGAACTTCTTGATGTGGCCTTTCTTTTACAATAATGGCATTCAATATTTGCATACTTGTTTGACTTCCCTCTACTCTTATCTCTTTACTTTCTCCCCCTGGAATTTACAGTAAGGATATATGAATGTGATTAATAGGCACCCTCTGATCTGCGTCTTATCTCTTCATTCAAAATACTACTTTTGACAAATTCCATATTCACTACACTGTTTGGTGCAGAGTTTGTAAGTGAAATCTTCAAAGTCTCCCATGACTCTGACAAATAAGCTAAGAATTTCATTATCAAAATTTATGCCTATTCCCTACAACTGATCCACGATCCCTTGCATTTCATTCAAATGATCGGCAATAGAAGAGCCTTCCCAATATTTTATATGCATTAATTTTGTCAGATAAAATAATTTGTTGTTGCCGTCTTTGAAGCATACAACTCCTCAAGCTAGTTTCATAATGTCTGTGCATGAGTTTCATTGCAAATGTGGTTGTACACATTGTCTTCAACGTACTACCGGATGAAGCCACACACTTGCTCATTCTGAAATGCCATTTCCTCATCTGCCTTCCCTTCGGGTTTTGTTATAGCAAAAATCGGTAGATGCAAGTTCATCACAAATAGGAGATCCTTTATCTTGTTTCTCCATATGTGGAAATTTGTGTCATTTAAACTAACCATCTTGCTAGTCTTAACCTCCATCTTTGCAGTATTTAATAATGTCTCCAGAATAAGAACTAACAGCTTTGATACTACTTGTTAGAAAAATTAACAGAGTTGGCGCATCGGAATAATTTTTACAGAGACAAAATAAAATTACTGCAAAAATAAATAAATAAATGGAGGCGGTTAAACCAGCCAATGAGTGAGTAAAATATGCAGTAAAATCTATCGTATAAATAAAATAGGAGGTAAAACCTGTCATATAAATAACAAAATTAATAAAAATAGCACCAATATTTTAACGTGATTCACCGTTAATTTTTGGGCTATGTCCATGGGACAAAATTAGAATAATTCTTTCACTATAAAAATTATAGGTACAAGAGAGAATTTTCTCTAGATCAACACTAGAGGTACACAAAAAATTCTCACCAAAATAGTGACACTCAAAGTGTTTCTCAAACACTCTAAAATAATTATCTCACTATTTTATCACTTACCTTTTGAAAAAGAAATTTTCTGAAACTCTTAAAATTTTTTCACACTCATCAAAATAAAAATTGCTTTGGCCAAACACACACTTCACAGAATACTCAATTCTCTCGCTTACTGCTCATTCTATGTTCATTGCTTGCTCTCCATTCATACCTGTATATAAGCATTAGCATATAAGAAAAAAAACAAAAGATATAAATAAACTTCTCAAACTTTTGTTAATTTTGTCAACACTAAATTCGGTGCTGACTTTTTTTTAAATTGTGTGTTTTACTCCACTATGAGGGACCACATCACGAAGGTTCAAAAAACTTTCTCTTAAAGCTAATGACACAGGAACAAATTTTCCTTCAAAAACATTTTGGTACTCCATTTGTGCCGGTTTTGAATATGATAAAACTTCTTGTTTCCTTTGGAAATTAAGTATGTGGATATTCCCCCCTGAAACGCCTGGTTTCTCAAATTGTGACCTCTACTCATCGCCCAGTTCCTCATCCGATTCACAGCCCGACACTGGCTTTAGTGACGGTAGCTCAAAGGGTAGCACTTCCGCAAATCTTGCTGTGGAGCATGTTATAGCCAAGTCTTTTTCTTCTGTCAATAAAGATTCCGAAATCTTGGAGTCTGATCAGAATTCTGAAACAGAAGAGTTACTAGACGAGCTCATCAACTGGTCTAAATATGTAGACCCTTGTCTCTTCTTGGCTTTCAAAAATGAGAAAGTTACGGATCATAGAGTATTAAGGAAATGGTTGGGGAAGCTATGCCAAGCTATATTCAATCCACAGAATCCTCTTTTCCTGGCATGCCCGAATGATCCTACTAGTTTTTTTCCTAATCCTGGTAAGCACATCCCTTATCCTTTCTTTCACCCATGTTTTTTTTTTCTTGGACAATATTCGCTTCACAACAATTAGTTGTTATTAATGTTAACGGGGAAAGGAGAATTTCACCTATTACCTATGGTTGTGACCACTATTGTGTGGGTCCCACTGTTTCTCTGATAATCCAAAGAAAATATTTAATGACACTCTGGAGTTTTCAGTGCCTCATTTTAGACCGGTCTAAACCTCGTTAGCTATCCTTCATTAGGTAGCTTCCTTTAATTGTAGATTTTGATATCGAACTTAACAATATATATATATATATGGGTTCGATTTTTGAATTTAGATGAAAAATAATCTCTTTTCTCTATATCATTAAGTTTATAAAGATAATAACATTCTTTTTCCATACATATATGTGCATGCAGAATTGGAAATAGAGCCCTTTCACCTTGATTGCATGAGCTTCACTGGTAAGGTGATTGCATTAGCTGTGAAGCACGAAATACAAGTGGGTATCGCCTTTGATCGCGTGTTTCTTTCGCAACTAGCTGGAAAGAATATTTCAGTGGAAGATGTAAAAGATGCAGATCCACCCTTGTATAAGAGATGCAAAAATGTTTTGAACATGGACTATGCACAATTTGTGGCACAGGAGTTGTCATCCAGTGAGGCCTTTGAACTTTTCCCTGGTGGTGGAAGCAAGGAGGCCTATGTTAGTCATCTAATTCAACGGCAATTTGTCACATCGATAGCTAAACAAGTTTCATTTTTTGCACAAGGATTTGATAGTGTTATTAGTAAATCAGGTCTACGATTCGAGCTTCAAGATCTTGACCACATACTGAGGAGAAAGAGAAATGCTGATCATTTTCACAGGAAAAGAAAATCTGCTAGTCATAAAAACAACGAAAGTGATTCTCTGATGTCGCGATTTCAGAAGGCCTGTGATTGCATGATTATATTTGCAACTCCTTTTTTTTTTTTTTTTCATTTTGAAGAAAAAATAAAGTTAAATTCTTCGCAGGTTCGTCGGCACAAACTTGACATCAAGAATTGGCAGAGGGGTCAGCTTCTGGGAAGAGAGTCATATGGATTAGTTTATGTAGTACTTGCTTATGAAGGATTATTTTTTGCTGTTAAGGAAGTGCCATTAGTAGATGATGTAATATTGTATCAAAGTGAGCAAGAGATTACTTTATTATCTCAATTGAGTCATCAGAATATAGTTGAATTTGTTGGCACAAGAAAGGATGAATCGAAGCTTTACATTTTTTTCGAACTCGTAAGAGGAGGTTTTCTGGAAAGATTATACCGAAAATTTCACCTTGAAGACTCCTTAGTGTCCGTGTATACTAGATACATAATTGAAGGTCTAGAGTATCTTCATGATCGAAATGTCATCCACAGAGACATTAAATGCGCAAACATATTGCTGGATGAAAAAGGGTGCGTGAAAATTGCAAATTTCGTATTGGCAGAGGTGATTAAGTCGAGCATTCTTATTAAATCTTGTCGGGGGACCCTAAACTGGATGGCTCCCGAGGTTATTAATCCGAAAAGAGGAGGTTATGGTCTTAAAGCTGATATATGGAGTCTCGGTTGCACGGTATTGGAGATGTTAACCAGACAGATTCCATACTTTCATTTGGAACGTGGAGCTATAGAGTACAACACTGGAAAAGGTAACCTACCTCATGTTCCTGATTCTTTGCCGAGAGATGCAAAGGATTTGATCCTGCAATGCTTGCAAGTTAATCCGAATGATCGTCCGACTGCCGCTCAGCTTTTAAAGCATCCATTTGTTAAAGGGTCTCGTTTCGTTCAGCTAGAAATGTGAGCATTGAGTGAAGCATTTATCATCTCCTACCCATATAAAGCTTTCACTATGCATGAACAGCCAAGCTAGCAAGGTTCTGATACTTTGACTTCTGTTTTCTTCTTTCTGTCTAGGTCCTTGGTGGTAGGTTCTCTTCCTGTAATTTTCCTCCTTTTTGAGAGGTCCATGTAGGGAAATGACACTAGTAACAGAATCTGAATTAGGTATATATGAACCGTAGAACAATACAGAATTTGAATCTTTTTACGTTATGATGCTTTTAGACCATATGTACTATTTTCTTTTTTTAACAATTAGATTAAGGGGTTAAATCTCGACATCATCCTACTTTTTTGACACAATATCTATATTTTTTGTCATTTGAATTATTTATGAGGACAGTAGATGTACTATTTTATTTTAAATGATTAGTAATAAAAATTTTCTTTTTATTACCATAAATCCAACTTTTAGAGAATTCTATCTTAAATCCGGATTCTAATTCTATAAAATCATACTAAATTGTTAATTCTAATTCATGCTAAAAAAGAATTGTTAATTCTAATTCTACTAAATCATCCAATATACTCTATCAAATTTGATAATTACTCTAACCAATGTGGAAACCTCCTCTCACTTTTGAGGGATTTAAATTCCTTAAATTTACCTGTGTGGTATTTGGGATTGATAAATGTAGAAATTCCCTCGGATTAAATAAATTTTCTCTTTTTTTTTCTAATATATTAATACATTATCTATTGTGATTGTAAAAAAAAAAAAAAAAAAGAGAGAACTGATAAACATCGTGGGCTGTTATGTATAATAGGGCAATAAAATGAGCCCTAGGGACAATGCACCCTTAGACTCTTTAGCTAATCCTAAGGGTATGGAGGGATAAGAAAAATATAATATAGCCGAACAAGTATTGGTTTTTGGCAAAATTAATCATCCCACATCAGGAAGATTAGAAGAAATGGAGGAGTCCTTAGGCTATAAAAGGACTTCTCCCCCTTTAATTAAAAATATCCCAAAAAATTGTCTTCTCTCATATATTTAGGCAATTGTATTCTTTCTCTCTCTTTTGTAATATTTCCTCAATTAGTGAAATATTATTTAGTGTCCGAGGATGTAGGCATAATTGACCGAACCTCATTAAATTTTGGTGTTCTCTTTTATGTTTATTTAATAGCTATTGTTAGGTATAATTGTTGTTAATTATTGTGCTATTAAAATTACTTGTCATGGTAAAATTTTGTCTAAAGAGAGTGGTTTTTAAGTGGGACCATTGTGACCCCTCCACTCTTTCTTGGGACTATACCTTGGGGTGATTTTTAGTACAATCGTTTACACTCTAGTCACCTGTGCAATAGTTGTCAAGTTGATTTTTATTATTATTGGTGGAAATTAACCTAAATTCCACAACAATTGGTATCAAAACTCTTGGTTTATTTTAGTATGCTCTGTGGTTGCAGTTTAACTGATCTTCAACATCAGAAAAAATTTCCTTGGACTAATTGGTATTCTGCATCGATAGCTATTAAATAGAATTTTGCAGCTGAAATGGCAAACGACACAAAAGTATCCACATTAGTGTCAACAGCTTCTTCATCTTCAATTTTGACAAGAAATATTGTGACAAATGCTAGATTTGAGGTGGAGATTTTTAATGGTACTGGTCATTTTGGCATGTAGCAAAATGAGGTTTTAGATGCCCTCTTTTAGCAGGGTCTAGACATTGCTATTGAAGGAGAGAAACCAGATAATGTTGAGGAGAAAGAATGGAAGATAATTAATAGATTGGCATGTGGTACAATTTGATCATGTCTTTCTAGAGAGTAGAAGTATGCATTTTTTAAAAAAACTTTTGCAAGTAAATTATGAAAGGCACTGGAGGAGAAATTCTTGAAGAAAAGCAGTCAGAACAAACTCTACATGAAAAACATATTATTATGCTTTAACTATGTTTTAGGTACCACAATGAATGATCACATTATTAGCTTTAACCAGTTGGTAACTGATTTGATGAATATGGACATGACTTTAATGATGAAGATTTGGCTCTGATGTTGATGGGATCGTTTCCTGATGAGTTTGAGTATCTTGAAACTACTATACTTCATGGGAAGGTTGTTGTGTCTCTAAGTGAAGTAACTGCAGCCTTGTATAGTTATGAATTGTGAAAGAAAGAAAAGCAAGAAAATATAAGTGTTGAAGCAGAAGCTCTTATTGTCAGAGGTCATTCATAGAGCCAGAATAAAGGAAAGAGAGGGAGATCAAAGTCTAAGTCCAAATTAAGCAAAGATCAATGTGTCTTTTATCGAGAAAAATGACACTAGAAGTAAGATTGTCCTAGGCTAAAGGACAAAGACAAACCTAGAAAGGGAAATGTTGTCTCAAATTCAAATATAGCTGAGTGTGATGATGCAGATTCAGATCTTTCAATTGCTGCTACACCATCAACCATTTGTTTAAGTTCATTGTTGCTAGATTCAGCTTATAGTCACCATATGACTCCCAATCAAGAATGGTTCTTTGATTTTAAAGAACTAAAAGGTGGAGTTATCTACACAACAAATAATGCCCCTCTTAACATACAAGGGATTGGTTCAATTCGCTTGAGCAATAAGGATGGATCAATTAGAACCTTAACATGTGTTCATTATGTGTCGGATTTGATAAGGAATCTCATTTTTGTCAAAACCTTAGAGTTAAAAGGTTTTGAAGTAAGGGCGAAAGATGGGATAATGAAAATCATCTTTGGTGCACTTGTGATAATGAAGGGGATTCAAAAAAGAAATAATGTGTATTACTTTTTAGATAGTAGAATTGTTGGGACAATAGCAACGGTAGCTTCTACTGATGATTAAAAGTTAAAAGGAACCAGGTTTTGGCACATGTGCTTGGGGCATGTTGGAGAAAAATCCTTAAAATTGCTAATAGATCAAGGATTATTGAAAGGAGCTTAGGCTTGCAAATTGGATTTTTGTGAGTATTGCATCAAAGGGAAGAAAATAATAGTGAAATTTGGAACAGCCTAACAATTGGTATCAGAGCTCTTGGTTTATTTTATTATGCTCTGTGGTTGCAGTCCACATTAGAAAAAATTTTCCTTGGGCAAATTGGCATTCCATATTGACAGTTTTTTTAAAAAAAAAATATTGTGATCCAACTGGAGGTCCTTTATATTGTATTTATTGAGCATTGTATTATGTAAGTAAGTGCAGTAAAGAAAGTTTTGTCACAAAGGCTATAATCACCTAAGGAGGTTGGGACTTAAGTGGTACTGTTTATGTCCCCCTAATTTTTCCTGGAAACTTTCTTAGTGCATTTTGTAGACACAATTGTTCACTCATTATTCATGTGTATGGTCATTGTAGTAGGAAGTACTATTCAAATATATGGAGGTACTGTGCATTATTGAGCAAAATTGAGTTTTAGATTTTATATTGAGAAATTTGATAGGAGAATTAATTTTGGGTTGTGGAAGTACAAGTCAAGGATATACTAATCCAGTTTGGATTGTATAAGGCCTTGAAGGGAAAGCCAACTTCTTTGTTCGAAGGAAAGGAGCCAATTAAATCCGATGACAGTAATGCAAACATGGGAAAATTCAAGATGAGTGAAGAAGAATATAAGGAGCTAGACATGAGAGCAGCAAGTCAGATTTATCTTTGTCTAGCCAAAAATGTTCTTACTAATATTGCTAGATGGTCAACAACAAAGGATCTTTGGGAAAAGCTTGAGGAAATGTACTAGGCTAAAAGTCTTTTAAATAGGTTATATTTGAATGAGCAATTTCATATATTAAAAATGGAAGAAGGTACAAAATTTTTTTACCACCTTAGTGTACTCAATGGGATTGTTTCTGAACTGGAATCTATTAGAGTGAAAATTGATGATGAAGATAAAGCATTGAGACTTATCTAGTCTCTTTCACCTTCCTATAAACACATGCAAACCGTTTTAATGTACGAAAGAGAATGTAAATTTTTCAGAAGTGACTAGTAAGCTGATTTCTAAAGAAAGAAGGCTAAAAAATGGAGAGAACAAGTCTTCTGAAAGTACAGTATTGTTAAAAAAGGCTGAAAAATGGAGAGAACAAGTCTTCTGAAAGTACAATATTGTTAGTTTATGGAAATAGGAGAAAGAATAAAGGCTCCAAAAAGAAAATTATGTATTGGGGATGTGGGCAACCTAGACATGTAAAGAAGGATTGTAAAAATGGTAGAGTTAATTCGACTAATGGCTCCAAAAGTAATGCTACAAATGCAGTCGGCTTTAAAGAAGAAGACGATAAACTTTCTATATAAGGAAAGATATATATCATCATGGCATGATAGCTACTAACTAAATTGTCATGGAAAAGGATGTATGATAGGTAGCATGTTCACAGTTTGCACACGGGCATTGGTTGACAGTTGATGTAAGGTGTGTGGTAGAATTAATGTTGATAGCTAATGAACTTCCTAAAAGTCAACATTGGAAGTTCTACCATAACTTGTTAGCAGTTTTTCGACATGAACTAGCTAAGGTAAAAGTTCTTAAAGTTAGTGAATTCTAAGTGTGTATACTCTTATGGCGAAGTATGACAATTCTTGTTTTTTGAATTGTGACTGACATAGCTGATAGTGAGGTAGTTGTTGTTCTATCTTTTTAATCATGGGGAAGATTTATGAGAGAACTGTGTGGGATTTTCCAAGGTGGAGATTTGTTAGTTTGTAAAATTCCCACATTGGGAATTTAATAAAATAAAGGAGGAGTCTTTAGTTATAAATAGACTCCTCCCCCCTTGGTTAATGTATGTTAATCACCACTTATATTTGGTGTACCATTGGAAGCTATTAGCTATACTAGTATAAAATTTATTGAAAATTTTATTAGATATACTTGAGCTTTTGGGTTTGAGTGAGAGTTAAATATTTTGTAGTGTGGTTGTAATAATTTTCCACATAGTGAATATTTTTCTCTTGGTTGTCTCTTGACAACGCCTATGGTTTTTCTCCATTTGGGAGTTTCACGTTAAATTATTATGTGTTTCTCTCTTTTACTTTTCAAGTATTTTTGTTTAAGTTGTGATTTACATGGGTAAAGGTATTTATTGGATTATAAGGGCCCATTTTCCCTAATAATTGGTATCAGAGCAATAAGGATGGATCAATCATAACCTTAACAAGTGTTCATTATGTGTCAGATTTGATGAGGAATCTCATTTCTGTGGGAACCTTAGAGTCAAAAGGTTTCAAAGTAAAGGCAAAAGATGGGATAATGAAAATCATCTCTGATGCACTTGGATAATGAAGGGGATTCGAAAAAGAAATAATGTGTATTACTTTCTAGGTAGTACAATTATTGGGATAATAGCAGCGGTAGCTTCTACTGATGATTAGGAGTTAGAAGCAACCAGGTTATGGCATATGCGCTTCGGGCATGCTAGAGAAAAATCCTTAAAATTGCTAATAGATCAAGGATTATTGAAAGGAGCTCGGGCTTGTAAATTGGATTTTTGTGAGCATTGCATCAAAGGGAAGAAAATAAGGGTGAAATTTGGAACAGCCATCCGTGATACTCAGGTTATTCTGGATTATGTTCATTCAGATGTGTGGGAGCCTTCCAAGAATGTTTCATTGGGAGGAAAAACTATTACATTTCCTTTTTTTATGATTTTTCCCGAAGAGTATGGATGTATATAATGAAAATGAATGATGAGGTGCTAAGAATTTTCCTTAAATGGAAAAAGATGGTAGAGATTTAAACAAGCAGAAAAGTTAAATGTCTCCATATAGACAATGGTGGAGAGCTAAAAAATGATCCATTTTTGAAAATATGTGAAGATGAAGGTATTGTTAGACATTTCACCGTCAAATATACACCATAACAAAATAGAGAAGGTTCGGTGTATGTTGTCCAATGTTAGGTTAGGCAAAGAATTTTAGGCTGAGGCTATAGTATATGCTTGTCACCTTGTCAACCGCCTACCATTGACTACATTTGGTGGTAAAATGCCATTGGAGAAATGGTTTGGAAAACCTATTACAAATTATAATTCCTTACATGTGTTTGGTTCCACTGCATATTACCATGTTAAGGAGTCAAAGCTGAATCCAAGAGCAAAAAAGACAATCTTTATGAGGATCACTTCTTGTGTGAAAGGCTATCATCTTTAGTGTCCATAAATAAAGAAAGTAATATTTAGTGGGGATGTTACCTTTCATGAATCTACCATGTTAAGAAATGAAACTTTAGAAAAAATGGAGCAGACATATGGTACTCCTAAATAGGTGGAGTTTAATGGCAACATAATTGTCCAGTCAATGTAGAAACTAATAATGACTCTTCTATAGTAGAAGAAGAGTCAAATGAAGAAGAGGTTCAGACCTAAGAACCTCCATAACAACATGAATCAATTGCATTAAGGAAGGGAAAGAGGACCATTAGACAACCTGCTTGCTATGTTGATATGGTTTCTTCTGCATTACCAATTACCATTGATGATGTTCTGGCCACTTATAATGAAGTAGTCCAAAGTTTAGAACATGAAAAGTGGAGGATTGCCATGAATGAAGAAATGTAGTCCCTTCAAAGGAATCAGACATGAAAACTAGCTAGTCTTTCGAAGGGAAAGAAGGCAATTGGATGCAAATGGGTATATGTAAACAAAGATGGATTTCCTAACAAGGATACTATTCACTACAAAGCAAGATTGGTTGGTAAAGGCTATACACAGACGAAGGGAATTGATTATAATGAAGTATTTTCTTTAGTTGTAAAATATTCTTCCATCAAAATTGTATTAGCTTTAGTAGCATAGTTGGATTTGGAACTAGTTCAGATGGATATAAAAATTGCTTTTTTACATGGAGACTTGGATGAGGAAATCTATATGACTCAACCAAATGGATTTAAAGTTGTTGGTAAAGAAAAGATGGTTTTCAAATTGGAAAAATCATTGTATGGATTGAAGCAATCTTTGAGGCAATGGTACAAGCGATTTAACAAGTTTATGATAGGACAAAAGTACACAAGAAGAAAATATAATCATTCTGTGTATTTACGCAACCTACAAGATGGATTTTATATATATCTTCTTATTTGTGTTGATGTTATGCTAATAGCTTCCAAGAGTCAAACAGAAATGGAGAAATTGAAGACTCAATTAAATAAGGAGTTTGAGATGAAGGATCTTGGTGAAGCAAAGAAGATTTTTGGCATAGAAATATCTAGAATAGGAAATTAGGAAGGCTTTATTTATCTTAGAAAGAATATCTGAGGAAGGTACTAAAATGTTTTGGCATGAATGAAAAGTCAAAACCAGTTAGTACACCACTTGCTCCTCATTTCAAACTTAGTACATCCATGTCATCGAAGAATAATGTAGAATGAGAACACATGTCAAAAGTATCATATGCAAGTGTTGTTGGTAGCTTGATGTATGCAATGGTGTGTATGAGACCTGATATTTCATAGGTAGTTGGGGTTGTGAGCAGGTACATGCATTATCCTAAAAAGGAGCATTGAAAATCTGTGAAATGGATTCTACGATATATTCTGAACACCGTAAATATTGATTTGGTATTTTAGCAGAATAAATAAGATGGTCAGTGTATAGTTGGGTATTGTGATTCTGACTATACTGGTGATTTGGATAAGCATCGATCAACTGCTGGTTATGTGTTTACTTTTGCAAAGGCACCAGTCAGTTGAAAGTCCACCTTACAATCAATAGTTTCTTTGTCTACTATAGAGGCAGAGTATATAGCAATTACAGAGGCTGTAAAGGAAGCAATTTGGCTTCAAGGGTTGCTTGATGAATTGGGAATTAAGTAGAAGCCCATCAAAGTGCATTGTGATAGTGAGAGTGCTATTCATTTAGCAAAGAACTAGGTTTATCATGTAAGGATGAAGCATATCTATGTTCGATATCACTTTGTACAGGAGATTCTGGAAGAAGGTGAGTCATAATCCAAAAGATTCGGACTACTAAGAATCCTACTAATATGATGACAAAAGTGGTAACTGCGGTTAAGTTTAAACATTGTTTAGACTTGATCAATATTGTTACAAATTGAAATATGAAATTTGTAGACATTACTGAAGGTTGGATTTGAGAGAGAATTGTATAGAATTTTGCCCAGATGGAGATTTGTTGGTTTTTAGCAAAATTAATTATCCTACATCGGGAAGATTAAAAGAAATGGAGGAGTCCTTAGGCTATAAAAGGACTCCTCCCCTTTTGGAAAAGGTAACCTACCTCATGTTCCTAATTCTTTACAGAGAGATGCAAAGGATTTGATCCTGCAATGCTTGCAAGTTAATCTAAATAATTATCCGACTACCGCTCAGCTTTTAAAGCATCCATCTATTAAAGGGTCTCATTTCGTTCAATTAGAAATATGAGCATTGAGTGAAGCATTTATCATCTCCTACCCATATAAAGCTTTCACTATGCATGAACAGCCAAGCTAGCAAGGTTCTGATACTTTGACTTCTGTTTTCTTCTTTCTGTCAAGGTCCTTGGTGGTAGGTTCTCTTCCTGTAATTTTCATCCTTTTTGAGAGGTCCATATAGGGAAATGACACAAGTAACAGAATCTGAATTAGGTATATATGAACTGTAGAACAATACAGAATTTGAATCTTTTTACGTTATGATGCTTTTAGAGCATATGTACTATTTTCCTTTTTTTAACAATTAGATTAAGGAGTTAAATCTTAACATCATCCTACTCTTTTAACACAATATCTATACTTTTTTTCATTTGAACTATTTATGAGGACAGTATATGTACTATTTTATTTTAAATGATTAGTAATAAAAAATTTTCCTTTTATTACCATAAATCCAATTTTTAGAGAATTCTATCTTAAATCTTTATTCTAATTCTATAAAATCATACTAAATTGTTAATCTAATTCATGCTAAAAAAGAATTGTTAATTCTAATTCTACTAAATCATCCAATATACTTTATCAAATTTGATAATTACTCTAACCAATATGGAAACCTCCTCTCACTTCTGAGAGATTTAAATTCCTTAAATTTACCTGTGTGCTCTTTGGGATTGATAAATGTAGAAATTCCCTCGGATTAAATAGATTTTCTCTTTTTTTCTAATATATTAATATATTGTCTATTGTGATTGTAAAAAAAAAAAAAGAAGAGAACTGATAGATATTATGGGCTGCTATGTGTAATAGGGCAACAAAAGGAATCCTAGAGGCAATGCACCCTTAGACTCCTTAGCTAATCCTAAGGGTATGGAGCGATAAGAAAAATATAATATGGTCGAAAAAGTGTTGGTTTTTGGAAAAATTAATCATCCTACATCGGGAAGATTAAAAGAAATGGAGGAGTCCTTAGGCTATAAAAGGACTCCTCCCCCTTTAGTTAAAAATATCCTAAAAATATTGTCTTCTCTCATATATTTAGACAATTGTATTCTTTCTCTCTCTTTTGTAATATTTCCTCAATTAGTGAAATATTATTTTGGTAGTGTCCAAGGACATAGGCATAATTAGCCGAACCTCGTTAAATTTTGGTGTTCTCTTTTATGTTTATTTAATAACTATTATTGGGTATAGTTGTTGTTAATTATTGTGCTATTAAAATTACTTTTCTTGGTAAAATTCTGTCTAATGAGAATAGTTTTTAAGTGGAGCCATTGTGACCCCTCCACTCTTTCCTGGGAATATATCTTACGGTGATTTTAGTACAATCGTTTACACTCTAATCATCTGTACAATAGTTGTCAAGGTGATTTTTTTTTATTATTGGTGGAAATTAACCCAAATTCCACAATAATAAGGATGTACATAAAGGGAAAAGTATATCGAAGTGCACTTTGGTAAATATGAATAAATATTATATATTTATATATATGAGGGTGTGATGGGTGGAGCATTATGATGTCTCATCTTACTAACCTTCAAGGTGCTCCATATGATCTTTAAGGGGTACGTTCGATGTAAGCTCTCCACCATCCCCGACGTTTGTGTGCATGCTCAACGATATAGCCTTAAGTGAGCTCCCTAGTGTCACGACCCAAAACAGGGGCCATGACCGGCGCTAGGAAACAGAAATTCTTTCTAATCCAGAACCCGTAGCAAGCCTTAAAAGAAAAACACGCAATAAAATAAAATAAATATAATATTTATTCGGCAGAAATTAAATCTCAAATAATAAAATAAATTCCTCATTCTACCTTTAATAAAATAAAATCACATCTCATATTATAAATAAAATCTTTTAATACAATACTTCAGAGAAACACTCTGAATTTTAAATCTCATACATGCATAAAATCAAATACAACTCTCAATAGAATCAAATACAACTACTACTGCAGCGTCTAGAGTACAAAATAAAACTCAAGTGAGTGATTTACATAATAGGGCCGGAGCAGAAGAAATCCGGCGGATAGGTTTACTACTGAGGTCTAAAGAAGAGGACTCTCCTGTAAAAACATCAATTAAGGGGAGTCAGACCTCACTGAGTGAATTATTATAATATATATACATGCATAGCTAAATGTCAAATGCAGACATTCAAAAGTATATATAATAAATATATATATACAGGCAAATACACACGAGAAAAACCATTTTATAATAATACTGAAAATCATCAGTTTATGAAGGACCAAATATAACCCTAAATGATCGCAACCTCAATATCAACAGACATCACTCTAGCCATACAGGCTCACTTGTTTCCAAATAAATTCACTTAATCCCTATTGACAGTAGACTAGCCCCAAGATACTAAGTCAACCGAGCTCCAGCAGTCTGACTGTTAGTGTGATTGGCCTCGAGACACTTGGTCAACCGAGCTCCAACAATCACACCTTCAATCACATTAATCTCAATCAAATCAATATCAATCAATCATAATTACCACAATTAATTTTCACTTAACTCTAATCTATTGCACCGATACGTATACGGTCCTAGTGCTGCCCACTAGAAAGCACGTTCTATCGATATCCTTCATTTATATTAAAACATACATTCAGAAAAATAAATAATGCATAATGACATTTAACATAAAAAAATAAACCATATATATACCGGAAATATACCTAAAATAAACTAAGTATATTTCAGGTATATGTATACGTAAAATCAACTCAAACAATTCATAAAATATACTCAAAATCAATTAATAATATGCTTAATATAATTTGAATATAAATAAAAAAGAAATCATGCATTTAATTTAAAATATACCAATAATATACTAAAGTATACCTAAAATATACTTAAACATTCAAATAGGCAATTATGCAAAATTTACATTTAAAACATAGAATTCTAAAACAAACAACCTAAGCAATGCATATATATCATAATAACTCACAGTTGTGTACTTCACGAGATGGGTCCGACGGTTCTGGTCCACTAGACCTCGGTGTTGATGCAACTAACAATAAAATAATAATACGAAAATCAGAATAAATCTAACTTAACGTCTAGAGATTCGATCTTAGATTACTAACACAAACAGAGAATAAGAATTAGACCAATGTCACGTTTTACGAGAATTCTATCAAAAATTCGACAAAACCTCCTTTGTAAAACAGACATCTCTCTACTTAAAAAGTAGAATCGATCCTCTAAGAAAAATACACTTCGAATAAAAATTCTCACAACTCCTCTGTCGGAATCCCAACCTACAAATTCCTCCTATCGATGTCCACAATTCACAGCAAAATACAATAAAATATATTAAAATTCCATAAATACCAAAAATGCCCTTTAAATACAAAAATATAGCAAATTTAAATATTAAAACACCAAAAGTAATTATTTTACCGATAATTACTTAAAAACCCTAATTAATAATATAATATTATTAAAATTCGATACTTCTCGATAATTCCACAAATATTAATAAAATTTCATTTTATAAATTCAAATTACTTAATTAGTCCAAAAACATATTAAAAATTACTAAAAGTCCATTTATTTACAAAAAATAGTACATTATATATAATTTGAAAATAATTTTTGAAAAATAGTATTAATTAGTTAAAATTAGTAAATAATTTATAAAAATCATTTTTATTCCTCAAATAATTATTAAAACTTATTAAATTTAATATTTAACCAAAATCATCACCAAATTACCAAAATACCCCTAATATACAAAAATACACATAAAATACTAAAAACATACAAAAATTCAATAAAAATTATATAAATACTCAAAAATTATTTTCTCAACATATTATTCACTAAAATCCACAAATACACTTAATTAACCAATTATTTCTAATTGAATATATTTTTAACCTATATTTTCAAAATTTACATAAACTAAATATAATTATAAAAATTACACAAAAATTATAAAATTAATATTAACCATCAAAATCACCAAAAATCACAATTTCATAATTTATATAATTAATTTACGAAAATAATAAAATAATAATCAAATAATTAAAAATTCACAAAAATCAAAATAAATTCCAAAAAATTACACAAAAATTCCAGGATGTAGATTAAGCTAGAGGGATCAACTTTTGTGAAGGAACTTCTTATGAGTCATAAGGAATCAAGCTCAAAAAAATTCGAAAACCAAAAATGGCTGAAACTAAAAATCAATCACCACTGAAATATAAGCCAAACCAAGTGAAACAAAGCTTAGAAACACACTCACCAAAAAGAAAGGAAGAGAATGGGACTGGCGGTGTCGAAAATGGTGGTCGGAATCGTGAGGAACGAAGGTGGTGAGGATTTTCGGTTTCTCAGCTAAATCGAGCTTCAACGGAGCCGGAGAAAGGAAGAAATGGTGGCAGAGCTAGCTGGAGGAGGAGGTGGAGGTTCGGGTGGCACACCGACGATGGCTGGCCAGAGTTGCAGCAATGGTGATGGTGATGGTGATGGTGAGGTTCGGGAGGGGGAGAGGAAGGAGAAGGTAGGTTTATATATATATATATATATATATATATATATATATATATATATATATATTATAATAAAGTTTAATAAACTATATCATATTTAAATCAACAAAATTTATACACCACAAATAAAATACACACACATATATATATATACACACACATATTAATATATACACATTTAAATAAATAATAAACCCTAACTATGTGCATATATATATATATATATATATATATATATATATATATATATATATACATGTAGCTTATAAAATACACTTAAATAATGTCATTAAATAAAATATACCAAAAATATTATTTAAAATAAGGTATATGTATATTACACAATAAATTATCAAAATACTAATTATAATATATATATACTAAAACCCTAATTAACAATAAATAATAATAAAACTTATTAAATGAATAAATACTCAAATACTGCTTAAAATTATTAATATTGCATATCCTATTTTAAAATAAAATAATTTAAAACTCAGGTTATAACACCTAGTGTGAAGCTAGGCAACGGGCATCAAGTTAAAGAAAGAGGAATGTCTCCATAGAGAAGGAGCTCTCTGGATACTACGAGGCTGAGGTGCTCGAACTGCATGATTTTCCTAAACCCGAGGTTATAATATGGTTTGTGTTATGTGCTAGCGTATAGAGGAATTCTGAGGCACTGTGAGATTTGATTATATGTAGGAATTATGAAACAAGTATATGACCCTTGAATATACAAGAGCAGTGAGGCTAATGTGGAATTCGATGATGTGTGGGAACGGTGAGGTGAGTGCGAGGCTTAAGATAAGAATGAGGATTTGATACATATGCGGGATACAATGCGAGTATGAGTTTCGAATGTATTCGAGAAACATAGGAACAACAATAGTAATGAATATGCAGGGTTGGTTAGGTTCGTCAACGCTCGACTATAGTTGAAGGACACTCATATTAATGCTAGGAGCATGTTTATGAGTTTTGGCTAGCCTAAACATGAGGAAGTTTAGACGCCACACGGGTCGAATGTCAGGGCTGAACAGTGGACCTGTGATACTATGCAGCGGCTTGCATTTTTTATTATTTTTTATATAAAATTGCCCCTATAAGGTAATTTTTTATTGTTGTTTTTTTGGTAATTCCTCCTATAGAAGGTAAATTTTTATTGTTGATTTTTTGGTAATTCCTCCTTTCCTTATTATTTTAAGCAACCGGCACTACATAAAACATTTCTATAAAAATAATTAATAGTTATCGCTGATATATGATTTAAGTTATTTTGAAAGAAATTAATTTTAAATAATGTAATAATGCATCATGAAATTATTTTATTTCATTTTTTTAATAATAGATTAATTATTGTTTAAAAAAATAATAGATTAATTATTATTTTTAGTAGGATTAAATTAAATTCATTAAAAAAATAATACATATCATTTTTTTTAGAAATTTTGATTAAAAATTGCAAAAAAAAAATTAGAGGCCATCCGAGTGTCCACGTGCAACCAAAATGCCCATACCACGTATTACAATTATCATCGCTTGTAGACGAAGCTTCCACTTTTTGTCTCTTTTTAAATGTTCATTTTCAAGAGAACACTTAACGATGGCAACGGCGTCGTTTGGAGTAGCTAACAGAGCAGCAGCTGCAGCCGAGGTGGCCGGAGGACCAAGCGCCGCCAGCAATGGCAGCAAGAAAGTAATGATGACCGGAGTAAACAAAGGCCTAGGAAGAGCCCTAGCTTTAGAATTAGCTAAACGAGGCCACACAGTTATCGGCTGCTCTCGTACTCAGGATAAACTGAATTCTCTTCAATCGGAACTCCCTTCCGATCACAACAACCACTTAAAAAAATCAATTTTCTAATTTGTTTTGAAATTCAATTTTTTAGCAATTAGTTTTTTTTTTTTTATTATCATTATTAGTATTCATGAAGCTTGGAATTGTTGAATTTTAGAGCTTTAACAGTAGCGTAGAAGAATCAGCATTGTGCCAATTTGTTGTCTGTTTGTTTATGGGAGCTTCGTTTCAGGCATTTCCTCCTCAGGATCCTCAGTCACGGAAATATAAGTCACTGGTTGGTTCTGGGAATTTTGCTTTATTTTTTTTTTTTGCTTCTTAATTTGCTGTTCTGGTTCTTGTATGATCGCTGCTGCTGTTGTTTGTTTGCTGCTGCATCATGCTTTGGTCACTAGGAGTTTTCCTTTTAGTTCGCTCTTGGGGTTGCTGTTCCTGCTATTTTTGTGTGGCTGCTACTACGGTGTTTTGGTTAATGGTTGCTGATGCTGTTGCTATTGTTGTGCTTGTGTGGTTGCTGTTCTTGTTTGGATTGCTGTTGTTGTTTTTTGGCTTTTAACTCATCTTAGTTTAGTGGGTTGCTGGATTTTCGTTTTGGCTTTGTGTTG
Organism: Mallotus nudiflorus; assembly: GCA_947683625.1. Taxonomy (NCBI): domain Eukaryota; kingdom Viridiplantae; phylum Streptophyta; class Magnoliopsida; order Malpighiales; family Euphorbiaceae; genus Mallotus; species Mallotus nudiflorus. The sequence continues at coordinate 614,146 of CANTUR010000556.1, forward strand.
TTTTGTTGTTTGTATTCTTTGGAGCTTTCATCACTTGGATTTTCCCCAGTAGTTTTTCCCCTCACAAATTAATAAAAGATGAAAACTTATTAAAAAAAGAAAAAGATAGGCATAGCTACATAGGGTTGCTACTCTCGACATTTTTACTATTATATTCTTATTTTATTATTATTTTTTTATTTCGTTATTAAAAGAAAAAAATTTTACTTGAAATGAATAAATTTTTATAAGATAAATTTATTTATATATAATTTAAATTTTAAATTATAAAAAAATATTTCACCAAAAAATTAAAATTTAAAAAAATTTAAAAATTTTTTCATTTCATTATTAAAAAAGATTTATAAATTATAAATATTTAAGTTTTTACAGATAATGTGCAATTTAAATTTTAGGTTAAACAAATTTAACAAGTAATTGAATTAAAAAAAATAAGAAAATGCAATAAAATTTTGAAGGACAAAGATGGAAATGTCGGTACCCCGCGAACTTCATAGGTACCGATGCCTATCATCGTCCTTTAAAAAAATACAATCGGAGCTCAGTCTTGTTACGTTCAACAGAAACTAGGCCAAAATAAAAATTACCCATGTAGAGCGGAATGGATGTATCAGGCATCTTTTTTGCAAGACAGATTGAAACTTAGACAAGAGCCCTCAAATTTTTCTTAAATAAGCTTCCCCATCCGCGCTGCCATCGCTGGAGTCAAATAACTTCCCCAATCTCCCACTTCACCTTTCCTGGAAAAGGAACTATGTGGAGGTCCATGATGGCTACCGGTCTTTTTTGCTTCTAAATTTTTCATATTTTCAAAAATACAAATCTTAGAGATCTCTTTGTAGTAACTTGTTCTTGTTCCTGTTCCTCTATAGAGAAAGGAAACCCCAAGAACTCAACCAACCTTTTCGTGTATATATGTTGGGGTGGTGAGAGCCAAAAAAAGGAACAACTAAGAACAATGAAAAATATTGAACACTCACACATATCTCATTAACAGATCTGTTGTTATATAGCAGTAATATTACAAGTTTTACAAGCAAAATACCATTCTTTAATCTGACACAGACACCTAGTAATATGGTGTACATCAGTTGCTCTTACTTGTACAATGAAATAAGAACCATACCTTCAACTTTACCTACAAGTACAACACTAACTAATCTGGTTGAGCAAACTAAATGCTTCAACTATCAAGCTAAGTTTCATTAGCTTCAACGCTCCTCCTTGAAACTTGGCTTGAACAATTAAAATCTTCATCTTGGAGCTTCTTTTTTTTCAAAGCTTTTGTTCTAGCAAACAATTGCAACCTTTTTTTTAACATCTGCAATTTTTTTCTTGGTGACTCTCACCAACTAGAATCTCCTCCTTGAGATCAACTCTCATTATACTTTAGAAATCTGCATTTTTTTTATACTAGTCTTCTTGGAGAAACTATCTCTAATCTTCAAATTATCTTGGAGAAAACTCTTCTCCATCTTCTTGTCTTTTGGAGAAACTGTTATCCATCAAGTCTAAATTTTTCTTTTTTTCCTTTTTGCAGTTTAAAGACTTGCTTAGGTTTGAAATTCTAGTAGTTTGAAGACATACTTAGGTCCAAAGTTGGCTCTGAAATTCTAAATGCAGTTTAAAGACATGCTGGTCCTTCAAATTTTTGTCAGTTTAAGGACATGGCTTATCCATCTTAGGTCGGACATGCCAAGGTTCATTCTTGATCTCTGAAATTCTGTTACAATTTATAGACATGTAGGTCTGGAATTTTCTTTCAAACTATTTTGAAAGCTTTGGTTCTCTTGTGAAAAACTAAATGAAATCATTCTTGATTTTGAAAATCTGAAAGTTTGAAACTGATTTCTTAAAGAAATTCTCAAAACATTTTGATTAACTTGCTCTAAATGATCTTAAATTGGTGAAAATATTTTACCATATAGTGCAATTTAAAATCTGCAGAAAACTTCAAAATATTGCAACAGAAACACTAAGATTTCAGAGCTGAAAATTTTTGTTTTTCTTCTTCTTTTTCTTCGTGGTTGATCGCCCTTGTTTGAACTCTTCTTGATTTTTTTTAAACAAATACAAGTCCCTTAAAGACCATGAAAGCTCTAATACCACTGTTGGGGTGGTGAGAGCTAAGAAATAAACAACTAACAACAATGAAAATTGTCTTGAACTCTCACATATATCTCATTACCAGAGTTGCTGTTTTATAGTAGCAATATTACAAGTTTTGCAATCAAAGTACCATGCTGTAATGTGACACATACACTTAGTAGTATTTTGTACAATGAAATAAGAACCATGCCTTCAAATTTCCTACAAGTACAACACTAACTTATCTAGTTGAACAAACTAAATGCTTCAAATATCAAGCTAAGTTTCATTAGCTTCAACAGTATACAAAGTTGTTTTCTTTAAGATCTTCATATTTCAAGAATAAAACCTTGTCAGGATTTTACAAGCTATCTTTCTAGTAACCCAAAACATGATTCCAAAAGGGTCCATAGAAATGGATCCCCTGCAACACCACTCGAATAATTCCTCCAAAGTAAGTGGATCCTTGCAACGGGGATGCTTCCGAAGAAAGTGCCAAGTGGTTATGAGCTGATCCAATGGATTTCTACACTTGGAATCCATAATCGAACTTGGCAGGGACGCATATGGCACATGGGTACTGAATATTCTTAGCTCAAGTATTGATTCAAGATCAAGAAACTGGTTTTTCATGTAAAGATTGATCTCGATGAAAGGCACAATATCATGAGAACTTGAAGTGAACAAGGGGTTGTCATTGAGAGTAGAATATTGGGTTCGGTTTGCAATCAAATGAATAATGGCCTTCCACCAAGTAGTACCATATTTAGGATAGCTGACAATAATTATATCACTATCACGAGTTTGGTAGTGTTTTTGGAAGGAGATGACAAGTTTAATAGTATGTTCTGGACACCAAAAGTCTTGGTAAAAGTAGAGAGGAGCTCCATAAAATTTTCTTACTTTGGGGAATGTAGAGAGAAATTTCTAATTCATCATCTTCTCCTTCTTCTATGGATGAAGTAGCAGTGGTAGTGTTGAAGGTGCTTGTGATTTCCATGAAAAAGAGCGAAGATTTTACTGATATAGGAAAGGATATGTGAAAAGCTATGAACAATTGGGAGTCACTACCAAGGAATAGGATGGAGGAGTTCATTGCATACCTTGCCTTTTATAAGCTTCAAAAATCAACCTAAAATATACATTTTATTGTGAAATAAAGATTAAATTACTTATTTTATTATAGAACTAAACTTGAATTTAGTAGTATTTAACTAGAAGAAAAATATTTTATAGTAGAATGATTTTGAGAGAATTTAGAAAGAGTTTGGAGAGAATTTATAGAACTATAATATTGAAAGAATTTGGAGAGTAATCTATCTTTTCTTCTTCTTAATCTTAACATCCTCATTAATGAATTTCAATCCCTTTATATAGAGATTTTCTTTTCACTATTTGAGTACTATTCTCTCACAAGCAATATATTGTTCATTCACAAGCAATATATTGTTCATTCACATTCATAATACTCTCCCTTGAATAACAATATTTTGCAACTGCCTCGTTAAAACCTTGCTAAATAAAACCCAGTGGGAAAAACTTTAGCTTAAGGAAAAAGAGTACAGTGCATGATATTCTCCCCCTCAAGTTGATATGTATAATCTTCCTTCACATAGTATGTAGATGTCGCATTCCAATATCGTGAACGTGCTTTCTAAAGATTGCAGTTGGAAGTGCCTTTGTGAAAAGATCAGCTGAATTCTGGCTAGACTGAATATACTTGATATCTATATGATTGTCTTTTATTAGCTCTTGAGTGTATGAAAAGAATCTTGGAGGTATATGTTTGGTTCTATCACTTTTGATATATCCTTCCCTTAACTGTGCAATGCATGCTGCATTATCTTCATATAAAATTGTTGGACTTTTTTTGACTGGAAAACCACAAGATTCTTCAATATGATGTGTCATTAATCTAAGCCACACACACTCTCTACTTGCTTCATGTAGTGCAATAATTTCAGAATGATTTGAGGAAGTAGTGACAAGCGTTTGTTTCTGGGAACGCCAAGAAATTGCAGTTCCATTATTTGTGAACACATAGCCTGTTTGAGATTTCGCTTTATGAGGATCAGATAAATGTCCTGCATCTGCATAACCAATCAATTCTTGTTTTGAATTGTTAGAATAAAATAAACCCAAATCAACATTTCCTCGAAGGTATCGAAGTATATGTTTGACCCCTTTCCAATGCCTTTTTATTGGAGCTGAACTGAACCTCGCTAATAAATTAACTGCAAAAGAAATGTCAGGTCTAGTACAATTAGCAAGATACATTAGAGCTCCAATGGCACTGAGATATGGAAATTCAAGACCAAGAATTTCTTCATTTTCTTCACAGGGTCGAAATGGATCAGTTTCAATATTGAGTGATCTAACGACCATTGGAGTACTTAAAGGATTTGCTTTATCCATATTAAAGCGTTTCAAGATCTTTTCTGTGTAATTTGATTGATGCACAAATATCCCATTGTGCATTTGCTCAATTTGTAAACCAAGGCAATACTTGGTTTTTCCAAGATCTTTCATTTCAAATTCTTCCTTTAAGTATACTGTTGCTTCATGGATCTCATTTTCTATTCCAATGATATTCAAATCATCAACATATACAGTTATAATCACAAATACGGATATTGTTTTCTTAATAAAAATGCATGGGCAAATAATATTACTCACATATCCTTTATTAATCAAATAATCGCTTAAACGATTATACCACATGCGCCCAGACTGTTTTAACCCATATAAAGATCTCTGGAGCTTGATCGAATACATTTCTTTGGATTTTGTACTTAATGCTTCAGGCATTTTAAATCCTTCAGGGATTTTCATATAAATGTCACTATCAAGTGATCCATACAAATAAGCAGTCACAACATCCATAAGACGCATTTCTAATTTCTTAGAAACTACTAGGCTAATCAGATACCTGAACGTAATTGCATCCATAACAGGAGAATACGTTTCATCATAATCAATTCCTGGCCTTTATGAAAAACCTTGAGCTACAAGTCTAGCTTTGTACCTTATTATTTCATTTTTCTCATTTCTCTTTCGTACAAAGACCCACTTGTATCCTACAGGTTTCACATTTTTAGGCATAGGAATAATTGGCCCAAAAACATTTCGTTTGTTTAGTGAGTCCAATTCAGCCTGCATAGCATCTTTCCATTTTATCCAATCATGCCTATTTTGACATTCCATGACTGATTTTGGTTCAGGATCATCTTTGTCATTTATGATTTCACATGCAACAGTATATGACAATGTTTCATGACTTTCTTTATTTTCTATTTCTTCAGGGATATTTTCCTCGCTATCAATATGATTATCTACTCCCTTTCTCTTTCGAGGATTTTTATCCTTAGAACCAATTGGTCTTCCACGCTTCTGGCGTGTTTTAGACTCATGAGTGTCTTTATTCTCAGATTTTATTTCTGGAATTTCAATACGAGCAGGAGCATTGGCTGCTGGTATATATGATTTAGTCACTCTTTTTGTATCAGTAAATGCATCTGGCAATTGATTTGCAATTGCTTGTAAGTGCATAATCTTTTGCACTTCTAATTCACATTATTTTGTGTGAGGATCCAGATGCAATAATGATGGTTCATTCCATGAAATATCCCTTTTCACTTCTTTCTCCCCTTTTCCTAATGTTGGGAAAACAACCTCATTAAATTGGCAATCAGCAAAACGTGCTGTAAAAACATCACCAGTTAGAGGTTCAAGATATCTAATAATCGAGGGTGTTTCAAACCCAACATAAATTCCCAATCTTCGTTGAGGACCCATTTTTGTGCGCTGAGGTGGCGTAATGGGTACATATACTGCACAACCAAAAATTTTGAGATGGGAAATATTTGGCTTTTGACCAAATGCCAATTGTAGTGGGGAGTATTTATGATATGCACTAGGTCTGATGCGAATTAATGAAGCAGCATGTAGGATTGCATGACCCCAAACTGAAATGGGAAGCTTTGTTCTCATTATTAATGGTCTAGCAATAAACTGAAGTCGTTTAATCAATGATTCAGCTAAACCATTTTGAGTATGTACATGGGCAACGGGATGCTCAACAATGATCCCAGTAGACATAAAATAATCATTGAATGCTTGAGATGTAAATTCACCAGCATTATCAAGTCTTACCCTCTTGATTGTATAATCAGGGAATTGTGCTCGTAATTTAATAATTTCAGCAAGCAACCTTGCAAATGCAACATTACGAGTTGACAATAGACAAACATGTGACCATCTACTAGATGCATCAATTAATACCATAAAATATCTGAATGGTCCACATGGTGGATGAATTGGCCCACATATATCACCTTGAATTCTTTCAAGAAATATAGGTGATTCATTTTGAATTTTAGATGGTGAAGGTCTCAAGATTAATTTTTTAAGAGAACAAGCTGTACATGGCATTTCATTTGATTGAGGAATTTTTTGCCCCTTCAAGGGATGCCCATGTGAATTCTCAATTATCCTTCGCATCATTACTGATCCAGGATGACCTAATCTGTCATGCCATAAATTTATTATTGAAGGATCATAAGATTTTTCTTTTACTGCCATATTTGATTCAATTACATGTATATGCATGTAATGCAATCCAGTAGGGAGTTTTGGCAGTCTTTCCAATACTTGCATTTTTCCTGATTCATAGGAAACTATATTTAAATATTTGTTACCATTTATAGTAATAGATTGGGTATCACACCCATTTCGATATATGTCATCAAAACTCAACAAATTTCTTGTTGATTTTGGTGAAAACAAAGCTTCATCAATTATAAACTTTGTTCCATTTGGTAACATAAATTTAGCTTTGCCAATTCCTTCAATCAGATCTACAGGACCTGATATTGTTTTTACAACTGCCTTTGTGGGCTTTATTTCAGAGAAATAATCTCTATTTTTCAAGATAGTATGTGTAGTACCACTATCTGGTATGCAGAGATCTCCAATATTGTCTTTATGTTGAGTACAATCCATATTAAACTTCAAAATAGATAAACACAAAATTAATCAATTAAGGTAAAAATATAAAATAATTATAAAGTAGGACATTTTATTTAATTTAAAAATAACATACATAACAATAACATATTCTTCAGAATCAAATAAGTAATAACAATATACTTAAAATTATAGATGTCTCAATTTCCATTGTCAGTAAAATCATCAGTAAAATCAGAAACATCTAAATGAGTTGTATCATTAACATGAGTATGATGCTCATTGAAGTTTATTTCCTTTTCTTTGCCTTTCAATGATGCCTTATAAAGTTGGCAAAGATGTGGTGGTGTTCGACAAATTCGTGACCAGTGTCCTTTACTACCACATCTGAAACACACAGTTTCAGACTTATATTGAGGCCTTTCTTGAACACCACTGATGACTGATTTTAACTTCTTTTGAGGTTGAGTCTGAGTTTGTTGTGGAGTATTATTATATTTATTTCCACGACCATGGCCAAAGAATTGACCTCTTCCATGTCCACGACCTCTACCTCTCCCACGTCCACGGCTATTGTAATTTTTATATCTGGAATAATTTGTAGCATTTGCTTCTGGAAATGCTATTGAGCCAGTGGGACGGGATTGATGATTTTTCATCAAGAGTTCATTATTTTTCTCAGCTACCAGTAGGCATGAAATTAGTTCAGAATATTTTTTAAATCTCTGCATCATGTATTGTTGTTGCAGTGTAACATTTGATGCATGAAATGTGGAGTAAGTTTTCTCCATCATATCCTCATCTGTGACTGTCTGTCCACAGAATTTTAATTGTGATACTATTCTGAACATTGCAGAATTATAGTCACTCACTTTTTTGAAATCTTGAAAGCGTAAAGCTCTCCATTCATCAGTGACTACTGGTAGTATTACATCTCTTTGATGATCATATCTGTCTTTTAGATCCTTCCAAAGAACACTTGGATCTTTGACAGTCAAATATTCACATTTTAATCCTTCATCAAGATGACGACGGAGAAAAATTATAGACTTGGCTTTATCTTGCAATGAGGTGTTATTATTTTCTTTTATGTTATCAATTAACCCCATTGATTGAAGATGTATCTCTACATCTAGAATCCAAGACATATAATTTTTTCCCGTAATGTCAAGAGCAACGAACTCAAGCTTTGCTAGATTTGTCATTATGATAACTAATAAAAAAAATAACTCAATTAGAATTCATAAATTTGATGACTACTAAAAAAAAATCAAACATGATCAAAATTTACTAATTAATTATATCATGAATGAATATTGCAAGAAATAATAGTGGTACAAAAAATGATACAATAATACTTAAAATTATATCAAATAGAAAATCATCTTCCATATTAATTATTCCTAAAACTATTATAATAGTCATGATCAAAACACAAATATAAATAAATCATGTTTGCAATTTAGAGTAAAGAGAGAAAGAGAAAATGTATGAATTTGTGTGAATGAATAACATTTATAGCTCATCTATTTATAATGAAAAATATAGCCGTTTATTACCGTTATATTACCGTTGGTAATAAAAATATAGCCGTTAGAATTTTTTTTTTTTAATATAATATATTGAGAAATAAATTATATAAAGTAAAATCAATAAATAATATTGATATGATTATTTATAGCAAGTGAGTTAACATAACGATATGTATAAATATGGGGCAAAACCGTCCATTAATATAAAATAGGGTATAGCCTTCCATTAACATAAATAATAAAAAATAAATGTGCATAAATATAAATTGGTAGGAGGCATAGCCATCCATAAGGTTAGAACCATTTCTAGCAATATTTGCATCAATGGTGTAGTTAGTAAAACAAAATAAAAATAACAATTAATATAAAGTTAGATTGAAGAAATAAATATAAATATATAAATTAGTAGGAGGCATAGCCATCCATGATAATATATAATCAACTAATATATTCATAAATATTAAATATTAAGAAATATGTACCTTATTGTTTTGATCGAGAGCTCCTCGTGCTGATAACGTGTTGTGAAATAAAGATTAAATTACTTATTTTGTTATAGAACTAAACTTGAATTTAGTAGTATTTAACTAGAAGAAAAATATTTTATAGTAGAATGATTTTGAGAGAATTTAGAAAGAGTTTGGAGAGAATTTATAGAACTATAATATTGAAAGAATTTGGAGAGTAATCTATCTTTTCTTCTTCTTAATCTTAACATCCTCATTAATGAATTTCAATCCGTTTATATAGAGATTTTCTTTTCACTATTTGAGTATTATTCTCTCACAAGCAATATATTGTTCATTCACGTTCATAATACATTTTAGATTTTGTAACCCCACGAAAATGCCATTTAACCTAAAACTACTTTGCACCATTTTTTTTTATCATATGATTTGATATTATCTAATTTATTAAAATTTGTTTCTAAAAATGTAGTATTAAATTAAAAAAACACTTATCAGTTATATAATAATAAATTAAATACAATGATACGTGCAACTGCCTGCAATTATTGTGGATAGTTATACAATAGATTTATTGTTTAAATTATTTGATTGCCCTTAAATATGAGGAGGCAATCAACTGAGTATGAGAGAACTTTTTTGTAAAATGGTGGCTGGTTCTTCGCAGCCCACAATACAAAACTTTACAGATAAATTAAATAGTACAAAAGAAGTTTGGTAAAATTACACCCTACATCAATTTTGACCTGATTATTTTTAAATACAAGTGTTAGTGTTTTTTTTTTTACAAATCGGATTAGATACGTAAGTGTGTCAGAGAATTATTTTCTCAATGAAAAACTTAACTTTTTTTAGACAATTATAAATTCTCAAACATTTTTATTATAATTTATTTAGATTTCAACGAAATTTTTATAGTCTTAATTAAATTATGCAAGAAGAAATTTTTGTAAACGATGAAAGGATATTGTATTGATAAAGTTTATTACAAGCGCTAAGAAGATAGTAATTAAAATAACTCAATGACAACAAAAATTTTGCTAAGCTGAAATTGGATGATTAATGAAAATTGATATTTGATTGGTGATTGGTTTGTATAGTGTTTGAAAGTGGATGATTAAAAAAAGCGAGACTTTTTTATATATATATAAAAAAAAGCATTTGCTAATCTTTAGACATGGAATTTGCTTAGAAATTGCAGGCATTTAAATTAAAGATAATTGAGATATATATCTCACATCGTAGCATTTAAATTAGTATGATTAATGCTGCCTACCTCACCGCCATCAGTGTTTCCCTGTACTTTTAATTTCCTTTTTTTCTGTTTGTTTTGTAGATTTTCCATTGCTTCATTTGTCTTTTTGCAATGTTAGTTTGGCCAATTACTTATTGGATTTACGTTTTCTTTAAATATTTTTGTGGTGTAGGCAAGGCATGTTAAGTAATTTCCTTTATATATATATATATATATATATATATATATATATATATATATATATATATATATATATATATATAATGTAATTAAACCAAAAATTTACAAAAATTTTTGGTAAAAACAAAAATTTAACAACTCATTAAGTAAAAAATTTAATAAATGTTTATTTTTATATTTAAATATTCACCGTAAAATATAATATGTTAAATTCTTAAAAATCTTAATTTTTATTAAAAACAAAATATTTATCATATTTTTTTAATATTATTTTTTAACTAAAATACTATTATACATATTCTAATACTACTTAACTTCTAAAACATTTTATATAATATATATTTTTTAATCTTAAATCACTTAATATATGTATTTTTTAATCTCAAATCACTCAATCATGCATTTTTCTTAATTAATAAAATATTTATTATAGTTTTTTACTATTATTTTTTTAACTATAACACTATTACAAATATTTTAATACTACTCAAATTCTAAAAAATTTTATATAATACAGAATTTTTAATCTCAAATTACTAAATTTTTTTTTTCAAAATCACTCGATCATTTTTACTAAACCATTTGAAATTCTATTTTTAAAATTTTATTTAACTAAAACACTATTATATTACTCCAACAGTAATTTAATAGTCTCAAAACAAATTCTATTATATTCAAAAATAATGACAATAAAAATTAAAGAAAATAAAATTAATGCACATTTTTCTTTTTATTTAACGTAAGTAAAAATGTGTAACTTATCAAGTATTTTCTATTTTTTTTATTTTATTTCTCCAATTATTGTTATTAATATACATATTAAAAATATATATATACTTTTAACAAAAATTATTAAATAAAATTGTTATAATGACTTTCTAATTTTTCACTTTTTATTTTAAATTTATTGAAATGTGTATATTATTTAAAATCCACACAATGCACGAATTCACAACTAGTTAATAGTTATTTACCAAACGTTGAATAGTTTAGTGATGTAATTTTCTTCAAGATAAGAGTTCAATCAATTTCATAATATTTATTATTAATTTTATATATTAATTTATAAAATTGTATACTTAATTGGTATTTTCATTCTTAATATACTTATTGGTATCTTTTACACTGCATGAAAATGAAATCTTCACAATATTTATTAGCAATTTATAAATTTTTTTTACTTCATTAGGATTTTCATTATAGAAACGTAAAATATATAAAAAATATAAAATAAATTTTATATATTAATATTAAAAAATTATTTATTACTATCAATGAATAATATAATTATAAATATTTTATTTGGGCAAGAAAAATGTTAACTTCATTTTAATTTTTATGTTAAAAAAATTTAAAATTTATATTTTTAATAAATAGAGAAGTTATCCTATCTAAGTATAAATATATGTCTTTCTAATTTTATAAATTTACAAAACCACCTTAAAACATATTTATAAAAAAAAATTTAAAATTTCTAATATGGAAATATTTCGACATGGATAAAACCTATTAATAATGATAAGTTGGTTAAAAAAAAAAAAAAGCATTCCATGTGAATAAAATAGTTATTTATTATAATGAATAATCCTAATGAAAAGTGAATCCCATCCCATGTGAATCACAACAAGATTATTTTCGCACGGGGATATTAGGTCTATTTGTCAATAAACAAATTCTTCAATAAAACAAAAGTAAGTCTTTTATAAAACATTCAAAAAAGAAGAAGCATTTGCTTAGAAACTACTGGCAAAAAATAAAAATGAAAGACAATTGAGAGAAATATCTCACATCATACCATTTAATTGAATATGATTGCCGCCTAGAATTGACTCGCGCTTATTTTATTTTGAATACTAAACTTTAAATGGTTTCATTTCAGTTATCAATATGAGGTGCTAAGTTGACGTCTAATATGTATGTTGATGTGATAAATATTCTTTAAATATTCCAAGTTTAGTTGCCACATCAGCAAAATGCCACCAGGTGATTTGTTAATGATACTTAAATTAAAGTTTGGTTATCAAAAAGAAATGAATTGAAATTTTATACCCAAAATTAAATAAGTTTAAAGTTGGGTGACTACCAAAATATTTAACCCAAACTTTTACAAATACTTAACTATATTCTATATGGATAGAATTTCATATTCAATCAATTATATTTTCTAGTGTTCTAAAGTTAAATGATATTACTTATACATAAAATACATAGGCACATCTTTAGGCACAAATGTGAATCATATTACTTATATAAAGTCATAATATGGGTCTGTTTCCTTAGTTTACCAATACAATACTACTAGGAATCAGTCCTTCAAAGTATTAGTAAGGTGGTGGGGAAGACTTTAAAAGTTGATATTAATACTCAGATGCCTACTAGAGGAAGGTTTGTAAGGGTAGCAGTGGAGATTGATTTAGAATAGCCTTTAGTTTCTTAGTTTAACTTAGATGGGGAAGTTTAACGTGTGGAGTATGAAGGGCCACCTCAAATCTATTTCCATTGCAAAAGGGTAAGCCACAATGTCATTTTTTGTCAAGTAAAATGAAACCAAGTAAACAAAGGCAATCATGGTGATGAAGAACCAAATGTAGGCGTTGCTGGTGCTAACCTTGGAGGACCATGTAACCGACTATGGGCTTTGGCTCCATACTTAACGCAGGCAACAAAAGAAGCATAAAGAAATTCAAATAAAAAGGCCTACAATTGAGGCAAGAGAAGGTGAGACTTTTGTAGGGCTAAAGATAAAGTGGTAATGGAAGACATAATTCAAAAGTAGAGTGGGTCCAGTAGCAACCAAAATCAAACAAATTGATGTGAGCCTTATGAAAAAGAAGGAAAATAAAAGTCAAATAAATAAAGATAAAGCATTGGCAGATTTTAAAAATGGTATAGATATGATGAAGAATAATTCCAACATATGGGTGAGGCCTCAGTGAGATCACAAATTGGGTGGGCTCAGATCAACATACCAACATCAACTTCCAATAATCACAAATAAGCCTTTTGTGTTGTTCTCAGCTAAAAACCTCCTGATGTATCAAAAAATGTGTTAGTATCCAACCTAATTCCCAAAGAAGTAAAGGTGGTGTTGTTGATGCTGCTGCTTACAAGAGACAGCTCAAGAAAAATTCATATAGTGTGAATCTGTCACGATCCAAAACTAGGAGTCATGACCAGCGCTAGGGAACGGGAATTCTTTTGAATCCGGAACCCGTAGCAAGCCTTAGAAAATAAAATCATGCAATAAATAAATATAAAAGTATGACAAAATTAAAATTTTTTGAATCAATATAAAAAAAATGGATACTCAATATCGTTTCATAAATAAATATATATTCACATAGTGTTCAAATATAACTCTCAGAGTATAAAGTATCAAACAAAGCAATACTCTTCTGATATAATAACACTACTACTGCAGTTTATAGAATACAAATCAGAGTTCAGAATATACATTTATATAAAATAGCCGGGACGAAAGAGCACCTGCGAAGAACTCTACTACTAAGGTCTGACGATATAGGATCTCCTGAAAAAAATAATTGAGGGGGGTCAGACCTCATTGAGTGAATTATTATACTATATATACTTGTAATCTAAATCGTATCCAATCAGGCATTCATATATATATATATATATGTATATTTACGCATTTCACACAAATGCCAAACTCTGCTTTCATAAATATAATAAATGCATAAAACACTTATTTTAATTCATAAAGGATCAATTAAAACCCTATTAATCGTGACCTTAATTAACCATATCATTACTCTAGCCATACAGGCTCACTTAATTCCAAATAGATCACTCATTCCAATTTGGACAGTAGATTGGCCCGAGACATTAAGTCAACTAAGCTCCCGCAGTCTAACTGTCAGTGTGATTGGCCCCAAGACACTTGGTCAATCGAGCTCCAACAATCACACTATCAATCACATCACATCCTAATCAAATCAATAGATCACTTATTCCATTGTGGATAATAGACTGGCCTTGAGACACTAAGTCAACCGAGCTCCCACAGTCTGACTATCAGTGTGATTGGCCCCGAGACACTAAGTCAATCGAGCTCCCGCAATCACACTATCAATCTATCACATCTAAAATCATAAATCAATTATATCATCAATCTCAATCAAATCATAATTCACCATAAGTAATCCTCACTCAAACCTAAATCTATTGCATCGGTACGTACACAGTCCTAGTGCTACCCATTAGGTAGCACGTTCTATTAATATCCTTCATTTAAAATAAAACATACATACGGGAAAATAAATAATGCAGAATAATAATCATAATGATAAAATAAACCATATATATACTAGAAATATACCTAAAATAAACTAAGTATATTTCGAGTATATATATGTCAAATAAAGCCAAATCAAACATGAAATATACAAAAGATAAGCCAATGATATACTTAAAACAAGTAAGTGTGAATTAACAGTATAACATGTATTTATTTCAAAATATACCAAAATAATCCATGAATATTCTTAAAAATAATTTAAGTATAAATTAATAATATAACATGCATTTACTTAAGAATATACCTAAAATATATTAAAAATATACCTAAAGTATACTAAACATTTAATAAAACAATTATGAATAAATATACATTTAAAACATGTATTTAATTTGACATATACCCAAAAATATATTAAAATAAACCCTAATTATCTAACATGCATATATTAAAAATAAACCCTAATATACCTACGAAATAATAAATGTATATAGAAAATATGCGACACATACATCAAGATATACTAAAAATAAACTAAAAATATACCAAATCATATTATAAATTAAATTACTTTTAAAAAAACATATAATGAAAATGAAAAATCCTAAGTCATGCATCCTAAATGCAATACATATATATATAGTATAATAACTCACAGATTAGCGCTCCACGAGACAGACTCAGTGGACCTGCTCCGTTAAGTCTCGATCTCGGTGCAGCTAAAAAATAAAAGTGATTACGACATCAGAATAAATCTAACTTAGACTTCTAGAGACTCAATCTAGAATTACTAAACATAACCAGACACAGAATAAGAATTAGATCCGATGTCATGTTTTACGAGAATTTTATTGAAAATTTGGGAGAACCATCTCTATAAAACGGACATCTCTCTACTGAAAAATAGAGCCGGTCCTACAAGGGAAATACACTTCGAATATAAAAATCCACACAACCCTCGGTTGGGATCCCAAACTACAAAAATTCCTCAATCGAAGTCCACAATTCACCACAATTCAAATAATAGAATAAAATATATTAAAAATCAATAAATATCATAAATACCTTCAAAATATCAAAATACAATATATTTAACATTAAAATGCCAAAAATAATTATTTTTCCAATAATTACTTAAAAACCCCAATTAATAATATAATATTATTAAAAATCCATTTTCTCAATAATTACACAAATATTAATAAAAATTCATTTTATAAATCCAAATTACTTAATTAGTCCAAAAACATATTAAAAATTACTAAAAATCCATTTATTTACAAAAATAGTATATTATATATAATTTGAAAATAATTTTCAAAAATTAGTATTGATTAATTAAAAATAGTAAATAATTTGTAAAAACCATTTTTATACCTCAAATAATATTAAAACCAATTAAACATAATATTTAACTAAAATTACCACCAAATTACCCCTAATATTTAAAAATTCACATAATATACTAATAATACTCAAAAATTCAATAAAAATTATATAAATACATAAAAATTATTTTATCAACATATTTATTATAAATATTAATAAAAACATATAATTCATCAATTATTTCTAACAAAACATATATTTAACCTAATTTTGTAAAATTTTCATAAACTAAAAATAATTATATAAATTACACAAAATCATAAAATTTATAAACTAAATTCTAAAATTAATAATAATCAATAAAAACACCAAAAATCACAAATTCACAATTTATATAATTAAATTACGAAAATTAATAAAATAATAATTAAATATTCAAAAATTAGCAAAAATCAAAATAATTCCCAAAAATCACACAAAAATTCTGGAATGTAGATCAAGCTAAGGGAATCAACATTTGTTAAGGCAGCAAGCAAGAATCATAGAGAATCAAGCCCAAAAAAATCGAAAAACCCTAGGTGACCAAAACTTAAAATTGCTCACCACCAAAATCCAAACCAAACCGAACGAAATGAAGCTTGGATTTACACTCACCGGTGTCCAAGGAAGAGAAAGAGACCGGTGGTGAGAAGAATGGCAACCAAAAACGGAGGGTGGTCGAAAACAATGGAGAATCGGCTCCTTTAAAAACAGGTGACGTCGGTGAGCTTCTGACGTGCAGGCGATGGTGGGAAGGCTGGAGAGGAAGGTGGCACTCTGACGGGATCAAAATGGGATAGAACGGGGAGGGGTGAAGGTGACAGTAAGGCAACATTTTTTTTTTTTCTCTTGGTTTAGTTACTGTAAAAAAAATGGTACATGAATAATGTGTATGGTTTCTTCCTTCAATATATATATAGTCCATGTTCTATTTAGTTGTGCAGTGATAGAGTTTAATGCATGCATGAATGTGTGTGTTATATGCATGCATGTATGTGTGTATGTTTATATAATATTATATGTATAATACTTTATATTATAATTAAATAAATCTTTATTTTATAATATAATAATAGGTGACTTCAAATCTACACCACACATACATTATACACACAATAATATATATTACATACACATAAAATAATAATACAATTAATAAAATAATTTATCAATAAAATAATTAGGAAAATTAATAAAACAATAATAGAATAAAAATATTAAAATAATCATGCAAATCAAACGACCAAAAATATTATATTTACGTAGGAAATTTATTTAAACGTAGAATAATAATAATCAATCGTAAGACAATAAAATAAAAATAAAATAATCAAATTTAACTTTAAATTTTATTAACACTGCATATCTCAATGTTTAATAAAATAAATTTAAAAAATCAGGGTTATTACAGAATCGTTCTTCAAAGACAACTATTCTAAGTAGTGAGGTGGTTGAGGTCGAAGAGTTGCAATGAAGTAACTAGAGATGGTTTCTATTAACCTTGTTCATCGATTCTATTTTCTTTTTCTCATGATGTCAGTCCTCTCATAGAACTATCAAGGGGCATGTATTAATAGATTTCAAAATGCCTTTAAGGAATTGGTGAGAGTACACCGTCCTATGATTTACGTCAGTCTTGAGCCTAAATAAATGGCTTGCAAGCTGACATTGTCATTAAGGAATTGGGCTTTAAAACCTCATTATGAGAAGATGTTTGAGGCTTTATAGGTGGAATATGGATCTTATGGGATGATGCTATAGTTTCCATAAGCATTCTCCAAATGCATTCTCAATTTGTTTACTTCAGTATAAAATTCCAAGGAATATCAACTTGCTACATTGTGGTTTATGGAAGCCCAATAGCCATTGCTAGAGAAAACTTATAGTAGGACATTAGGAAGATGTATACTTCTTTACATTCCCTATGGATGCTCATTGGAGAATTCAATGCGTACATAAGGACACAAGAAAAAATGGTAGTGATCATATTCCTCTTTCTAGTTGTCATTCATTCAAAGACTTCATTAACTCCTGTCAACTTATTGATGGTGTCAAAGAATGCTTGGACAGATCCTTAGTCTTTTCTTCTTAGTGTATGGTATATCCAAAAGCCATTTTGCAACACCTCCCTAGAATTAAAATTGATCATCGCTTGATTTTACTTCATTTTTTTGGTATGCCTCATCCTCTAACGTGCACAAGACCCTTCTGGTTTTAAGCAGCTTGGTTAACTTATAATGGGTTCAAACAGTGTGTTAAAGATAATTGGAGATGGAATGGTAACTTTATATAGACATATTATGAGTTTATAAATCAAGTTAAAGTGTGGAACAAAGAAGTCTTTGGAAATGTTTTCTATCAAAAGAAGACTATTTTATCTTGGATGATTACTATTGATAATATTCTAGATCATCGCATTTGGGATCATCTTAGATTTATCAGAGATAATTTGGCTCCTAAATATGAAGAAATTCTTCTACAAGAGGAAATTGTGTGGTTTTAAAAATCTCGCTAATGGTGGTTCAAATTTGATGATAAAAATTCCTCCTACTTCTATACCTCTATAATTGTTAAATGCAAGTAAAATAAAATTGAGTTGTTGAAAATTGATGGCCAGTGGGTATCGGATGCGGTGATGATTAAACAATCAACACGACATTTCTACTATGATCTCTACTCAGATAATAATATATGTGTTATGTGTCCATCTTAGCCAAACTCTTTTCCTACTTTGAATGCAGCAAATGTCAAAAATATAAGGAAGGATGTATCAAGAGAAGAAGTTAGAAAATTAGTCTTCAACATAAATCCTTATAAAGCCCCAAAACTAGATAGCCTCCATTTGGTATTTTATCAAAGTTAATGGGATATGGCCATTGATTGTATCTTTTGCATGGTAAAAAATTTTCTTGTGATTGGTAATCTTGATCCTAGACTTATTGAGACTCTCATTGTTCCTATTCCTAAAATGTTGAATCCTTCAACCATGTTATAGCTTAGGCCTATAAGCTTATGTAATGTAGCTTATAAGGTCATTACTAAAATTATGGTTAGCAGGATTAAGCCCTTCATGGAGAAGCTTATAAGCCAAACACAAAGTAGCTTTGTTCCTAGTCGTCAAATCACATACAATGTTATTGTGTAGTTGTTAACTTAATGAGAAACTGGACTCACAAGAAAGGTGTCATGGCAATCAAGGTTAACTTGGAAAAAGAGTACAATAGGCTTAAATAGGATTTCATTAAAGATTCTCTTAACATTAGTGGGATCTATATGACTTTAACAAACAGAATTATGAAGTGTATTAGAACTCCTAGCATGTAAGTTATTTAGAATGAAGAACTCACAAAAAAAATTTCTCTAACCTGAGGCATCAAATAGGGGGATTCAATTTTGCCTTATCTATTTATTCTTTATATGGAACGTCTGCCTTATCTCATTAACTCTCTAATCAAATATGGAACTTAGAAGCCTATTCAGCTAAGTAAGAACAATCCTTTATTTTCCTGCCTTTTCTTTGTTGATGATCTCTTATTATTTTTTGAAGCTTCTAATGATCAAGCTGCCATCATTTAGAAATGCTTGGATTAGTTTTGTAATTCCTTAGGATAGCGGGTAAACAAGAATAGGACTCGTGTTTATTTTTTGAAAAAATTTCAGAGAATAATTTATGGTAAACTGGGTTTTGCTAAATCAGAGAACCTTGGTAAATACTTAAGTGCTGATGTTATCCAAGGCCAAGTTGATAGAATGACTTTCAAGAGCATAATTAATAAAATTAAATCTAGGCTTTCCGGATGGAAGGCTAAGAACCTCTCTCTAGAGGATTGAATTACATTGGCCAATTCAGTGCTTCAAGCCATGCCTATATATTTTATGGTTTTAGCAAAATTTCTAATTTTAACTTGTAAGGAGATTGATAAAGTAGTGAGAGATTTTATTTGGGGCTCAACAGAAGGTGACTAAAAAATGCACTTGGTTAGTTAGGATAAGGTGTGCACGCCTAAATGTAAGGTGGTCTAGGCCTCTGAAAAGTTAAGGATATGAACAAAATTTTTCTCATGAACCTTGGGTGGCGGCTTATGTCTACTCTGGATGCTCTATAGGTTAGAATTTTGCCTAGCAAATATGTCAAAACTAATTTGCTTAACAACACTTTGAAGGGTAAACCCGAGTGCTCAAACATTTAGAAAGGGTTATGTTCAATTTAGGAGTTAGTCATCAAAGGAACTTCTTAGAATGTCGGCAATGGAAAATCCATTAACTTTTAGAAAGATAATTGGCTAAAAGGAGTTAATCCCATTAACTTTATAGCCTTAAGAGATGTCCCCTAAGTGGATATAAATCAATCAGTTGCTTCTTATGTTACTCAAGATGGCAAATGGAAGTATAATGATCTTCATAACCTACTTCCTCAATATGTTTGTCTCAAGCTGGCCAATACATTTCCTCCGTTTGCAACAAATAATCCAAATAGTATTTTTTTGAACTTTTCTCCTTCTAAATAATTATCCACTAAATATGCTTCTGAGCTTCTTGACAACTATGACCCGCTTATTCCAAATCCTTTGTGGAAAAAAAAATGGAAGTGGAAAGGTCCTCAAAGGATTAAATCCTTCTTATGGTTGTTGTTAGAGATCGTCTTCCCATGAGCCTTTTATACTACAAGAGGAGGGCTACCCCATCGCCAACTTGCCCTCTATACGATCAGGAAGAAAAATCTGTGATTCACGTTCTAAGAGACTGCCCCATAGCTATAAGAATTTGACTTTCAGTTTCCACCTTTAAACAAAGTGTAAATTTTTTTCCTAGATTATTTGGGATTGGATTCTCCATAATATTAATAACCATCATGTTTCTTCAAATGGTGTGGAATGGAGCCTTATGTTCGAAGTTACCATATGGCTACTGTGGCAATAGAGGAACCAGTTTGTGCTTGGTAACCAAATTATTCCTTTAGAAACTGCGACAAAAATATTCTCCTTCACTGTAGAGAAATTCATAATTTTGAGGCTTGTTTCTCTAGCCTCCCCTGTACATTTTCTTCAAATTCTTAACTTGTTGATTGGTGCCCTCCAGATGTCAAGTTTATGAAACTTAACACTGACGGAAGTTGCATGCTGCACTCCACGAATGCACGTATTGGCAGTTTATTTCTTGATCACAATGGAAAATGGATTATTGGCTTCACTAAGAAATGTGGAGTTTGTACCACACTTGAAATTGAGCTTTAGGGAATCCTTATCGGTTTACAGATTGCTCAGGAATAAGGATTCACTAAGCTGGTCATTGAGTCAGATTCTGTCATGACCTATACCAAGGGCCATGACCGATGCTAGGGAATGAGAATTCTTTCGAATCCGGAACCCATGGCAAACCTTAAAATAAAAGCATGCAATAAAATAAAATAAATATGCACCATAATTAAAATCATAAACCAATGTAATAAAAATAATCTCTTTCATATCATAACATAAATATATTAATACAATATTCAGAGAAAGACCTCTGAATTAAAATCACATACAGTAAATATAAATACAACTCACTACTGATAAAAAATATGACTACTATAGTTTTCTAGAGTACAATATAAAAATTAAGTAGATAATTTACATAAACAAGCCAAGGTGGAAGAAATCTGATGGATAGGTCTACTACTGAGGTCTGAAGAAGAAGACTCTCCTCTAAAAATGTCAACTGAGGGGAGTCAGACCTCACTGAGTGAATTGTTATAATATATATACATGCATTTCCTAATGTCAAATACAATCAAACATTCATATATAATAAATATATATACAAGCATTTCACAAAGATGCTGAAAATCACTTTATATATATGAATACTGAAAAAAAAACATAAGTTTATAAAGGATCAAATAGAACCCTATTTAATCGCAACCTCAATCAACAATAACATCACTCTTGCCATACAGGCTCACTTAATTTCAAATAAATTCACTTATTCCATATGGATAGTAAACTGGCCCTGAGACACTAAGTCAACCGAGCTCTAGTAGTCTGACTGTCGGTGTAATTAGTCCCAAGACACTTGGTCAACTGAGCTCCAGCAACCACACTATCAATCATATCACATCTCAATCAAATCAATCTCAAATAATTCATAATACCACAAATAATTCTCACTCAACCCTAAATCTATCGCATCGATATGTACACGGTCCTAGTGCTGCCCACTTGATAGCACGTTCTATCGTTATCCTTCATTTAAAATAAAATATACATTCGGGAAAATAAATAATGTAGAATGACATTCATAATAGCAAAATAAACATATATATACCAGAAATATACTTAAAATATACTAAGTATATTTCGAGTATATATATGTCAAATAAATTCAAATCAATCATGAAATATACCAAAAATAAACCAATAATATACTAAAAACATATTAGTTATATATCGAAGATAAAACATACATTTATTTAGAAATATATAAAAAATATACCAAAATTATACCTAAAGTATACTAAACATTTTAATAAACCAATTTATGAATATTTACAAATCAAAACATGTATTTTCTAAAACATGCAACCTAAGTCTGATGAATATATAAAATAACAACTCACAGGTTTGCGCTCCTCGAGACTGGTCCGACGGGCCCAGTCCATTAGGCCTCAGTCTTGGCTCAACTAAACAATAAAATAATCATAAAAATCAGAATAAATCTAACTTAAGCTCTATAGAGACTCGATATAAGATTACAGAATATAGACTGACACATAATTGACCCAATGTCTTGTTTTATGAGAATTTTATCGAAAATTTGACAGAACCTCCTCTATAAAATGAACATCTCTCTACTAAAAAGTAGAGCCGGTCCTGCAAGAAAAATACACTTCGAATCACAGAATTCACATAACCCTCGGTTGGAATCCCGAATTACACAATTTCCTCAACCGAGGTCCACAATTCACCAAAAATACAAATAATATAATAAATATACTAAAAATAAATAAATGCCATAAATATCCTCAAAATATCAAAATATATCATATTTAACATTAGAATACCAAAAATAATTATTTTCTCAGTAATTACATAAAAATCCCAAAATAATAATATAATATTATTAAAATCCAATTTTCTAAATAATTCACTATAAATTAGTAAAAATTCACTTTATATATTCAAATAACTAAAATAGTCTAAATACATATGAAAAATTACTAAAAACCCATTTTATTACTAAAATAATATATAATATATTATTTGAAAACAATTTTCAAAAATTAGTATTAATTAATTAAAAATAGTAAATAATTTGTAAAAATCATTTTAATACCTTAAATAATTATAAAACCAACTAAAACATAATATTTAGCTATAATATTAACAAAATTACGTATTTAACCCTATAATACAAAAATACACATAATATACTAATATTACTCAAAAATTCTATAAAAATTATATAAATGCATAAAAATTATTTCCCCAACATATATATTACTAATATTAACTAAAACAAATTACTAAACAATAATTTCAACAAAAACTCAAATATAACCTAATTTTCTAATATTGACATAAAATATAAATATTTATAAAAATTACATAAAAATCACAAAAATTATAATTTCAACATTAAAATTAATAATAACCCATAAAAACACTAAATCAACAAATTTTATAATTAAATAAATTAATTTATGAAAATTAATTAAATAATAATAAAATATTCAAAAAAAAATATTCATGTAGATTAAGCTATTAGGAACAACTTTTGCGAAGGAAGATTGTAAGATTCATCAAGATCAAGCTTAAAAAAATTCAAAAACCCTAAAGCTCCAAAAACTAAAAATCATCAAAACTCAAGAAAATGAAGATTAAAGCTCAAACCGAGCTTGGATTCATGCTCACCAGAACTAGGAGAGTTGATAGAGGCTGGAAGCTCGAGAAACGATGGCTAGAAAAGGGAGGTTGGCCGGAAATTGAAGGTTTCGGTCTCTTTTGGTTTTACAAGCCACCAAGCTGGAGAAGAGGGAGAGGGATGGCGAAACAGTTGGTTGAAGGTGGTGGAGTAGCTGGACTTCAGGGAGGCACAGTGCTGGTGAGGGATCGGGACGTGTGGAAGGGAAAAAGATGATTACAATGTATATGTGTGAATGTTTATGTTTGTTTGCTGTGTTTTTTTTTTCGATGAATGTGTATGTATATATTTTAATAATAAACTATATAATATAATATAATAATAAAACTTTATGTTAAAAAAAATCCACCACACAACATAAATATATATATATATATATATTCACACATATAATACTAAACACACACACACACACATAAAATAAACCCTAATTATAATATGTAAATATAATACATAAAATAACAATACAATTAATAAAATAATTTAATAACAAATAAATAGTGAAATTTGATAAAACATTAATAAAAATAATAATATTAAAATAACCATGAAAATTAAATGACCAAAAATAATATATTTACGTAGGAAAATTTATTTAAACATAAAATAATAATAATTAATCACAAATAACGAAAATAGATCAATAAAATTTCCAAATTTTATTAACACTATATATCTCATTATAAAATAAAATAATTTAAAAATATGGGTCATAACATATTCTCTTACTGTGATTGAAGCCATCAACAATTCGGTTAAAGTCTTTAGAAATAGCAACAAACTCATAAGCTCTATTACTTGCAAAATATGGGGAGCTTGGGAGGTTCATTGCGTGTTCAAAGGTAGAGAAGCCAATTCCTGCGCTGATTGGCTTGCGAGAGAAAGAGCTATGGCTAGTAGTGATGATCTATCTGTGCTCCTTTCCCTGCCTGATAACCTGAAGACTCTTCCCCATGCTAATTGGAATGTAGTAGTTAGTTAGTGTTTTTCTTTGTTTGTTTATTTATTTATTTATTTGCTCCGCCGTTTACCTTGTGTATTAAAAAAAAAAGTATGCAAGAATACTTATAAAACATATTTTTCAAAGTTAGAATTGAATGTTCAATGTTAAACTAGATGCAGGATAAATACTTATGAAAATGTTAAACAACATTGAAAATTCTGGAAAAACTACTTAAAAATAATTTTATAAAACAATTCTTCATTTATTCTTTAATTTATTATTATTTTTTTAAATTGAAGTTAAAATTGAAGATAGTAATTATATAAAAATGGAAGTAATGTAAAGTTAATGAGTAATGAGATAGTGATTTATATAGTATGGGTGATGGTCATAATAATTCTTTAATTATTTTAAGAAAAATGATGGGCACAAAAAAATTTGTTATAAATTAAATTAAATATATAGAATTCCGAGAGTTTTTAATTTAATAAAATAAAATTAGCATATTATATTTAATGAAGTGAATAATTGAATATATTATACCATATATTGATCAATAATTATACAGTTTAAGTAGATGCATTTCTAAATTATTAGAAGAAAAAAAAATAGGAATGCTAGCTTGTTTTTTTATGACGCCACATGATAAAATAAAAGAATGTCACATATTATTGATATTTTTTAAAATTCAGGTTTATTATATTTATATAAATTTATATAGATAGATAAATAGATATTGGAAAGAAAGACTATTAAACAAAACAAATCACACTCAACAAATAGCAGAAAAAAAAAACTATGTACAGTATAATTTCAGAAAAAAAAAATTATACATTCACTTTTTCTAAAGTGTTTATTAAAGTAATATATCAAACTACTTATCATGATGCATGATTACGGAGATTAAAAAAAAAAATCCAAGAAGAATATATGTAATTTAGATCAAATTCTTCATTTATACATGCATTGAATTTAAATTTTGAGTTTGCTTAAATAGGAGAATTATTTTATCCTTTTTAAGTCTTTATTTAAAAAAAATT
Source organism: Mallotus nudiflorus (assembly GCA_947683625.1). Lineage (NCBI taxonomy): Eukaryota > Viridiplantae > Streptophyta > Magnoliopsida > Malpighiales > Euphorbiaceae > Mallotus > Mallotus nudiflorus. The sequence continues at coordinate 640,144 of CANTUR010000556.1, forward strand.
AAATTATTAATATTTACATATTTTTTTTAGAAAATAAGGTGTAAGTTTCAAAATGGCATCCAAATGAAATGTTTTCATTTGGATAATACAAATTAAAGAATAATAAAATGTTTTCAGTATTTATCATTTAACAATTTCAATTGTTTATCTTCAATTGTCGAAATTGCAACATACACATGTTATGTTAATTAAAACACAACTTGTCCGTATGATAGATCGAAGTGTAGACCAGTCATTGTTCTATGATCCCTTGGCAACAGAAATCAGAAAGCCAAAAAAAATATATATATATAATGATAAAAATGGCATAGGATGATGCAAAAACTCCTCAAAATGCAGTGCCAAAGTGATGTTTTCGTCACATCTTCATGCAATCTTGAAGGCAACTTTTTAAGCAATCATCTATAGAAAATTCCTTTAATTTTTTGACAATCATCACTTACTGAGCTAGAAAATTTTTGGCATGAAGAGAGCACCTAAATACAGTGAGTCAATTACAAGGGATGAATCTAGGTGAACTTTTACTTCATATAATAATTTTTTCTCATTATAAAAATATACACTTCAATTAAAGTAAACTATTTGTATTTGATATAGAATAGTATACATATATATATATATAGATACTCGCCGGCAATCTTTCTTGTATAATGATTATAATCCTAAAATCAAGTGAACATGACAGGCTTAAGGATATTTGTGTCACTAGGCAAAAAATATTTTTTATTTTTTTAGATTTGAAGTCATCAATTAACTATAATTTTTTAGATATTGACTATTTACTGCTATTAAAATTAAATAAATTAAAAAACAATTTAATATTATAGCACCAATATAGAATCCTAACTTAAAAGGTAAAATTTTAATTTTTTTCAACTAAAATTTTTTATGTATATTTAATTTATTCTATTAGAAATATGAGACAATCAATTAAATTTTGGTGAGAGAGGGTGAATATATAAAATTTTACTATATAAATTTTAAAGAATTATAATAAAATTTAATTAGTTAAAAGAAGTTAGTTACCTCTCCTTATTCATTTCCCATCTAATTTTTAGTTTTAATTAGCATAAAATAAATTTTTAAAAATCTTTTAAATTTAAAAATAAAATTAAAATTGTCTAGCAAATGATTTAATTGAAAAATAACAAAATACAAACATAAAAAATTAATAAATTAAAACTATAAATTTATCTATATTCACTTTTTATACCATTGAATAAATTTTATTTTACATATTTAATGGTATATATATATATATATATATATATATATATATATATAGGGCCTCATATTTGGACTAGCCTAAAGCCGGGATGTAAGTGAATCATGAGTTATTCATATTAAATTGTTGAATAAATGTGAGATATTTATAAAAATACCTCATTTTTAAATGTTCTCAACAAAAAATATCACAAGTTTTTATTTTTAACAAATCTATCCTATAATAATTATAAAAGTGTTTTTTTATATTTTCAAAAATACACATGTTTTTTTTTTTATTTCTCTTTCATTTTTCTACCTTTTTATTTTATTTTTTTATTAATTTCTTAACAGTTTTTATTCTTTTTTTTTCTCTTATTTCTTTTACTCTTTTTTATAAATTTTTATTTTATCCTTTTTACTTATATTTTTCTTCTTCCCTTGTTTTTGTTTTATTCTTTTTTATTTTTATTTTCTCTTTCTTTTTTCCTTTTCCTCTTTTTTATAAATTTTTATTTTTATTTTCTCTTTATTTTTTATTTCTCTTTTTTTTCTTAATTTTTCCTCCTTTTTTTTTTTATTAGTGAAGCATTACCCAATATATTTTTTTGGATTTTATTTCATAAATTCCTCAAGTGAGTATTAAGAATACATAGAATGTGATGGCCAAAATAAAAGCAACTCACATGCAATAAATTTTTTGAACATAATTGATTATTAATGTTCTTAATGTGTAAAAAGATATAACATCCATTATAATTGAACAAATATGATTATTTCTAAAAAGTGATAATAGAACTTTGGGTAAGGAAAATAAAGTTATAATTTAAATTTCTAATGATTCTAAAATAGAATCAATTTTATCAATATATTTCAAGCACAAAAAATATATTTTTAACATTTGTAAGATTTTAAGTAGTCTAATGTGTTTGTAAAATATAAAATAATGTCTTATAACTTCGAACTAATCTCAAAATAGATCATAACATAATTAAATAATGTGTCGGAAAATGAAAGATGAAGATGAGTATAGCTCAGATAGTAAAGCATTTGCTTAGCATGTGAGAGATACAAGAATCAATACTCCACATCTTCATTTTTTTTATTAGGTAGCATGTATTTAATTTTATTATTTTTTGGTTTACTTTTAGTTTCTGATATTGTTTTAAAATTGTGAGGAAATGTGGATGTGTTTTTAGTACTTCTAGTTTTGATTTAGGAGATGTTGTTGGTTATGAAAATGGTGTTTATGATTTAGAGTTTGTTGAAACTATTGGTGACGGTGATGAGTTTAAGGATTCCCTTTTATTAGGTAGCATGTATTTAATTTTGTTGCTTTTTGGTTTACTTTTAGTTTTTTATCCTATTTTAAAAGTGCAGGGAAAGGTAGATGTGCTTTTGGTACTTCTAGTTCTGATTTAGGAGATGTTATTGGTTGTGAAAAGGGTGCTTATAATTCAAAGTTTGTTGAAACTGTTAGTGATGATGATGAGTTAAAGAATTTTGTTGGGATATATTCTCTTTTATTATTTTTGTATTGTTTTCATTTCTGATACTTTGTTTTATGTTTTTTTTTTAAGAGTGATAAGAAATTGTCTTGGAATATTGGTTTTAATTGTAATACTAAAAATATTATGTTCAAGATGGTGTTGAAGTATTGAAGGATTCCAATTTGGTGTGTACATTTTTTTTATTATATTAATTTAGTATCTTTTTAGTTTTGTTTTGGTTTCTAATTTTACTTTTGATGTGTTATTTTATTTTTAGGGTGAAGAAATTGTATTTAATGATGTTGATAATCTTTTCATTGCTATTGATTTTGCTGTAAAAGTTGCTTGTCATTTGAATGGGGATGTATATTTTTTTTATTTTGTATTTTGTTTATCGGTGATCTTTTTTTTTTTTTTTTGAATAGGTTGTTGAAAAGGATGATTATGTGTCTGTTTCTAACCAATATGGTGTTATTGGTAAATAGAGTGTTAAACATGTTACTATAGTATTTTTGTTTTATTTCTATTGCTTTTTGGTTTATATTTGGTTTCCGATACTATTTTTATATGCAAATAACAAAAAATATAATGAGCTAAATAAAAGTGTAAGAGATTGTAGTATTTTTGAAGTTTTTTTTATGTGTAATTTATTTATGTAGCTTTTTGGTTTATGTTTGGTTTCTAATGTTGTTTTATATAATAGTAGTAATAGTAATAGTAGTAGTAGCAACAACAGTAGTAGTAGAAGTAGAAGTAATAATAATAATATGAAAAATATAATGAGATGAATAAAAGTGTAAGAGATTGTTGTATTTTTTATAATAATAATAATAATAATAATAATAATAATAATAATAATAATAATAATAATAATAATAATAAGAGAATTATATATCATTATATTTTAAATATTCGCATTTAATAATATAATATAATTATATTATATTATATATACATACACACACTTGCAACACATCATTGTATATATATTTTTGTCAATTTAGAATATTTTTCGTTTATTTTACATTTCCTTCACAACATCATACCCCTTCTTCACAAAGTCAATGACCTTTGCTTCCTTCAATTTTTGAATTACCAAAGACACCTTTGAGGAAGGTATACTTAACTTAAATGTTCTAAAAAATGATTCTACATTATCACTAGTGTCGACTTGCTTGTCCATTTCTTCACCAAATGAGAACTTTTTATCATCATTTACATCAACACCATCTTTATCTGAACTCTCAGTGGACTTAAAAGACTCTTGCTTCCCAAAATTAAGAGTTTCTTTGACCTGAATCACACAATTTAAATAATTATATAATTAAGTAATGCAGTTATAAGTCCAAAACTAAAGCAGCAGATAAACCTCTTCTTTGGCAGCTGAAATCTTCTCTTTAACATTAGTAGAAACTTGCAAGCAACATAGATGCAAAAAAATTACATGTGCTAACAATGGACATGCTGCTTCTACATGTTCAGAAGGATATCCTATAAAAAAATAGTAAATGATAAATGCTTGTTCCCAAAACTAATAGACTTTCACATCAGGCAGCTACACGAATAACCATTTCCAAAAATGCAAGCATGTATACACATACACCACATAGAGACACACAAAAGATGAACAGTCCAAATAGAAATAAATTGACATATGAAGATTAATTAGAATGGCACCTTTTTTTGTAGTAGCTTCAGCCTCTGTCCAAGCACCATCCACCCACTTATACAATTACTCGGTAGTCTACTTTGTTATGCATTTACCATTTTCACTATCTCAAGCCTGCCCTTGACATATAGCGGTATGTCTCAGCCTACAAACAAATCAAAATCTCAGCTTTATGTAAAAAGAGCTTACGCTAATGCCATAAACCAAAAAAGATTACCTTTCTTTCAGTTCATCTTTTACCCCTTTCAATTCTTCCCTTCACCTTTTATCTCTTTAACTGTCTATTGAAATTCTTGATTCCTACATCCAACACAATCGATTAAAAACAAAAAACCCTAGCATTTTATTCTTAAGAGCTGCAACCATAATAATTCTCCAAAATAATCAACATATACCTATTGACCTCTCCTTTTACTTTCTTTGTGAACTCATTCAATACACCAAACTGACAGTAACCATTCACCGTTGATCTTATAAAACTCAAGTTCATGCGATGAATGGCTGACTAGGGAATATGAATTATTGTAAGCTTAATTCATCACAAACTGAAAAACCATTTCAAACTTAGGTTTTGGCACATAAATGGATCTTAAACACATCTGCTTACATACCATAAATTGCACTTGCGATGGGAGCCGGAGATGGGGGCAATGCCTTGATGGAGGAAGTGGAGCTCTTGAGGCAATGAGATTTTGGTGTTACAGGCATGTGAAGATGAAATTGCAATGCCCACTGCAAAAAACAAAGGAAAAAAGAAAGAAAAATGGAAGAAGAAGACTCAAAAATCACTAGTGAAATAAGGCGGTAGTCGTGTAATAATTTTTACACTATAGAGTACGCGTGTAATTTTAGAACATTTAGAGTATTTTTATTGTTTTGGTTGTATTTTAGGGAATTTATGAAAAAATCCCTAAATGTGATACATGTAGTCAATTGTAACTAATACTAACAAAAAAAAAATCAAATAAAGACTTTCCGTCGGAATTGGGGAATAAAGATATTTTATTTTCTTTGTTTTTGTGAAAAACTCTTCCTTGAAAAAAATAAAAATATGCATCTGTTTGTGTTTGAGTTTGTGAAGATAACGCTCTTGTATCATATAACTATTCAACATTATATATATATATATTCCCGATGTATGTGTGTGTATTCACAAACAGGGTAAAAGCCCCAACAATTGATATGGAGAATAAAGACCAATCAGTCTTCTCTGGCACTTGTGAAATAAAAACGCATATGGAATTTTTGAGCGAATTTAATTATGTTAACAAAATTATCATAAGAAAGAAAATAATAGAATTGGAAGGGGATTGGCTTCTGAATTGAATATGCCATAAAGATCAATTTACTGTATCAAATTGGCATGAGGGGAATATATTGTATATAGAAAAAGCATGGAACTCCGAGACCGATATATTGTATATAGAAGAAGCCCGGAATTCATGGCCTTAGAAAAATTTGACGAGTAATGAATATGTTTAGTTCCCTGAACCGCTGGTAGAATTGGAGAGCTGCACTTGAAATTTTACACTTTAACTACAATCGGGACAAAATCATAATGGTGACAACTTGCAGCCTATAGCTGATAGCCTATAGCTTTTTGCCCTTTTTGTTCTTTTGTTTGAATTTTATTTTATTTATTTTTTATTTTTTTATGCAATTTAAAATCTAAATTGTATATGAGTGAACCCGTCGTGTATTGATGATTTTTTTTTGAATTTAAAATCTAAGTTGCACATAAGTGAATTTATCATGTAAAAATTAAACATCCGTAATTTATAAATTTTTTTAATAATTAAATGAAAAAAAATAAAATATTTTTTTAATCTAAAACTTAAATTTTATATAGATAAATACATCATATAAAAATTTAAATACTCGAAATTTATAAATTTTTTTAATAAGTTAATCATATTTTTTTTAAATTAGTGGTATAATGATAATTGTGTCACGAATTGCAGTTGCGACACAAATTCTTATCCTAAACCAAATGCCCCTTGAGTGACAGCAGCAATTGATCCTATTGGTTGTTAATTGTCTTCTTTTCTTCCTAATGTAGGACTCTAACCCACTTTATTTATTCTTCCCCTTTTTTCTTCAACAAAATAAAAGAGGGATATGTCTATCCAAGAATGTGTAAATCACACAATTCACTAAGGCCCATATTAATCGCAAATACTTGCCTTCATCATCAGACCCATAAGCCCCAATCATCATCATGCCCATAGGCCCCAATAAATCCCACAAGAGACTCCAAAACCTGCAATGGGACTTCAAATAGTATTGGCTACCTCCCACAGCAATTGTCTTAATTGGAGATGTATCATCTTGAAGGGAAATAAGCACATGAGTTTTGATCTCTTTTTAAATGTGCTCAAGTTCCTGAAATGCAACCTATATGCATTCCAAATATTTCTCACTTTTACACGTCAAAAACACTATAATCTGCATCACCTCATATTACTTGTGTTTATGTATAGGGAAACTCATGTATCCAAATATTGGAAAAAAACTGAAAATTTTCTTTTGCTTTATAAACCTTAATTATTTTATTGATATTGAAGGGAAAAACCAACCATCGCAATTGTAATGGTTGATGAAAAAACCCCTCCCTAAACTAAGCAAAAACAGAGAACCAGGTGTATGAACATAAGTTCTATACCATCTACAAAAGGAAAAAAGAAACTTACACCAAAGAAATTAATAAGCAATCCTTGTCTATTCTAGGTGTATTATACTTTACAGTTGGATTAGTGCATTCATTGTATTGTGTTACAAATTCAAGTATAATGCACATGAAGTAGATAAGAATCTCCCATAAAAGAGAGTTTATTGCACTATTGATATCATAATTTTACTACATGTTTCAAAATGGTACTAAATTTTTAATTTTTTTCTTTTCAGTTATTAAAGTTTTATTTTTATTTTAAGTTAAAGTATTTTAAATATATTTTATCAAATTTAGCATGCATGATAGTCGAAATAAATAAATTTTAAAATATTCACTATGTAATCATCCTCATTAAATTGTCTAATTATTTTATTGATCTTATAAATTAAAATTTGCTTATAGGTTTCATAAAATAAGATTTTAGTAAATTTTATTTAATGGAGCCCATAAAATAATTAAACTATTTAATATGATGCTTACGTGATAAATATATTAAAAATATATTTATTCCGACGGTTACATATATTAAATTTAATTGGATAAGTTTAAAATACTTTAAATTAAAATAAAAATAAAGTTTTAGTAACTTAAAAGAAAAAAAAATTAAAAATCCAGTACTATATTAAATATGGAGTAAAATTATAGTAACATTGGTGCATAAACTAAGTTAACACAAGAAATCACACACAAAAACTGCTCTACCAGAGGAATGCGACAAAATCAGCACTATGAACTGTCCCTTGTTCGGCTAACACGTATGCAAATGCATTGGCTTCACGAAGATATACCTAAAAGAAACATTAGGGAGAGAAAACAAGATAAGAAAAAAAAATTTGAAAGCAAAAACAGATTAAAGAAACATCAATCCATTGAATACAGTTCTAAGTTTGTAATGATTGACGCTTTTATTTGTGCATTCTGGATAGCAAAATTTGTGAACACCAAGAAGGAGAAAACTTACAAAAGGCTTGAAAGTAATAGTAGAATAAACTGGTAAAAGTAGTTGGTGCTCCTAGAAATTGTTCCTGAAAGGAAAGGAAATGAAGTGAAATGAAGTCCACAACAAAAATTCAACTCTTTTGAATAACATTTACTGCTAAATTTAATTTTAATCATGGTGACCAAAATGACTTTCATGACCTTCAGCAACCAACTCATACAGCACTTATTACTTCCCTTACAGAAAACCAACAAGAATACTGTATTGTTAGAGTAAGTGTTTATGACTTCTAGTGAAAACCAACAAGAATATCTCAGACTCAAAGAGAATGAAGAATGACGAAGAGACATACTTACCAGAGAAACAAAAAGGCCAAGAGATCATTCTAATCACAGCTGGTAGCAGCCATTGCTCTGAATAGCTTTCTCCTTCGTCGACATATCTGGGATGTAAGCAATCTTGCCAATTCTCATATATATTGTTCTGCTTTGGCATATTTAATAGCCGGGGCATTCGCTTGATACAGAGATATTGCATTGTAGTGAAGAAATCGATTTTTTATCTTATTTTATTTTATTTTTTGATAAGAAGAGAATTTTATTACTGATAATCCGAGAAAAACATAGCATGATGATCCAACTAAACCCAAGCCGATATGCCTCCCCCCCAAAAAAAAAAAAAAAAAAAAAAAAAACCATCCTAGGCAAATTCATGCTATGTGAAAACACCTAGAGAAAATACAACATCACAGTACAAGATAGCAAACCAAAACCAGCGAAAAAAATTGATACTACAGCACTCATAGTACCAAAAAAATAATCATGATGAAAAGAAAAAAGAAGCAAAGAGATACGACAAGAACGATGCTGTGCGTCCACTCTGGTAAAAGATGTCTAATTGGGATATTCAAAGAAGAAGACGACCTGGATTCTGATTTCAAAGTGGTTGCTTTCAGCATTCGCTCCAATGATTCGGCAGTGGAACTTGCAGATCTCATTATATCAGAATGGGGCATCAAAGTCAATTTAGAGCAACCCACGATGACTAAAGTAGTAAGACTGGGAAATTGAAGCAACTGTGGGTTTTCATGATTCCATCCCTTTAGATTAGGACATCTAGTCAATTGAAGTTCTTCAAGAGAAGGAAAGAATTTTCCCTCAGAAGAATTTACCTCAACATCTATATACTCGAGATTAGATAATCTATAAATCCTCAAATGTTTGAGAGAAGGGAGCTGATCAAAAGGTGGAAGACGCTTGATGTTCTTGCAACTTGCAAAACCAATGGACACCACATTTGTCAGAGATGAAAACCAGCTTGGTAAATTCACTCCCCTGTACCCTTTCACAATTAGCCCTTTCAAATATTGGTGAGGCTCCAGTGCTTCCAATGCCCTGTCATCATTTTCGACTTCATTTCCACTTGCGCTGTTGTTGGCAAAGGGATAGTCCCACATCAATGACAATTCTTGAAGATCTCGTTTCTCCTTCAAATTCGCGGCCTTACATTCAACTGCAGCATTTTCCACCCTCTCCAAGTTTTTAATTTCCATCTTTCCTCGCAACTTATTCAACCCACGTAGCTCACTTAGTCTGGCGCCTAGCTTCGAAAATGAATCATCCTTGGCCACCACAAATTCAGATAATTTCTCCAGGGAAGTCAGCTGTCCAATCCCACGTGGCATATGAGTCAAAGCATCACATTTGTAATTGTCAAGATGTGTAAGATTTACCAACTTTTTCATATCTCTTGGCAATTGTGTAAGCTCTCTACATTTATTTAATTTCAACACTTGTAAGTTTTGAAGTTTGGTGATGGAATCTGGTACTTTCTTGATTGAAGTACGGCTGAATTTGTGAGAAAGATCCAAATACCTTAGATGCTTCAATTTATGAATGGAACTTGGCAAAGTCACAATTTTTAGATCATGGAGATCTAGCACCCTTAGACATCTCAGATTATTTGAAAACATTTCATGCCATATCTCTTCTCTGATATGCGGCTGCCTGTCACCTAGTAGAAGGAATGTCCGTAGCTTCTTTGCCTTACACATGGAAGGTGAGACTTGATATTGTCTTCTCCAATCAAGTTGAAATGATGCATGCCGAGCTTTTTCATTACTTAATGCCAAATCAAAATTGGATAATAAGGCACAATCCTCTCGAGCAACTAGCATAGCAAGATCATGCATCAAATCATGCATTTTACAAGTTTTGTAGTTGCCAAATTCATCCTTCTTAACTTCGTGAAAGAAAGACCTCCAAAGAAGGTCAGTAAAATATTCAATACCGATCTCTCCGAGACATTGGTTTGGCTCTGATGAGACAACATACCCTTGTGCCACCCAAAGATGTATTAAAAATTCTACTTCAATTATATAATCTTTTGGAAATAAGCTACAATATGCAAAACAATGTTTTAAATGTGAAGGCAGATGATTATAACTCAACTTAAGAGTCTGTAAGATGTTACTGTCGTTCACTTTTTGAAGTTCTTTATCAATGAAGGATAGCCACTCAGATTCTGAATCTTTATAACATAATAGACCCCCTATTATTTTTATGGCTAAAGGAACCCCGGAACACCTTTTTACAACCTCCTCTCCGACAGCTTCATGGCGAGGACTTGGCACTTGCACTCTTCTCAATGCAATTTTTTTGAACAACGACAAAGACTCGATTTTAGACAAGCCTTTCAACTCATGTACAAAAATTGAACACGTCAATTCTGCAACTTTTCTTTGACGCGTAGTTATTATGATTTTGCTTCCTTCTGCACCTCCTACCAGCAATTCCTTTAAGCGAGACCATTTTTCAGGATCCTCATTCCAAATATCATCTAGCACAATTAAGAACTTCTTACCATTAATTTGTTGATGAAGGAGATTTTTCAATGCATCCATCTCACTATTTCTAGGTTTCTCACAGGTTGCAGATTCTATCATTTTTTCAACTATTAGTTTGACATCAAAGCAATAAGAGACGCAGGCCCATATTCTTAGCTCAAAATGCATCTTAATCTTTTCATCATTGTACACAATTTGAGCTAGTGTTGTTTTCCCTAAACCACCAATTCCAACTATTGCAATGATCGAAACATTCTCTACATTGGAGGACAGTAGGAGCTCTATAATTGCCTCTTTATCACGTTCTCTACCAACAACTACTTCAGGTGGACTGCAGTGATCTTGGTCCCTATAGTTAGGTGTGATAAGTTTCTCCTCATAACGCTCCTCCAAGTAGAACTTCCTACATGCAGCAATCTCATCTAGCCTCTTTCTAATGTCCTTAATCTTATGAGCTAATTTCAGACCATATGCAAACTGGTTTGAATGCGAAAAGAAAAGGCATACCTTCTTCGTCATTCTATTGCCTGTCATCACTTGCTGCCGCAAAGCCTCCGTTGAGAACTCATCCAGTAGGTCATCTGTATCATAAATTATTTCCTTCAGCATTCCAAGCCAATTTTGTAGTTGAACACTCTCCAAGGACTGCTCCTCTGCATGAAGAAGCACAGCCATGATAGTGGAAACAGTTCTCCTAAGTTTCTCAAGCTCGTCTTTGACACCCCACCACAAGCCAATCTTCTGCCAAGCATCAGAAGCCAACTTTGTGATGATTTCTTTTGCGATGTTGAAGAGGACTGCTTCAGCCATTCTTGTTGATGAGGGAACACAAGGTCTATAGATGGTCTTGATTGAAGCGTGAGAGATTTTTAAGAAAATGGATTAACTTCTTGTTGGCTGTCTGCCCTCGAGTGAATATTTATAACAAGGGCCCTATCCACGGAAAATTCAATTAGTAGACGCTTTCTCATGTTCAAATTTCAAGAAACTTCTCAGAAACTTTTTGAAGCCATTTCCTTAAATTTAAAAAAGTAGGATCCATATTTCCAACTTTTTTTTTATATAGAATCATACTTTCGACTTTAATGTGTGTATATATATATATATATATTAGTTTTTTTCTAAAAGAGAAATATAATAAATTTAAAAGGAATTTTATACTTTCTTAACTAAACAAAGTAATTTATAATTATAATAGCAACAAAAATTTTTTTAATATCAATGTATAAAATTTATGTTTATAAATATTATAATATTTATTTATATATCTCCATATTTTTAATATTTACACATTCGAGCTTTCTATAGTTTTAGAAAATATCATTTTACCATATCCATTTTTACCTTTTTTTTGCTTTTTGCATCCATATTTCCGTTTACTTGCAACTTAGAACAAGGGATAATGTAACACGAAAGCATCCTACAGAAATAAAGAAGTGAATTATTGTAGGGAAAGATAACAAAAGGTCTGCATCATGTATATTTGAATTCTTATAACTCCTTATGTCATTTGCTATAGAAAATAACTACGGACCTACCAAGAAACAGCATACAAAACTCAATCTTTAAGTAATAATTTAAGCGAGATATCAATGTTGAAACAGTCCATTCAAATTCAGAGCAACTAGTAATATTTTGAGCAAGATTTCATTTAAATTTAGTATATGTGCAATTTGAAAACTCCATTTCTTTTTAGTGGATTTTGAGGATTGACATTGTACTACTTTAAATTGGTGATGTTGATGAGGGACTACAAGGTGTACAAATGGTCTTGAGATTGTACTACTTTGGCGATGTTGAAGAGGACTACTTCGGCCATTCTTGTTGATGAGGGCATACAAGGTCTATACATGATTAATCATGAAAGATTTTTAAGAAAATGCATTAACTTGTTGTTGGGTGTCTACCAATTTGCTATGATGGACAGAAACATCAACTAGTAGATGTTTCCTCATGTTAGAAATTTTAAGAAACTCTTCGAAAATTCTTTGAGACAGTTTCCATAAATTTGAAAAAATAGGAAATATATTTCCAACTTTAAAAATACATTTATTTAGTTTTATATATATATAAGGAAGAAAATAAATTTAAAAGGGATTTCATACTTTATTAACTAAACAAAATAATTTAAAACTATACTATTAATTGAAACTAATAAATAAATTTTTAATATGTATATGTAAAATTTATATTTATTTATACTTGTATATATTTTAAATTTTTATTTATATATCTATATTTTTTTAATATTTACACACTTTAGTTTCCTGTATTTTTAGAACATACCGTTCTGCCATATTCATTTTCTAGTTTTTGCTTTATGCATCCACGTTTTTGTTTCCTTGAAACTTAGAATAAGGGATAACGTAACACAAAAGCATCCCAAAGAAATAAAGAAGTGAATTATCGTAGGGAAAGATAAGAAAAGGTCTGCATCATGTAAATTTGAATTCTTATAACACCTTATGTCACTGGCTATGGAAAACACCTACCTGGAAACATCATACACAACTCAATCTTTAAGTATGTAATTACTTAAGCGAGATTTCACTGTTGAAACAGTATATATCCATTTAAATTTAGAGCAATTAGTACTATTTTAAGCAAGATTTCGAAGTCGTCTCTGTTTAAATTTATAGCAACTAGTTAACTTAGTTATTAAGCGATTCAAGCAAAGACCAAGTAATTGTTTTGTTTTTTTATACAATTTGGTATAGAAGTACCCAGAAACAGCAGGGTTGATAATGTTTACACCTACTTGTGACTACCACTGCTTTTTAATTAAAAAAAAAAAATACTTGGCATTTTTACACTAAGCACAAAGAGCATAAAAAAAATCACAGAAAGTTAGATGATAATAGCAGCGAAAAAGAAAGAAAAACCTCGTAAGCAGTGTTACTAAAAACGACCCTTTTAATTTAATTTCATTAAACACCTTCAATGCATTGCATGTCTGAAATAAAGTTGTTGAATTCTACCACTGTATATGAACCGTATTCTATTGCTGCTAATCCACCAGGAGCTGAGCTGAGTAGGAAAATTTTCTTTTGGCGCTTAAAGCAACGGTCGCATTTAACTGAAAATTTTCTTTTCGCACTTATTTACTTTTTCTTTTTTTTTATTGGTGTAAAAAACTCGAACATTATAATTTTTTGCAATTTAATTTATTTATTTTTTAATTTTGATAAAAATATCTTGATTTCATAAATGTTTGACAATTTTAACATAAATAACTGTTTGGTCAAAGTTAAATAAAAATGCTGATGTGACATCTTATAAAATTTTAAATTTACCTTTTTTAATTCTAAATCTATAATTATCTATTGATATTAAAAAATTCAAACGTTTCAAATTTTTACAAATTTATCACAATTTTATATTTTGATAAAGTATTTTAATTTATCCAATTTATTAATATAAATAATTATTTATTTAAAATTAAGTAAAAATACATACATAATAATAAAAGAATAATAATTAATACTAAAAAATTATTAAATTCATAAATGACTTTCATTTTAATAATTTTTTAAAAATATATATTTTTAATATAAATAATTATTACTCTTGATAATTCAAAAATTTTAATTATTTCATAATTATTTATTTGATAGAATTTAAAAAAAATGTAATTTTTTGAAAGAAAAAATATCTACCTTTTTACATTCAAACAAAATTTATTTTACTACATATATATATATACATAATTTTTAAAAATTTTATTAAAATAATAGTCCATCATAAATTTAAAATTTTATCATATATAAATTTAATTTTTTTGATTATGTCAACACTTTTTGTTGAATTAGTCAAATGATTTTTAAATTTAAATATTTTTAAAAATTAAAAATGGGATAAAATTGTAAAAGTTTAAATTTTTTTATATCAATAGACCTTTATGGATTTTACAATATAAAGATTAATTTCGACATTTTATAGATGTCACATCAGCATTATGTGATTTTGATCAAGTGCCTATTTATGCTAAAATTGCCAAGACTTGATGAGATTGGAACATTTTTACCAAAATTAAAAAGTTAAGATAAAATTGTAAAAACTATAAACGTTTCGATATTTTATAACAACATACTTTTTTTTTTTTGGACAAAGTCATTTCAATATTTAGAATGACAAAATAGCTATGCCATTTTATTTATGAGTTAATTCCAAAAAATAAAATTAATAGTTTTTACAATTTAGTCATATATTTTTAATTTTGACAAATTAATGTATAATCTTTCAATTTTTTACAATTTCATGCACTCGTTTAAAACCGGGCAAAATCTTGCTGACATAACAACTGGAATAATATGAATTGGTTCACGTAAGTACAATGTCAAAATGCTTCATTTTAACTATATGCAAGAAAAAAAGTATAATATTTGACTTTTTTTACAATTTAATTATGACATATTAATTTTGGTTTGATGTATATTTTTGAAATTGATACATAAATAATGGTTTTTAAGAAATGAAAATTCAAAATTAAATTTTAAATTAAATAAATTATTGTTTTTATTATTTTTTTTTAAGTAATGAGCATTCAATTGTTACATGCAAATTGATACTTATTTTTGTTATTTTAAGTTAGATTATTATTTAAAATTAATTTAAGTTAAATATTTTAAAATTTAAATTTTATTTAATTAAAGAAACATTAAATAGTAATCTTATATCATTTACTGAATTAAAATTTTGTATAATTAAAAAATCATAAGATTTTCTATTTTGTTAATAAAAACTACTTAAGTTCTACATATGAAATTATATTTTTAAAAAGTTTAAGACTTTAAATGTATAAAATTTAAAAAATTAGCTAATAATTATTTTCGACTAATAAATAGGACTAAAAGAGATGATTTTTACCACATCCATAAAATTTATTAAAAAAATTTAACAATTGTGTATTAAAAGATTTTATTGAGTAGAAAGTGCTGTAAATTTTAAAAATTACTTTTTAGTCCTATTTATAAGTAGAAATAATTTTTTATTAGTCAACAAATTTCTAGTATTTTAGAAAATTTTATGATTTTTAACAATTATATAAAAATTTTAAACCAATAAATGATATAAAAATTAATATTCAATTTTATTTTAAGTAAATAAAATTTAAAGTATTTAACTTAAATTATTTTAAAATAGTAATTTCATTCAAAATATTTAAAATAATTATCAAGTTGCATGAAACAACTGAATTCTCATTACTTAAAAATAATCAACAAAATAATAATTTATTTAATTAAAAAATTTAATTGTTAATTTTCATTAATTAAAAATAATTCTACATGTATCAATTAAAAAAACGTACATTCAATAAAAATAAAAAATATAGGTATTAATTTGCCAAAAATTAATAATTCATGAAATTAAAATATAAAAAATATCAAAAATAGTGTTTTTTTTTTGACAAATAGTCAAAATACTGCATTTTAACGGAACACTTATGTGAATCAACTCAAATTATTCTAGTTGTCACATCAACAAGATCTCACCAAATTTTCAATCAATGCACGGAGTCACAAAAAATTGAAAAACTATGTATTAATTTGCCAAATTTTAAAAGATATGATTAAATATGTAAAACCCCCTAAAATTTAGGTATTTTTTTTTTATAATCAACTCTTTATTTATTTAATGATTTATTTTTTTGCAAAAGTCATTTCACAAATTTGAATGGCGAATTGGCATTCAAGAGAATATAAAATTAGATTAAAAATTAATTTGAGGGTCAATATTGTCAAAAAAAATTTAAGTTTAATTAGAAATTATATAAAAATTTAGAAACCAAAAATTCTGAAGATGCTTAAAATGAACCAACCTTTTCATATCTTTTTGGCAATTGTGCAAGCTCCGTACATCCTTTCAATGGTGTGTTTTTGCAGTTTGGTGATTGAATCTCGTAGTTTCTTAATGCTCAAATAGCTTAAGCCAAATATCTTCGATGCTTCAATTAATGTATCAGTGGAACTTTGGCAAAGTCACAATATTTGTTTGTTGCTTTGTGGTTTTCCCTAACAGAACCAAGGAACATTATTTCGAAACACTTTAGCAGTTCAAATGCTAGCTGTTGATAAATATAACTAAATATTAATTTATTTTTAAATATTAAATATTTTAACATTTTAAAAAATCAACAGTCAAGATAATTAGTTTTTTTAATTAATAATAATTTCAATTTATTTTCATTATAATAAGGAGAAATTTTATGGTCACCTGTTTTTTTAATTTTATGAAAGTGTATTTTATCATTCAATTATGGTTATTGAAAAAGTATATTTAACTTTGTAAAAATTAAAGTAATGATATAATAATAATAATAATAATAATAATAATAATAATAATTATTATTATTATTATTATTATTATTATTATTATTATTATTAAATTGGTTTATTTTTATATATTTATAATTTTAACTTTTATTTATATTTAGTTAATAAAAAATTAATAATATTAGGAAAAAAAATCTTACATATTGTCATTTAAAATAGTATTTTTTTGAACTGGTCATTCAGAATTTTTAAATTAAAAAAGTAAAAATAATTTAAATGACTATTATGGGTAATTTCATCATTTTCACTATATAACTTGCAATAGGCATTCTACTGTTATTTATTAGTTTTGTAACACTTAATATTCTAAAAAAAAAAAAAAAAAAGTTTGTAACACTTAAAACACTAAATTGTCAAACTGTTATGATGGTGTCTTCCCCATCAAAGACTTACAAGTTTCCCTTGAGATTATTTAGCAGAAATTCCAAAACAGTTTACAGAAGCACATGGAGCCTAGCCTACAAAAACAGGGGAGATACTGCTTATGTTAAATATCAAACACAAAAGCATTGTGTTTAAGGCATTTGAGGCCTAATTCTTATTGCTTGCTTCTTACTCATTTACACTTCAACGAAAAATCATAAGAGTTTGCATTGAAAGAGTTTGCCATCCCAATTGGTAGAGTTATCAATTCAATTTTTTTTTTTTTTTGGTTTTAAGGCCACTTTCATGCATGTGAATTCATGCAAGAGTAACAGGGGCAATATATATTGTATAATATTAAGTTAACAATTTCACAATATATAGTTAATAAAATATAGTTTAATATTGAGTCAATCACTTGACCTCAAGATGAATTAATTTAATAATCACATAAGTTAATAAAATTATAATTAATGAAGATTGTATTTAATAATAATAATAATAATAATAATAATAATAATAATAATAATAAATAAATAATTATTATTATTATTATTATTATTATTATTATTATTATAACAGGTTGTATTAAGTTGAGAATTTGAGATCATAGACCTCAATTAAAAAAATTAAAACTATATTAATTAATTAAGTGCTGTAGATGTATCCAAAACCACAATAATCTTCAGATATTTGCGTGATTTAATTATACAAAGTTAGGATAAGCTTCAATTATATTTCTATATATATATATATATAGAGTTCATAAATGGTTCTATACTGGTTGTTAAAAAAAAAAGGTTCTATACTTTATATACTTTATAATTTATATATATATATATATATATATATATATTATTGATTTAACAATAAGCATAATTATTTGGTACCTCTTATTGGTTGACGGCAATGACTAACATATTATATATACAATTTTATTTATTTAATTAAAAAATTGTATACAGAAAATAGAAAGAAGAAAAATTTCCAACTGTTTAATTAATTAAGAACAACAAAACCGTCCACAATTCTAGAATTAACCTAAGCATAGACATTAATTATTTTTTTCAATAATTAATAGGCAAAGGCAAAGCCAGCATTAAAGTTCAATAAATAATGACAAATTTAGTTTCTTTCAACTGGGTAAATTAAGCAAGCAAGTCCTGTAGCATTGTCAGGAACTTCGCTATTCAATTTGGCTGAGTTCTTATTATTATTATTTATTTAACTAATGAATTCTTCTAGTCAAACTGGCAGAC
Organism: Mallotus nudiflorus; assembly: GCA_947683625.1. Taxonomy (NCBI): domain Eukaryota; kingdom Viridiplantae; phylum Streptophyta; class Magnoliopsida; order Malpighiales; family Euphorbiaceae; genus Mallotus; species Mallotus nudiflorus. The sequence goes on from CANTUR010000556.1 coordinate 658,916, forward strand.
TTTTTACAAATGGCAGACAATGACAACAATTCCACCGTCTCATTCGGCAGAGTTAGCATTTTTTTTTTCTTTTTTCTTTAAATTTTTAAAAAATTTCCTCCAATAGTAGTGGCAGATTTACTTTATCTTTTAGCATTTTCCCAAGTCTAGTGGCATATTACTTTTTTCCCTTTTTTTTTATCCCAAATTGAAAATTAGTTTCAAAATTACCTTGAATTGGGAATAAATATATATTTTTCACCCTAAATTGGCAAAAAGCCCCCATACAAATATTGTTAAATTTTGAGACAAGAAAGGCTAATCCACAATATTTATTCTCTAACATCTTTAAAGTTATAAAGAGAACCCAGTTTAGTTTTTTGGGTATTCTGAAATATTTTCAAGTACGTAGAAATTCTATTATAATAACAAAATAAATGATAGAATTGAAAAATTTAGCGGAAGAGTTGAACAACTTACAAATGCATAAATCAAAGGAAAGCAAATGAAATTTTCTGTGTCTCACTTTCTGCACAACAACACTTGCAAATGACACTAATTACTTCCCTTGAATACCTAATATACACACATTAGATTACTGAGTTATTGAAGAACCAAACACCAATGTATACTTAGAAAAAAAAAAGTGTATACTTATATCTTCCATTCAAAGATTGAAGAAGAGAGGCACTTACATATCTGAGAAAACAACTGAGAGCTGGTTGTAATCAGAGCAGATAGCAGCCATTCCTCTGAATAGTTTTTCTATCGATCTCAATATCTGGAATGTGAGCAATCTTAGGCCAATCATCAGCTGTGTCGCTGTGGCATCTTATTGATAGCTCCGGACATTCGTCGATACCGAGATATTGTAAGGAAGAGAAGTTGCGCATGCAATCTGGTAAAGACATCAAATTTGCACAATCGGAGATTCGGAGTGTGCGCAGGGAGGTAAGATACTGAAGCCCCATGGGGAAAGACACTAGGTTTGGAAGGAATCTTAATTTCAGACAACGGAGGCTTTTAAGGCCTTGCCATTGCGTTGCATCGTCTTCGTCATCATGGGACAGAGTTGTTATTCCCGAGCACCCCCAAATTTTTAGATGTTGAAGGGAAGTGAGGTTGGAAAACGACACCTTGGGCACAAATTCCATATCTTCAATGCAGTTGATAGAAAGATACTCCAATTCGGAGGAGGAAAGAAGAAGAAGAAAAGTTGGATTCCGATGCCACGATTGTTGTTCCAGAATTTGCTCAAATGACTTGGCAGTGGAACTTTCATAGATTAATTGTTTAAGAGACGGAGATCGTGGCATCAAAGTACAATTAGGGCAATTGGTGATTGTCAAATATGAAAGACAAGGAAATTGAAGCTTTTCCACCCTCATTGTCAATGTCACCTCTTATATCTGTATCTATATATTCCACATTATCTAAATGCTCAATTCTCAATGTCTTAATAAAAGGGAGCTGATGACAAAGTGGAACACACTCAATGTTAGGACAACAGTAGAAAAAAATCTCCACCAAATTTGCGAGAGACGAAAGCCAGCTTGGTGACTTCACTCCCCCGTACCATTTCACAGATAGCCCTTTCAAATATTGGTGAGGCTCTAGTTATTCCAGTGCCATTTCCTCATTTTCCACTTCTCTTCCACTTCCAATTTCTTCAAGGTTGGAGTTCCACTGCAACTCCAAATATTGAAGATGTTGTTTCTTCTTCAAAGTCGCCTCCTTACGTTCAATTGCACCATTTTTCACTCTTTCCAGGTTTCTGATTGTGAGCGATCCTCTCAACTTGTTCAACCCATGCAGCTCGCTGAGTCCAGCCCCTGGCTTTGAGGCTGAATTATCCTTGGCCACCACAAATACAGATAATTTCTCTAGGGAAGTCATTTGCCCAATCCCACGTGGCATATGAGTCAACGCATCACGACCGCCATTCTCAAGATGCGTAAGATTTACCAACTTTTTCATATCTCTTGGCAGTTTTGTAAGCTTTCCACATCCATTTAATTTCAACACTAGTAAATTTTGTAGTTTGGTGATTGAATTTGGCAAATCCCCAATTCCTAGAAGTGGCTTGTTGTAGACACTTCTAGAAAGATCCAAATATCTTAGATGCTTCAATTTATCAATAGAACTTGGCAATGTCCCAATTTCTATATGATCGAAGCCTAACACCCTTAAACATCTCAGATTAGAAAACATTTCATCCTAGTGTTCTTTATTGATACCTGTCATTCCACCATGTAATAGGAGTGTCCGTAGCTTGTTTGCCTTAGGTGAGACTCGACATGGTGTGTACCTATCAAAATGTAACGACACATGTCTGGTCTTTGCATTACTAATTTCCACCTCGGAATAGGGCAATGACCCACACTCCTCTCCAGCAACCAACATAGCTACATCATGTATCAAATCATGCATTTTGCAAGTTGTGTAGTTCCCAAAATCATCCTTCTCAACTTCTTGAAAGAAAGACCCCCAATGAAGATCAGTGAAATATTGAACACCAATTTCTTCAAGACATCGTTTTGGATCTGATGAGTTCACATACCCTTGCGCAATCCAAAGTTGTATTAACCTTTCCACTGGGATTACATAGTCTTTGGGAAACAATCTGCAGTAAGCAAAGCATTGCTTTAAATGTAAAGGTAGATGGCTGTAACTCAACTTCAAAGTGGGTAAAAGATAGTTCTCTTCCTGATCAATTCTTGAGAATTCTTCGTTTTTGAAAGACAACCATTCAGACTCTGAATCTTTAAAATACAACAAATTTCCCATTGTTCTTATTGCTAGAGGAACCCCTGAACACTTTGCCACAATCTCCTTTTCTATATTTTTATGGCTGGGGATTAGCACTTGTCCTTGTCTAAGTGGTATTTGTTCGAACAATGACCAAGACTCTTCATCGGATAATCCTTTTAATTCATATATAGCAGTTGTACCTCTCATCTCAGCAACCTTTTTGAGCCTTGTGGTAATTATTATCTTACTTCCTCTTGCACCACCCACTAGCAAATCTTTTAACTGAGACCATTTTCCAGGATTCTCGCTCCATACATCGTCCAACACTATCAAATATTTCTTCCTGTTAATTTGTTGGTGAAGGCAATTTTTCAAGGCTTCCATCTCACTATTTTTAGTTTCTAAAAGTTTTTCAATAATTAATTTTACATCAAAGTCATCAGAGATACAAGCCCATTTTCTTAGCTTAAAATGCATTCTAACTCTCTCATCATTGAATACAAGTTAAGCTAATGTCGTCTTGACTAATCCTCCAATTCCAACTATTGGAATAACTGACACATACTTTTACAGTTGGAGGACAACAAAAGGTCTACAATGTTTTCCTTATCATCTTCTCTCCCAATGACTACTTCAGGGGGAGAAGAGTCCTCCAAGTGAAATCTCCTATTACCAGCAATCTCATCTAATTTACTTCTAATGGACTTAATCTTATGAGACATATTAAGATCATACGCAAATCGATTTGAACTCGAAAAGAAATGGCGTACCTCCTTTACAATATTATTGCCAGTCATCACTTGCTGCCGCAAAACATCTGCTGAGGCCTCATCCAACAAGTTATCTGCATCATAAAAAGCTTCTTTCAGCATTTCAAGGCATTCTTTCACTTCGGTGTCGTCCTCCAAGGACTTCTCCTCTGCATGACGCAGCACTCCCTTGATGGTAGAAACTGTTCCCTCAAGTTTCTTAAGTTCACCCTTGAAACCCACCATTGGCCGATCTCCTGGATGACTTGCGAACCCAGTTTTTTTATGATTTCCAGTGCAATACCGTAGAGGACTGCTTCTGCCATTGACAAGATGGAAGATGAATTAAAGATGGTGGTTGAAGAAGTGTTTTGAAGGTTTTAGGTGATATTGTTGTTATGAAAAAATATTATCTTGAGAACCAAATTAAAGTTAAAGTTGTGATGAATTTAATTGACATCCAACCACACAACAAAAACAAAAGCATCAAATGTTATAGGGAAGAATCTCAACAATTGCATCCAATTAAGCTAAACACAAGTCTTGACGCGGTCATATTAGAATACAAAACAAAAGCAAGTTCTTTGCAAGTTCCTATATTGTAATGTTGAGTGATTTTCCATGAAATTTCAAAGTTGAAACTTTTTTTTTTTTTTTTGACAGCTCTCAGTACAAGGCCCGTTAAATAAATTTACTTTTGCAATCAATTGATTTATGCCAGTTAGTCCATAAAAATTTCACAACATAGATTAGAAAATTTCAAAACAACTTCATAAATACTTATAAACATTATCTACAATGATGAAATTGTATATTCCATATAACAAATACATATTCTAGAATTTTAAAGTTGAAACTTATACTAACAAAATCAAATGCACAATTCTATATATATGCTTCCCAAGGTTTGTTTGGCCAATTATATCAGTGCAATTGTGTTTTTCTATTTATGTTAAATTTAAATATATTTGAAGTTTAGGCCTATTAGATAATACTCTTTAATCATTTTTTATTGTTTTTGTTATCATAAATTTCATCACTCTAGTGCAGAAATTGAATACCACTTTAATTAATTTTTGTTGTTTATAAGTTTACGGATGAAAATAAATTTTATATTCAAATTGATATCGTAGACTAAACAGTTCCTTCCCAAAAAAAAAAAATATTTACTAAACAGTCTAAATTAAATTTTTATCAAATCTAAGAATTTTGTTTTGTTTCAATTGATTCCATTTCGAAAATCAGAAGTTACAACATAAAAAAAAAACTAAAATAAAATTAGTTCAATTTATAATTTCAAATAGAAGCAAAAAGAAAAATAGTTCATTTATCATTATCAATCTCACATAATCATACCTTTGTTTTATCTTTTCAATATTTGATTGCAAAAAAAAAAGTTTAAATATCAAAATAGCAATTATTAAAAAGTTCAGATGTTATTTAAGCATTTATCTTTCAGGAAAATAATATGCTAGTAAATATATTAATGCAATTTTTTTTTCTTTAAAAATGAAGTGCAAATTTGAAAATGGCATCCGATCAAATGAAATGAGAACCAAATTAAAGTTACTGTTGTGATGAATTTAGCACAGAATTCCAAAGATAAACAGAAGTAATCTTCACGCGGTGACAAGAATTTTTAGTGTATAAGTTCCTATATTGTTGCGTCATTTTCCATGAAATGTCAAAGTTGAGACTTTTGTGGGTAAATGCTATCAATATTCATCAAACTTTACACTTGATCACAAAATGGTACTATAATTTTAATTTGTATATCTTCACTGTGAAAGTTAAATTGAAGTTAAGCTATGTTGCACGGACATTTCTATAAAGAGTCGTGGCCCATGTCAGACACATTTCTGACACTAATACATTTGAAAACTTATCCGACACATTTCGGGAGCATTTTCGAAAATAAAAAAAGTGTCACGGCAATTAAATAAAAAGACACGCTTGTCCCTTTTAAACAGACATATCTTCTATCATTGGATGAAGTAGAATTTGAGATAAAATTTTTTAATAAAGATGTCGATGAGAATATTGAGAGTGAAAATGTTAATTAAATAAAAGACTTCATAAACTAGAATTGCTATTATAAATGAAATCATGATATATTAATGTTACTTATGAGTATTATGATTTTATTGTTTATTATTTAAGTAACATTAGATGGAAAATTATTTTATTTATATTATAAGATAATATTATCACATTTTTTTTGAATTATTTTTAGTGTTAGAAAATATTGCTAACCATGAAAAGTATATTTTTGAATTGAATCTAATTTATAATTTATATAAAATGAACATCATAATTTTTTATATTTATAAATTAATCCCTATATTTTTAATATTTATAAATTGACCTTAGCGTCCATATCCTATATTTTAAAAAAAAAGTTATTTCCCCATATTCGTATCTCTGTTTTCTGTGTCTCTGTTTCTGTATCTGTGCTACCTAGAAGTTAAGTAATTGAAAAGATACAAATTGAAATTATAATACCATTTGTAATCAAATGTAAAGTTTGGTGACTGTTGATAGAATTTACTCCACTTTTATATTAGTGGTCATTAAATATATTTCTTTTTCCTTTTGACAGCTCAGTACAAGGCTTGTGAAATGAATTTACTTTTTATTTATGCCAATTAGTTCATAAAAAATTTCATAATTATTATAGATTGGAAAATGTAAAAAAAATCATAAATACTTATAAATATGGTCTCCAGGGATGAAATTATATATTCAATATGACAATTACATATTTTAAAGTTGAAAATCATACTTATCAAACAAAATACACAAATACTATATACCTCCCAAGGTTAGTTTAGCCAATTATATTAGGGGTCATTTGATTAATACTCTGAAATTGGAATCGGAATGAAGGGGAATCGGAAATGGAATGAAAATTTGAATAAAGTGTTTGGTTTACTAGGAATCGGAATTGTTTAGTATACTAGGCAATCGAAATTGGAATCAATCTTATTTATATAAAAAAAATATATTAAATAATAATTATTATGAGTTTGTATATTTTATTTTATTATTTGAAAAAAATGTTACATTTCATAAATTTTAATATTTTAATAATATATGAAAATATTTAAAATTTTGACTAATTTATAATTAATTTGACTTGATTTTATAGAAATAAAAAATCATTCCTTATCCTTAGGAGGGGAATGAGTAACTCCCATTGATGAGGGACTCCATTCCCATCCCATATAAAATTTTAATAAACCAAACACTATAAATTGGAATCACTCGTTCCGATTCTAATTCCCACCCTTATTTTTCATAAAACAAATAACCCTTTAGTGGTAGGGGTGTAACCAAGTAGAGCCGCTTGGTGTTCGGGTCGTCAAAAGCTTACTCAAGCTTATTTATTAAGTTAAATGAGTTGAGCCCGAACATAGTTTTGAATCTTGTAAGCTAAATGAGTTGATCTTGAATATCTTGAAACTCGGCTCGTTTAAGCTCGTGAATAGGCTTGTTAACAAGCTCGTGAACAAGCTCATGAATAAGGTTGCGAACAGGCTCGTGAAGTAAGCTCATGAATTGGTTCATGAATAGGCTCGTGAAGCAAGCTCACAAATAGGCTCGTGAAGCAAGCTTGCGAATAGGCTCGTGAAGTGGGCTCACGAACAGACTCGTGAAGTGGGCTCATGAACATGCTTATTAAGTAAGCTCGTTAACAGACTCATAAATAAGCTTGTTTACTATCTCATAAATTTAAATATTTATATTAGTATTAAGTAGTGGTATTAAATATGTATAATTTAAGGAAACTTTTTAAGAAATTTTTATTTTTAGCTACTTTTATATTACTTTATTTTTATCATCTTAATATAAGAATGTGTTTTTATATCTAAGGTGGTTATTAATAAAGAGTACATACTTTACAAAAAAAAAAAAACTATAAAAGGCATCTTAATATAAATTAAGTATGAATATTAAATAAACTACATAATGTTAATGTTATAAAATTATTTAGTATTATTGTATAATATTAATGTAGTGTGTGTGTGTATATATATATATATATATATATATATATATATATATAAATTGTTATTATATATTATAAGATAATTTGAATTATCTCATCACAAAAATATATAATTTTAATTTCCATAACTAAATAATTTGTCCATAACTATAAAATTATGTAGTTTTGATTTAACCTAATTCACTAAAAATCCCTATTAACCTATCTCATAAATAAATAATTTGTCTATCACCATCAAATTATATAATTTTCTCAAAATTACATAATTTTGATTTAACATAATTCACTAAATATCACTTTTCACTTGAACCTATTTCATTAATTCTCATTTACTTAGCATAATTCTAATGTTATAAAATGATTTCTAATGTTATAAAATGATTTAGTATTATTATTAAAAAAAATAAAATTGTTATTATGAATTGTAATTTAATTTGAATTATCTCATCATGAAAACATATAATTTAAATTTCATAAATAAATAATTTGTCCATAACTATTAAATTATGTAGGTTTCTAAAAACTACGTATTTTTACTCAAAACTAAGTAGTTTTGATTTATACTAATTCAATAAAAATCCCTCTTAACATATCTCATAAATAAATAATTTGTTTATAAGCATAAAATTATATAATTTTCTCAAAACTATATAGTTTTGATTTAATCTAATTCACTAAAGATCACTCTTCATTTTAATCCATTTTATTCATTCTCATTCACTTAATCAAATCTTAATGTTATAACACGATTTAGTATTGTTATTGAACAAAAATTGCCTTGTTATTATAAAATTTAATTTAATTTGAAAATTATCTCATCACAAAAATATATAATTTTAATGTTATAAATAAATAATTTGTCAATAACTATAAAATTATGCAGATTTCTAAAAACTTCGAAGTTTTACTTAAAACTATGTAGTTTTGATTTATCATAATTTAAACATCCCTCTTAACATATCTCGTTCATTCACATTCAATATTAATCCTAAATTATAAATTATAATGTAATTTTGTTATACACTTATTCAATTACATAGTTAATCTTAAACTAAAACTATATAATCTTAATATAATGAAACAATTTAATATTATTGTATTGTATTAGTTTAACATTAAATAAATAAATTATTGATTAAAATTACTATTAAGTAAATAAACCAAGAAGGCATAATAATGTCTAAGATGATTATTAATAAAGTGTATTATACTTTAAAAAAATTGTAAAGGCACCATAATGTAATTTTAAGTATTAATATTAAATAAATATAATATCAAATAAACTACAAATATAACATTGATTAAAATTGTTATTAAACAAATCTAAAATTACATAGTTTTGATTGATTGTAATTCAATAAAAAATTCCTCTAACATATCCCAAACATAAAAAAAAAATTTGTCTATAACTAGAAAATTATATAATTTTATCAAAACTACATAATTTTATTCAAAACTATGTAGTTTTAATTTAATCTAATTCAATAAATATCTCTTTACTTTAGCGTAGTCTCATTCATTTAATCAAATGTTATGTTATAAAATGATTTAGTATTATTACATAATATCAATGTAGCATTAAATAAATATAACATTTATTAAAATTGTTATTAAACAAATATAAAATTATCATTATAAATTATAATTTAATTTGAATTATCTCATCATAAAAATATATAATTTTAATGTCATAAATAAATAATTTGTCCATGTAATATCTCGAGTTTTAAATAATTTTAAACTGTATCGAGATATGCAGTGTTAATAATTTTAATATATATTTTTGATTATTTAATTAGTTTGTCATTTATTAAAGTTATTTTTAATTATTTTTAAGTCTTTTACGTAAATTTTTCTGAGAGTTTTATTTTCGGGGAAATTAAAACGTAAATAAATAAATATTAATTATTTTAAGTGGTTTTAGAAATTTGCATGAGTCCACGCACGATTTTAAGTGTCGAATAAAATATATACGTATACATGCATTTAAATTAAAATTAGGGTTTATTTTAATTAAATTAAATTATATTATAAAGTTTTAATATTAATTAAATGTGTATATATATGTATATGTGTATATATATATTATAAAATAGGTGTGTGGTGAATATTTATTGTGCATATAATATTATATATTAAAATAATATAAAAGATAGATATATATATATATACATATAATATATATACTTAATATAAAGTTTGCCAAATTTACAAGATTGCCATTATCTTCTTCTCCTTCTTCCCGATCATTTCTTCCCCACCTCCAGCGTCTACAACTCCATTCCCTTACTATCACTGCACTTCCCAGTGTGCCACCTTCCCTTCTAGCTTGCTCCGCCGCCCCTAGCTTGCTCCGCCGCCCCTAGCCTCCTCCTCTGGAGCAATTGGGCTTGATTTTGGCTGGATACCCGAAATTCATCTTCAACTTCGTTCTCCTTCCACCGGCCATCATTCTTCACGATTCCAGTGTCCCTAAGCTCCTCAAGCTCCGGTGAACTCGATCCAAGCTTCGGTTTGAGCTCTAACTTCTCCATTTTTTCTGTTTTTTGATTTCTTCATTTCGGCCATTTTTGGTTTTTTGATTTTTTTTTAGCTTTTTCCTTGTGATTCATGAAAATTTCCTTAACAAATGTTGTTCCCCTTAGCTTAATCTACCTCTGTGATTTTTTGTATAATTTTTGGGAATTATTTTGATTTTTGTGAATTTTTGATTATTATTAATATTTTCTAATTTTCATAAATTAATTAAATAAATTATGAAATTGTGATTTATGGTGTTTATAGGTGTTAAAATGAGTTTTAGATATTTATTTGTAATTTTTATGATTTTTATATAATTATTTTGAATTTATTTAGTTTATGTGATTTTTAGAAAATTAGGTTAATTATGTGTTTTATTGAAATTAATTGGTTTATTGAATATATTTGTTGATATTATTGAATTATATGGTGAGAAATTAATTTTTGAGTAATTATATTATTTTTAGTGAATTTTTGAATAATTATAGTGAATATATATATATTAGGGGTATTTTGGTAATTTTATACTAAATTGGCTAAAAGTATAATTAAATTGGTTTTAATAGTTATTTGAGGTATAAAAATGATTTTTACAAATTATTTAGTATTTTTAACTAATTAAAACTATTTTTCGTAAATTATTTTCAAATTAAATATAATATACTATTTTTCTAAATAAATAAGTTTTTATCCATTTTTAATATGTTTTAGGGTTAATTGTGTAATTTGGATTTATGAAATGTATTCTGGTCAATATTTATGAATTTATTGAGAATTATCGATTTCTAATAATATTTTATCAAAATTAGGGTTTTATTGTAATTATCGGATAAATAATTATTTTCAGTGTTTTAAATACCTAGTTTGCTATATAAAGGGCATTTTTGGTATTTCTAGCATTTTCATGTGATCTGTAATTATCTCGTGAATTGTGAACCTCGGTCGGTAGAATTGTAGTTGGAAGTCCGACCGAGGGATTGTGTGGCGATATATTTTTGAAGTGTGTTTCTTTGTAGGACTGACTTTACTCTTTGAGTAGAGAGATATCTGTTTTATAGGGGAGGTTCTGCGTAATTTTCAGTAGAATTCTTGTAAAACATGATGTCCGGTCGAATTCCTATTCCTTATATGTGTCCAGTATTCTTAGATCAAGTATCTAGGAATTTCGATATATTTATTCTAATTTTGTATTGTCATTATTTTGTTTAATTGCGCCAAGACCGAGGGCTAGTGGACTAGGCCCGTCGGACCCATCTCAAGGAGCGCAATAATTGTGAGTTGTTATTATATATATACTTGTATTAGGATTGCATGTTTTTAGAAATGTATGATTTATTTTATAAATTATGCATAAATGGTTTAATTATTGCTTAGGTTTATTTTTGGTATATTTTGGTATATCCTTGGTATATTTTAAATTATATGTATGTTTAATTATGAATTTATACTTAAAATGTTTTTAAGTATATTTATAGTTTATTTTATAATTAAATTGAATTTTTTCGACGTACATATACTCGAAATATACCTGGTTTATTTTTGATATATTTCTAGTATATATATGGTTTATGTTGCCATTTTAATTTATTTCATGAATGTATGAATTTATTTTTAAATGAAGGATATCAATAGAACGTGTTACCTAGTGGGCAACACTAGGACTGAGGACGTACCGGTACATTGATAAAATTTAGGTTATATTACTAACCTATTTATGGATATTGATGGAATTGATTTTTATGATGTGAGATGTGATTTGAGAGTGTGATTGCTGGAGCTCAGTTGACCAAGTGTCTCGGGGTCAATCACACTGACAGTCAGACTGCTGGAGCTCGGTTGACTTAGTGTCTCAGGGCCAGTCTACTGTCTAAATTGAACAAGTGAATTATTTGGAATAAGTGAGCCTGTATGGCTAGAGTGTTGTCTAACACTGTTTGAGGTTACGATTATCTAGGGTTCTATTTGATCCTTCATATGTGGATGTTATTTTCAATATTTATATAAAATGATTTGCTACATCTGTGTGATTTTGCCCATATATATATATTTATTATATATATTATTGAATGTGTGCATTTGTCATTTAGCTATGTATGTATATATATTATAACAATTCACTCAGTGAGGTCTGACTCCCCTCCGTTGACTATTTTTCAGGAGAGTCATCGTCTTCAGACCTCAGTAGCAGACCTTTACGCCAGATTTCTTCTGCTCAGACTTCATTATGTAAACTGCTCACTTGATTTTATTTTATAATCCAGACACTGCAGTAGTTGTAGTCAGTTGTGAGATATGTATTTTAAAGATTTGAACTGAGATTGTATTAAAAGATTATCTATATTTATAAGAGATGGATTTGTATTATTATATATATTCGTGGATTATTATTTTATTTTATTTATGAGTTTATTTCTGTTGTGAGTTAATTTATTTATGTTATTATTATTACATGTTTTATTTTATTTTAAAGCTTGCTACGGGTTCTGGATTCGAAAGAATTTCCGTTCCCTAGCGCCGGTTATGCCCCTGTTTTGGATCGTGACAAAACTATAAAATTATATAGTTTTACTTAAAACTACATAGTTTTGACTTATCCTAATTTAATAAAAATTTCTCTTAACATATTCATAAATAAATAATTTATCTATAATTATGAAATTATACAATTTTGTCAAAACTATGTAGCTTTACTCAAAACCACATAGTTTTGACTTTTTTTTTATTCATAAACCTAATTCACTAAACAATCTCACTTGACCTAATTCTCATTCACACAACTCAACCTATCTTATATGCCATTCTCCCTTTAGCCGCCGCCCATACCACTTTCATCTAACCTTCACCCATACTACCTTCATTGCCCTTATCTCCATTGTTTGACTATACTTCCAGCCTTCATTACAACCATCACCATACTTCCAACCTTTCATATTATCTCCGTTGCTTCTTTCATGCCACTTGTTTACTATATATTTCTTAGATTTTATAATTTGAATTCAGTTTGTTGTTTAGTTTAGTTGTTCCATTCTCATGATCTTTGTTTAGTTCATCTATGGTTCTTGCTATTCCATTCAAACATTTATAATTTGAATTCATTTTGGTTATCTTACATGGATAAATTTAGTTTGCGTGGGCCTTGAGATATCTCTCTCCAAATTTTTTGTACATTGCAAGTTATGTTATTGTTTGTTTGCTTGAGTCTATTCATTTATATCTTTGTTTCTTTTTTTTTTTATCTCAAGACAAAAAAAAAAACAACATATTTTTTTCATTTCTTGTTTGGTTCCTGAGAAAACGTGGGAGATTTAAAGAAGTTGGTGAAGCAGAAAATTTCTTGAATTAAAGAATTTTGATATTCAATATGAACTTCTTTGATGGGAAAAAAAGATCAAGAATCCAAGGAAAATGAAAGTGACAGTATAATGTCTGATAATTGATGTTTTCTTGTAATTTTGTAGCAATTGTTGAAGAAAAAGTTTTGGGTTTTTGTTATATTACTGAAGATAAATGAAACCTTCTTTTTATATTATCTGCTTCAATCCTTTGATTGTATTCTTTCCAATGTAAAATCGAAGAGCAAAAGAAGTTAAGTGTGAAGTGTGATCTGTTGGGTTTAGGGTTTGCTTGGACATTTGTCGGGTTTGATTCTCAGGGTTCTAGTTTCATGTTTATTTGCAGGTGTTTTTTGTTTTAGAGTTTAGTTATCCAATTAGTTGTAGTGTTGTAGTTTTGTTTTTTGTCATTTTATTTCTTTTTGGGTTTGCTTTGTTAGTCTGAATTGGCTTTGCTCTTTGGTGCTTTTTTTTTTTTTTTGATTTTTGGGTGGTTTGTTCTAGTTTTTTGTTTGCTTTGGTATTTTTTTTCCTCTTTTTGCATATGGAGGTATAGGGAAAGGTTGTTACGACCAAATATGAAGATCATTTGGTTAGAATTAAACAAATAAAAAACTCAACTTGCATCCATCAATTTTTTTTTTTTTCAAAATTCAACTTTATATTCAAAATTCAAGATCACATAAACAAAATTCATAACATAAGAACAAAAATATCAAGTGGGCCATTTGGATTCCTTGCCGTAATTACTATCTTCCACTCCCAAATGCTGGAAATTTTGAGCGAATTTTATTATGTTAACAAAATTATTGTAAGAAAGTAAATAATAGAATTGGAAGGGGATTGGCTTGTGAATTGAATATGCCATAAAGATCAATTCACTGTACCAAATTGGCCTGAGGGGAATATATTGTTTATAGAAAAGGCATGGAACTCGGAGACCGATATAATGTATATAGAAGAAGCACGGAATTCAGTGGCCTTAGAAAAATCTGACGAATAATGAATATATTTAGTTCCCTAAACGGCTGGGAGAATTGGAGAGCTGCACTTGAAATATTACACTTAACTACAATCGGGACAAAATCATAATGATGACAACTTGTGCCTATAGTTGATAGCTATTATTAATAAATATAAACTATTTAATAAAATTTTATTACATAGTATGTCAAATGAATATTAATATTACAATTTATTTGTAAATATAATTTTATATATTTCTTATAATATTTCTTACTTATGTAAATTATTTAAAAATAGTATATAATAATAAATAATAATTTATGGTATTTTATTTATATATTATTAAAATTATTAATAGAAATTATTTTAAATTAAATTTAAAATGTAAATAATACTAAATAATTTTCTTAAAAATAATTATCATCGTAAATATCATAATTAATATTTATTTGATTATGAATTATAAAAAATTAATTACATACAATTAATTTAAATGAAGTTACTTGTTATTAATTATTTTTAATAAGGGTAAAATAATTTAAATAAAAAAAATACAAATTAGCTATCTGCAGTTGGAAAAAAACTTCAAAACAGAGCTTATTAAATCCACAATTTGTTATAGTCCAAATTTTTATAAATTATTAAATTAAATTTTTGAGATTTATAGTGTTAATAATTATTTTATTAATTTGTTATATTATGGTTATTTTGTAAAATTAAATTAAATTCAAATGTTATTATTTACTTTATTATATTATGGAGTTATTATTAATTTAAAATTTAAAACTTAATTTTATTATTATTATTATTATTATTATTATATATATATATATATATATATATATATATATATATATATATATATATATATATATATAAAATGTGGTGAGTATAATTAGAAAAGAAAATATTTAAACTAAAAATATTTTTTTTATTTGTATTTTTCCTTTTATACATTTAATATATATATACACACACACATAAAAGGAAAATTTTTTCCTTCCCCTCTCTTCTCTTTCTTTCCTTCCCCCTTCCTTGTTTTCCACTTCTTCTCTTCTTCTCTACGACATAGAACCAGCGTGCACCACCACACAACTGCCGCCATCTCTCCATGTCAGATGTCGCCTCATCATCGCCTGATGCCGCGAGACAGAAGCCCTGTCACCGACGTCAACATCTTCTTCTCCCTCTTATTAGTTTCGCATCATCGGTTTGGTCTGGAGCACACCAGTGACATTTCGAGCGACATTAGGGGCCGACTCCGAAGGCTTTCATTGTGGGCTTCGTTCCCCTAAGATAATTCATCTAATTAACACAAGATTCAACCTCAATTTTGAATAATTAATTCTAGGCTTCAGAATTTTGATTTGTTGATTTTTTGTTAAATTAGTTTGATTCATGTTGAATTGACTTTAGATTATTGAAATTGAAGTTGTAAACTTTCCAAAAATTTATTTAAATTCAATTTTGGAGATAGTTGCAATTTGAGCACTATTCCAAACTCGGTTACTATTCACAGGTACTGTTCTTGGCTCGAAAATGTGTTTTACTTTTAATAAATTTTATTAATTATTTTAAGCATATCTCTTGATGAAAGTTTATTGAAATTATGCTCCAAATATTTATTATGAGTTTTTGAATGTTTATGTAAGAATTGGATTTTTGGAAAAATGAGTATAAATTAGTAAATTTTTTATTTTAATTGAAATTATTGTTAATTACTATGTTTTGGACAATTTTTGAGTAATAAATAGTATTAAAATAATTTTTATGAATTATTTACTATTTTTAGCTAATTAATAATAATTTTCATAAATATATTCGAATAATGGTTTTTTCTATTATTTTTGTGATTAAATTAATTTTTAGTTATTTTTATTATATACTTGGGAAATTTAAATAATTATTGGTAATTTATGCTATTTAATTTCAAATATTTGAAAACAGATTTTCTTAATATTATTTAATTATATTTGGGATTTTATTATTTATTTTGTAAATGAATATCTTTGATGTTTTTATTATCTAAATAAATTGAATTGTGGTATGTTATGATTTTTATGAGTTTTGGTGAATTATTAGTATTTGTTATTATTTTATTAATTTTGATTATGTTGGTTCTCGATTGGGTAATAATTGTAGTTTAGGGGATCAAGTTGAAAAGTTGAGCTTTGTGAATATTTTAAGTGTCTTGCATGCAGGATCGACTTTAATTTTAGTAGAGAGACATTCATTTTACAGAGGAGACTCTGTCGAAATTTCAGTAGATTTCTCGCAAAACTTGATATCGGGTTGGTCCTAAGTTTTGAATTTTGTCGAGTTGTGTTCTAGATTGAGTCGTTCTTTAGAAATTCTATAAGTATAAATTAGGGTATTATTTCTAATAATAATATATTTTTTTCATTAACTACTCTCTGAGCTAAGCTTATCGGACCACGCCAGCCGAGCTGAACAGAGGAGCTTAATAGAATAGTGAGTAATTATTATATGTATACATTGCATATAGAAAATATATTATTGTCAGCATCCATATTTTGAATAAATATGAATTTTATTATGCTTTAATTCATTAATTATTATTTTGATTATTTTGAATATATATATATATATATATATATATATATATATATATATATATATATATATATATATATATATATATATATATATATATATATTGATATGCAATTATTAAATTGTCAAATGGATGTTATTCATATTTTATTATGAATTTCATTATTTTAAATTATGAAATAATATTTTGGAGGATAGTTGTAGAACGTGCCCCTAGTGGGTCACACTAGGGCTATTACGCAACGGTATGCTAGAAATTAGGCTTCAAACTTTGATTGATTTTGAATACGGAAATAATGATTATGGTGAATGATGGAAAAAAAGGATGTGACTGCGGATCCTTAGTTAACCTATAGGGTACTCGGGGCCAGTTATCACCGGTAATAGAACTATGGATTCTCGGTTGACCCTTTGTGTACTCGGGGCTAGTTCACTACCAAAAGTTGGATAAAGGAAATGTTTTGAAGTTATGGAAAGCTTGTTGGATAAGGAAATACAGTGATTGAAGTTATGGAAAATTTAGGGATTCTGCTCCGATCCTTCACCTAAAATTCTTCTACATTTATTATTATAATAAAAAAAATGAATTTTGAGCATCTGTATGAAATGCATCTATATATTAAATAAATATAAATATATTATTATACTAATGCTTGAGTGTCTATGTCTTTAGGTTGCATGTATATGTATAATAATATTTTACTCAGTGAGGTCTGACCCCTCTTAAATTTTGTTTCAAGATCTTCTACTTCAGACTTCCACATTAGTTCTATTCCTTAGACTCTTTCTTCACCTGTTGATCTATGTAAACTTTGAACTAGTACTTTTCTTATATTTTAGTAAACGTTGTAGTAGTAGTGTATCTTATTATAGTATCTATTATGTATTAGATCGAGATTCTATATTTGAATAATTGTATGAATATATTTTCGTATGTTATGATATGGATATTCCTTTTATTAATTAAAGTTTTTAATTCTGAGATATTTTGTGATATGTTTGCATGAGTTTTTATTTTTTTACGCTTGCTACGGGTTCCAGATTCATGAGAATTCCTGTTCTCTAGTGCTGGTAATGATTTTCCAATTTGGGTCATGACAAAGTTGGTATTAAAGCCTAGGTTTTAGTGTTATGGACCTAAGTTAGTAGAGTTATGTTTTCTTTGAAACTACTACAATATATTAGGTTTGAATATGTCTTTGATCTATTTGTTATCTGTTTTTATTTGAATCTTTTTATTTTTTATCTTTTTAGAATGAGGAGGTGAGTGCGTGTCGCTTTACCAGTTGTTGAGGCCGAACATGGTGAGTCTTTTCAAGATGAGGTTCTACCCCCTGACCCACTAGTTAGGCATAGAGGTATAAATAGAGGTAGACCTCAAGAAGCGACAGGTCACCATAGGCAGAAAGAGCTACAGGATGAGGAACCTATAGAGCAAGAATATAAGGAAGCTGTTATACCTCCAGTCGTACCGCAGATGCAGCCTATGTATCAGCAAGGCATGTCTAACCCAGAGGTAGCCTTGTTTTATGCCAAAGTTGGTAGGATATCATTCAATGGGACTTCAGATCCTCTAGATATCTTACATGCTATAGAGACGAGGACTTAGATTGCTCACACCAAGTACTAGAGGATTATGATCGTTGAGTTGTTTGTAGAGGGACCAGCACTAGATTGGTTTGTATAGGTCATCTAGTTGTATATGACGATACTCACCTAGGCTCAGTTTCAAGAGAGATTCATTAGGCGTTTCTGCCTAAAGCCTATGTAAATGAGTTTTAGACTCCAATTGACTAACATTAGTAGAGGTGAAAAGTCAGTGGAGGACTATACTAGAAAGTTTCTCATATTAGGCCGATATACAGAGGTTTTATTAAGAGACCAGTACTTTATGGTCACCACTTACATCATTGGATTGAGTTCTGCATTCGCTGAGATGCATACTATAGGCCTTACTATAGAGTCTATGATAGAGTTGGCTAAGGAGATAGAGCTCAGACTAATCAGGCAAGGAGTCATGCTTGACTATTATTAGCTATGAGGTGTTTAGACTAGAGGGTCTCAGAGCACATCGTTCATGACATTTTAGATAGGTTCCAGGAGTCAGCAAATAGGCTTTATTTAGCAGGACTAGAGACAGTAGTATAGATATCACTGACATAAGAGACATGGCCATTGTGGAGTTCGTAGGCCTATCAGATTTGGTTATGGTGCTACCAGTAGCAGCAGTGGATAGAGTTCTAGATATGGTAGCATAGGATCTGCAACTAGTGCTTGCTAGATGTGTGGGAGTGTCCATCAGGAACCTTGTTATATGGCTCCATTAACATGTTTCAAATGTAGACAGATGGGGCACTTTGCAAAGCATGCCCTTATTTTGGTTATCAACAGCAGTTTTTGTAATAATATATTGCTAATGCAACTTTAGCTCCCTATCAGTTGCCTCCAACGTAGTATCCTAGTATGTCATAGTTTGTAACCCAACAAGGGCATGGTAGAGGAGGCAGAGGTAGTGCCAGAGGCTTTGGTTGGGCTTCCACTAGCCAACAGGAAGGCTAAGGACATGCCATAGTCTTCACCCTCATACAGCATGATGCTCAAGCATCCAATGCCATTGTCGTAAGTATACTCCCAGTTCATTTCTTGGATGCTAGAGTCTTGATTGATCAGAGTGCCACACATTCTTTCATGTCCCCTGTTTTTGCTTTAAAGTCATGTTGGCAAGCTTCAAAGATGGCATTTTCTTTATCTGTTGCCACTCCTCTAAATGAATCATTGGACACCAATATTATTCTTTCTGGGTGTCCGGTGTTAGTGGAAGGTAGAGAATTGTTAGTGAAATTAGTGTTGTTGGATGTAATGGAGTTTGATGTGATTCTTGGTATGGATTGGTTATCTCAGCACTATACTATAGTTGATTGTCAGAGTAAAGAGGTGATTTTTAGAATTCTGAATGATGAAGAGTTTACGTTTATGGGTGATAAAATTTTTGCACCTCAGAATCTCATCTTCGCTATCACGGCTAGAAAGATGCTGAGGAAAGGGTGTCAGGGATACTTAGCACTAGTCGGGGATACTTCAATGGAGAAGACATCCATTTCAGATATTCTAGCAGCTTGTGAGTTTCCTGATGAATTGCTAGGTTTACCACCTCAAAGAGAGATCGAATTCTATATAGATGTAGTCCTAGGCGCAACTCCTATCTTGATGTCACCCTATAGAATGGCTCCTACAGAGTTAAAGGAGTTAAAAGAGCAGTTACAAGATTTGCTAGATAAGGGTTTCATAAGACCTAGTGTTTCTCCTTGGGGTGCACCAGTCCTGTTTGTTAAGAAAAAGGATGGTACACTGAGACTGTGCATTAATTACAGAGAGCTAAATAAAGTGACAGTAAAGAACAAATATCCTCTTATAAGGATAGATGATTTATTTGATCAACTTCAGGGTATACAGTTCTTTTCCAAGATTGACTTGAGGATAGTACTACAAACATTGAGAGAATATCAGTTTTATGCTAAATTCTCGAAGTGTGATTTCTGGATAGAGAGTGTTGCATTCCTTGGACACATGATGTCTAAAGATGGTATTCAGGTTGATTCATAAAAGATTAAAGCAGTGTTTGAATGGCCCATATCGACATCAGTTATTGAGATTCAAAATTTCTTAGGTTTGGCTGGGTATTGTAGGAGAATTACAACATCTATGACTTACCTAACTCAAAAGAATATGAAGTTGGTGTGGTTAGAGGCTTGTGAGAATAATTTTTAGTTACTAAAAGAGAAGTTGACCACAGCTCCAGTTTTAACTTTGCCAAATGGAGAAGACAATTTCACTTTGAGCTTCCAAAGTTAGCCTAGGTTATGTGTTGATGCATAATGGTAGGGTGATAGCTTATGCTTTTAGGCAGTTAAAGAAGCATGAACAGAATTATCCTACTCACGACCTAAAGATGGTTGTAGTGATCTTCGCTCTCAAGATTTGGAGACATTATTTGTACGGAGTGACTTATGAGATTTTCATAGATCACAAAAGCTTGAAGTATATTTTCCAGTAGATATATTTGAACTTAAGGTAAAGAAGATGGTTAGAACTCCTGAAGGATTATGATTATGTTATCATATACCATCAAGGCAAGCCTAATGTGGTAGATGATGCTTTGAGTAGAAAGTCTTCAGGTAGTCTTGCTCACATAAGTGTGGAGAGGAGACTTTTATTCCAAGAGTTGCACAAGTTAGTGGATCAAGGTTTGATGATGAAGATAAGTAGATCAGAAGGACTGCTAGCTCAGTTCAGAGTCATATCAATGTTGAGGGATAGGATTAAGGCAGCTCAGAGTTGAGATCCTATTTTGGTAGAACTTAAGGAGAATGTTCATGAAAGAAAGTTCATTGATTTTATACTTAATGATGACGGTGTTTTATGGATTAATGGAAGATTATACGTTCCTGATGTGGATAATTTGGGAGAAGAGATCCTAGAAGAAGCACATTCTACAACTTATAATGTACATATAGGTGTTACTAAGATGTATCGTAGCATTAAGGATTTGTACTGGTGGGATGGAATGAAGAAGGATGTAGCTGATTTTGTCTTTGAGTGCTTGACTTGTCAATAAGTGAAAGCTCAACATCAAAAGCCTTTTGGGACACTTTAGCCTCTTTTGATTCCTAAGTGGAAATGAGAGAGAATTGCTATGGATTTTGTGATAGGGTTACCTCTTTCAATGGATGGATATGATTCCATCTGGTGATTATGGATAAGTTAACTAAATTAACTCACTTTCTACTAGTTAAAGCTACTTATTATATATCTAAGTTGGCTAAGCTATATGTTAAACATATTGTATGCCTTCATAGAGTGCCTATTTCCATTGTATCCAACAGAGGTTCAATGTTTACCTCTCAATTTTGGCAGAAGTTACAAGAAACAATGGGCACAAGGCTTGATTTCAGTACTGCCTTTCACCCTTAGACAGATGGTCAATCTTAGAGAATGATCCAAACACTTGAGGATATATTGAGAATATGTCTAATGGATCTTTGAGGTAGTTAGGATGATCATCTATCACTGGTAGAGTTTTCTTACAATAACAACTACCATATCAGTATTGAAATGGCAACACATGAAGCTCTGTATGGAAGGAGTGTAGGTCCCTTTATGTTAGGATGAGATTAGAGAAAGAGAGTTAACTAGACCTAAGATTATGTAGGATACAGTTGAGAAGGTTGCTTTGATCAGAAGAAGATTGAAAAAAGCTATGCGGATCCAAAGTGCAAGGATGTGCAGTTTCAGGTTGGGGACTATATATATTTGAAGGTGTCACCAATGAAGGGGGTGATGAGATTTGACAAGAAGGGGAAGTTCGCATCGAGATACATTGGACCTTATGAAATTTTAGAGAGAGTGGACATGGTTGCATATCGGTTGGCTTTGCCTTTGAATTTATCTTAAGTGCATCCAATGTTCCATATTTCAATGCTAAGGAAGTACATTTCAGATCCTTCACACTTGTTGCAGCCTCAAATCATGGAAGTGAATGAAGATCTAATGTGCAAGGAAGAGCCAGTTGCGATTGTTGATTATCAAGTTTGTCAGTTGTGTTCCAAGAAAATTTCAATGGTCAAGGTGTTGTGGAGGAACACATATAAGAGAACGAGGCTGAGATACAAGTGGCTTACCCTTACCTTTTTCCTCGATGAATTCTTTTATTCAGTTCTTTTTATTGAAAACTCAAGGATGAATTTTTGTATGGGGGGAAGATTATTATAACACAAATTTTTATAAATTATTAAATTAAATTTCTAGGATTTGCAATGTTAATAATTATTTTATTAATTTCTTATATTATGATTATTTTGTGAAATTAAATTAAATGCAAGTGTTATTATTTATTTTATTATATTATAGCATTATTATTAATTTAAAATTTAAAACTTACTTTTATTGTTATATATTATTCAATATTATTATTATTATTATTATTTGTGAATTATTTGTGTAGTGTATTTTAATATTGTGTATATATATATTATGTGGTGAGTATAATTAGAAAAGAAAATATTTAAATGAAAAATATTTTTTATTTGTATTTGTCATTTTATACATTATATATATATATACACACACACACACACATACAAAGAAAATTTTTTCCTTCCCCTCTCTTCTCTCTCTTTCCTTCACCCTTCCTTCTTTCCCTCTTCTTCTCTGTGACACAAAACCAGTGTGCACCAACACACCACCACTGCCATCTCTCCACACCGAACATTGCCTCATCATCGCCTAATGCCGTGAGACAACAACCTAACCACTGGTGTCAACATCTTCTTCTCCCTTTTCTCGGTTTTGCGTCTCTGATTTGGTTTGGAGCACACTAGAGACATTTCAGGCTACATCAGGGGCCAACTCCGGTGTTGATCGAAAACTTTCATCATGGGCTTTGTTTCCCCTAAGGTAATTCATCCGATTAACACCGGATTCAACCTTAATTTTGGATAATTAATTTTAAGTTTTAGAATTTTGATTTGTTGATTTTTTGTTAAATTAGTTTGATTCATGTTAAATTGACTTTAGATTATTGAAATTGAAGTTGTAAGCTTTCCAAAAATGTATTTAAATTCAATTTTTGAGATAGTTGCGATTTGAGCACCATTCCGAGCTTGGTTACTGTTCACAAGTATTGTTCTTATAAGCATATATCGTGAAGAAAGTTTATTGAAATTATGCACCGAATATTTATTATGAATTTTTGAATGTTTATGTAAAAATTGAATTTTTGGAAAAATTAGTATAAATTAGTAAATTTTATATTTTAATTGAAATTATTGTTAATTATTATGTTTTGGATAATTTTTGAGTAATAAATAGTATTAAATAATTTTTATAAATTATTTACTATTTTTAGCCAATTAATAATAATTTTTGGAAATATATTCAAATAATGGTTTTATCTATTATTTCTGTGATTAAATGAATTTTTAGTTATTTTTATTATATACTTGGGAAATTTAACTAATTATTGGTAATTTATGCTATTTAATTTTGAATATTTAAAAAATGGTTTTTCTTAATATTATTTAATTATATTTGGGATTTTATTATTTATTTTGTAAATAAATATCTTGAATGTTTTTATTACCTAAATAAATTGAATTGTGATATTTTATGTTTTATGAGTTTTGGTGAATTATTAGTATTTATTATTATTTTATTAATTATGAGTTTTGGTGAATTATTAGTATTTATTATTATTTTATTAATTTTGATTATGTTGGTTCTCAGTTGGGCAATAATTGTAGTTCGGGGGCATAACCCAAAAATTTGAGTTTTATGAATATTTGAAGTGTGTTTGCATGCAGGATGGACTCTCCTTTGAGTAGAGAGACGTCTGTTTTATAGAGAAGACTTTGCCGAAATTTCGGTAAAATTCTTGTAAAACATGATATTGGGTCAGCCCTGAGTTTTGAATTTTATCGAGTTGTGTTCTAGATTGAGTCATTCTTTAGAAATTCTAGAAGTATAAATTAGGGTATTATTTCTAATAATAATAATATTATTATTATTATTTTCATTAGCTACTCCATGAGCTAAGACTATCGAACCACGCCAAATGGGCCAGACAAAGGAGCACAGTAGAACAATGAGTTATTATTATATGTATACATTGCATGTAGAAAATATATTGTGAGCATCCATATTTTGAATAAATATGAATTTCATAATTTTTTAATTCATTAATTGTTATTATTTTGATTATTTCAAATATATATATATATATATTGTCATATATATCGATATGTGGTTATTAAATTATGAAAATGGATGTTATTCATATTTTATTGTGAATTTCATTATTTTAAATTATAAAACAATATTTTAGAGGATAGTTGTAGAATGTGTCACCTAGTAGGTCACACTAGGACTGTTACACAATAGTATGCTAGAAATTAGGCTTTAAACTTTGATTGATTTCAAACACGGAAATAATGATTATAGTGAATGATATAAAAAGGGGTATGATTGTGGATCCTTAGTTGACCTGTAAGGTACTCGGGGCTAGTTATCACCGGTAGTTGAATTGCGGATCCTTAGTTGACCCTTTGTGTACTCAAGGTCTGTTCAATGCCAAAAATTGGATAAAGGAAATATTTTGAAGTTATGGAAAGCCTGTTGGCTAAGGAAATACAATGATCAACGTTATGGAAAATTTAGGGATTCTGCTCCAATCCTCCACCCAAAATTCTTCTGCATTTATTATTATAATAAAAAAAAGATTTTCGAGCATCTGTATGAAATGCATGTAGATATTAAATAAATATAAATATATTATTATACTGATACTTGAGTATCTATGTCTTTAGGTTGTGTGTATACATATAATAATAATTCACTTAGTAAGGTCTGACCCCCCTCAATTTTTTTTTCAAGATCTTCTACTTTAGACTTCGACATTAGTTCTATTCATCGGACCCTTTCTTCATCGGTCAATTTATGTAAACTTTGAACTAGTACTTTTCTTATATTTTAGTAAACGTTGCAATAGTAGTGTATTTTGTTGTATATATGTTATGTATTAGATCGAGATTCTATATTTGAATAATTGTATGAATACATTTATGTATGTTATGATATGGATATTCCTTTTATTAATTAAAGTTTTTAATTCTAAGATATTTTGTGATATGTTTGCATGAGTTTTTATTTTTTTACGCTTGCTACGGGTTCCGAATTTGTGAGAATTCTTGTTCCCTAACGCTGACCATGACTCCTCGGTTTGGGTTGTGACACAATTATTTTGAATAAAAACAACTATCATTTGCTTATTTTAGAGTTTTAGCAAACACTTAAAAATCTCAATTAACTAAACTAAAGGACGAAGATACCCCATCGTAGGTAGCAAAAATTCCCTTTTTGCCCTTTTTTTTTTCTTTTGTTTGAATTTTTTTTTTAGTTTTTTTATGGAATCTAAAACCTAGGTTGCACAAGGGTGAACCCTCTGTGTGTTGATGAATTTTTTTTTAATCTAAAACCTAAGTTGCACACTGGTGAATCCATCATATAAGAATTTAAATGCCCGTAACTTGTAATTTTTTTAATAATTAAATGAAAAAATTAAAGTTTTTAAATATAAAACTTAAATTGTACATGGGTGAACATGTTATGTAAGAATTTAAATATCTGAAACTTGTAAATTTTTTTTAAATAATATAATGAAAAAAATTTTTGAACTAGAGGTGTAATGGTAATTGTGTTGCAAGTTGCAACGCTTTATTGTGGCAACTCGTGACACAAATCTTTATCCTAAACCAAATGCCCCTTGAGTGATAATAGTAGTTGATCTTACTAATTGTTAATTGTCTTCTTTTCTTTCTAATGTAGGACTTTAACCCATTTTATTTATTCTTCCCTTTTGTGAATAAGAGAGGGATATGTCCACATAAGAATATGTAAATCACAAAATTCACTGAGGCTCATATTACTTGCAAATAATTGCCTTCATCATCATACCCATAAGCCCCAATAAATCCCACAAGAGACTCCAAAACTTGCAATGGGACTTCAAATAGTATCAGCTACCTACCACAATAATTGTCTTAATTGGAGATGTATCATCTTAAAGGGAAGTAAGTGTTAGGGAAAATGGGCTCCCTACAATCCAACAAGTACCTTCACCACTTTATATCACAACATGAACAAAAAACTTGAGAAATAAAAGAGAGAAATACATAATAATTTAATGTGAAAATTTTCCAAATGGAGAAAAACCATAGGCGTTGTCAAAAGACAACCAAGAGAAAAAAAGTTACTATATGGAAAATCATTACAACCATACTATAAAATATTTAACTCGCCTATATACCCAAAAGCTCAAGTACACCCTAAGAGAATTTTTCATAAATTCTCTACTAGTATAGCTAATAACTCTCAATAGTAGACTCTCACACGTACCCAAGAGCTCAAGTATACCTAAGAGAAGTTCTCATAAATTCTCTACTAATATAGGTAATAGTTCTCAATGGTACACCAAATATTACATGGTGATTAACATACACCAAATATTTGTGGTGATTAACACATTTAACAAAAAAAAGGCATGAGTCCTTTTATAACCAGCTAACTCCCTCCTTAATTCTCTTCTAACTAATGTGGGATAACATCCATTTTTTATTTTTCTTTTATCATCTTTCAACAATCTCCACCATGATTAAAAAAATTAAAAGAACAATAGCTACCTCACCATTAGCTATGACACTCATAATTCTAAAAAATAAGAATTATCATATCCTACCGTAAGAGTATACACACTTGAAATTCACCAACTCTAAGAATTTTCACTTCGGCCAGTTCATGTCAAAAAACTATGCTAAAATTTATAGTGCAACCCTCACCTTTGGTTTTCTTGAGAGTTCCTTAGCCATCAACTTCCTTTCCACTACACACCTTATATATATACGAAGCCAATGCCCATGTGAAAACTTGTGGACCCGCTAGCAGTAACACGTTCTCTTCCATGACAAACCTTAGAGATTAATAACATGCCAAAAGGATAATGTAATCTTTTATGGAGGAAAGGGATAAATTCTTATGTAAACTAGATTGATTATCATTGACTTCATCTCACCACAAGTTAATATCAACACACTTATCAAATTTCTCCACCTTAAACTCAAGCTCATTTTTGCTTAACAATGCACGATACCTTCGTATACTTGAACAGTACTTCCTGCTATAGTTATCTCACTCGTAATTAATGAGTGAACAATTGTATCTACAAAATACACTAAGAAAGTTTTCAAGAAAGATTATGGGGATACAAATGATACCACTAAAGTCCCAACTTCCTTAGGTGATTATAGTCTTTATGATAAAACTTTCTTAGCTATACTTACTTATACAATACTATACTCTCTATAAACACAATACAAAGGATCTCTAGTTGGATTACAATAATTTCTAAAAAATATTTTCTGATGTGGAAGATCAGACAAAGCCGCAACCACAGAGCATATGAAGAATTTTAAAGAAATTCCTACACTGCCTTTAAACTCGTCTCTTACTGAACCATCATCTCTAATACCAATTGTTGGGGAAAATGGGCCCTTTACAATCCAACAAGTACCTTCACCACTTTTAATCACAATATGAATAAAATTACTTGAGAAATAAAAGAGAAAAACACACAATAATTTAACGTAGAAAACTCCAAAATGAAGAAAAACCATAAGTGTTGTCAAAAGACAACCAAGAAAAAAAATATTTACTATGTGAAAAATTATTACAGCTAGAGTACAAAATATTTAACTCTCTCACATACCCCAAAGATCAAGTACACCCCAAGAGAATTTACCATAAATTCTCTATTAATATACTAGTAGCTCTCAATGGTACACTCTTACACATACCCAAAAGCTCAAGTATACCCAAGATAATTTCCTATAAATTCTCTACTAGTATAGCTA
Organism: Mallotus nudiflorus; assembly: GCA_947683625.1. Classification (NCBI taxonomy): domain Eukaryota; kingdom Viridiplantae; phylum Streptophyta; class Magnoliopsida; order Malpighiales; family Euphorbiaceae; genus Mallotus; species Mallotus nudiflorus. The sequence continues at coordinate 687,255 of CANTUR010000556.1, forward strand.
ATAGCTCTCAATGATACAACAAATATTACATGATGATTAACATACACCAAATATTTATAGTGATTGGCACACTTAACAAATGAGGGATAGAAGTCCTTTTATAACCAATTAACTCTTTTCTTCCTTCTCTTTTAACCAATATTGGATAACATCCATTTTTAATTTTTTTTTATCATCTTTCAACAGTAAGCACATGAGTTTTAATCTCTTTTTAAATATGCTCAAGTTATTGAAATGCAACCTATATGCATTCCAAATATTTTTCACTTTTGCACATCAAAAACACTATAATCTGCATCCTATTACTTGTGTTTATGCATAGGGAAACTTATGTATCCAAATATTGGAAGAAATCAAAATTTTTCTTTCACTTTATAAACCTTAATTATTTTATTGATATTGAGGGGAAAAACCAACCATTGCAATTGTAATGGTTGATGAAAAAACCCCTCCCTAAACTAAGCAAAAAGAGAGAAGCAAGTGTATGGACAAAAGTTCCATTCCATCTACAAAAGGGAAAAAGAAACTTACACCAAAGAAATTAATAAGCAATCCTTACCTACTATAGGTGTATTATACTTTATAGTTGGATTAGTGCATTCATTGTTTTATGTTATAAATTCAAGTACAATGCACATGGAGTAGATAAGAATCTCCCAAAAAAGAAAACTAAGGGTTTATTGCACCGTTGATATCATAATTTTGCCCCATGATTCAAAATGGTACCAAATTTTTATTTTTTTGCTTTTCAGTTACTAAAGTTATATTTTTGTTTTAAGTTAAAGTACTTCAAATATATCCGATCAAATTTAGCATACATGATAGTTGGAATAAACAGATTCTTCATGTAAGCATCCCTATTAAACGGTCTAATAATCTTGTTGGCCCTATAGAATAAAATTTGCTTGTGGACCCCATAAAATAAATTTTAGCAAATTTTATTTCATGCCACAAGATAATTAGACTGTTTAATGAGATGCTTACGTGGCAAATATATTAGAAATATATTTATTCCAATTGTCATATATACTAAATTTGATTGGAAATGTTCGATATACTTTAACTTGAGATAAAAATAGAATTTTAGTAACTGAAAAAAAAATCAAAAATCAAAAATCTAGTACCATATTAAATATGGGGCAAAATTATGGTACCATTGGTGCAATAAACTTAGAAAACTAAAGTCAACACAAGAAAACTCACACAAAAATTGCTCTACTACACAAATGCAACAAAATCAGCACTATTAACTGTCCCTTGTTCAGCTAACACGTATGCAAATGCATTGGCTTCACGAAGATATACCTACAAGAAACATTAGGTAGAGAAAACAAAATAAGAGCTAAAATTTTTTGAAAGCAAAAATAGATTAAAGAAACATCAATCCATTGAATACCGTTCTAAGTTTGTAATGATTAACGCTTTTATTTGTGCATTCTGCATAGAAAATTTTGTGAACACTAAGAAGGAGAAAACTTACAAAAGGCTTAAAAGTAATAGTAGAATAAATTGGTAAAAGTAGTTGGTGCTACTAGAAATTGTTACTGAAAGGAAAGGAAATGAAATTGATGTGGATGAGGCAGCATTGAAATTTATGGATGGGTTTGATAGAGTGGGTATGCGCACTTTGACTTCAAATGGATATTCATGGCAGCATCGGTTGACCTATAGAGCCCATAATATATCAAATCAAAACTGACTCAGAGAGCTATAATGGGTGCTACACATTTTATCTGTAGCAATCTATCTTCGGGCTTAAATTCTTTTGTTTAGGCCTTTAAATTTGACTTTAAAGTTTTTGTTCCTTTTTTGTCTATTTTCCTTTTTTGGTTTTAGGATTTTTCTCTATGCACTATTTTTTTGTCTCTTTGAGTTGTTTTGAGACATTTTTTGTTGAATTAAAATAAAATTACATACGTAATTCTTTCAATTCCTGTGCTATTCTTTGAATCAATAGGGCTTTAGTTATTGTTTTTGGGTATTCTTAAAATCAACGAAATCAATTCTCTCTTTCAAAGCTTTTGCTACATCAGAAATGAAATTAAGTCTACAACAAAAATTCAACTCGTTTGAATAAAATTCACTACTAAATTTAATTTTAATCATGGAAACCAAAATGACTTTCATGACCTTCAGCAACCAACTCTTACAGCACTTATTACTTCCCTTACAGAAAACCAACAAGAATATTGTATTGTTAGAGTAAGTGTTTATGATTTCTAGTGAAAACCAACAAGAATATCTAAGACTCAAAGAGAATGATGAACGACGAAGAGACATACTTACCAGAGAAGCAAAAAGGCCAAGAGATCATTCTAATCACACCTAGTAGCAGCCATTGCTCTGAATAGCTTTCTCCTTCATCGATACAGAGATATTGTGTTGTAGTAAAGAAATCGATTTTTTATTTTATTTTATTTTTTTATAAAAAGAGAAGAAGCTCATCCTTGGCAAATTCATGCTATGTGAAAAGACCTAGAGAAAATAAAACATCACAGTACAAGATAGCAAACGAAAACCATCGAAAAAAAATTGATACTACAGCACTCATAGTACCAAAAAAATAATCATGATGAAAAGAAAAAAGAAGCAAAGAGATACTACAAGATCGATGTTATGCGTCCACTCTGGTAAAAGATGTCTAATTTGTATATTCAAAGAAGAAGAAGACCTGGATTCCGATTTCGAAGTGGTTGCTTTCGGCATTTGCTCCAGTGATTTGGCAGTGGAACTTGCAGACCTCATTATATCAGAATGGGGCATCAAAGTCAATTTAGGGCAATGACCAATGTAGAAAGACTCGGAAATTGAAACAACTGTGGGTTTTTATGATTCCATCCCTTTAGATTAGGACATCTAGTCAATTGAAGTTCTTCAAAAGAAGGAAAGAATTTGCCCTCAGAAAAATTTACCTCAACATCTATAAACTCGAGATTAGATAATCTATAAATCCTCTTTCACAATTAGCCCTTTCAAACATTGGTGAGGCTTCGGTGCTTCCAATGCCCTGTCATCATTTTCGGCTTCATTTCCACTTGCGCTTTTGTTGCGAAGGGATAGTCCCATATCAATGACAATTCTTGAAGATCTCGTTTCTCCTTCAAATTCGCGACCTTACATTCAACTGCAGCATTTTCCACCCTCTCCAAGTTTTTGATTTCCATCTTTCCTCTCAACTTATTCAACCCGCGTAGCTCACTTAGTCTGGCGCCTAGCTTGGAAAATGAACCGTCCTTGGCACCACAAATTCAGATAATTTCTCCAAGAAAGTCAACTGTCCAATCCCACGTGGCATATAAGTCAAAACATCACATTTGTAATTGTCAAGATGTGCAAGTTTTACCAATTTTTTCATATCTCTTGGCAATTGTGTAAGCTCTCTACATTTACTTAATTTCAACACTTGTAAGTTTTGAAGTTTGGTGATGGAATCTGGTAGTTTCTTGATTGAAGTACGGCTGAATTTGTGAGAAAGATCCAAATACCTTAGATGCTTCAATTTATTAATGGAATTTGGCAAAGTCACAATTTTTAGATCATGGAGATCTAGCACCCTTAGACATCTCAGATTATTAGAAAACATTTCGTGCCATATCTCTTCTCTGATATGCGGGCTGCCTGTCACCTAGTAGAAGGAATGTTCGTAGCTTCTTTGCCTTACACATGGAAGATGAGACTTGATATTGTCTTCTCCAATCAAGTTGAAATGATGCATGCCGAGTTTTTTCATTACTTAATGCCAAATCAAAATTGGATAATAAGGCACGATCCTCTCCAGCAACTAGCATAGCAAGATCATGCATTTTACAGGTTTTGTAGTTGCCAAATTCATCCTTCTTAACTTCGTGAAAGAAAGACCTCCAAAAAAGGTCAGTAAAATATTCAATACCGATCTCTCCAAGACATTGATTTGGCTCTGATGAGACAACATACCCTTGTGCCACCCAAAGATGTATTAACAATTCTTCTTCAATTACATAATCTTTTGGAAATAAGCTACAATATGCAAAACAATGTTTTAAATGTGAAGGCAGATGATTATAACTCAACTTAAGAGTCTGTAAGATGTTACTGTCGTTCACCTTTTGAAGTTCTTTATCATTGAAGGATAGCCACTCAGATTCTGAATCTTTATAACATAATAGACCCCCTATTATTTTTATGGCTAAAGGAACCCCGGAACACCTTTTTACAACCTCCTCTCCGACAGCTTCATGGCTAGGACTTGGCACTTGCACTCTTCTCAATGCAATTTTTTTTAACAACGACAAAGACTCGATTTTAGACAATCCTTTCAACTCATGTACAAAAATTGAACACGTCAATTCTGCAACTTCTCTATGACGCGTAGTTATTATGATTTTGCTTCCTTCTGCACCTCCTACCAGCAATTCCTTTAAGCGAGACCATTTTTCAGGATCCTCAGTCCAAATATCATCTAGCACAATTAAGAACTTCTTACCATTAATTTGTTGATGAAGGAGATTTTTCAATGCATCCCCTCACTATTTCTAGGTTTCTTACAGGTTGTAGATTCTAACATTTTTTTCAACTATTAGTTTGATATCAAAGCAATCAGAGACGCAGGCCCATATTCTTAGCTCAAAATGCATTTTAATCTTTTCATCATTGTACACAATTTGAGCTAGTGTTGTTTTGCCTAAACCACCAATTCCAACTATTGCAATGATTGAAACATTCTCTACATCGGAGGACAGTAGGAGCTCTATAATTGCATCTTTATCACGTTCTCTACCAAGAACTACTTCAGGTGGACTGCAGTGATTTTGGTCCCTATAGTTAGGTGTGATAAGTTTCTCCTCAAAACGCTCCTCCAAGTAGAACTTCCTACATGCAGCAATCTCGTCTAACCTGTTCCTAATGTCCTTAATCTTATGAGCCAATTTCAGACCATATGCAAACTGGTTTGAATGGGAAAAGAAAAGGCATACCTTCTTCGTCATTCTATTGCCTGTCATCACTTGCTGCCGCAAAGCCTCCGCTGAGAACTCATCTAGTAGGTCATCTGCATCATAAATTGTTTCCTTCAGCATTCCAAGCCAATGTTTCAGTTGAACACTCTCCAAGGATTGCTCCTCTGCATGAACAAGCACAGCCATGATAGTGGAAACAGTTCTTCTAAGTTTCACAAGCTCGTCTTTGACACCCCACCACAAGCCAATCTTCAGCCATGCTTCAGAAGCCAACTTTGTGATGATTTCTTGTGCGATGTTGAAGACGACTGCTTCAGCCATTCTTGTTGATGAGGGAACACAAGGTCTATAGATGATCTTGATATAAGCGTGAAAGATTTTTAAGAAAATGGATTAACTTCTTGTTGGGTGTCTGCCCTCGAGTGAATATTTATAACAAGAGCCCTATGCTCGGAATTTTCAATTAGGAGACATTTTTTCATGTTCAAATTTCAAGAAACTTTTCACAAACTTTTTGAGGCCGTTTCCGTAAATTTAAAAAAGTAGGAGTCATATTTGCAACTTTTTTTTTTTTATAAAGAATCATATTTCCGACTTTAATATATATATATATATATATATATATATATATATATATATATATATATTAATTTTTTCTAAAAGAGAAAAAAATAAATTTTAAAAGGATATAATAGTAATAGAAAAATTTTTAATATCAATATATAAAATTTATATTTATATATATTATAATATTTAGTTATATATCTCCATATTTTTAATATTTATACATTCAGACTTCCTATATTTTTAGAAAATATCATTTTACCATATCCATTTTCACTTTTTTATTTCTTTTTGCATCCATATTTCCTTTTCCTTGTAACTTAGAACGAGGGATAATGTAACACGAAAGCATACTAAAGAAATAAAGAAGTGAATTATTGTAGGGAAAGATAACAAAAGGTCTGCATCATGTATTTTTTAATTCTTGTAACTCCTTATGTCATTTGCTATGGAAAATACCTACGGACCTACCAAGAAACAACATACAAAACTCATTCTTTAAGTAATAATTTAAATTGGTGATGTTGAAGAGGACTACTTCGGCCATTCTTGTTGATGAGGGACTATAAGGTCTACAAATGGTCTTGAGATTGTACTACTTTGGTGATGTTGAAGAGGACTTGACGTAGCGGAAGCCTAAGTTAAAAGGGATAAAAGTCATTTGCTGTTGATTCGCGCACAAATGACTGTCAAACAACCTATTATAATTTTTTGATTCACTGAGAATGCCAGAAAATAGGCATCAATATTCGTTGATTTACATAAAAAAATATCGAAAATTGGAAGAAAATAGGACTTTGATTATCAATTCAAAAACTATCTAAAACAACTCCAAAAGAGCATATAAATACTATTTGGGAAAAAACCCTAAAAGATTGGGGAAAAAGAAATCCAAAAAAATATAAAACTTCAAACTGAAATTTGAGGCCTTAAATGATGAATTTTGGTCCTAAAATTGGAGTGCTATAGGAACCTATAGCTACCATTATGGAGCTCTGAATAATCTTTAGTTTGATATATTATGGCCCTGTGGTTCAATCGAGCATGCAAATTAAAGCAACTTCAAAGCTGACTATGCATCTTGAATTTCATCTCAAAATCCAAACCTTCCAAATAGGCTAAGGTTGTCTAGTCCGCATCAGGACGACTTCAGCCATTCTAATTAATGAGGGGTTACAAAGTCTATACATAGTTAATCATAAAAGATTTTTAAGAAAATGGATTAACTTGTTGTTGGGTGTATACCAATTTACTATGATGGACAGAAACGTCAACTAGTAGGTGTTTCCTCATGTTGGAAATTTTAATCTCAAACTGAAATTTGAAGCCTTAAACAATGAATTTTGGGCATGAAATTGGAGTGCTATAGGAACCTATAACTACCATTATGGAGCTCTGAATAAACTTTAGTTTGATATATTATGGCCCTGTGGTTCAATCGAGCATGCAAATTAGAGCAACTTCAAGGTTGACTGTGCATCTTGAATTTCTTTCCAAAATTCAAGCCTTCCAAATAGGCTAGGGCTGTCTAGTCCTCATTAGGACTTCTTTGGCGATTCTTGTTGATGAGGGGTTACAAGGTCTATACATAGTTAATCATGAAAGATTTTTAAGAACATGGATTAACTTGTTGTTAGGTGTCTACCAATTTACCATGATGGACAGAAACGTCAACTAGTAAGTGTTTCCTCATGTTGGAAATTTTAATCTCAAACTGAAATTTGAGGCCTTAACCGATGAATTTTGGGCCTGAAATTGGAGTGCTATAGGAACCTATAGCTACTATTATGGAGCTCTGAATAAGCTTTAGTTTGATATACTATGGCCTTGTGGTTCAATCAGGCATGCAAATTAGAGCAACGTCAAAGTTGACTGTGCATCTTGAATTTCTTCCCAAAATCCAAGCCTTCCAAATAGGCTAGGGTTGTCTAGTCCGCATTAAGACTACTTCGGCCATTCTTGTTGATGAGGGGTTATAAGGTCTATACATAGTTAATCATGAAAGATTTTTAAGAAAATGGATTAACTTGTTGTTGGGTGTCTACCAATTTACTATAATGGACGGAAACATCAACTTGTAGGTGTTTCCTCATGTTAAAAATTTTAATTTCAAACTGAAATTTGAGGCCTTAAATGATGAATTTTGGGCCTGAAATTGGAGTGCTATAGGAACCTATAGCTACCATTATGGAGCTCTGAATAAACTTCAGTTTGATATATTATGGCCCCGTGGTTCAATCAAGCATGCAAATTAGAGCAACTTTAAGGCTGACTGTGCATCTTGAATTTCTTCCCAAAATCCAAACCTTCCAAATAGGCTAGGGTTGTCTAGTCCACATAAGGGCTACTTCGGCCATTCTTGTTGATGAGTGGTTACAAGGTCTATATATAGTTAATCATGAAAGATTTTTAAGAACATGGATTAACTTGTTGTTGGGTGTCTACCAATTTACTATGATGGGCAGAAATGTCAACTAGTAGGTGTTTCCTCATATTGGAAATTTTAATCTCAAACTGAAATTTAAGGCGTTAAACGATGAATTTTGGGCCTAAAATTGGAGTGCTATAGAAACCTATAGCTACCATTATGGAGCTTTGAATAATCTACAATTTGATATATTATGGCCCCGTGATTCAATCAAGCATGCAAATTAGAGCAACTTCAAGGCTGACTGTGCATCTTGAATTTCTTCCCAAAATTCAAGCCTTCCAAATAGGCTAGGGCTGTCTAGTCCACATCATGACTACTTTAGCCATTCTTGTTGATGAGGGGTTACAAGGTCTATACATAGTTAATCATGAATGATTTTTAAGAAAATGGATTAACTTGTTGTTGGGTGTCTACCAATTTACTATGATGGACGAAAACGTCAACTAGTAGGTGTTTCCTCATGTTGGAAATTTTAATAAACTCTTGAAAATTTTTGAAGCCGTTTCCATAAATAGGAAATATATTTTCAACTTTAAAAATTAGTTTTTTTTTTATATAGGGAAAAAAATAAATTTAAAAGGGATTTCATACTTTATTAACTAAACAAAATAATGTAAAAATATACCATTAATCGTTACTAATAAATAAATTTTTAATATGTTTATGTAAAATTTATATTTATTTATACTTATATATATATATTAAATTTTTATTTATATATCCATATATTTTTAATATTTACACACTTTAGTTTCCTGTATTTTTAGAACATACCGTTCTGCCATATTCATGTTCTTGTTTTTGCTTTATGCATCCACGTTTTTGTTCCCTTGCAACTTCGAATAAGGGATAACGTAACACAAAAGCATCCTAAAGAAATAAAGAAGTGAATTATTGTAGGGAAAGATAATAAAAGGTCTGCATTATGTAAATTTGAATTCTTATAACACCTTATGTCACTGGCTATGGAAAACACCTACCTGGAAACAACCTACACAGCTCAATCTTTAAGTATGTAATAATTTAAGCGAGATTTCATTGTCGAAACAGTATATCTCCATTTAAATCTAGAGCAATTAATACTATTTTAAGGAAGATTCGAAGTCGTCTCTGTTTAAATTTATAGCAACTAGTTAACTTAGTTCTTATGCGATTCAAGCAAAGACCAAGTAATTGTTTTTTTTTTTTTTTCCCAATTTGTTATAGAAAGCATCCACAAACAGCAGGGTCTCCACTTGATAATGTTTACACCTACTTGTGACTACCACTGCTTTTTAATTTGAAAAAAAAAAAAAAATCCTTGGCAATTTTACACTAAGCATAGAGAGCATAAAAAAAATCACAGAAAGTTAGATGATAATAGCAGCAAAAAAGAAAGAAAAACCTCGTTAGAGTGTCACTAAAAAGGCGAGGCAAGTGAAGCGATCCTTTTAATTTAATTTCATCAAACACCTTCAACGCATTGCATGTCTGGAAGAAAGGTGTTGAATTATACCATTGTATATGAACCGTATTCTATTGCTGCTAATCCACCAGCAGCTGAGCTGAGCATGAAAATTTTCTTTTGGTGCTTAAAGCAACGGCCGCATTTAACTGAAATGACACGATTAGATAACTCCAATGCCAAAACGGGAGCGTTTTCATTTGAAAGTTCCCCTTCCCCACATATCCATTTTTTTTGGTGGATGTTGTGGGTGGAGATTTATAATTTCGTAGGATTGATAAAAATAATTTTCATATAATATAAAAATTTTTGAATTAAATTTGTAAAATACGCACTGCTTTTATTATTAATATTAATAAAAACTAATTTTATTATAAATTAATTATTTTAAGTGATCATAATTTTTAATTAATTTCTTTATTCCAGCACCTGACGTCTTCTTTGAAATTAATTAATTAATTTTTAATTAATTTATCACGTACTTGAATTTGCAATTCTTATTATTTTAAAACATTTTAGATATTTTTTTAAAAAAATTTAAATTTAAAATTAACACTTATTCAATTTCAAAAAAAAATCAAAATTATAAATTTAAGAGTGTGGTATAATGTGCAACTAATGATCTAATAAAAATTCAACTATACAAATACAAATTTAGCCTATTTTGAAAAATTTTGTATATGACAATTTCATTATTTAATTAATAATTTGTTCAGAGGGTTGATAAAAAAAATTCGTTTAGGATTATTAATCGAAAATGAGTGAATGTCGAAATCACAACCTTTTTTCTAAGCTTAAATCTGTATAAGAGTAATATTTTGATTTTAATATAATGAGTGAACGTCCATTTTCTCATTCACTTTCTTAAATATGGTGATTTTCTAATGACGTGAAAGCGAGAACTAATCTCGCCATTTAAAATAACCATTTAAAATAACCATCGCTGGTTAGTTTGAGTGATTTGGAGCTCTTATTCCTTAATTGAAGTTGGAAATTTGAACTCTGCTCATGTATGGAGTATCACGATAGTCAATACTTTACCTTGACTCGATGCGAGCATAACTTAATTTGGACGTAATATGAGCTTAAAAATATTTCTTACAGTTTGAATTCACTCAAAACATCTCGTACCGTAATGCAAAAATCTCGCCATTTAAAATAAAGAAATCATAATTGTCAAGCACCATTTCTCCTTTTTAAATGATGAAATGACTTTGCTACTTATTTACATTTTTTTTTTGTGCGAAAAATTCAAACATTATAACCTTTTGTAATTTTATTTCTATTTTTTAAATTTTGATAATAATGTCTCGATTTAATAAATGCTTGGCAATTTTGATAGAAATAACTTTTTGGTCAAAATTAAATAAAAATATGTGACATCTTATAAAATTTTAAATTTACCCTTTTTAATTTTTTAAATCTATAATTATCAATTAGTATAAAAAGTCCAAACATTTAAATTTTTGAAAAATTTATCATAATTTTCAAATTTTGATAAAGTATTTTAATTTATCCAATTTTATTAATATAAATAATTGTTTATTAAAAATTAAATAAAAATGCATACGTAATAATAAAAGAATTATAATTACTATTGAAAAATTATTAAATTCATAAATGATTTTCATTTTAGTAATTTTAAACATAAAGATATTTTTAATATAAATAATTATTACTCTAGATAATTCAAAATTTTTAATTATTTCATTATTTGAAAGCATTTAAAAATATCTAACTTTTTTTGAAAGAAAAAAAAATCTATCTTTAAATTTCAAAGAAATTTTATCATATTTTACTACACGTGTGTATATATATATATATATATATATTGTAAACATTTTATTAAAATAATATACCATCATAAATTTAAAATTTTATCGTATCTGAATTTAAGTTTTTAATTATGTCAACACTTTTTATTCAATTAATCAAATGATTTTTAAATTGAAATATTTTTCAAAATTAAAATTGTGATAAAATTTCAAAAGTTGTAAACATTTAAATTTTTATGTCAGAGTATGAGACGGAGAAAATACCAAATCGTACTAAAATTTTGAACCAAAAGACATTAAAGTCATACCGAACCAAATAATTTTAATCATGAACCAAACCAAATTTTATAAATTTAGTATGGTACTGGATATTTACAAAAAAACTGAATCAAGAACCGTACCGAACCATACTGAAGCCGTACTAAACTAAAAACTGAATATAGTACCGAATATTAATTTAATATGTAATACATAGATATTAATAAATAGTATGAAGTAGTAATTTAATTATACACTTATAATTATATTGTCAAGTAATATAAATGTGTATAATAATATATATTAAAACTAATATGTTTTATGATTAAAATATAATAAATAAATTGTTAACAAAATATTTTTATTAATTTTATTATTATTAATATTATTATCATTGTTACTACTATACTATTATTCAATTAACAAGTCAAAATATGAAAGGTTTATTATATTACAATTTGAACTTAATATATAAAAATAAAAAATTAACATTGTGTTAGTTTCAAGTAATTGAATTAACAAATAAGAATGTGAAATATTGATTACAACACACTTTAAACTTAAAATATGAGACATAAGAAAATTAGTATTATTATTAACAACAAGTAAAAATGTGGAATACCTATTATATTTCAATTTAAACAAAAAATATTTAAATAAGAAAATTAACATTGTATAATTTCAAATTCTATAATTTTTAATTAAATATGTTGTTATTATCATATTTGATAACTTATTAATTATTATTTCTAGTAAGTAATATAATTTTATTGATATTATTTAAAATTAATGAGCTAAAAAACATTATTAGATTTAATAACTTAGTAATTATTATTATTATTATTAAGTAAATAATCTTATTGATATTATTTAAAATTATTAGCCAAATAACATTATTATAATTATTATTTTACTACATAATAATATATAGATATATATTATGGATAACCAAAGCGACATATAGTTAGTCTAAAACTACGTTTTTTTTATTAAAATAAATAATGATCTTACAAAAAAAGAGAATATAAATTATTTTTATTAATTAAAATATAAATGCCACATTAGCATATTTTATTTAATTTTGACCAAATGTTTATTTGTATCAAAATTGCAAAAAATTAATGAGATTGAAACATTTTTACCAAAATTATAAAGTTAGGATCAAATTATAAAAACCATAAATGTTTGGATTTTTATACCAATAGGCATTTTTTTTTTCTTACAAAGCCATTACTCTATGTAGAATATGACAAAATAGCTTTGCCATTTATCTATGGGTTGATTAAAAAAAAAAAAAAATTTTAGCATGACAAAAAAAATAAATTTTAGCAGTTCTTGCAATCTAATCATACACTTTTAATTTTGGCAAATTAATATATAATTTTTTAAATTTTTACAATTTTATCACTGATTCAAAATCCAGCAAAATTTTGCTGACATAATAACTGTAATAATATGAGTTTGTCCACATAAGTACTATGTCAAAACATTTCGTTTTGAATATTTGCAAGAAAAGAGTATAATCTTTAAATTTTTTTACAATTTAATTATGACCTATTAATTATGGGTTGATATATATATTTGTGATTGATACATGTAGAAAGATTTTTTAAGAAATGTTGCTTTTGTTACTTAGTTTTAAGTAATGAGCATTCAATTATTACATTCGAATTGACACTCATTTTGTTATTTTAAGTCAAATTATTATTTAAAAATAATTAGGTAAAATAGTTTAAATTTTAAAATCTGTTTAATTAAAGAAACATTAAATAGTATTATTTAGATCATTTATTGAATTAAAATTTTATATAATTACAAAATCATAAGATTTTTAAGATGTCAATAAAAATTAATTAAGTTCTTGTGAGCTGTCAGGTTTAGCGCACGTCTAAGCATTTAGTAATCACGGTATTGTGTGGGCTTGAGGCCCACTATAAAATACAAAATAAGTCAGAAAGTCTACTCAGAGATAGAGTCGTCACAGGGATAAAAGCTGGGGCACAATGTATAGCAACTGGATTTTACAGAGGTTCCCATAAGCCGTCATTAGAGATCGGTTTTGGAAACTGGGTATGAGTTTTTGGAATACTCACCCAACCTTACGGTTGGCCTTAGTTTGTGTTTTGTATTTTTTTACTTTTAATTATTTAATTATTTCTTTATTACCACACGAATTGCAATTTCCTTTGAACAATTGTCAAATTTCATAATTAAGCCCAAGTTTGCACATTAATTTTTTTATCCACTTGGTCTTAACATCCACTATGAACAAAGTAAATAATAATAATTTACAACCATACATTTGAATCAAATAGGGAAAGGGATTACAATGATTTACTCAAATGAATAATAAACGGAAAATAAACCAAAATAAACAAGCATTATTACATAAAATATAAATAAATAAATAAATGAAAAGGAGAGTTAAGTACTAAATCAAGTGATCAAGATCATTTCAATTTTTGATTCCCTGTAATTCATAAGATATTAACTTTCAAGACATATAAAATCATACAAGAAGAAATACCATGTTTATTTGCAAAACCAAATTTATACAAATAGGGATTACGGATATTCAAACACTAACCCAAATTAAAATAATGAAAATGATAATGCAAAACAGACTAAAAAAATAAGAAAGGATTCATGAAGATCCAAACCACACATGATTTACATGGAATATCGAAACATAAAATACATGAGAGCCTCTCAAAATGGCAATCACCTCTGTAAAGAGGCGATCACCTCATGACATTAAGGTGTCACCTCTCTGAAGTGGCGATCACTTGACAGACAAACTCATATGACTCCCAAACTAACAAACTTTTATTTCAAGTAAAGATCAATTAGTGTAGTCAAGCTAGACTCACACCTACACCTAAAACTTAAGAAATCATGCTAATGACATGGCATATCACAATCAATGAACACAGGAGAGTGAATAAATAAGCTAATAAACAATTACGCTAAAGATCATGCAAGCAAGTAAGGAGTTATACAAATCAATGACTCAATCTACAAAAAGATTAAGATAATTGCTGAAGAATGAGCTTTTTCAATGTAGTTGGCCCTCAGAAATGAATATAAGTGTTGGATTTCCCTTGAATGCAAGTTTTTCTACCCTTCTTCTTTAAGAAAATCCCACTTAAACTTCACTGTCCTTCCTTTATTCTTAAGAACATTTTCTCCTTTTTGTTTCAGAGCTCTCTCTCAAAGTTCTCTCCTTCTTTTTTTGCTAAAAAATTTTAACTTATTCCCAACCTCCCTTTTTTCCTTTCTCTTTCTCCCTTTTAATCACCTCCTTAGCCCATTCCCCTACTACCCTCTTTCATCGTTACATTTTTAGCCTTTTTCTCTTCCCAAAGTTTTCTTTTCCAAACCAGAGATTGAGCTCCAATCGAGGTGGGCCCACTAAGTTAGCTACCATGGTCACCTCTACATTTAATATAAAGGCAAGTGGCTATCGTAGAGGCAGTGCCTTTACGATGAGGCGTTTGCCTTATCACCAACTGCGATAGAAGCAATTGCCTCTTTGGCCTACCTTGCACTAGGCCTAATGGGCCAGGGCTGCTTGGGCTCATTTTTAAAAAGATTTCGAGTTTCCCTCTTACATTTCTCATCATGGGCTTTGTTGCGGGTTGACCAAACTAAGCATTTATAGTTCACTCCCTATTATAGGCTGATCAAACCGAGTGTCTATAGTTTTGCCCCCTGATTTTTCAAAAAACAAAATGCATGCAATGATAATTTTTTAAAAAATCATGTGCACAACATAAGAAAATAATAAATAACGTACCTGACTTTCGAGTTTTACTCGAGAGATGAATTCTTCAATCTTGAAACATGACCATAATCTTTAGATTTTCCTAGCCCGATCAGCCACTTATTAATATTTGGAAAGTTATCTAAAAATGATGATCCTCAAGTTTTCCTGGCCAGATACACCACTTAATTGAAACACAGACTCTCAGGTTTTCTTGGCCCAATCGCCACTCATCTGAAGCATGATTCTTAAGTTTTCTTGGCCCGATATATCACTTAACTGAAACATGGACTCTCAAGTTTTCCTGGCCCGATAGTCATTCAAAAGAAATGTGATTCTTAGGTTTTGCTGGCCCAATAATCACTCAATTGAAATACGAATTTTAGGGATACTACCTGAATAATCATTTTTTATTATGAGCTTCAGGGATACAACCCGAACAGCCCCTTCCTTGATAAGGAGCTTTAGGGATATAACTCAAATAGCCCTTCTTGATTATGAGCTTTAGGGATACAGCTCGAATAACCCTTCATTGACCACAAGCTTCAGGCATACAGCCCGAACATCCTTTTTTTATTATGAGCTTCAAGGATACAACCCGAACAGCCCTTTTTTATCATTAACTCGAATACAACTCAAACAGCCCTTTCTTGATCACAAGCTTTGGGGATGCTACTTAAACAACCCTTTCTTATGAAACATGATCCTTGGGCTTTCCTGGCCCACAACATTTCTCAATTTAGAGAATTGACTAGAAAACTTTTATCCCACAACCTTGAATCTCGAGACATTCTCGAGAAAAGGTTTTTTTTAGATCCTTTTTTCCCAAGATTTACCCCTTCATTATCCCTTCTCTTATTTTTCCTTCTTCTCTAAGAGACCTAACTCAACCCTCTTTCATTATAAAAACTTTTCTTTTCTTCTTTTTCTTTTTCTTCCTTTCTTCTGTTTTGTTCTCCTCTTCTACTTCCCTTTTCTCCTTCTTTCCCATGCTTGTGCTCTTTTGAAAATGGACAATGAGAGAACACTACCCATGACTGAGTGGGATTGTATTCCTCCTTTTGCAAACACCCTATATAGTCTTGGATTATCAAAAGGAGATACAATTCGAAGGGGTTGGTATCCTAATTCTTATTATTTTTCCTATAAATCACATCAAGTTAGGGCATAATTATGTATATTTATCATTTCTGATTGAGAAATGGATTGGTTAAATATGCATTTCATGGATTTGATAGAAAAAAAAGATTGTTCGTTATACTCCACTACACAGAGACGATCGCCTCATACATGGGGTGATTGCCTTATGCATGGGGAGATCGCCTCATGCATAGGGCAATTGTCTCATGCACAGAGGTAATCGCCATTATAATAAGGTGATCATCTCATCCATAAGGCACTGCACGTCTGTAACAAGGTGAACGAGACCGTTTGTAATTACCTTACCATTTTTTAATTTGAAAAAGCAACAAAATTGTACTACATTAATTCAACTTCCTTGATCCCTCTTACAGTATGATGCATAGATGTTTAAGGGTGTCAACAAGTTCTATGGGGCTTAGGTTTCCTAGGATGACTTGACCGAGGATCAAAAGAATCAAATTCAAGACACCAAGTTCGAGGACTTCATTCAGAGTAGGGTCAAATAGACTACCACCCATTCCACACACTGATGGAAAGATGGTTTAATATAACGTACACTTTCCACCTCCCCTTTAGGGAGCTCACTCTGGATCCTGTCTCTTTTGCTATTATCACTAGGATCGTATGCGCTAGAGATCCCATTCCCCTCAATGCGAGCCTACACCAACTAACTCCAGAGAAGGCCACTTACATTGAGCGTCTTCTAAGTATGATTCTATATATGAAGGGAACCCATACCCTCAAGCTTGATTTGATCCAGAGCTTCTCTACCCGAGATAGAGCTATGGTGATGGTCACTCCTCGTGAGATCGACTAGGTGGTGCAAGCTTTTTTAATTTATCTCCTCGACACCACCTTCTTTACTGAAACCACCAACTCAGTAGACTTGATGTTCTTACTGCCTCTCCAGGACTTAAATCAGGTGTTTACATATGATTAGGGCAGATGTGCCTTGACCTATCTATACCGGAGCATGGATGAGGTGGTCTATAGGGCCAAGAGATTTTATGACTTTTGGCATGCCATTCTGGTAAGCCCTGCCTCCCTTTTTCTCAATTTATCTCAATATTTGTTCACTAACACATGCCATCCCTCTTTCTTTTACAAGTTTGGGCCCTAGAGTTGGAGTTATTTATTGGTGTGCTATGAGTGGGGGACAATTTCCCTGCCATCAGCAGGTCGGGTAGCAACCATGTTCTGAAGAAGCATTTAGCCCGAGTACACATCCATCAACAACACTTGAACTCCTTGACGCAAAATGCAATACCTACAATAATCATACCCTAAATTAGTAATTTTGAAAATTTGGCTCACTTACCTATTGGTGCTTCAATTACAAATTTGAAATGACTTATGGTGTCCTAAGAAAGGATGGAACATAGAGATGACTCATTCTAGACCATTAGCTTAAAGGAGGGTCCTCCTTTATAGGCTAGGCTATCAAGTCTGGTACCTTAGTGAGCGGATCCTAAACTGGAATTCGAGAGCTGACATAAGGTGCTTGCTTAAATCCCCTTCGAGGAGCATATAGTGGACTCATAAGCTAGAGGGCACTAAGCTTGATTAGGTTATCACCAGAGAGCCAGCCGTGGACCATACTATTCATATCAAGAGCTAGTACATGGAGTTTGTCTACACTCACCTCTTGCTGACAGTTCCCTTTTTAGGTAATCATTTAATATTCTCTTTTCCATTCAAGATTATCATGTCTCGACACAGTTTTCTTTTATTTTTAGGTTCCATCACTAGACCTATACTATAGACCAAACCTTAGATGTGGGAGAGAGAGCCTTAGAGATGCCATCTTAATCCGAGCAGAGAGTGGACTTTAGTTATAGCTGATCAGATGAGACCCCCTACCACCTCTAGTTCTTAGTTTATCACTAGCAGTTTTACTCACACCCTTGATCCGTTGGCTCATCAATTTCTAACCCTAGATGAGGATCTTACACCTGTATGTACTCCTGGGGGCGCTACTCATATGAGTTTGCTTTTAACTTGTCTCCTAAATCATTCTTGACATGTTTATTAGTTCTAAAATTCTTTTAACAATGCAGATTCCTTTGGAACAATACCTATATAAGTATTGGATGACCGAGGCTCAGTGGGACTATATGTTAGACGTCACCTAATAGTGGAAGGTAATAATCTTTCCTACATCTACATGTATGCATGCCTATATGATTCACTAACTTACAGTCTGCTTTAACAAGATCATAATAAAGCCAGCTAGGCAAGAATTGCCACCCTCGAACACTAGATTGAAGTCCTTCAAATAAACAAGGATGATGATGATGAGGATAGGGACGATGACAGCACCAAAGGAGGGGATGATCCTTATGGGACTGAGTCAAATGCTTGATAGATTAGGGCCTATGAACTATTTTTTTTAATTGCTTTTGTTTATCTGCTTAATTCTAACACTTACACATTTTCAACTCTTGTTAACTGGATGCATGCAAAATTTAAAATTTTTTATCTCAATGAATTCTACTTTTCATATACAATTTTAGCATTAATAATTACATAGGTGTCCTTTTTTAAGCTGCTAAATTTTGATTCGCAAGGCTGAGACTATATAATTCACTAGAGGTTTTTTTATTATCATCATTAGAGAGGCAATCACTTCATGGCCTTTCGCTAAAGAGGCAATTGCTTCATGACCTTCTACTAAAGAGGTGATTGCCTTTTCATGTTGAAGTGGTGCCTCTTTGATGAGGCAACCGCCTTAGTACCAGGTCAGTTTCTCCCCTCTAAACTTTCAATTCTTCACCTTTAATCCCATTTTTAGACATCCTCACCTTAAACCTCCATTTTCTCTCTCTAGATACCCCTAAAAGCTTAAATTATGACTAAAAGAAGCCTTAAATTATCACAACCAATATTGAAAAGCTTAGATAACAAATCATTAGCCAGAATGGAGCCATTTCAATTATCAATCTTCAAATCACTACATGCTAAAAGAATTAACTTCCCCTTTCTTTATATAGTAGCTCAGTTCTGGGATCCTAAAAAAAACATCTTTTAGTTTAATATGGTTGAGTATGCCCCCTATTAGAGGAGTTTGAAACCTTTCTAGGTTGTTAAATAGATTCCTCTTGCCAACTCACAGTCCCTACGTTGGTAATTCCATACTTATATTCCGTCCAATACTAGATGGCTCGGTTGTTCAATCTTCCACCCTAGTCTTCATCTCTTTACCTTTTTTATATGGAGATTACATTAGAACCCTTCCTTAAGGTTGTCACAAACACCGACAAGGGAGAGGCCTATTGGCCTTAGATGATGGCCCTTTGTTTGTTTGCTCGATTCCTGATCATTTCGCTTTCTGGAAATTGCAATTCAAAAATCCTCAATATTTTGGACCAAGTGGAAGCAAGACTCAACCCTTTCCCTCTCATTCTAGCAGAAACCATCATTAGACTGGGCAACTTTACAAAGACTAAGCGATTTTCTGAAAGTTTTTTCTTGTTTGAGGTAAGTTTCTTATTCTCTAACTTCTATTTTCTAATTTTCTAGCATTTTTACTTACTCATCACTCATACAAATGTGGTTCCATTAGAAATTAAGACTACTTGAACCTCCCCAAGACATAGCATGGTATAGAGCCAAGCATTACCAAATTAGAAAGTTATATCTGATACTAGAGAACATTCAGAGTTGGCTATCAACATTCTCTGATACTCTAATCTAGTAGATGTGCCTATGGTGGAGGTTGCAATATGTGATTATTTAATCTTACACTTACTGCATTCCACCTATCGATCTCAATTTTGCTACTTTTTACAATCCGGCTTATCTCTATCTTCAGTATAGGCATAAGCAGATGATTATAGGGTTAGTTCATGAGTTTGAGCCAGGGCCCCTCTCTCAAAATTTCATGGATAATTTAGTCACTACCTGGCCTTGTAGAATCATTAAAAGAAACATAAACTACAATGAAGATCAGACTATCGATGATCACTACAAAGCGTGGATTCAGTTGCAATAGTTAAAGAACGTTAAGTTTATTAGAAATAAAAGGACAAGAGAATTACAAGCATCGAGTGCTTGGGGTGTTCAACAAAAGAGAAAAAAAAATTAGTTCATGAATTAATCCATCATTTATCTTTTTGTTAGATATAGTTTCCTTTTAATTAAAAAATTTGTAATAGACACTTAAACGTAATGTTTAATAGTAATTAAAGCAATCTATTTCATTTAATTTAAGCACAATCTACATATACATTTTGCTTCTAACACATCTTCTGTCGTTAGTTGGCTTGCCTTTGCAAGTTTTCCAATTAACCATTTATCTCTCTCTATTTTGAATAGTCTTTAACTTTTGCTTGGACCGCCTCTTTTAAGGTTTTTAATCCAATGGGACCTTTTAATTTTTTATAATTTTTGTCTCTAACTTTTTCCTAGATAGCCTCTTTTCAAGGTTTTTTCCCTAGCGAGACTTTTATAGAAAGTACTTCTCAAGCTTGTCTAGGTTAATAGACTCTTAAAATTCATTCCCTTCAATGTCAAATAGGATAGCAGCACCCTTGAGGAATAACTTTTTCACCATATATGGGCCTTCCCAATTTGTCTTGAATTTCCCTCATGGGTCAGTCATAATCTACTTTGTAAGCTTTATCACTAATCTCCCTCTTTGATCCTTCATGGCTTGATCTTCTTATTATAAGCCTAGGCTATCTTCTTCTGGTACAACTAAGAATGATAGATAGTCCTCATCCTCTTCTCATCCAACAATTTTAGTTGTGTTAATCGACTTCTAACCCATTGGTACTCACAAATCTGAGACTCTAAGAGAACCCTTAATGATCAAACCTCGACCTCTATTGGTAACACAACTTTTCACCCATATACTAAGGAATATGGAGTGACCCCTGTTGAAGTTCTAGTAGTAGTTTAATACCCCTATAATGCAAACTTTAAGTAATCCACCTAATCTTGATAATTCTCCATCATTTTAGATAAATCTTCTTTACATTCTTATTTGCAGCTTCCACTCCCCCATTCACATATGGCTTGTATGGAGACAATATATGATGTTCAATTTTAGAGTCTCTTAACAGTGCAACCATCTCTGCCTAAAATTGAATACCATTATCGGTAATAATGTGATATAACAACCTATATCTGTAGATTATATTTTTCTCAATAAACCTTAAAATTTTCTTTGAGCTGACCGTAGTATAGGACACAACCTCAACCTATTTAAAGAAATAGTTTATTGTCATGATAATGTATCAATTACCGTTTGATGCTCTCAACCTTATCTCTAGTATGATATCAATTCCCTAAACTATAAATGGCTAAGGAGAAATCATCCCTTAGAGCTCCATAGATAGCAAATGGCTCACGTCCCCCATAGGCTTGGCAGTTGCAGTAGCTCTTTACATACTTGACATAATCTGTTTCCATGGTAATATAGAAATAACCTTGATGAGCTATTTTCTTTGCTAGGACTATCCCATTCATATGTGGCCCACACACTCCTTCATGAATCACTTCCATAAGCTTTCAAGATTCATCTTCATCAACACATCTTAGGTGAACTCTAGTTGGCATTCTCTTAGACAATATCCTATTATAGTTGATAAATTATAGAGATAGCATTTGTAGGGACATCCTGTCTTTCTTGTCAGCATCCTTAAGGAATTGTCCAACTTTTAAGTATCGCTACAAGTTATAAAATCAAGGCCTCTCAGTAGTATTAACTGGCATTACCCTTATTTCTTCATAGCAAAGGTTTTAGGATTTTGCTAATATTAGAGGCCTAACTTCTATTTGTTTTTCATTTTTCTATATAAAGGCTATAGTAGCTAAAGCATCAGCTATCTGGTTTTCTTCTCTCAGTAATGAATAAATTTGCATTAAGTAAAGGATAATAAAATAGCAGCCAAATAATCCCAATACGGATGTAGCCTATCTTCCTTTACTTCTTACTTATTAGAAGCATGTTTTACCACTAACATAGAATCTCCATACATGGTAACATCCTCTACCCCTACACTACGTAATGCTTCCAAACCAAAGATGTAAGTCTCATACTCTACTTGATTATTGTTAGCTTGAATTTGAGTTTTTTTGCCATCAACATCATTTCTCCTTTCGGCGTGATCAGGATTATGCCAATAGTAGCCCTTTTATTATTCATGACTCCGTCAAAGTAAATTTTCCATCCTTGTACCTCTATAGCCCCCAAATGTTCATCAAGAAATTCTAATTCCCATTCTTGTTCATCAACTACTGGATTTTGAGCCAAAAAGTCTGCTACCACCCTCCCTTTTACTACTTTCTTCACCATATAATTTATGTTAAATTAAGTAATCAGCACTAACCATCTGGCTAGCTTTCCTATGAGTGAGGGGTGAGGGAGTTTGTTGAAGGTGCTTGAGGGGATCATGTTTAGAAACCACCTATACCCTATAAGATTAGAAGTAATGTCGAAGCTTCTTCGTCACCTAAATTATAGCTTGGAACGTTTTCTCTACAAGACTGTAGTTGGCTTCATACTATAGGAGCTTCTTACTCAAATAATACATTGCGTGTTTAACTTTTTCTTTATTTTATTAAGCTAGCATTGCCTTTATTACATCCTTCTCAATCACTAGATATAGGATTAAGGGCTTACCTGGCTTTGGTGGTTGTAGGACCGGAGGATTTATCAAATAGTTCTTAATAGTTTTGAAAGCTTATTGACATTCATCATCCCATATCACATGTTGATTCTTTTTTAGAAGCTTAAAGATCCTACTAATATATTGCAAATGCCCCATGAATCCTCTGACTTCTTTTTCATTCTTTGGTGTGGGCATTTCTTTAATCGCTTTAACCTTATCAGGGTCAACTTTTATTCCTTTCTGACTAATATTGTGCCCAAGCAATTTACCAGATGTTACCCCAAAAACACACTTCTTTAGATTCAGTCTAAGGTTGTATTTTTTGCCTTTGCTAGGAACTTGTCTAAAGCCTCGAAGTGCCTTTCTCTTGTTATAGACTTCACCATCATATTGTCTAAATGCACTAGTATCTCTTTCTAGATCATATCATGTAGCAAAGTGGTTACCATTCTCTAATAAGTAGCCTTTGCATTTTTTAATCTAAATTGCATTGTTAAATAACAATAAATGCCCCATTTAGTAGTGAAAGACATCTTCAACTTATCTATTACTGCCATCATGATCTAGTTATACCCTGAGAACCCATTCATGAAAGAGTACATTGCACTAAAAGCCATGCAATCGAATGTGTGGCCGTGAGAAATCATCCTTTGGGCAAGCCTTATTTAATTCTTGGTAGTTCAAATACATTATAACCCTTCCATCTTTCTTAGGGACTAGAATATGTTTGCTAACCATTGGGTGTCCTCCACTACCTCCATGAACTTTTCCTTTAGTTGTTTCTCGACCTTATTTTTAACCAAAAGAGCCCATTCTAGCATTAGCCTCCTTTTCTTTTATTTCACAAGTGATATGTGAGGATATGTAGGGATTCTGTGTTCAGAGATCTCCCTGTCAATCCTAGGCATGTCTTCATAGCCCTAGGAAAATACTTTCTATCTTTTATTAGTGTTTCTTTCATTTTTTTTCTCTCTCATCATAAGTTAAATAAGAAGCAAGTAATATATTATAGGGTTATCATTTGTGCCTAAATTAAAATAATTCAATTTGTGTGGAATTAATGTCAAACATATGCATGAAATGATAATCACAAATAGAATAAATATTAGGAAATACATCACATAAATAAGCAAACTTAGACTTCATTGCATTCACTTTCAAAAAGAAGAAATCATCAATTTTAAACAAAGTAGCAAGAGAGACATTAAAATTGTTATAAAAGACATCCATGATGGAATAGATGGCATAGCCTTCAAAATCTAACTCTTTATTCTGATCATCAACATCCTTCATTTTTGAAGCGATTGTATTCTCCTCATACTTTTCCTCAGCTGATACCAGCTCTTCCACAAGAACTTCTAGCAACTTTCTTCATTCTATTCATAAACTCACAAAAGATTTCAAATCCTAGGATCACTTCTCTAGCCATCACCAGAGGTTCCAGAGCCCCACTATTCGGATATCTGGTGCCTTCCTTTATAAAAGTTTCCCACAAAGCCTTTCTCTTGACCACAATCTCTCCCTCTTCTTTCTCAGATTAATCCCAGATGTCAATTCTTCTTCAAAACCATCAGTCCCCTCAAATCCTACCCTGTGCTTCAAAATGGGTACCTTGCGCTCCATAAATTATGAGGGTCCGCTTTTATTCTTTCCTAATCCCATGCTGAGAATAAATTTCATGTTGTGCATCATGTTAAGAACCCTTTAATCTATCTCATCTTTGTAAATTACACAAACTTTAAAATTCAAACTTATAGGGATTTCTTTAGGAGTTATCTTCAAAGCAGCGATAGCAGCTTCAGTTTCAGCAGAAATGGTGACAACCTTGCCTTCATGCGAAAACTTGATTTTCTGATGGATAGTGGAGGGCAAACACCCAAAGGATGAAACCAAGGCCTTCGTAACAAAATAGCAAAGGTCACAGGAATATCAATTATGTGCAGGTCGACTTAGGTCTCGATAGGTCCTGTTCGAAACGAAGCTTTAAACATCCCCTTAACAAGCCTTTTTGTATCATTATAGTCCTTGATAACTACCTTAGAAGGTTTTAAGTTTGTCATAGTCAACCCTAACTTTGGTAGAATCTTCAATGGGCACACATTAATGGCAGAACCATTATCTACCATAACATAGTAGGTCATCTTTCCCTTCACTTCAGCCTTAATGAATAAGGCTTTATGGTGATCCCTCCCTTCTAAGGGTGTAGATACCTAATTTTGAGATGATGAGTTATGGATGCGATAAAAGACTCTATGATGAAAATGTCATGAATAAGTCTTTAATACTTGAACTTTGAAACTTTAGGGGTCTAATTGCATTTTTTTAAAGAAAGAATTTAATGTTTTCATGGACTAAATTGCAATTCTTTTTAAGGATCTAATTGCAAAACTTAAATTCTTTCAAGGACGTTTTTATAATTAAAAGTAAAAAAAGTGGTCAAAATTACATTAATTCCGATAGGAATTGTATAATTTTGATCAAAATTACACTAATTCCAATTGGAATTATGTAATTCTTATCGGAATTACATAATTCCGATCAGAATTACACAATTCCGGTCAGAATTAGATATCTTCCACCCATTCTCGAATTTTGTAGGAAAATTTAAGTCCAATTGGTATGAAATTCTCCTAAAATTATTTTGATAATGTTTTTAAAGAAATAAAAGTCTTTTAGGAATCAATTTATAACTAGGGTTTAAAGACGTATCCCTATATAATGAGTGTTTTGGCTCTGAAAATAGGGGAAAAAAGAAAGGAAATAGGGGAAAAGAAAAAAAGGGAAGAAAAAGGAGGCAAAGAAAAAGAAAAAAAGAGGGAGAAAAGGAGAGGATAATGAAGAGAAAGAAAAGAGAGAAAAAAAAAAGAAGAAAAAAGAGAGAAAAAGAAAGAGGAGAAGAAAAAAGAGAAAAAATCTTACATTTGTACAAATGTGCAGGGTCTCACATTTGTATAAATGTGTAGGGTCTAAAAAGGAGTAGATCATTGGCAAGAGGCGAAGTGTACCTATGAGTTGGCAATGGAGCAAGAGTTAATGCCTTAACTGTAGGAACTTATGAGTTACCTTTGCCTAGTGGATTTGTTTTATCTTTATAAAATTATTATTATGTACCTACTATGCGTAGGAATATTATTTCTATTTCTTGTTTGGAAAAGAAAGGGTTTGAATTTATTATTAAGAATAATAAATGCAATATTTATCAGGATAACATTTTCTATGGATATGCTCCATGCACTAGTGGACTTTATGTTGTAGATGCTGAAGACACTAATGAAATGCCAATCTATAACATAGATACAAAAAAGTCTAAATCTAATGATTTAAACTCGACCTATCTATGGCATTGTCATTTAGGCCATATAAATGAGAAACACATTTTAAAGTTACACCAAAATGGGTTTTTAAATTCATTTGATTATTAATCATTTGATACATGTGAATCTTGTTTACTTGGAAAAATGACTAAAACACCTTTTACTGGACAGAGTGAGAGGGCTAATGACTTATTGGGCCTAATACATTATGATGTATGTGGACCATTAAGCTCAACTGCTAGAGGAGGTTTTCAATACTTCATAACTTTCACAGATGATTTTAGTAGATATGGTTATCTCTATCTAATGAAACATAAATCTGAATCTTTTGAAAAGTTCAAAATTTTCAAGAATGAAGTACAAAATCAACTTGGTAAAAATATTAAAACACTAAGATTTGATTGAGGTGGTGAATATTTAAACCAAGAATTTATAGATCATTTTAGAGATTGTGGGATTGTTTCACAATTGACTCCTCTAAGTACACCACAATGGAATGGTGTGTCTGAACACAGAAATCGAACTCTATTGGATATGGTTCAATCTATGATGAGTCAATTTGATCTTCCAATCTCTTTTTGGGGATATGCTTTAGAAACTGCTGCATTCATTTTGAATAGAGTTCCATCGAAGGTAGTTGAAATGACACCATATAAAAAATGGACTGGAAAAACTCCCAGTTTGTCTTTTCTTAAAAAACTCCCGGTATTTATTTATTTATTCCTTTGTTTATTTATTTAAGATAAATGTTATTTTAAATAAATAAATAAATAAGATATTATTTCTGATTTTTTTTAAAACAAAATCAGAATATAATGGGAAACTACCAAAAAGGTCATTGGTAGGTGAAACCCTAATTTGGAGTCTATAAATATGTTATATTCTCTAGGGTTTAATAATTGTGTTTTCCCTACCTCCAAAAATAGTTTTCTCTCTTCCTAGAAAACAAACATAGAGTTTTTCTTTTGTTCTTGTTCTGTGAGACAATCAAAAAGGTTGTTAGCACACACTCCAATTCGTTTTGTGAAGGGTTGTTCGTGTCGATACCTATAGAGGATGTATCCTTTTGGAGACGTCTTGATCCAAACAACCAAAGCAAAAGCTCGAGGTAAGGTGTCACTGTGTGAACCTCTTTCCAGAAAATCTTACCTCTTCTGCATTTTGGTGAGATTCTTGAAACTCTAGATTTGTATCATGAAATCCCAATAATGACTCCTCATCTCCACGCCATGTCTTTATGATAGTGGTTAGTGTGTTCTCTAGAGCCTTGAGCTCAAACAGTGTCGTGGTTGCTAAAATCTTGGACACGCACTAAACCCCGTTGTCTAAAGTGGTGACTCCACTAGGGATAAAAGATACTAATTCTACTTGTGTTTTTTAGAATTATTTTATTCTTGCATTCATTTTACATGTCCCTATTAACTGATGGTGTTGGTTTATGGTTCCATGATTCCACTAGCTTCATGGGATTGTAAATTGGCTAACCATTACTCTTAGCCTTAACTCAGTTCAAGAGAGTTTACCGGGCTCATCTGACCAGAGTATGTAACCTAACTCCTAAAGGGGGATAGCCTTCTCTCGAATTTGCAAAGGATGTCGGTGTTAGTGATATGCACTAGGTAAATCATTTGATTATGCATTGACTTTTTTATTTTATTAATAAAGAGGTATTTCATTATCATTTGATTTTATGATAATTATATGAATGATTAATTCTTACTAAGGCCATCAAGTATGTGACTTGATAGTAAAACCCTTAGATTAAAATAAGAGTTCTATTCCAATTATCCCTAGCCATTTATTCATTATATAAATATTAAAGTATTAAGGCTAGTATGATGTTGACTGATGG
The DNA here is from genome assembly GCA_947683625.1 of Mallotus nudiflorus. Taxonomy (NCBI): domain Eukaryota; kingdom Viridiplantae; phylum Streptophyta; class Magnoliopsida; order Malpighiales; family Euphorbiaceae; genus Mallotus; species Mallotus nudiflorus. The sequence continues at coordinate 715,347 of CANTUR010000556.1, forward strand.
TTATGTTTTACTAATCATGAATATGAGATATTAAGTCAATTCAGAGGTACATGATGAGAGATCATATACTGGATTGACCCACTATGAGAATACTACATAAATTATTGTCATAAGTATTTTTCATCACAGTAATTTTATTTCGGTCCTTTGACCTTGAAATCATCATGAATTTCTATATAGCTATTTTATGTTTTGACACATTCTAACATTGTCTTTAACCAGATGATTAAATTAGAATGTTATTAAATATAAAATTAGTTATATGAGGAATGTGAGTGATTCAAAAGGAATTTATCCCTCATTAATATGAGAAAGATATCTATAGGCCCCTTAATGAGATAGACTGAAGAAAATTGCATGGCCATGCTGAAATGAATTGATAAAGAGTTATCATTTTTAGTCTACTTAGAATCAAGTCATAATATTGAACTATATAAGGACGACATTCTATGCCTTATGTTCAATTAAGATATCATGTGATAAAGGGCCAATAAAATTCATTGTAATTAGGTAATGTCGGATTATTGACTTCACATGACTTAGGTAGTCATAATGTCTTGCTAGAGGCCACTTATGACTTGTTGGCCTAAATAGAGATCTAGGCCCACTACCAATGTTATGTGAACCTACAGGGTCACACACTTAGAACAAGCCCAAAACGAATATGGGTTTAATAAGCTCAAAATAAACTCTGTGGAAAAAAATAATTAAAGTGTTTTATTTATTTATTTAAGATAAATGTTATTTTAAATAAATAAATAAGATATTAATTTTGATTTATTTTTAAACAAAATCATAATATAATAAATGGAAATTACCAAAATGTCATTGGTAGGTGAAACCCTAATTTGGAGTCTATAAATATGTTATATTCTCTAGGGTTTCACACACTTGTTTTTCCTGCCTCCAAATTCGTTTTCTTTCTTATTAGAAAACAAAGATAGTGTTTTTCCTTTTGTTCTTGATTTGTGAGACAATCAAGGAGGTTGCTAACATATACACTCTAATTCGTTTTGTGAAGGGTTGTTCATATGGATACTTATAGAGGACACATCCTTTTGGAGACGTCTTGATCCGAACAACCAAAGCAAAAGCTCGAGGTAAGGTGTCACCGATGTGAACCTCCTCTTATCCTTCCAGAAAATCTTGCCTCTTTTGCATTTTGGTGAGATTTTTGAAACCCTAGATTTAATCAAGTAGTCAAATTACATCAATCCAGGTTTGAGAACGTGATAAAATTTTAATTTTTTCACTGCGTTTGTATCACGTAACCCAACAGTCAAGCCCCTCTAACCTTGGCCTGTGACTCAAGTCTTAAAGAAGGGCATCTTGCTAAGGGAACCTTGACCTTTTACCGAACCCTAACCACATATAATGGCTTAGTTATTTCCCCTAGGATCTACCCAAATTACTTATGAATGTTTCCATGAAGTATTTTTATCTATAAAGGCCCAAACCCATACTTTAGAAGCCCATCAGGACTAATAAAGATTGGGCTATGCTTTTATACCTATAAATACTATTTCTATTGCTTTAAGAGAGATTTAGTATGTGCATCAGTCCCTAGTATCCCCTGTTGATATTAAGACCAAGACCAAAACTCCTAGGAAAAGAGACTCACCATTGAATACATGTGTAGGAGGAACAAGGTTGGACTGATTGTACACCTAATTGATTTGCTACTTGTTGCATAGCATGTGCATCATGCATACATGCATCATACTAATATTTGTCTTTTAGCCATTATAGATTCATCCAGGTCTTCTTGTGTTTAGAGTCAAAAGGTTGGTAGACTAGTGAGAACTGATTTGAGTCCGTAATCGACTGCAAAAGAGATCCTTAGCAAACTAGAAAGGATTCCCATCAATCCACTTTATCTAGAAGATACACCAACTAAAATAGAAGAGATGGAACAATAAAGAGGAAACTAGACCTTAGAGGACATCAAAGGAGCATTGATGGATGACATGAGAGCAATGATGCAAGATGAACTAAGACAAGCTCTGACTGCATTAATGCCACCACCTGCTACTGTACCTTCAATTGCAATGAATCCACCTGTTGTAGGTGCACCACCTACTACTATTATGGAAGATCCACTTGTTGGGGGGCAACCATTGAATGTTATTAGGAACATACCTACTTTGGAAATGAAGTTAGAGGATTTTGAGAGTTACATAGTTGAAAAGGCAAAAAGGGAATCACTCGAGCAAGTTCAAGAGCTAGAATCCAAGCAGATCAAAGCACTGACTTAGAAGATGTATGAAATGGAGGAACTAATAAAAGGATAAGGCATCGGATACTCATTTGACTTTGATGATATGATGCAATTTGAGGAAGATAAACTGCCTAATAAGTTCAAACTACCACAGCTGCAGAAATTTGATGGTACTGGAGATCCAAGGATCCACCTTAGTTAGTATACAACAACTATGAGCACCACTAAAGCTCCACTAGCAGTAGTCACAAATTTATTTGTACTATCTTTGGAGGGAATGGCTGTTAATTGGTATTATAGGTTGGAGAAATCTATCTGAGCGGACTGGAAAGAGTTATGCACTTCTTTTTTAAAATAATATGAACAAAATACCAGGCTTGAAGTGTTTATCAGGGATCTGGAATTGACCAAGAAAAATCTTAATGAATCATTTTTAGATTTTTTGATTAAATTCATGAATGAGGTAGGATTAATGAAGAATAAACTAGCTAAGAAGGATCAAGCTAGGATGATAGTCCAAAATGTGTCACCTAATCTAGTTGAAAGGTTGCAAATGATGAACCCGAAGATATTTGTAGACCTTTATGATAATGGGTTGCAAGTTAAGGAGATTAAGAATGAGAAAAAGAGGATTGCTAAAGGCACCGACATAAGGAACTACCCAACTGAGGGCATACAGCAAGGAGGCACTAGCCGGATTGTGGAAGTGCATATTGTTCAACAACTAAGGAGATTCTCCAATTTTAACCAACCTTCATCAAAAGTCCTAGAGCCCCTAATGCAAAAGGGGTTACTTCAACCTTTACCTAATCCAGACCCACTAAACCTAAACACCCCAGGCTATAACCCAAACAAGCATTGCCAATTCCATCAAAACCTCCAACACTCCACGGATAACTACATCCATCTCAAATACAAATTCCAAAACCTTATAGATTCTGGAAAGATCATAGACCTTAAAAAATCAAATCCAAACCCAAACCCAAACACCCAAAATAATCCTTTCCCAAATTACCGAAACATGCCACCTCAAACAAACATGATGATCAACTCAGGAGTAAGCGAGGAAGAAGTGCTAAACTCTTTTGAGGATCTAAATTTTAAAGCCGATGAGAAATCTCCTAGTGCCCCTAAAGATAAGGAAGGAACAGAAGACTTATTAGGTCAGCCTTCAGGCAAGTTCGACTATAAGGTGTTTTATACTAAACCACCTTTTTTTGATATATACTTCGAGTTGATTATACCTTCAAGATGGGGTGACAAGTTTGATGATGAGAAGCTGCTAGACAATAAAGAAAAATGCATATTTGAGGGACAGGAAGATGAATTCATGGAGACAGTTGGCAAAAAGATGTAATAATAGCTATTCTGTCAGCCACCTGAAAGATAACTACTATAAGACCTAGCATCCCTAGCGTCTAGAATAGAAAATAAATTTTGTTCTTATTGTCTTCTTTAAATAAAATTCTAGTTTCTTTAGAACTTGTTTTGTTTTAGTAATTGATGATATGAGTTCTGATCATGCTTACTTATGTATTGTCATCCTAATGGTAACGTGCGCTGTGATATTGATAGTATCTGCATGTTTAACATAAATTCAATTCAATTAGATTCATTCAACATGGGCAAAAATGTAAATTCAAAGAACATACATATATCACATGATGTAACTTCTGAAGATAGAAAATTTAAGAAAAAACAAAAAGAATGAAAAAAGAAAAAATAAGGAGAGAGAAAAAAGAAACAAGAATAGTAAAGTAAAAATTAGAGAGGAAAAATCAAAACCAACTAATAACAGGAGTTGTATCATATGATGTAATGAATGTTCTCATTTTTGCCCTAATGAATGATTAAAATTGAGAAATTTAAAAATGTCATGAATAAGTCTTTAATACTTGAACTTTAGAACTTGAGGGGTCTAATTGCATTTTTTAAAGAAAGAATTTAATGTTTTCATAGACTAAATTGCAATGCTTTTTAAGGATCTAATTACAAAACTTAAATTCTTTCAAGGACCTTTTTATAATTAAAAGTAAAAAAAAGTGATCATAATTATATTAATTCCAATCAGAATTGTATAATTTCAAACAGAATTACACTAATTTTGATCAAAATTATGTAATTCCGATTAGAATTACACAATTCTGGTTGAAATTAAACCTCTTCCACCCATTCTTGAATTTTTTAGGAAAAATTGAGTCTTGATTGGTCTGAAATTCTCCTAAAATTATTTTGATAATGTTTTTAAGAAAATAGAAGTCTTTTATGAATCAATTTATAACTAAGGTTTGAAGACGTATTCCTATATAAAGAGTGTTTTGGCTCTGAAAATAGAGGGGGGGAGGGAAAGAAAGGAAATAGAGAAAAATAAAAAAAATGAAGAAAAATGAGGCATAACAGAAGAAAAAAAGAGGGAGAAAAGGAGAAGAGAATGAAGAGAAAGAAAAGAGAGAAAAAAAGAAAGAAAAAAACGAGAAGGAAAAAGAGAGAAAAAGAAAAAAGGGAAGAAAAAAGAGGAAAAATCTTATTCCCTATAAATTCTTTTTGCTTTATTTATTAATTAAAGATTTTTGGAGAATTTTTGAAGAACAATATTCGAAGACCTATCAAGAACGATGATTCTATAAAATCTTAGGAGCACTCCATTAAAATCATCCATAAGCATCATCTTCTCCTTATTTTATTTGATTTATTTATTTCTTTTTATTTTATTTTATTGATTTGTAATTTTATTTTATTATTGATTCACTAATCATAATTTATTCTTTTTATGGTGATTATGGAGGACTAAGCTCATGAGAAGTACATGGAATGCCATGGATAAGACCTTGTAAATTTAGCTTTTAGGTCTTTTTATTTTTTTTATTTAATTTCTTTATTTAATTTACATTTTGGGGTTGTATTAATTACTTTTTTTATTATTTTCTATAAATTATTGTAATAGCCCAAATAGTGGGAATAGTGAAATTATATGTGTGATAGCATGTTTATGTTAATTAATTGGTGAGTTAAATTAGGGTTTCAATTGGGTAATTAATTAAAATCAATGGAGGAAGTAGATTAATTTAGGATTGCATGTTAATAAAAATTAGGTTTTTTAGAAGTAATTAATTTAATTAGTTGTTTGATCTTTAATTTAATTGTTTTAATATGTTTCATTTATTTCTAGGCTTGTTTATTTATTCTTATGTGTTTTGGGCCTTAAGCCCATATTAGATTCTAATCCACCCATTTAAATTTTGGTTTTTTTGTTTAATTAATTAAAATACATTCTAGACCCATAATTAATTAGATTTTAGGTTATGGATAACTTAAACCTATTTACTAAATTAGATATAGACCCACTTAAGTTAATTTAATTAATTTAGACTTAGTCCACTTAATTTAAGCCTTTTTTATTATTTGTAGATTTAAGGTCACCTTAGAATTAAAATATATAGAATTAGGCCCACTAATTTAAATATCTCCATAATTTGTAGATTTAGGCCCATTTTTAGAATTAAAATAAATAGACTTAGGTTCATTTACTTAAAATTAAAAGGAATTAATCTTTATCTCACTTGTAAATTAAAGCATGTAGATTTAGCTCATTTAAATAAAATCAATGTACATTAGACTAACTTAGGGATTATATGTTTGATTGAATGCATTATTTACTTATATTTTCATGACTAGTTTGCCTTGGAGTTAAATGTTAGAATAAGGGTTTATATGAAATTGCATGTAAATATAGGATAATCTAGTAATTTATAAAGTAATTCTAAAAGAACACAATACTGAAAGAAGTTAGTATTCTATACCCAGAATCTTCTAGTTGTGGTGCTAGCTTTCTTTTAGGGAATCGAGTACCACCTTTTTTATTTGTCTCAGTTATTACCCTGGGTGGCGACTCATCATCTCCATGCCATGTCTTTATGACTGTGGTTAGTGTGTTCTCTAGAGCCCTAAGCTCAAACAGTGTTGCAGTTGCTAAAATCTTGGACGCGTAATAAACCCCGCCGTCTACAAAGAGTAAATCATTATAAAAAAAACATTATGGTGATTTGCGAGGTTTTCGTCAGTGAATTAACCATCTCTTCAGGAGTACATACCATGGAGATCTTTTTTTAGTCTAAAGCTAGAACTAGTGCTTCCCAGTGGTCTCTAGAATGCATAAGTAACTCCCAAACACTGGCCATTGTTCCCTCATCTCTCTTCATTTCTTTCCTTTTCCTCAACTTCTGTATCTTTTCTAATTTAGGCTCAGTAGTCCCAACTTCTTATCTTTTCTCCCTGACCTTTTTCATAGACTGGCCTAATATATTTTCCTCATTATCCCATAAATCAACTTGCCCTTTATTTTCATCATTAGAGCTCTAGATATCAAATATATGCACAATAAGCTCTAAGGATTGTTTGTTTTAGTTTGGGTCTTTTGGTTTAACTTTAGGATTTAGTAAGCTAGGGACGATATTAACCAAAAAGTTCAAGACTTGTTCTTCTATTATACTAGGTTAATCATTAAAATGGGTGGGTTAGGCAGTGGTACATTTTAGTAATTGGGTAGTAGGTTATTCTAGCTTTCTTTTCTTGGGGTCAGTGATTTTACCTACATCGATAAGGTATTGGATTTCATGTTTCAATTGAGCACAACAACTAGTGTCATGCCCAATGGTCTAGTGGAATTTGCAAAAAAAGATTCAGGTTGGCACCTGGCAAAGGTTGTTGTTAAGGTAAGGATCGTAATAGGTTCTTTTCAATCAACTTCTCAAGGACTTTAGATAGAGGGTGCACCAAATTTGAGAATCTTTGGGGTTGCCTAACAGCATTAATCTACAAACTGCTGCTTGGTTGCATAATGGTATTCATTTGCACATTATTGCTTAAGCTGAATCCTGTTGGACCCCAGATCTGTATAATCCATCTTTGCCCTAGATCTTCCCCTAAAGAACTTTTTTCTTGGGTCAAATCTGACTCCTTCTAGACCCCAAATCTATATAATTCTTTGAAGTTTCAGATTCCCAAATCCCTCAATTTTTTAGATAGTATTGGAACACACCCTTTTATTGCCAACATCAGTTGCTCCAACTCGGTAGGCCTATGCCTCATCTAAGATAGCTTCCCCCTCCAGCGAGTCAAATAATTAATGATGAACTCATTAAAACTTTGCTTCTTAATTTGCAGATCCCTCAAAGATACCTCCAACTGAACATTGAGGTTGTATTGCTTCATAAATGCAGTGCACAGTTCTTTTCAATTGAACTGGACATGTGGTTTTAAAGCATAATACTAACTGATTGGCGCACCCTCCAATGACATGGGGAACTGCTTGACTATCTAGGCTTTAGTCAATTAAGTGGCTTTCATGTAAGTCACGTACTACTTTAGGTGCAAATTGGGGTCTTCAGTTTTAGAATACTTTTTCATGTTAGGGAATTTGAATTTTTAGGGCAACATATCATCCTCCTCATCTAGATTTAAATCAGTATAATCCAATGGAGCATCCATACCATTCTCCTTCATCATCATCTACGTTTGAGTCATCGCCTTAGTTATATTTTTAGGCCAATCAAACTGCTCCATATTCTCAGCCAAATTCACATTCCTTTGGTTTAGTGGATCAGTCAATACTGTCACATAATCTCCTTCCCTTTCTCTCACCACAATTTTAACATCAAGATCATTCGGGTTGGTTGGCTATACCAGTTAATTTTATTTGATTATCTTTGTTATCTCTCCCATCATTTCTCTTATCATAGACCGAGTCTTAGCGAATACTTCCTCATTCAACTGCGCTTTAAAAACCTAGGAATCATGTCACAACCTGAACCCGAAGGTACATGATCGGTATTAGGGAATGGAAAATGCAAAAATACATCTGAAACCTGCAATGAGCCTTAAGAATTTTCATGAATTGACAACAATTTGAGAATAATAAACTATACATAAAACCATTAATATCAATATCAAATACTTATAATATAAATCAATACTTCCAATATAGCAGTATCTCAAAAATCACAAATACTAATAATACAAGTCTGATAATTAACTAATAGAGTATTTAGAATTCGATTACATTATACACAAGTCATTGAAAACATACATAAAAGAGCCAGTGAAGAAGAAACCTGGCGCAGACAGTGACTACTAACAGACTAACAGTGAGGTCCTAAAAAAAATTGAGGGGAATCAGACCTCACTGAATGAATCAATTTTATGAAATGCATACTGGTTTTAAAATATTTTGTTAAAACCCTTTTTTAAAATAAAATAAAGTCAATATAAATGTACATATTAAAATTGTTTACCTTTCTTAAATATTTTTAATAAATAAAATACCTTTCAAAATCACAATTCACTTTAATATAAATTTTAATACGAAATCATATAAATATTTATTTAGGTGGAAAACTTGGTACAACACCTATACCATCAAATTCTAATAGTAACTTGGCTCACTTAATCCAATTGATTATTGGTCCCAGAAAGGAAGCTCGAATAAGGTCCAGCTACAGTTAGTCTTTTATTCCAAATGATTACTGGTACCTAGAGAGCATGCTCGACCAAGGTCCAACCAATATCATACCTCTGCCTATAGAGCAAGCTCAACCAGAGCCCACAACATCAAAACTCTTGCCCATAGAGCAAAGCTCAATTAGGGCTCTCAATTCCAATCAATAGCCATATATAATCATTACTGGTGCACACGCAGTCCTGGTAACACCCACTAAGTTGCACGTTCTACCATTTTCTCCAAATCATTTAAATAAATAATTAATTGATTAAATAGAGCAGAGTGAAATAAATTCCATAAAGCATCTTTCAATATATATTCATGATGAATAAAGGAATAATCATGTTTATAACATATAAATCATGCATGAGACAATATAACTAAATTTATAAATAAATTCTTATAATCAATTATTTATCAGTTTAATCATATAAAAGTATAAATTTAAAATTTCACAATAAACATTTCATAAAATAAACTCATTGGTTGAGCGTGTTGGGTGATGTATCCTCTACTGCCTAAATGCTACAGTTCTAGTCCCGGAGTTCTCTAAAGTAAATAATATTTATTTAAAATATGCTAATATAAATAAATTTATAAAATTCTCAAAATTATTAAAAACATGGACGATGAGATTGACTCGATATAAGACAAAATACTACACAAACTTGGAATTTAATAGATACTGTTGTCACATTTTATGAGAAATCTATCAAAAATTCGATAAAGTCTCCTTTATAAAATGGACATCTCTGTATCGAAATAGAGCTAAACCTACATGAAAATGACATTTATTACAGTCTCACAGTTCAACAACTCGAATTGGGCCTCCACAATGCACTTATGCCCAACTAAGAACCAATTTCACAACAATAACAAAATAATATAATTTTTATTAAAATCATCGAAAAATCATAACAATTCATTTAACCATCATAATTCAATTTATTTCCAAAATAAAACATAAAAGATATTTATTTCCAAAATAAATAATAGAATTCTAATTTATGATTAAAATTTTGTCAACAAAATCCATTTTCATATTTTTACAATTAATTTAACATTAATTGCAAATAACTATTCAAAGCACTTAAATATATCATAAAATTATCAAATAACTTACTTAACCTTAAAAATAATAAATAAGTTTATTATTCTATTATTTTTTGAAAATTAATATTAATTAGCTAAAAATAGGAAATAAATTATGAAAATTATTTTAATACTATTATTATTCAAAATCTGTCTAAAACATAATAATTAACAATAAATTTACTTAAAATACAAAAATTACCAATTTATAATTATTTTTTGAAATATTCTATTTTGGCATAAACTTTCAAAAATTCATAATTAAAAATATATACATAATTTCACAAAACATTCTTACAAAGATTGATCAAAATAATATATAAAATTTAATAAAAATATGTTCACATTTCGGGTTAGGAACAATACCATGAACAGTACCCGAGAGCCGGAATAGTGACTTGAAACTCAACTTCCTCGAAAATTTGCAAATTGTACATCAAATGAAAGCTCTCAACCTTAATTTAACTAATTTAAACTCAATTTGACATGAATCAACCAAATTCAAGCTTAATTTCACAAATTAATTCAAAAAGACCTACAATTAATTTCTCAAAATTAAAGTCCTTACCAATTATAGAGCTTGACATTGATTGAGGGAAATGACTACCTAAGAGGAGAGGATCATTTTGCATCCACCAGTGATGACTGTCATCACCGAAAGTGGCTCCGGCAAGCTTTCCTCCTAAAAATGGCCAAACTAACTATGAGAGAGAAAATGATGGAAAGAGGAGGAGTTGGTGGCTGATGGTGACGGTGTTGGTGCAGTGAGGAGGAGGTGGCATAATGGTGGTGGCTATCTCGGTGGTAGGGGTGGTGATAGTGTGAGGAAGAAAAAAGCAAGGGAAGAAGAAGAAGAGGGAAACGAAATGGGGGGCTGCACATTTTTCATTTCATCATTTTCACATTTTTTTAATTGGGTACTCCTCATAAATCAAGCCCTCGCTGAGCTACTATCTGAGGCTGAAGAACATGCGAAAGATCATAGATGTATTTTCGCAACATCGATATGTGGAACACTGGATGAATATATGACAACTCTAGCGGTAGCACCAATATGTAAGCTAGATCTCTAACCCACAAATGAATTTTGAAGGGTCTGATATACCTTGGAGCTAACTTGCCCTTCTTGCCAAACCTTATGACTCCTTTAATTGGAGATACCTTGAGGAACACCATATCTCTAGTAGAAAATGACACATCCTTCCTCTTAGGATCATCATTGCTTTTTTATCGACTAAAAGCTATCCCCAATCTCTGTTGGATGATAGGAATTTTCTCAAAAGTCACTTGCACCAATTCTGGACCCATTAACTATCTCTTACTAACACAAAGGTGATCTACACTTTCTTCCATACAGTGCTTTATACGAAGTCATCTCAATAGTTGCATGATAATTGTTGTTATATGCAAATTCAATCAATGGAAGGTGCGAATCTGATTGACCATTAAAATCCATCACATACATCTGAAGCATATCCTCTAAAGTCTGGATGGTCCTTTCTGACTAGCCATTAGTTTGAGGATGAAAGGCTATACTGAAATCCAATTTAGTACCGAAAGCCTTCTACAATTCTTGCCAAAAGACTGAAGTAAATGTTGGTCCTTTGTCCAACACTATACTTTCTAGCACCCTGTGTAGACAAACAATCCAGTTGATGTACAACCTAGCCAACCTATCTATACTGTAAGTCTTCTTAATTGGCAAGAAATGGGCTATCTTGGTCAGCCTGTCAACTATCACCCATATGGCATTATATTTGCTTGATGTGCAAGGCAAACTAGAACTAAAATCCATTGCAACCATCTCTTACTTCCACTATGGAATAGGCAACTATTGCAGAAATCATGATGGTTTCTAATGCTCTAATTTTACATGCTGACAAGTGAGACACTTGGATACAAATTCTACAATGTCTCTCTTCATCCCGTTCCATCAATATGTATCCTTCAAATCATGATACATCTTGGTAGAACATAGGTGAACACTATATGCAGAAAAATAAGCTTCCTCTATAATCTCCTTTCTCAAACCATCCACACCTGGCACACACAATCTAGTGCCCAAGCGTAATATACCCTCACTGTCGATCATAAAATCCTAGGACTAACCCAGCTATACTTCCATCCTTATCTTTTGCAACTATGGGTCCCTTCTTTCTGTTACCTTAACTCTATCTAAGTATACAAAATGTACTTTGAATTTAGTTAAAAGACATTTCTTAGTTACCTTCAATTGTTGTCATGACCCAAAACAGGGGCCATGACCAGCACTAGGGAACGGGAATTCTTTTGAATTTGGAACCCGTAGCAAGCCTTAAAATAAAATAAAAACATGCAATAATAATAAGAACATAAATAAAATATTTTACAGCGGAAATAAATCTCATAAATAAAATAAAATAATGATCCATCCTTAGATTTAACAACACAAATCCATCTCATATATAATATCTTTTAATAAAATCCCAGTTCAGATTTTTAAAATACATACTTCATACAAACATAAAACATAAATCCCACAACTGACTACAACTACTGCAGTGTCTAGATTATAAAATAAAATCAAGTGAGCATATTACATAGTAAAGTTTGGGTAGAAGAAATTCGGCGTAAGGTCTGCTATTGAGGTCTGAAGACGTAGACTCTCTTGAAAATAGTCAATGGAGCGGAGTCAAACCTCACTGAGTAAATTGTTATAATATATATACACGCATAGCTCAATGACAATGCACACATTCAATAGTATATATAATAAATATATATATATATAAGCAAAAACACACAAATGCAACAAAATCATTTTATATATTTACTGAAAATAACATCCGTTTATGAAGGATCAAATAGAACCCTAGAAAATCGCAACATGAAAACAGTGTTAGACAACACTCTAGCCATACAGGCTCACTTATTCCAAATAATTTCACTTGTTCCATTTGGACAGTAGACTGGGCCCGAGACACTTGGTCAACCGAGCTCCAACAATCACAATCTCAAATCACATCACACATCAAATCAAATCAATCTGATCAATATCCACAAATAGGTTAGTAATATAGCCTAAATGCTATCATCGTACCGGTACGTACTCGGTCCTAGTGTTGCCCACTAGGTAGCACATTCTATTGATATCCTTTATTTAAAAATAAAACATACATTCATAAAATCAATGATGCATGATATTAAACAAAATAGTAACATAAACCATATATTTACTAGAAATATACCAAAAATAAACCAGGTATATTTCGAGTATATATACGTCGAATAAATTCAATTTAATTATAAAATAAATTATAAATATACCTAAAAACATTTTAAGAATAATTTAATAATAAAACATGCATATAATTTAAAATATACCAATAATATACCAAAAATAAAATTAAACAATAATTAAACTGTTTATGCATAATTTATAAAATAAATCATACATTTCTAAAACATGCAATCCTAATACAAATATATATAGAATAGCAACTCACTGTTATTGTGCTCCTCGAGACGAGTCCGACAGGCCTAGTCCACTGGGCCTCGGTCTTGGCGCAACTAAACAAACAAATGACAACATGAATCAAAATAAGTTTATTGACATTCTAGAGACTCGATCTAAGAATAGTAGACACAAAATCAGAATAGGAATTCAACTAGATATCACGTTTTATGAGAATTCTATCAAAAATCCGGTAGAACCTCCCTTGTAAAACGGACATCTCTCTATTCGGAAAGTAGAGCCGGTCCTGTAAAGAAACACACTGCGAGTAAAAACAGTCTGACAACCCCTCAGTCGGACTCCCAAACTATAATTCTATTGACCGAGGTTCACAATTCACGAAATAATTACAGATCACATTTAAAATGCCAAAAGTACCAAAAATTCCCTTTAATACTCAAAATATAGCAAATTACGTATTCAAAACACTGAAAATAATTATTTTACTGATAAATACATAAAAACCTTAATTTTAATAAAATATTATTAAAAATTCATAATTCTCGATAAATTCATAAATATTGACCAAAATACATTTTATAAATCCAAATTATATAATTAACCCTAAAACATTTTAAAAATTGATAAAAACCCATTTATTTAGTAAAATAGTATATTATATATAATTTGAAAATAATTTATGAAAAATATTTTTAATTAGTTAAAAATGCTAATTAATTTGTAGAAATCATTTTTATACCTCAAATAACTATTAAAACCAATTTAATTATATTTTTAGCCAATTTAGTGCCAAATTACCAAAATACCCCTAATTATATAAATTCACTATAATTAATCAAAAATTCACCAAAAATACTATAATTACTCAAAAATTAATTTCTCAACATATAATTCAATAATATCAACAAATATACTCAATTACCCAATTAATTTCAATAAAATACATAATTAACCTAATTTTCTAAAAATTACATAAATTAAATAAATTCATAATAATTATATAAAAATCACAAGAATTACAAATAAATTTCTAAAATTCATTTTAACACCTATAAACATCATAAATCACAATTTCATAATTTAATTAATTAAATTTTGAAAATTAGAAAATATTAATAAAATAATCAAAAATTCACAAAAATCAAAATAATCCCCAAAAATTCACAAAGGTAGATAATGCTAAGAGGAACAACATTTGTGAAGGAAGTTTGCATGAATCAGTCAAATCAAAGCTAAAAAAATTCAAAAACCCTAGTAAGCCGAAAATGAAAATTTGAAACCTAGGGAAATCTAGACTATTTTAAGTGAAAAAAAGCTTGGAAATGCACTCACCGGAGCTCAAGGAAGAGATATAGACCAGTGGGGCTCAAAACGGTGGTCGGAAAGTGCTTGATCAGCAATGGGAGCAATTCTCAGCCTCTTGAAGAAAATTCGGCCAAACTCACCGGCAATGGAAGCTTGGGGCATCGGGAATGGCTGGAAGGGAAAGTGGCATACTGGGAGGCACACCGACAGGAAGAAAATGGCATTGCAGACGACGAAAATCGAATGGGGACGATCAGGAAGAGGAGGTAGGGGATGATGGCACTTCCGTATATATTTCAAACTTTATTTTAGATATGTATATTATATGTATATATGTATATATATATGTATCTCTATTATTATTTTAATATATAATATAATACACATAATAAATATGCACCACACACATATTTTAATAATATATACACACATATACATATATACATACTTCATTAATATTAAGACTATATAATATAATTTAATTTAATTAAAATAAACCCTAATTTTTAATTTAAATGCATGTATACGTATATGTTTTATTCGACACATAAAAATCATGCATCGACTCATGCAACTTTGTAAAACCACTTAAAATAATTAATATTTATTTATTTACGTCTTAATTTTTTCGAAAATAAAATTTTCGGGAAAAATTTACGTAAAAGACTTAAAATAATTAAAAATAATTAAAAATGACTTTAATAAATAACAAACTAATTAAATAATCAAAAATATATATATAAATTATTAACACTGCATATCCCGATGCAGTTTCAAATTATTTAAAAACTCAAGATATTACAATTATAACCCTTGATTAATCAGCTCATGCAACTCCTTAATAATCGATCTCCTTCCTAAGCTAATGTGAGCCAGACTTCCCACTGATTTCCTACTCAATGCATTAGCTACCATATTAGCCTTACCCAGATGGTAAAAATTAGAGTAATCATAATCTTTTAAGAGTTCCATCCATTTCCTCTGCCTCAAATTCAAGTCTCTTTGCTGAAAGATGTACTTCAAACTCTTATGATCGGTGTAGATTTCATAAGTCACACCGTACAAGTAATGCCTCCAAATCTTCAAAGCAAAACCACAACTGCCATTTCTAAATCATGAGTAGGATAGTTATGTTCATGCTTCTTTAACTGACATGAAGCATAAGCAATTACCCTGCCATTCTACATCAAAACACACCCCAATCCTACTCAAGAAGCATCATAATATATAATATACCCATCACTTCCCAAAGGTAGAATTAATACTGGAGTTGAAGTCAACCTATCCTTAAGCATTTGGAAATTCTCCTCACACCTATTTATCCACATAAATTTAGCATTCTTTTAGGTCAACCTCATTAATGGTGCAGTTATCTTGGAGAAATCCTTCATAAATCTCCTATAGTAGCCAGCTAAACCCAAAAAACTCTTGACTTCTGTCACTGTCATGGGCCTCAGCCACTCTATAATAGCTTTGATCTTCTTTGAATCCACTTGTATGCCATCTCTAGACACCACATGGCCTAATAATGCTATTTGATTCAACCAAAAATCACATTTAGAGAATTTGGTATACAACCGATGCTCCTTCAGAATCTGAAGCACCATTCTCAATTGCATGATATTCTCGACTTCACTCTTGGAATACACCAAATTATCATTAATAAAGACTATCACAAATCGATCCAAGAATGGCCTAAACACCTAATTCATCAAGTCCATAAAGGTTGTTGGGGCATTAGTCAAGCCAAAGGACATCACCAAAAATTCATAATGGCCATATCTCATCCAAAATGTAGTCTTAGGTACATCCCCACTTTTAACCCTCAACTGATGATACCCATATCTTAAGTCAATCTTAGAAAAACACTGAGCTCCTTGAAGCTTATCAAACAAGTCATCAATCCTAGGGAGAGGATATTTGTTCTTGATAGTGACTTTGTTCAACTGTTTATAAACAATACATAATTGAAGGCTACCATCTTTCTTCTTCACAAACAACACATGAGCACCCTAAGGAGATGAACTAGGTCTAATGAAAAATTTATCAAGCAACTATTATAACTACTCCTTAAGCTCCTTCAATTCTACTGATGTCATTCTATAAGGCAACATTGAGATAGGATCTGTACCCGGTACATCATCTATACATAACTCTATCTCTCTATCTAGTGGTAATCCTGGTAATTCTTTAAGAAAACATTAGGAAACTCAAACACCACTGGCACATTCTCAACTGTCCCCTTATCCACCTTTAGATCTTTAACCACAGCTAAATAGCCTTGACAACCCTTTATAAACATCTTTTTAGCTGTGATTGCAGGGATTATATTCTAAGGCATTGAACTTTTATCACCTCTAAACCAAAACTCTTCATCATTAGGGATTTTGAAAATCACCTCTTTTGCCTAACAATCCAGATTGGCATAATGTTAAGCTGACTAATCCATTCCCAGTACTACATCAAAATTGATAACATCTAATAAAATTAAGTCTACTGGAAACTCTCTACCTTCTACCAACACTGTATAAGATGAAAAGACTATGTCTGTCTCCAACTCATCACTAAGTGGAGTCGCTATAAATAACGGAATCAATAACTTAGATGGTTGCCATCCCATTCTCATTGCAAACATAGGAGAAACAAATGAATGTGATGCACCATAATCAAATAAAACTCTAGCATCCTGAGAACAAACTGAGAGAGTACTTTCCATAACCGCATTAGATGCTTGAGCATCCTAGGGAGTCAAAGTGAATACTTTAGCCTAACCATGGCCAACCTACTGAGAAGTAGATGGTTATGTATATCCTCTGCCACTCAGCCTCCCTGGTGGACTACTTCCTATACCATAGCCCTGCTGGCCTATAAACTGAGTTAGCCTCTGTTAAGGATATATAAGTGCTTGATAAGGCTAATGCACCTGTTGATATGGCTGAGTGATCAAAGATGATGATGATCCTTGAACAAAGGATGGTTGATAACCGGTGTTAGGAAAGCTCTAGCAAAGTGTCCTATCTGCCCACACCTAAAACATGCTCTAGTTAATAAGTGATTGATGCACTCGACCACACGTAGGATATGCACTAGGCCCTGAGCCTTTGCTGCCATACCCAGAACTCTAACTGCTACAACCACTGCTAGCTCCCTGTCTAAATCTTAAAGGTGTGTTCTGCCTACGATTATGTCTACATGATCTATATCCCCTCTGGCCTCTATGCTACTGAGAGGTACTATTATTCTGAATACCATAATTGCATATCTAGAACATAGGCTACTAAGTCCCTTGAACTGCTACCAATCCACTACTGCTGCCCACATAAGGATCAAGGATAGTGCCATGTCTGATATGTCGCCTCTCAAGCTTTCTAGCCTCTTTTATAAAACACTCCAAGAATACCAATATAGCCTAGTCCTAACCTAGTCACAAACAAGTCTATGGCTCTCCACTCATCCTACATCACGTCCATAATACAACGTGATAACTTAAAGAATTCATGGGTATTCTCCTCAACCGATCTATCACCCCTGACTATATGTAAAAACTACCATATGTAGTTATCTCTCATAAATGCTAGGCAAAAATACCTAAAAAATTTCTCCTTAAACTCCCACCAAGTCGTGGTGGTCATGTACGGCTGAATAGTCTACATTAACTAGTCATGAGCTACAACATGTACTGATAACTCCACTATTATAATCCTCTAATAATCTATATATCCTATTCTAGTTCTAGCCTCAATGGTGTTAATGAAATCTAGGGCATCACTTATACCATATAAAGAAACTCTGCTAACTCTCGAATACAATAAAGTTGCATATGTATCTGACATCCCTTAATTCCTCTGTTGTAACATTTATTGTACCAAAGGCATAGCTTGATTTAAAGCTGCTAAGCCTTGGTTAATCCATGTCATGCCATCCATAAAAGTTGTATGATCCACTTATGGTGCTTCTTGCTCAACTTGCTATTGTTACACCTATCTTTTTACTGCTACTACAGCTCTAGGTCTACCTCTTCCTCTGCGACGGTGGGTAGGAGGAGCTTTATCCTGAACAAACTGCTCATCCTTATCATAAGCTGCATCCACAGCAGGAGCATTTCATGCTCTCCATCTCATTCTAAAAAAAGACAAAACCAATGAAATTCAAAACGCAATAAGGAACTGACAAGTACATAGGATTATAAAAACAACGATGACAACAATTAACATTACCACCTAATTACCGCAGTAATTCAAGAAAAGACATCTTCCAATGACCTAAAGATCAAATAAATAAACCATAAGCTTTGATACCAACTTTGTCACGAGTCGAACCCGAAGGTACATAACCGACACTAGGGAATAGGAAATGCAAAAATGCATTCGAAATTCATAGTAAGCCTTAAGAATTTTTTACGAATTAATAACAATTTCATAACAGTAAACCATACGTAAAACCATTAATACTAATATCAAATACTTATAATATAAATCAATACATCCAATATAACAGTATCTCAAAAATCACAAATACCAATAATACAAGTCTGATAATTAACTACTACGGTATCTAGAATTCGATCACATCATACACAAGTCATTTAAACATACATAAAACAACCAGTGAACAAGAAACCCGGCGCAGACGGTGACTACTGGTAGACTAACAGTAAGGTCTTGAAAAAAATTGAGAGGAATCATATCTCATTGAGTGAATCAATTTTATGAAATGCATGCTAGTTTTAAAACATTTTGTTAAAAGCCTTTTTTTTAAAGAAAATAAAATCAATATAAATGTACATATTAAAATCATTTACCTTTCTCAAATATTTTTAAAAAATAAAATACCTTTCAAAATCACAATTCACTTTAATATAAATTTTAATATGAAATCATATAAATATCTATTTAAGTGGAAAACCTGGTAGAACACCTATACCATCACATTCTAATAGCCACTTGGCTCACTTAATCCAATTAACTATAGGTCCTAGAAAGCAAGCTTGACTAGGGTCTAGCCATAGTTGGTCTCTTATTCCAAATGATTACTTGTGCCCAGAGAGTATGCTTGACCAGGGTCCAACCAGTATCATACCTCTGCCCACAGAGCGAGCTCAACTAGGGCCCACAATATCACAACTCTTAACCATAAAACAAAGCTCAACCAAGGCTCTCAATATTAATCAATGGCCATATATAATCGTTACCACTAGGTGGCAAGTTCTACCCTTTTCTACAAATCATTTAAATAATTAATTAATTAATTAATTAAAGCAGAGTGAAATAAATTCCATAAAGTATCTTATCGATATATATTCATGATAAATAAAGGAATAATCATGTATATGACATATAAATCATGTATAAGACAATATAAATAAATTCTTATAATCAATTATTTATCATTTTAATCATATAAAAATATAAATTTAAAATTTCACAATAAACATTTCATAAAAACAACTCACAAGTCAAGCGTGTTGGGCGACGTGTCCTCTACTGCCCAAATGCTACAACTCTAGTCCTGGGGTTCTCTAAAGTAAATAATATTTATTTAAAATATGCTAATATAAATAAATTCATAAAATTCTCAAAATTATTAAAAACATGGATGATGAGACTGACTCGATCTAAGATAAAATGCTACATAGACTCGGAATTTAACAGATACTATTGTCATGTTTTTTGAGAAATCTACCAAAAATTCAGCAAAGTCTTCTCTATAAAACGGATATCTCTCTACCAAAGTAGAGTTGAACCTACACGAAAACTACATTTCTAACAGTCTGACAGTTCAACAACTCGAGTTGGACCTCCATACTGCACTTATGCCCAACCAAGAACCAATTTTACAACAATAACAAAATAACATAATTTTTATTAAAATCATCGATAAATCATAAAAATTCATTTAACCATCATAATTCAATTTATTTCCAAAATAAAAAATAAAAGATATTTATTTCCAAAATAAATAATAGAATTATAATTTATGATTAAAATTTCGTCAACAAAATCCATTTTCATATTTTTACAATTAATTTAACATTAATTGTAAATAACTATTCAAAGCACTTAAATATATTATAAAATTAGCAAATAACTTACTTAAGCTTAAAAATAATAAATAAGTTTATTATTATATTATTTTTTGAAAACTAATATTAATTAGCTAAAAATAGGAAATAAATTATGAAAATTATTTTAATACTATTATTATTCAAAATCTATCTAAAACATAATAATTAACAATAAATTTACTTAAAATACAAAAATTACCAATTTATAATTATTTTTCCAAATATTCTATTTTGGCATAAACTTTCAAAAATTCATAATTAAAAATCTATACATAATTTCACAAAACATTTTTCACAAAGATTAATCAACATAATATATAGAATTTAATAAAAATATGTTCACATTCCGGGTCAGGAACAATACCGTGAATAGTGCTCGAGACTCGGAATAGTGACCTGAAACTCAACTTCATCGAAAATTTGCAAACTGTATATCAAATGAAAGCTCTCAATCTCAATTTGACATGAATCAACCAAATTCAAGCTCAATTTCACAAAATAATTCAAAAAGACCTAGAATTAATTTCTCAAAATTGATTTCCTTACCAGTTATAAAGATTGAAATTGATTGAGGGAAATGACCACCTAAGAGGGGAGGGTACCCACCAATGAGGACTGTCGTTGCCAGAATCGGCTCCGACAAGCTTTCCCCTAAAAAATGGCTGAATTAATCAAGAGAGAGAGAGAGAGAGAGAGAGAGAGAAAATGATAAGAAGAGGAGGAGCTGGCAACTATTGGTGACAGTGGTAGTGCAGTGAGGAGGAGGTGGCACAATAGTGGTGGCTGTGTCGATGGTAGGGGTGGTTACAATGTGAGGAAGAGAAGAGGAAGGGAAGAAGAAAAAGAGGGAAAAGAAATGGGGGGCTACACATTTTTCATTTCATCATTTTTTCATTTTTTTAATTAAACCAAAAGTACCAAAGTACAACCAAAAATAAATAAAATAGTGTATGCGTATGTGTGTGTGTGTGTGTGTGTATATATATATATATATATATATATATATATATACATACTCTTTAACAATAAATTAAAAAATAAAATTTACTAAAATTTCACAAGTATTACTTATCTCATAATAATTAACACTGATTAATTAAAATAATGATTAAACTTAATAATCCACATTTAATATTAATAATTAAAAAAATTTAGGTCTTTACAAATCAAACATCCTGCCATTTTTATCTCTGAATTTCTGACTAAGCATCCCAAACCATATCGGACCCTCCTAGATGAGCTTGAAAGATCTATATTACTACAAGACCACATGTCAAAATTATGCATGATGTGTATGCATGATATGCAGGTTTATTTTATTATTCGAAGAAAGCAAGAAATTAAACAAGCATACTTAATACATATATAACACAAACACAAAATACAAAGCTTCAAAAAAGATGACTTGTGCCCTTATTTCTCCCACACATATGTTCAATGGTGAGTACCTTGTTCGAGGATTTTTGGTCCGAGTTTTAATTATCAACAGGGGATACAAAATTGATGTATGCAAGATAACTCTTAAAATAGAGAAAACAAGTAACAAATCCTCTAAATAAATCCAAAGTCGTACTTCAACAGGCTAACAATGTCATTAAGTTCTTACCTCATCAAGATCCATTTCAATGGGCCAAAATGGGCATGGAAGGCTTTTTTTTACAACACTTATTTTAAAATGGGCTGAGAATAGGCGTAAAAGGCCCATCTTGACAAGGTCCATTTGTAATAAGCTTGAGTTTTTCTTTAAGGATCTATTAAAGGGCATAAAACACATGCAATTAGATAATTCCTAAAGGAAGTTGCTAAGTCACTATATGAGCTGAGTCTTGGGTGAAAAATGCTTCAACTCCCATAATGATATACATCCATATATGTCTCCCCACTCAAGGGTCCATGTGATGTAAATAAGTACATGTCATGAGTGATAATAATCAAATATTTCACCACCAGGTTTGAGTGAAATGTAGGTACCAAAATAATGATTATTATTAGGTTAATTGGGACTAGAGTGCTCATTATGTGCAAAAAGTGTAGTGAATGAAAAAAAATGCAAAAGGAAATAAGTAAATAATTAAAAATGATAAAATACAAAACACTAGAATCAGTTTCTCTATCCCCAGTAGAGTCGCCACTATAGGGTAGCAAGTTTTAGTGCATGACCAAGCGTTTGGTGACCACGATACTGTATGGGCTTGAGGCCCACTAAAAAATACGAAATAGGTCATAAAGCCTACTTGAAGATGGAGTCACCACCTGGATAAAAGTCAGGACACACTATATAACAACTAGATCCTATGGAGATTCCTAGAAGTCATCATTAGAGATTGGGTTCAAAAACTGCATATGGGCTTTTAAAATGGCCACGCAACCTTGCGGTTGGCCTTAGTTTATGTTTTGTATTTTTTTCACCTTTAATTATTTAATTATTTCTTTATTACCATGCAAATTGTAATTTCCTTTGAACAATTGTCACATTTTATAATTAAGCCCAA
This sequence comes from Mallotus nudiflorus, assembly GCA_947683625.1. NCBI lineage: Eukaryota > Viridiplantae > Streptophyta > Magnoliopsida > Malpighiales > Euphorbiaceae > Mallotus > Mallotus nudiflorus. The sequence continues at coordinate 738,468 of CANTUR010000556.1, forward strand.
GTTTGCACATTAACTTTTTTATGCATTTGGTCTCAACATCCACTATGAACAAAGAAAATAATAATAATTTACAACTATACATTCGAATCAAATAGGGAAAGGGATTAGGGATTACAAAGATTCACTCAAATGAAAGTATAATAGATGAAAAATAAACAAGAAATAAACAAGCATTATTAGATAAAATATAAATAAATAAAAAAGGGGAAAGGAGAGTTACGTGTTAAATCGAACGATCAAGATCATTTCAATTCCCTACAATTCATAAGATATTAACTTCCAAGACATATAAAATAATACAAAAAGAAACATCACATTTATTTGCAAAACCAAATATATACAAATAAGGATTATGGATATTAAAACACTAATCCAAATTAAAATAACGAAAATGACCACGCAAAATAGACTAAAAAATAAAAAAAAAGGATTAATGAAGATCCAAACCATGTATGATTTACATGGAATATTGAAATAGAAAATACATGAGAGCCTATCAAAGTGGTGATTGCCTCTGTGAGGCGACACCTCTCTCAAGAGGCGATTGCCTAACAGATGGACTCAAATGACTCTCAAACTAGCAAACTTTTATTTCAAGCAAAGATCAATTAGTATAGTTAGGCTAGACTCACACCTACACCAAAAACTCAAGAAATCATGCTAATGACATGGCATATCACAAGCAATGAACACAATAGAGTGAATAAATAAGCTAATAAACAATTAAGCTAAAGATCATGCAAGCAAGTAAGGAGTTATATAAATCCATAACTCAATCTATAAAATGATCAAGATAATTACTAAAAGATGAGTTTTTCTAATGTAGTTGGCCCTCAGAAATGAATATGAGTGTTGGACTTCCCTTGAATGCAAACTTTTCTACCCTTCTTCTTTAAGAAAATCCCATTTAAACTTCACTCCCCTTCCTCTCTTCTTAAGAATGCTTTCTCCTTTTTGTTGCAAATCTCTCTCTTTGAAAGTTCTCTCTTTCTTTTTTTGCTAAAAAATTCTAACTTGTTCCTAACCTCCCTTTTTTCCTCTCTCTTTCTCCCTTTTAATCACCTCCTTAGCACATTCCCCTACTACCCTCTTTCATCATTACATTTTTAGCCTTTTTCTCTTCCCAAAATTTTCTTTTCTAAACCATAGACTGAGCTCCAGTTGAGGTAGGCCACCAAGTTGGCTGCTATGGTGACTTCTACATTTAATGCAGAGGTAAGTGGCTACTGTAGAGATGACACTTCTATGATGAGACAATCACCTCATCACTAGCTGTCATAGTGGCAATCGTCTCTACATAAAGGCGTCGCCTCTCTGGCCTACCCTGCACTGGGCCTAATGGGCCAGGGCGGCTTGGGCTCATCTTATAAGGTTTTGGGCTCACATGTGTCCCCGGGCTCATTTTTGAAAAGATTTTGGGTTTTCCTGTTGCATTCAAACTTACACTTCTCATCATCAAGCTCTGTTGCAGGCTGATCAAACTGAGCATTCACAGTTCGCCTTCTATCGTGGGCCGATCAAACCAGGTGTCTCTAGTTCTACATATCAAATAATATTTGTCAAACGTTTAAGACTCAAATATATAAAATTTAAAAAACTAGCTAATAAATGTTTTTCGACTAATAAATAGCTCTAAAAGAGAGTTTTTACTGCATCCATAAAAATTATTAAAAGAAAATTTTAAAATATTACATTTTGGCAAGTAGCTAAAATACTGCATTTTAAGTTTTTGACATAACACTTATGTGAACCAACTCTAATTATTATGGTGTTAACAAGAATTTACTAGGTTTTGGAATTAGTGCAAGATAATGTATTAATTTGCCAAACTTAAAAAGATATAACTAAATTGCAAAACCCGCTAAAGTTTGTGTATTTGCAAAAGCCATTTCACCATTTTGAATGGGAAATGACCTTCATTTATAGAGAAAATAATTTTAGATTAAAAATTAATTTGAGGTCAATATTGTTAAAAAAATTTCAGTTTAATTAAAAATTATATAAAAATTTAGAAACTAATTCTCAAAATTAACCGAGTCCTTCCCTTGTAATTTAGTGACTCAGATAATGGATATTATAAGATAAGATTATGAGTTTGATTCTTCACTCTCTTTCGTTTAAAAAAAATATAAAAAAAATAAAAGCTTAAAATTAACCAACCTTTTCATATGTTTTGGCAATTGTGCGGCTCAGGTGATACATCCATTCAATGAAAACATTGCAGTTTGGTGATAGAATCTGGTTGTTTCTTGATGCTCAAATAGCTTAGATCCAAATATCTGGATGCTGGAACTTTGGCAAAGTCACAAGATTTAAGTGACCTAATTATAAGACTCTTAAACTTCTCATTTAATGGCATTGTTGTTTGTTGCTATCTAGTTGTCTTGTCCCTAATAGAACCAAGGAACATGGATTCCAGCAGTGCAATAGTATTTCGACACACTCTAGCCGTTCATGAATTGCTAGCTGTTGATAAATATAACTAAATATTAATTTATTTTTAAACATTAAATATTTTAACATTTGAAAATAATCAATAGGTAAGATAATTAAAATTTTTAAAATAATAATAATAATAATAATAATAATTAATAATAATAATAATAATAATAATAATAATTATTATTATTATTATTATTATTTTGACTTTTAATTATATTTAGTCAATAAAAAATTATAATATTAAAAATAGAATCTTACAATTGTCATTTAAAACATATATTTTTTTAATTGATCATTTAGAATTTTTTTTAAATTAATAAAAAAGTAAAAATAATTTAAATGACTATTATGGTAATTTCATAATTTTCGCTATATAACATGCAATATACATTTTCTACTGTTGTTTATTACTTTTACAACACTTAAAACACTAGAAGGGTGTTTGTTTAGTAAAAAATAAGGATAACAATCGGAATCGGAATGGATGATTCCAATTCCTAGCATTCAATTGGTTAAAATTAACATGTGAATGAGAATGAGATTTCCCCATTAATGGGAATTATCATTCTCTTTTTATTTTTAAGAAATGACTTTTGATTTTCTTGAAAATCAAGTTAAATCAATTATAAATTGGTCAAATATTTAAATATTAACATTTATTTTTCAAATTTTATAAATAAAACATATAAAATTCATTAAAATATGTATTAAATATTTGAATAAAAGATATTTATCCAAAAGTAAATAATTTTTATAATTTTTTAAAAAATTATAATAATATTTTAATAGATAAATATTTTAAAAATATTTTATAATATATAATTATAATATTAATTTTTAATATATAAAAATAATTATAATGTTAATTTTTATAAATAAAAAATAATTACAAAAATATTTTTTCATAAAAGAAATTTTAATTGTTAAATGATATTTTATTTTCATTTTCATTTTCTAGTGAAATTAAACATCTTTTTCAAATTTTCATTACCTTTCTCATTTTTCCTTATTCTCATTTCGATTCCGAAATAAGAACTAAAGGACACCTAAATTGTGAAACTGTTATGATCATGTTTTCCCCATCAAAAAGACTACAAGTTTCCCTTGAGATTATTTAGCAGAAATTCTGAAATAGTTTACGGAAGCACATGGAGCTTACAAAAACAGGGGAGATACTTCTCATGTTAAATAATATCAAACACAAAAGCATTGTGTTTACGGCATTTGAGGCCTAATTATCATTGCTTGCCATTGTTAAACTATTAAATACGCATATAGCTTCTTACTCATTTACACTTCATTCTTCTATGAAACATTATAAGAGTACAACCATCAGATCAATTGAATTCCACTTGTGATTGATCAATTGAAACATTTTGCAGACGCACATGGAGCCTACAAAAAATAGCAAAACACCGTGTTTAAGGCATTTGCGGTCTAATTATCATTTTTTTGCTATGTTAAACAATAAAAAAGTAAAATTCTGAAATGTGAAAGAGTTTGAGATGTCAACATCTATATAATACAACCTATAAAAATTATCCTAAAAGTTTAAGATGTCGACATCCCTGAAGAAATGCATGATTTCGATGAAGATTTGATATGGAACTTAAATTTGCGGTCTTTCTCGTAACATGGAAGCACAAGTGAATAACATACCTAACAATATTGTTAAATTTTGACACAAGAAAGGCTAATCCACAATATGTATTCTCTAACATCTATGAAATTACAGAAAGAACCCAGTTTAGTTTTTTTTTCCTTTGGTATTCTGAAATATTTTCTGTGTCTCACTTGCTGCAGAACAACACTTGCAAATGACACCGATTACTTCCCTTGAATACCTGATAAAAAAACATCAGAATGCTGAGTTAATGAAGAACCAACAGCAATATATGCATACATCTTTCATTCAAAGATTGAAGAAGGGACGCACTTACCTATCAGAGGAAACAGCTAAGAGATGGTTGTAATCAGAGCAGATAGCCGCCATTCCCCCGAATATCTTTACCATCTATCTCAATATCTGGGATGTGAGCAATCTTAGGCCAATCTTCAGCCGTATCGTTGTGGCACCTTGTTGATAGCTCTGGACATCTTTGGATATGGAGATTTTGTAAGGAAGAGAGGTTGCGCATGCAATCTGGTAAAGACATCAACTTTAAACAATTGTAGATATATAGGCTGCACAGGGAAGTAAGATACTGAAGCCCCATTGGGAGAGACACTAAGTTTGGAAGGGATGTTAATTCCAGAGAACGGAGGCTTTTAAGGCCTTGCCATTGCGTTGCATCTTCTTCGTCATCACGGGACAGAATTGTTATTCCCGAGCAGCTCCAAACTTGTAGATGTTGAAGGGAAGTGAGGTTGGAGAGCAACACCATGGGCAGAAATTCCAAATCCTCAATGTGGTCAATGGAAAGATACTCCAATTGAGAGGAAGAAGAAGAAGAGATGGATTCCGATGCCACAATGGCTGTTTCCAGAATTTGCTCAAATGACTTGGCAGTGGAATCTTCATAGGAACCTTGATAGAATAATTGTTTAAGAGAGGGACATCGTGGCATCAAAGTAAAATTAGGGCAAAAGGAGATTGTCAAATATGAAAGACAAGGAAACTGAAGCTTTTTAACCTTATTCCATCCCTTCAGATTAGGGCACAAAGACAATTGAAGTTGTTGGATAGAAGGAAATAATAAAGATGTTTCACCCTCACTGTCACTGTCACCTGTTATATCTGTATATATATATTCCAGATTTTCTAACTCATCAATTCTCAATTTCTTAAGAAAAGGGAGCTGACGAAAAAGTGGAAGACACTTTATGTTACAGCAACAGTCGAATCTAATGTCCACCAAATTTGTGAGAGAAGAAAGCCATCTTGGTAACTTCACTCCCCTGTAATTTCCCACAGATAGCCGTTTCAAATTTTGGTGAGGCTCTAGTGCTTCCAGTGCCATTTCTTCATTTTCCACTTCTTTATTTTCAGAAAAGGGGTCGTTCCACTGCAACTCCAAATATTGAAGATGTTGCTTCTCCTTCAAATTCGCCTCCTTACATTCAATTGCACCATTTTTCACTCTTCCCAACTTTCTGATTGTAAGCGATCCTCTCAACTTGTTCAACCCATTTAGCTCGCTGAGTCCAGCCCCACTGTCGTTGGCCACCACAAATTCAGATAATCTCTCCAGCGAAGTCAATTGTCCGATTCCACGGGGCATATGAATCAAATTTAAACAGTCCTCATTCTCAAGATGCGTAAGATTTACCAACTTTTTCATATCTCTTGGCAATTTTGTAAGCTCTCTACATCCATTTAATTTCAACACTTGTAAGTCTTGCAGTTTGGTGACTGAATTTGGTAATGTCTCCATCTCCTTACTTCCAGAAAGATCCAAATATCTTAGATGCTTCAATTTATCAATTGAACTTGGCAGACTCCTAATTTCTGAGCGAGATAGACCGAACACTCTTAAACATCTTAGATTAGAAAACATATCCTCCAAGTGTCCTGTTTTGATATGTCTTCCTCCACGATTTAATAGGAGTGTCCGTAGCTTTTTTGCCTTAAACAGTGAAGGTGAGACTCCACATTCTGAGTTCCAATCAAAAACAACTAACGCATGCCTAGTCTTTGCATTACTAATTCCCACCTCAGAATTCCACGATGAGGCACACTCCTCTCCAGCAACCAACGTAGCAAGATCATGCATCAAATCATGCATTTTACAAGTGGTGTAGTTCCCAAGATCATCCTTCTCAACTTCTTGAAAGAATGACCCCCAATGAAGAGCATTGAAGTATAGAACACCAATTTCTTCAAGACATCGTTTTGGATCTGATGACTTCACATACCCTTGCGCAATCCAAAGTTGTATTAACATCTCCACCCTAATTTTATAGTCTTTGGGAAACAATCCACAGTAAGCAAAGCATTGCTTCAAATGTGAAGGGAGATGGATGTAACTCAACTTTAAAGTGAGTAAAATATCGTTCTCTTCCTGATTAATTCTTGAGAGTTCTTCATTTTTGAAAGACAACCATTCAGTCTCTGAATCTTTAAAATACAATAAATTTCCCATGGTTCTTATTGCTAGAGGAACCCCTAAACACTTTGCCACAATCTTCTTTCCGATACTCTTATGACTGGGAGCTAGCACTTGTCCTGGTTTAAGTGCAATTTGTTTGAACAATGTCCAAGACTCCTCATCAGACAATCCTTTTAATTCATATATAGCTGTTCGACCTGTCATCTCAGCAACCTTTTTGAGCCTTGTGGTTATTACTATCTTACTTCCTCTTGCACCAACCACCAGCAAATCTTTTAATTGAGACCATTTTCCAGGATTTTCGTTCCATACATCATCCAACACCATCAAATATTTCTTCCCCTTAATTTGTTGGTGAAGGCAATTTTTCAAGGCTTCCATCTCACTGTTTCTAGTTTCTACAAGTTTTTTAACAATTAATTTTACATCAAAGTCGTCAGAGATACAAACCCATTTTCTTAGCTCAAAATGCATTCTTAGTCTCTCATCATTGAATACAAGTTGAGCTAATGTTGTCTTGCCTAATCCTCCAATTCCAACTATTGGAATAACTGACACATGCTCTTCACAGTTGGAGGACAACAAAAGGTCTACAATTTTTTCCTTATCATCTTCTCTCCCAGTGACTACTTCAGGGGGAGATGAGTGCGTTTCCCTGCCCTTAGCTTTAACAACTCTCTCCCCAGAACGCTCCTCCAAGTGAAATCTCCTATTATCAGCAATCTCATCTAAACTACTTCTAATTGCCTTAATCTTATGAGATATTTTAAGACCATAAGCAAACCGATTTGAACTTGAAAAGAAACGGCGTACCTCCTTTACCATATTATTGCTAGGCATCACTTGCTGCCGCAAAGCATCTGCTGAGGTCTTATCCAACAAGTCATCTGCATCATAAAATGCTTCTTTCAGCATTTCAAGCCATTCTTTCACTTGGGTGTTGTCCTCCAAGGACTTCTCCTCTGCATGACGCAGCACTCCCTTGATTGTAGAAACTGTTCTCTCGAGTTTCTCAAGTTCATCTTTGAAACCCCACCATTGGCCAATCTCCTGGATGACTTGCGAACCCAGCTTTTTTATGATTTCCTGTGCAATACCGTAGAGAACTGATTCTGCCATTGACAAGATGGAAGATGAATTGAAGATGGTGGGTGAAGAAGTGTTTTGAAGGTTTTAGATGATAACGTTGTTATGAAAATAATATAGAAGTAAATATATCAACGGAAATGTAGTGGGCGGCTTAAAAAAATAGGGGGAGGGAGGAATTACCAAAAAGTCAGAAAAAAAAAAATTACCTCAGGGTAATTACCAAAAAATTACCAAAATTCAGAAAATAATGCGCAACTTGATTTAAAAAAAAAAAAAAAAAAAAAGAAAAGCAATTATTATAATGAAAAATCTTTTTCAAAAGTGAATCGCATTAGGATTGTCTTCACACTGTGATATTAGCTGTATTTGTCAATAAACAAAGGCTTCAATAAAACAACAGCAAGTCTTTTTTTTTTTTAGTTTGGCCAATCACATTATTGGATTTATGTTTTCTTTAAATATTTTTGTGTACACGTTGAGTAACGTACTAATAACGAGCAAGTTGGTGTAAGGGGGGAAAAAAAATTTCCATGTGAGTAAAACAGTTAATTATTGTAAGAAAAAATTATAAATTTGGTATTTGAATTTTTATTATTTTTTTTTTTGAATATCTAAATTTTTTTTCTATTTGAATGTTCAAATTTTAAAAAAATATATTAATCAGATGTATCCATTTTATTTTAAATTAACTATATATTTAGTCAATTCAAATGGAATTCACTTTTTTTTTAGCTATCTTTTATCTTTTTTTAAGTGAACAATAGTGAGAAATAAGATAAAAATATGACATGTAAGGTGACAAAAAATGAACTTCGTTTGAATTGACTAAGTATACAGTCAGCTTAAAATAAGTCAGATATATCTTATTGATATGTTTTTTCAATGTTCAGACACTCAAATAGGATGAGCTGAAAAAATGACATGTGAGCTAAAAAAATAATAAACCCTATTTAAGTTGATTAAGCATACAATCAGCTTAAAATAAGTTAGATACATTTAATTGATATATTTTTTAAAATTCAGAAACCAAATTTATAATTTCTCCTCGTTATAATCAATAATCTAAATGAAAAGTGAATCCCATGTGAATCCCAATATGATTGTTTTTACACCGTTATATTAGCTGAATTTGTCAATAAACAAATTCTTCAATAAAACAAAGGCAAGTCTTTTTATAAAGGTACACTGGTGTAAAAAATAACCACTTTTTGGAATTGTTGTAAATTTACACCAAATTTTAAAATTTGACAAATTATTTGTAATTTAACACAATTATAATTTGATTAATATATAACATCTAAAGTAAAGTAGTTAATTTCTATTTTTATGAATTTCACATCAATATCATCAAAATACTAATTATAATAGTTAGTTAAATTTTAATATCAATAATTTAAGAAAATATAAAAATGGGAATGAAAAATTTATTTAATTTGTAAAGACTATGTTCATCTTTTTTTTTTAATGTATTTTAATTTGTTATATTGATGTGAGACTATTATACTAAACGTTAGTTAATTCACCTTAAATGCCACTATCTATAATGTTAGCTAATTCACCTCAAATGTCACTATATATTTTATTTATTAATTTATGATCTGACATAGCAAAAAAGTGATAAATAAAGAATTAGTGCTCGTTGAATCGCGCAAGACTATTAAACACTAATTTTCTATAACTTGCAATTTGCAAACTCAAGAAATAGACATCAAAATTCAAAGAATTTTGGACAGTTGAAAAGAATTCAAAATTTTATTAATCATAACGACGGTCAAAAGTCTTAAAACAAAGTTTAAATAGGAAAAAAAAACCCTAAAAAAAGAATTCCAAATGGAATAGAAAAAAATCTTAAAACAATTAAAACAGAAAATTGTCATTTTGGAAGTTTAAACGATTGAATTTGCCCAAAAAGCAATGGAGCTCATGACTTGTGATCATTGGGCTGATTCCAATCAAATTGAGCTCTTATCACACTAAAATTTGAAACTTCAAAATTGTTGAAAATTATGAAAATGCCACTAATGTAATTTTTTATAATCTTTCACAAACCAAATTGTTTGTTCTTCAACGTCCGCATCATGATCAAATTACAATTATACCAAAATTATAAATAATATATTAAATTATGTTAAAATTATAAATAATATGTCAAATTAAATTAATTTTGTCAAATTTTAAAGTTTAATATAAATATTCAAAACGTACAAAAGGAAAGCATTTGCTTAGAAGTTCCTGGCAAATAAATGAAAGAACATTGGGAGATATATCTCACATCATAGCATTTAATGATGTCACAGGCAAATAAAAGAATTTTGTGTTGTGGCCACTCAAAATGTTTTTCTTTTGCTAATTCCGTACAGGACCTATCAAAGCTTTTACAAATACTTATAAACATATTCTATGAGGATGGAATTGCATATTCAATCAAATATATTTTCTAGCATTCTAAAGTTAAATCATATTAATTTAATCAAATGCAGAATACATATATCATTGGCGCATCTTCATGCACAAAATGTCAATTTATATAAAAGTATGCATAAATACTTCTAAACATATTTTCCAAAGTTAAAATTGTCAGTTCAATGTTACACTAGATGCAGAATAAATAAATAATTTTAATTTATACATAGTTGTGAAAATGTTAAACGAGAATTTGTTACATCATTGATATCATAATTTTGAGTTATGTTTTATTTTGATATTAAAATTTTAATTTTTTTTTTTAATTCTAAAAATTCTATTTTTATTTCAAATTGAAGTATCTCGAATATATACAAAGAAATTTAACATATGTGACAGTTGGAATAAATATATTTTTAATATATTTACCTTATAAGTATCTCATTAAACAGTTTAATTATTTTATTGATCTCATAAAACAAAATTTACTTGTAGGTTCCATAAAATAAAATTTAGCAAAATTTATTTTATGAAGTCTATGAGATGATTAGACTGCTTAATGAGATGGTTACATGATGAATGTACTAAAAATATATCTCTTCGATTGTCATATATGCTAAATTTGATCGGATATGTTCGTGGTGATTTAACATAAAATAAAAATAAAATTTTTGAGACCAAAAAAAATTAAAAATTTGGTATCAAAGTGAAACATGACTCAAAATTATAGTATCAACGGTAAACTAAATCCGTCAAATGATGTTGAAAATTTTAGAAAAACTACTTAAAAATAATTTTTTTAAAATTGAAGTTATATATATATATATATATATATATATATATATATATATATATATATATATATATATATATATATATATATATATATATATATATATATATATATATGTATGTATATTATGTAATGGAAGTAACGTAACATTTTTTTTTTATGGGAAGTATTGTAATGTTCATGAGTAATGAGATAGTGATTTATATAGTATGGGTGATATTCATAATAATTCTTTAATTATATTAAGAAAAATGGTGGGACACAAAAATATTTGTAATAATTTCAATTAAACATATAGAATTCCAAGAGTTTTTAATGTAATAAAATAAAAATTAGCATATTATATTTAGTGAAGTGAATGATTGAATATATTATACCATATATTTAATGGAAATTAAAGATGATCAATAGTTGTATAGTTTAAGTAGATTCATTTCTAAATTCTTAGAGAAAAGGAAAAGGAATGCTGGCTAGTTTTTATGATGCCACATGACGAAATAAAAGAATGTCACATATTATTAGGTAAAGGGGCCAAAGTAGACCCTAACATTTTACCTAATTGCAAATTGGAATCTTATATGGTTTTTAGCCAAATTAGAATCTAAACATGCAAACTTTAAAACAAATTGGACCTTGTCATTAATTCTTGCTTAGTTGGACAAAATCAAACCCACTAGCTACCGAAGTTGACGCCAACGTGGCAAATAGAAGCCTAGCTTGTGTGATGAAAAAAAAAAAAAAAAAAAAAAGAGGATTTAGCAGTAAAATTTCCTCCAAAATATTTACTGAGTGTAAGTTGACATTAAGTAATAAGCCTTTCTTACTTTAACTTTTAATGAAACAACCACCTTTTTGCTGTTGTTCACAGACAATGTGTAAACAAACCCTAGAAAACAAACCTTTTTTACAAATATTGCCTATTTTTTTCCATTGTTAAAGGGCATTGATAAGGGGCAAAGATACAGACAAAAATGGATTGCACATGTGCATTAGATTCTTCAAGAAAGGTTTGTACATTCTTTATTATATCTTTTGATTATTTATGTGCTTGATTATAGAATAATAAAATGCTAAAATGGTGGTTATTAGTGATAATTTGTCGTTATTAGTAAAATACATAAGTTGTGGTTATGTTGAAGTGGTCTATGACTCTGCATTGTTGTTTTCTATTTGGCATGCAGCATGGACAACATTTATTTGGTTTTACACTATGGGGGTACATGGTAACACCAGCATGTGTTATCATATATCAAAGGAGAAGCTGTGACAATTAATAATTTAGACATAGAAATGCTATTTGTCACTCATATCGTGAAGAAGTACATTAAAGAGTTAGGTGTTAAACTGGGACGTAAAGTATATGTTTTGAGACCTGGTACAATATTAAGTGATGGATTATTTAGTTTAATGAATGATGCTGACATAAAATCTTGACTGAGTGCATTTTAGAAGCTAATGTTCCACATGTGCATATTATGTGCATTATAAGACTGAAAATAAAGATAGAGTTATTCCAAGTCTCAAAAGCACCATTGGAACAGAACATAACTATATACAAGCTAATGGAAATAAGTTTTGTAGGTCATATACAGATAGTCAGTCAACATTCGATGTTTGGGTTAATCAAATTTTTAATAATAATGATCCATTGTCAACTCAAATATTAGGTGAGAAATCTAGTAAAGGAGGCAGAAATGATATGGCTAATGGTGGCTTGAAGGATGCAGACTTACAAGATGCAAATGAGATTAGGGATAACTGGGGGAAGATAATGGTACAACATCAAGTGAGAGCAGCTCTGTAAGTGAGAGTAGTGAAGAAAGTGACAACTGCGATGAAAGTGAAGATAGTGAGGAAATGATGATTTTAAAGAAAATATAGAACGTAATGAAGAAGACATTGAAATTTTAAAGCAAAATAGAAAAAGGGTAAGTTATGGATGATGACAATCCACATTTCATGTTAGGTATGACTTTTACCGATGCAAATGAAGTAAGAGATGCTATAGCTAAATATGGTGTTGCCAAATGATATGACTTGAAGTTGAAGCCCAATAAAAGATTGAGGAGTAGGGCAAAGTGCAAGCAACCTAACTGCCCTTTTATTTTGCTTGTGTCCAAAGATGGGAATAAAAGTAGAATGAGCGTGAAAGCACTTCAAACAGAACATGCATGCTATAAGACCTTCATAAATTCAAGGGTAGCAACTGCATTTTTAGCTAAATATTTCAAGGTTAAGATCCAAAGAAAACTGAAGACCACGATTAAGGAAATGATTTCTGATGCAAAAGAAAAATTACAATTGAATGCCAATTCATTAAAATTAAGGAGGGCTGGGAAGATGATAAAAACTAAGTTAGAAGGTAGCTAGACCCAAGAATTCATTAATTGGGTAGCTTATGCAAATGTTGTTAAGGTAAGCAACCCCGATTCTAGATCTGAAATTGAATTGTGTAAAAAAGAACTACGAAAATGTATAAATGTATTTCAAAGAATTTTCATTTGCTATAATGCAGTCAAATAAGGATGCAAAGCTAGATGTTGGCCTTTTATAAGTCTAAATGGATGTTTCTTAAAGGCCATTACAAAAGGCCAAGCGCTTGTAGCTATCGAGAATGATACTATAAATCAAATGTATCCTATAGTGTGGACTGTAACAGATAAAAAGAATAAAATAAACTGGAAACAGATAAAAAGAATAAAATAAACTCGAAATGGTTCTTCAGTGGCTCGTTAAAGAGCTTAAATTGCAAGATGGAAATAATTTGACTTTAATATCAAATATACAAAAGGTTTAATTCTTAGAAACCTGAATTTGTGAATAAGTTATTTTAACTAGCATGTATATCATTAATTTTATGCATATGCATTTCAAGTGATAGTTGTTGTGTATAATTTCATCTTAGCTTATTCATATATAGGGTCTATCGGGAGCTACTTTTGAAGTATTACATAATGCTGAGCATTGACGTTGTGCACGACACATTTTCGCTAACTGGTCTTAGCAATGGGATGGGGGTACGCTATGAAATTTTTTTTGGATATGTGAATGGACATAAATAAAGAGGAATCCAAAGCTATTTTGAGGATGTTAGATGAATTTAGTAAAAAAGTAGTCGAGGACTTCATGAAATACAGCCCCTAAAAATTAGTGTCGAGCGTATTTCAACAATCGATGTAAGTTTCACATGCTAGACAATAACTTACATGAAACTTGTAATTCTACAATATTAGATGCATGTTATAAACCTATTGTTAGCATGCTAAATAAAGAGGCAACCATGTTAAGATTAGCAAGCCATAAGCATTTAAGTGATAAATGGGCAACTGAATGGAGCCTTATATATATGGAAAAATTACAACAGCATCAAGAAGAAGCCTTGAGTTGTGAGGTGTTATTTAATGGGATAATAGGTATAAGATAAGTGATAGAGGAGATAGGTATACTATTTTTTTAGATAAAAAAAACTCTGCATTTGTAGAGCATGGTATCTAACTAGAATCTCATGTGTACATGCTATACATGCTCTCGACCATGCCAACATTGATCCATTAAGTCAGATTTCACATTGGTATCATAAGCATGCATATATTGCATCATACTAACATGTTAAGGAACCTATGCGTGGAAAGAAGTTTATGAGATGTGATCAATTTGAAGAGATAAGGCCCTCATCGGTGATAAGAATGCCTGGTAGACCCAAAACCAAAAGGATTAGGGCCCTAAATGAGAAAATGCAAAAGAAAGGGAGCATAAGTGGTGACAATGCGTGGAACTAAACAAAGATATGGCAATTGTCATATGGAAGGACAAAACACAATATGTTGCTCAGTTACAATGCCTCAAGTATGCTGAATTTAATTTTTTGAAAAATTTGATTATATGTTGTTTACTCTTTTTAATTTTGCAACACTGCATATCTTTTATATATATATATATATATTATTAATTAAATTTATTTTCTATAGCAACAAAATTCTAATGGGAATTAACAAAAGATAGCTTCATCATCTGCATAAGTTCAAAATACTTTTAAGGTATATGTGGAACTTTATTTTTATAATTACAGGCTGTTAATGACACTAGATATTCTTGCTAAGTGCTGCTTTTGCTAAAATAATAGCACAAAGGCAAAGAGAAGGTTGTTATAAAAACATAAAAAAGATACAAGGAGAGAGATAGACAGAAGAATTTTGGATATGGATTGTCCATTAATAAGGCAATAAGAAATATGATATACAGTGTCAGTCAATAGTTGATAAGTTTTGAAATATTTTTCTCATGTTATTGTCTTTATTTCTGCCAGTTAAGTTCATATTATTTGATGGTGATTAGCATGTTGAAGTTATGAAATTTTTTTCCTCAATTTAATGTCTTCATTTCAGCCGAGTGAAACAATTGAAAGAGTTATTTCTGAGGGTGATAGTTACACAATGGCAAACATTAAAACTAACCCTCAAACAAGGTTTCCCATCCCAAATAAAATCTAATTACAAAAAGCCAGCAAGCATTCGAGAGTGACAACCAGTCAGGATAGCTTGAGGAAAATTAATTTTAAAGGTAATACTGGTGAAGTTTTAATGCCAAAAAGATGCCATTTAAATCATTAAGGTTGCAATGGCAAGGTCAGCCATCCATCACTACAACACAAACTCTAAGCATAAGCAGAACAAATGATAGGATATATTCATATCAGGTCAAAGGCTACTGAAAGTCTTTGAGAATCAAGCATAAGTAGAACAAAAGTGATCTAGTTCTAACTTAGTTCCGAAAGGAACTTCATTATAATTTTTGAGAATCAAGTTCCTTAGGAACTACATGCCTATGTATGTTATAGTTTGTTTGAAACTAAACATTCAGAACATGTGATTCTTTTTGTGTAACTTGTGGATGTTATAGTTATCTTGAATTGCACAAATTTAGGACATAAGAATTCATTTGGATGAGTTGATAGTGTATGTGTTTGGCCATTTTGGTATTAATAGAAAGCAAATGATTATTCTGTACATTTTTGTTGATGCTTGATAATGCTATATTGTTGATGCTTGATAGTGCTATATTGTTGATGCTTGATAGTGTTATGCTTAATAATATTTGTGTTTAGCCATTTTGGCATTTCTTGATCATATTTTTTTTCTTTTTTACTTTGTAGCACAAAAGCATGCTATATAATACATCATAAATTTGTCCAAAAATTCATTAAAATTTTGTTGAACCCTACTGCCAATATTCTATAATCAAATACATCAAATATCTTGCCAGCATTTTAGGTTCTAAACAAGACAACATGTTAACATACTATTTTTTTTCATTGCCAATTGTTAAGCATTACACTTAATAACTGACTCCAACATATTTCTAGGCATCAAAACATAGATTACAATAGCCAAAATACACAACTCCAGAAGACCAATATATGTTATTTTCAGTTGCTTCCTTACTCTAGCCAATTCTGCAGCACATGTTTCATCTTCGTCAATGGTTGTTTTTAAGTTGCCTCACTTTTTTCATTAAAGCGTCAACTTCACTCTAGATATCCCCCTGCAAAGTGCTTGTAACCTTCTCTTCAAAGCAAAATTTTCTTGTAAAGGAACCTTTCTCTCCACCTTCAATTCATTAATAACTTCTTTAGCCCTTTCACCTATTTCTTCATCATGTTTTGTTTAATTCCTTTCTCATTTCCCTGAAAATACACATAAATTTCAAATTAAGAAACAACTAACTATGTTATAAAGCTTTGTTGCTGATACCCTATATTTGTAATCCTATTCTAATAAGGATCATTGTCCTCCAAATAAAGGATAAGAGGAATAATACTCGACTAGGAAGAATGCCCAATTAGGAAGAATACCCAATTAGGAAGATGCTCAATTAGAAAGAGGATTTATATATCCTAAAGAGACAAGATCAAATAATTCCATTGAATTGAGTATAATTGTCTGTGTGATAGCATCTATTATACCAGGAATATCAATAAACCTAATTATTGAAATTAATTAATCAAGAATGAATCCAAGTCTCATCAGGTATGAGTAAATATTCCCTATATATACTCATTATATCTCTCATTCTTATTCATTTTATTCATTCTAACACATTCTCTCACATCCACAACACACATCATCTCTCTAGTATACAATTCTCTCATATCCACAACACACATCATCTCTCTAGTATACAATCTCTCTCTTTACAACCCTCTCTAACTTAAACATCAGAGTGTTTGTTAGGATCTTCCCCACCACTCACCCTGCTCTTGTTGATTACTTGTTTGTAAGATCTAAAGATTTCAAAAATGAGTTATCAAGTGGCACTATCTATGGGGACCTTTAGATCAAAATTGCTATTACTTGCTGATTTGAAATTCCATGAAGACATCTATGGCCTTCAGTCCACCTCTATTAACACAAGCAACAGTGTTGGCTACTTAACCAGACCTAATTGCTCCCACGTAACAAGTTGGACCCTCATTTTAAATTCACTCTATTGAGCTATTCACACCTCCAACTAATGCATTAAATCCTTTGATGGGTACTACCTTTCCTTACCATGCACAATTACTATATATAAACAGACTAATACATTCTATGTCTTTCCTAAGCTTACTTGAGTTTCCTATCATAGGTGCCCTAACTTAAATACCATTACCCAAACACTCAACTTACCACCCCTATATAAAGAAACGATGATTAATAATATTAAGGCTCATATGAATTTGATGTAACAATAGCTAAATGCCCTAATTCAAGGTAATAATCTTAAAGAAGAAATTCCAAGAAACAATATAGTCATACCTCCTACTGGAACTTAGAATCTCAAAGATTAAAGAGGTGAAGGCAACAAGGATAAAGATCTAGAAGTTAAGTCCAGGACTAGCATGTTGATCTAGGATGATATTGATTTATCCTAGAAAGTAAGAGAGTCTATTAATAAAGCTAAGAGAAGCTATTAATAAAGGTCAGACAAGGCCAAAAAAAGAAGAAGAGTATATTCTAAAGGGAATAATGCCCTTTGATAGAAAAATAATTAGATTAGAAATTCCACATAAATTTAAGCTACCTCAATTGGATCATTATAATGGCATTAGAGATTTAATCAATCATATATCATCATTCAAAACAAAGATGATGCTTCAAAACATCAATGACGTTATATTATGCCAAATCTTTCCTAGTACACTTATGAAAGTATCTGAAATATAGTTTCATCGATTTCCCAAGAATTCAATATCATCTTTTGAAGAGCTAGTTAAATAGTTTAAGATGCGATTCATTATAAATATTCCTTCTACCAAAAGTATTAATGATTTGCAAAGATGCAAACAAGAAACTAGTGAATCTTTAAGGAATTACTTAGATAGATTTAAAAAAGTTACCATGCAAATAGAGAATCTGAGTGGTAAAGTGGCCATTGAGGTAAAGAAAAAGGTACTCAGCTGGGAAAGCTATGAGACATGATCATGATAAAGGAACTGAGAACTGTTTTCAAAGTTATGTCTATGGTAATAAAATTGATAAATCTTGATGAGGATAAAAGGCTATACCAAGATAATGAAAAATCTCCATATAAAAAAAAAGAAAAGATTAGAATCCAAAAGACCCTGAGCTCCACATAACAATTTCATAAACTTAGTAGAAGGATTCAGAAGGGAGACTGAGAAGTACATACCATTGAATGCTCTAAGATCATAAATTCTTATATGGATTAGATAGAATTGAGTAGCTATACCTTCAGCGAGAAAGATAAACCCGATTATATCACAAATGCAAGATAAAAGATTCTATTGCTAATACCACCATGACTATAAGCATGATATAGATGGATGTCAAGACCTCAAAAGGGTAATTAAGCAACTTATTCAGAATAAAAAGTTGAGGAGATTTATGGACAACATCAAGAAAGAACAATATTGGATTATCAGAATAAGGATAAACTATATTACAAAAAAGCCTAAAATGAAGTCACCGGGTTAATTAATATAATATTCAGAGCAGAAACATCAACCAACAGAAGGCTAAAGCGGACTCTGAAAGAGGAATATTCAGCAGTTAAGTCTAAGCAAGTGATCACATTCAATTTGAAAGATAGAAAACAAATCTTACACCCCCATAATGATGCATTATTCATAAGTGCTTCTATTAATAATTATTTGGTGAAGAGACTATTAGTTAATGATGGAAGAGTTGTTAATGCATTATTTTGGAGCACCTACCAAGTGATGGGAGGCTTAATAATTAACTTAAAAGCTATCCAAAATCCTATTATGAGTTTTTATAGAGGAACTATATAACTAATAGGAATAATAAGCATATTGTCGAGCTCAAAAATTAAGAATCTAGAGATGTAAAGGCTATTAAAGAGGTATTTAACATGGTTAACCTCCCTTTAATATATAATGTAATCATTGAAAGACCAATCCTATATGAAATTGACACAACTATAAGCATTAAAAGTTTGATAATAAAAATACTAATAGGAAACTAAGTTATTACCATTCATGGAGATCAAGCTATGGCCAAATAATGTTATCAATTAGCAGCCAAAACTTAGATTGAAGCTTTCCCTCTAGATTCAACAGAAGTAGTGAAGCAAAGTACGAAGTCAAAGCTAGTTGATCAGGTGCAAAAAAATTCAACTAGACAATGAAAAAACAGTAAAAATTAGCAATAAACTGGGCAATGAAATAAAGTAACACATTAGCAAGGTGCTTAACATATACTCAAACATCTTTGCATTTAAGGCATTTGAGATTATTAGAATAGAACCTTGGGTTGCTTTATATAGCTTGAATGTCAATCCAAATGTAAAGCTACTTATTCAGAAGAAGAAAAAGTTCACATATGAAAGGTAGAAGATTATAGTTAAAGAAATAAATAAATTAATAGAAGCTATATTTATTAGAGAGGTTACTCATCTAGAGTGGTAGCAAATGTGGTTCTCATCAAAAAGTCCAATAGGAAGTACATGATGTGTGTATATTACACTAATCTAAATAAAGTTTGCCTTAAAGATAGCTACCCATTCCCTTCCCGAATAGCTCAATTGGAGAGAGTTGCAAAGCAACGAACGGAAGCCAGCCCCGGCGAGGGAGCTAAGCGAAGGGAGCAGTTAATCAGCTGGTGGACTCAACCATCTATCATAGTTTGTATAGCTTCATCGATGTTGCACAAGGATATCATCAAAACCCAATAAAGAAGGAAGATCAAGAGAAGACCTTTTCTTGTCACTCATCAGGGGTTATACTATTATAAGGCCATGTCATCTGATCATTGTAACTTACCAAAGACTAATGAATCATATCTTCAAAGGTCAAATTAAAAAGAACATTGAGGTTTATATAGATGATATCATTGTCAAGAGCCAGAACATATAACAACATTCTAAAGATCTCAATTAAATTCTATAGATACTATATCAATATTGGATCAAGCTAAACCTAGATAAATGTGTCTTTAGAGTAAAAGCTAGAAAATTCTTAGGTTTTATGATTTCGCATAAAGAAATTGAAGTAAACTCAAAGAAGATAGACGTTATCCTAAATATGAAAGCTCCTGCAACATTAAATGAACTACAGAAGCTCAATAAAAGAATAATAGCATTAAGATGACTCATATTATTCTTAGCTAAAAGTTGTTTACAATGGTTTCAGACATTAAAAAATACCAAGAAGTTTGAATGGGATAAAGAGTGCCAAGCTACCTCTGAAGAAATAAAGAAGTTTTATCCTCTTCAATATTGCTTAGTAGAACAATGCCTAAAAAAGCCATATATCTATAACTCTTAATCAGTCATGAATCAGTTGCTGTAGTGCTCATCCAAGAAAAGTGTAGTAAGCAAAATCTAGTATACTATGTCAGTAAGGTGCTTAGGGGTCTAGAAGCTCAGTACCTGAGATTAGATAAACTCGTTGTGATGGTCGTACACACATCTCAGAAGCTTAAATAATATTTCTAAGCTTATGGAATCATTATTAAAATAAATTTTCCACTAAGAAAAATATTGTAGAGACTAGAAACTTTCTGACACGTGTAATGGTCAATGTAGTTAAAAGAATTCAACATTTCCTATGAACCTCAATAGCAAATTAAAACTCAAGTATTAGCATATTTCATCCAAAAGATGACAATATGAGACATCATTAATACATTATACCTAAAGTGGAAGATTTACATATATAGGGAATCAGGGGCATAGGGATCTAGTGTAGGCATTATTTTGAAAAGCCTAGAAAAATAATCATAAAATATGTAGTCTAAATAAAGATCAATGCCACCAATAATGCTATGAAGTATGAAGCGTTGATCATAGGAGTGAAGCTAGCAATTGAAGTTAAAACTGGGCATCTCAAAATTCATTCAGACTCATAATTGGTTGTTAATCAAATCAGAGGCACCTATCAAGTTAAGGAGCTAAACATAGTAAAGTATATGGAGAAAGCCAGACAACTCCTAAAGAAGCTAGAACTAGATGAGGGATAATCAAAGATAATCTAAAGGGAATTTGACATTTCCTATGAACCTCATTAGCAAATTAAAGCTCAAGCATTAGCATATTTCATCTAAGAGATGATAATAGAAGACATCGTTAATCCATTATACCCGGAGTGGAAGATGTACATAGATGGGGCATCAGGGGCACAGGGATCTATTGCAAGCATTATTTTAAAAAGGCTACGAAAAATAATCATAAAATATACAGTCCAAATAAAGATTAATGCCACCAATAATGCTGTGAAGTATAAAGCATTGATCACAGGATTAAAGCTGGCAATAGAAGTTAGAATGGGCATGTCAAAATTCATTCAGACTCATAATTGGTTGTTAATCAAATCAAAGGGACCTATCAAATCAAGGAGCCAAATATAGTAGAGTATATGGAGAAATTCAAACAGCTCCTAAAGAAGCTAAAACTATATGAGGGATGATCAGAGATAATCCAAATCCCCAAAGTGAGAATACTAAAATAGGCTTATTAGTAAAATCAACAATAAAAAATAATCAAGCATTCAAAGAGCTTGAGCTGATAGAATAATTGATTAAGCCAAGCATTGAAGAAGTAGAAGTGATGAATACTCAGGAGGTAGTTAAGTGGATGAAGCCTATTATCCAATACTTGGAATATGGAATTCTTCCTTAGGACAACCTTAAAGCTTAAAAATTGAGAGTAAAAGTATCATATTACTCTATGCACAAAGGTGATCTCTATAGAAGGTCCTTGTCATACCCATAGTCCAAGTGCATCTCACTAGAATAAGGCAATTACATATTAAGAGAAATCCTTGAAGGAATACATAGGTCTCATAATGCTCAAAGGTCATTGTTTAGAAAAAGCATTATTGCAAGCATATTATTAGCCTACTATGTCTAAAAATGCTTTGCAACTTGTTCAAGGATGTCTCAAATGCCAATAATTTTCTTATTTAAACTATAAACCCTCTAATACTCAGCATTTGTTGGTTTAACCCATAAACCCTCTAATACTCAGAATTTGCTAGTTTAACCTATAAACCCTCTAATACTCAGTGTCTAATAAGAAGCCCATGGCCTTTTGGTATTAAGGGAATGAATATCTTGGGATTTCAGTTTCAACATCATAAAAGAAGTTCCTAATCATAGTAATAAACCATTTCACCAAATGGGTTGAGATTGAAGCTATGCCAACTATCATTTAAGCTCAAATACAACACTTTTCTAGAAGGAAGTTATCTACATATTTGGTATACCCAATGCCTTAGTAACTGACAATGGCAAACAATTTGATAATTAAAAATTCAAGTAATTTTACTCAAATCTTAAAATAAAATTCAAATTCACATATGTTTCCCACCCTCAAAGAAATGGTCAAACAAAGGTCATAAATAGAACTATCATGCAAGGAATCAAGAAAAGGCTAAATGAGAAGAAAGGAAGTTGGGTAGACGAGCTTAACAATGTCATCTGGGTCTATAGAATAATGCCTAAAACTTTAACTAGAGAGACACCTTTTAGATTAACTTATGGGATGGATGTAGTAATCTGAGTAAAAATTGGCTCATCCAGTTACCAAGTAGTAGAAAAGCTTGATCAAAATATTAACAGCATCGATGCTCAAATATGCTTAGACCTGCTATAAGAAAGAGGAGAACAAGCTTTAGTCATAGGTCAAGCTTAGAAATAAAAATTTATAGAGAATCATAATAAGAAAATACAAAGCAATTCAAAGTCAGAGACTTAGTGATGTGAAGAGTTGATATTAGAAAGGGAAGCTTAGGAACTGGTAAACTTGGACCAAACTAGGAAGGCCCTTATAAAGTTGTTAAAAAATAACCAATGAGGTATATAGAATCAAAGACATTACCTCATTACTAGAATGCATATGGTTTTAAAAAGTATTACCAGTAGATTTAATAAATAGATGCACTTAGTAAAAGATAATGTTTGAGATAATGAATTCATTTCATTACTCAAAAATGATATTTATTAAAAAAAAAAGAGCATTATACCTTAGAATCAATAGGGGCATTTGGATTCTAACTCAGAGCATCTGGCTTCTTGGAAACTTTAGCCTCTTTTGGTTGCTCAAAGGTAGCTGCTATGGAGGCTTCATTCTTTTTCACCATTATAGCCAAAACTTTATAAATAATCTTATCAATCTCTAAGAAGTCCAAGTTTGTATTTTGAGTAGATATAGTTCTTCAGCATTCAGACTTAAAGGCCTTAAAAAAATTCTTAGACATATCCTAAAAGCCCTTTTTATCCTTTTTGCCAAGTTTCTTCCTGCTCCTTCTTTATACTCTCTTTCTCGGCAGTTAGGTAATCAAGACATGAAGACATTTACTACAAAGAGTGCTCAAGATCTTCAATTTTATATTTCTTTTCTTCAACTTTTGAGATGGCTAAAGCTCGTTCATTCTAAGTTGCTCAATAAATCCTTTGGCCTTTTTAAGTTTGCCTTTATACTCGAGAGCTATTATTGTCACGACCCAAAACAGGGGCCATGACCGGCGCTAGGGAACGGGAATTCTTTCGAATCCGGAACCCGTAGCAAGCCTAAAAATAAAATAAAGCATGCCATAATAACAGTAACAATATAATATGCAGCGAAAAATAAAAATCATAATATCATAATATCATTTTCATATCAACTGGATTTAATTCAAAACTCATCTCATCACATATATATAATCTTTAATACAAATCCAGTTTCAATATAATACATCTCTTTAAAATAAAGTACATGAAATCCAAAACTTCAATTCACAACTACTGCAGTGTCTAGATAAAATAAATAAGACTCAAGTAGACAATTTACATAAAGAAGCCGGGGCGGAAGAAATCTGGCGTATCGACCTGCTACTGAGGTCTGAGGAAGTTGACTCTCCTGAAAAATAGTCAACGGAGGGGAGTCAGACCTCACTGAGTGAATTACTATAATATATATACATACACACTAAGTGATAATGCATACAGTCAACAGTATATATATAATATGTATATATACAGGCAAATTCATACAGATGCAGAAAAATCATTTTTATATATTTTACTGAAAAATCCCAATTTATGAAGGATCACATAGAACCCTAGAATATCGCAACCTCAGAAAATAGTGTTAAACAACACTCTAGCCACACAGGCTCACTTATTCCAAATATATCCACTTAATCCATTTGGACAGTAGACTGGCCCCGAGACACTAAGTCAACCGAGCTCCAGCAATCTGACTGCCAGTGTGATTGGCCCCGAGACACTTGGTCAACCGAGCTCCAGCAATCACACCCAAATCACATCTCACACATAACAATAATCATAATCAAATCAATATCCACAAATAAGTTAGTATTATAGCCTAAAGCTATAGGCGTACCGGTACGTACTCGGTCCTAGTGCTGCCCACTAGGTAGCACGTTCTATTGATATCCTTCATCATTAAATATAAAACATTCATTCACAATTAATGATGCATGAATTTAAATAAAACAACAATATAAACCATATATATACCGGAAATATACCAAACATAAACCAGGTATATTTCGAGTATATATATATGTCAAATAAATCTAATCAAATCATAAATTAAATTAAAAATATATTTAAAAACATTTTAAATATATTTTATTAATAAAACATGTATATAGTTTATTATATACCAAAAATAAACCAAAAATATACTTAAATACAAATCACATTATTTATGCATTTTAATCAAAATAAAACATATATTTCTAAATCATGCATCCTAAGCATATATATATAGTATAGTAACTCACCTAATGCGCTCCACGAGACAGGTCCGACGGGCCTGGTCCACTAGCCCTCGGTCTCGGCGCAACTAAACAAGAAATAAATAACCGATATCAAAGTAACCCTAATAGAAATCCTAGAATTCAATCTAGAGTATTAAACACAGAATCGAAAATTAGGGTTCGACTGGACATCACGTTTTACGAGAATTCTACCAAAAATTCGGCAGAACCTCCCCTGTAAAACGGACATCTCTCTACTCAAAAGAGTAGAGCCGACCCTGCAAAGAAACACACTTCGAAATACAAGCTCAACAAAAATCCACAACCCCTCGGTCGGACTCCAGACTACAATCTGTCGACCGGGGTCCACAAACACAGAATAATTCCAGATATACCAAAAATATCCTTAAATCACATAAATACATTTTATAGATAAAAATTACATAATTGACCTTGAAACACTATAAAAACCAATTAAAACTCATTTTATTAGAAAAACCGTATATTATATATATATAATTGAAAATAATTTACGAAAAAATAGTTTTAATTAGTTAAAAATACCAAATATTTTGTAGAAATCATTTTTATACCTTAAATAAATATTAAAACCAATTAAATTACATTTTTAGACAATTTAGGGAAAAATTACCAAAATACCCCTATATATATAAATATACTTAAATTACTTCAAAAATTCACCAAAAATCATACAATTACCCAAAATTAATTTTCTCAACATATTTATCAATAATATTAATATTTAAACTCAATTAACCAATTAAATTCAAATAAAAACACATTTAACCTAATTTTTCCAAAATTCCATAAACTTCAATAATTCAAAATAAATACTTAGAAATTCATAAAAATTCCAAATAAATTCCTATAATTCATTTCAACACCTAATTTAACCATAAACTCAAATTTCATAATTTAAATAATTAATTTCCGAAAATTAGAAAATAATATTAAAATATTCAAAAATACCCAAAAATCCAAAAAACCTCCAAAAATTCTACAAAAATTCATACATGTAGATTAAGCTACTAGGAACAACATTTGTGAAGGGAGTTTCCATGAATCATCCAATTCGAAGCTCAAAAAAATCGAAAACCCTAATATGACCGAATTGGAAAAATCAAAACCTAAGCAAATCTAAACCATTTTAGCTCAAACCAAAGCTAGAATCACACTCACCGGAGCTCAAGGAGAAGAAAGAGACTGGCGGTGTCGAAAACAGTGGCCGAAGGAGGGAGAAACGGTGAAGGGAAGATTTCGGCCAAAAGAGGAAGAAATGAAGCTGCCGGCGCCGGGGAAAGGGGCTGGAGGCGGCGGAGGATGGCTGGGAACGGCGGTGGCAAGCCGGGAGGCACACCGACGGTAGGTGGCCAGAGTTGCAGACGGTGAGGGATGGTGGTCGGGCGTCGGGCGCAGGAGAGAAGGGAAGAAGAAGAAGAAAAAGAAAGAAAAAGGAAAAAAAAAAGAAAAAAAAAGAAAAAATAAATTAAATTAAAATAATTAAATATTAATAAATAAATAATAATAAAATAATAAATTTTAATAATTTAATAATAAATAAAATAATTAAATAATAATAAATAAATAATAAAATATTAGGGTAATAATAAACCCTAATTAAATAAATATACACACATAGGCTTTATTTAATAATTTAAAAATATGTATGAGTTCATGCAAGTCCGTAAATACATTTAAAATAATTAATAATACATTGTTTACGTGAAAATTTCCCCGAAAATGCAAGTCCCGGGAAAATTTTACGTAAAATACTGAAAATAATAGACAGTAATTAAAATAGGTTTAAAATACATATCAACTCATAAAAATATCGTAATATATATACAAAAATTATTGACACTGTATATCCCGGTACAGTGTAAAAATATTTTAAAAACACGGGATATTACAATTATATTCAACTTCTCATCCTATAGGCTATACTAGCTCTTTAGCTAATGATGATAAGCCTTATACTCAAGCATTCTTTGAATAGCTTATAAAGAAAAGAGGCAATTAAGTAGAAATATAGACATTTGGGTAAGTTAAAACACAAAAGGGGAATGAAGTTCGGCATCTCCAATATATTAAAAATAGTTTAGTTAATAAACTGATTGTGGTCCACGGGGCCCTTTAGGTAAAGAGATTCAGAATATTGATCTCTTGTTAAGTTATTCAAAATGAAGGGATCTCTAACCTTATTTTCAATCCATCCTCTCATTTATAGGCATCCATATATCAAAGGATGTTTCACTAAAATACTGTGACTGCATCCATCTCCTCATACTCATCATTTGAAGCTTTTAACCTCTTTTGCCTTGAGGTCCCAGTCCTTAAAGGCTAAGTTAGAATGACCACCTTTTTAGCAATAGGGTTAGTAACCGGATCAATTGAAAAAGTATTGTTAACTTACTAAACCTCCATCTCTTTATATGATATTATGTCAAGAAAGTCATCAACCCCAACCATCTACAAATATAAAAGGAAAAATAAGCTAGAAGTATACATTGGGGATCATTATAATTACCTTCATCAGATTCTTAGTTATTATTGCTCGAATACTTTCTCTAGCAATATCTACTAAATAAAGCCTTAGTAGAAGGGATATCCACCATACAAGTTACATGCAGGCATGTGAAGAAGTTTGTAAGATCTAAAGAAAGATTGCTGAGATGTTTAACTTTATGGCAATCCTCAGACCATACCTGTATAATATCAATGAAATCAGACTTATGTTGAATTATGAAGAATTTGTGCCTCCAAGCCTTGCTAATGTCAGATAACTTATAAAAGGGCTATTACCAGGAACATTTGAGAGGGAGAAGGTCAACTTTCCTTTCTTTTTAATTAAGCTATACATATACCTAAACACATTTAGTTTAGGTACTCTTCCTTCTTTGTGAACCACCTCAATAAAGGAAGTAAGAATGCAGTAGCTATTTAGGTAAAGTTACCTAAGGCCAATGTTATAATGATTTAAGAAGGCTTTGATAAATAGGTCAATTAAAAATCTCAAACCCCCTTTTAATTATATATATATATATATATATTAATATTATCAAAATTTATAAGGGTGTGGTGAGCCCTGAAATTTGGATTCATAAGAAGAAGTTTATACTCAAGAGGGATGTTGAATTTAGCCCTCAAACCTAATAGCTGGGTAGTGGTCACTTTAGACTAAAATAAAAAAGAGTTCACTATCTCTCGAGGAGCCATTGGAGAGTAAAAGTAATAAGAGAAATAATAGAAGAGGGAAAATGTAAGACCTAACCTTGTTAAAGCAAAGAGATAAAATAACCTTCACAGGAAAAGGTTGACAAAGATATACAGAATGATGAAGAACAAAGAGAGAAGAAATTTGAAAGATAAACAAAATAAGGAAAGTGAAAAACTTAAAGAAAATTTAAATTTAAAGAAGGAAGAAAGTTCT
Source organism: Mallotus nudiflorus (assembly GCA_947683625.1). Taxonomy (NCBI): domain Eukaryota; kingdom Viridiplantae; phylum Streptophyta; class Magnoliopsida; order Malpighiales; family Euphorbiaceae; genus Mallotus; species Mallotus nudiflorus. Next base: position 766,922 of record CANTUR010000556.1, read on the forward strand.
AGAATATAGCGTAATGCCGCTACAAAAATTAAGTTCATTACACAGTAACCTAGGGATATTTTAGGAAAAGGAAAGCCAACATAGATTTATTAATTGAGAATTTATACATACAACATATCCAACGTCTCCACTTCTGACACACATATAAATATGGTAGTTTTAAAATTAAAAAATAGTCATACCAAGCAACATAAATCTGAAATGTCAAAAATATCTTTGCTTCAGTAATCTCCAGCTCCATAAGACTCAGGTCATTTTATAACACCAAGCATCAAAGCCCAACAAACAAAAGTTGGCCCTCAGTTATTTTATAACATTGAGGCTCAAGACTTAGGTCATTTCATGACAGTGAGCATCAAAGCCCAACTTATAAAATATGGGCCCCTTAGGTTGTTTCATAACACTAAGGCTCAAGACTCGGGTCATTTTATAACACCGAACATTAAAGCCCGGCATATAAAAGCTGACCCTCTTAGGTCATTTTATAACGCTAAGGCTTGAGACTCGAGTTGATTCATAACATCGAACATCAAAGCCCAGCATACAAAAGCTGGCCCTTTTAGGTTATTTTATAACATTAAGGCTTAAGACTCGGTTCATTTCATAAAATTGAGCCTCAAAGCCCAATATGCAAAATTTGGCCCCCTCAGGTTATTTCATAATAATGAGGCTTAAGACTCAAGTCATTTCATAACCATGAGCAAAATTGAAGAACTCAAATTGTTTCTCAACACTAAGCATCTGTTCATACAATCTACTATCTATGAGCATCTCAAAATTAATAAAAAAAATCATTCATTGCTCAAATTATCAAGCCATGGACTATCTTGCCAATATGATTTACTGCTCAAACCAAAGCTTCATCAAATCTCAGACATGAATATTCGAATAGACTTTTGGAGGGGGGAGGCTCTTAATACCCCTATATTCATAATCCTATTTTAATAAGGATCATTGTCCTCTAAATAAAGGACAAGAGGAAGAATACTTGACTAGGAAGAATGCCTAACTAAGAAGATGTTCAATTAGGAAGAGGATTTCCATATCCTAAAGAGACAAAAACCCTTAATCAAGAAGGAATCCAAGTTTCATCAGGTTTGAGTAAACATTCCTTACATACTCCTCATATCTTTCATTCTTATTCATTTTAACATATTCTCTCACATTCATAACATATATCATCTCTCTAGTATACAATATCTCTCCTTATAAACCTCTTTAACTTAAACATCAAAGTATTTATGGAGATCCTCTCCACCATTCACTCTGCTTTTATTGGTTACTTGTTTATTAGATCTGAAGGTTCTAGAAATGAGTTATCAACTATAAATTAATAACCATTATTTACTGAAACTTACTCTGTATTTGGGGTAACCATAGAACCTCCTATATGGGTTTCGGTCTGTCATCGATGTTAACAATGCACAAAGAGAATGACAAAAACATCTTTTGGTCCCTCATTCTACGTGTCTTATTTGCATTGAAGCAAATGCTCTTAACATTGATGACATCCCTTATTTTTTTTTATATTTGATAAGGATTAGCTTGCTATATAGGTTGAGTGTTGTTTGGGGAAGCTGAATTGTTAGTTATAATCTGAGAATTCAGAGAAAATGAAATTTAGGAGGGGAAGGCGGGTTGGGGTAGGGGGGGAATGAAATTAGGGATTTCATGAACTAATTTGGGGATTTTAATTAATTCTAATGGTAATAAGCAACTCGACTTTTGTTTGCCATATCAGTGTCAACTGTAGCAATTGGTGAGGTCAATTTCGTCCAACTCAGAAGGAATTAACATTTGTTATGACCAAATTAATGATAAGGTCCAATTTGTTTTAAATTTTTCATGTTTAGATTCCAATTTGGCTCAAAAATCATATAACGATGCAATTTGCAATTAGGGTAAAATTTTAGAGTCCAATTTGGTCCTTTTGCCCATATTATTAATATTTTTCAAAATTCATTTTTATTATATTTATATAAATTTGTATAGATAGATAAATAGATATTGGAAAGAAAAACCATTAAACAAAGCAAATCACACTCAACAAATAGCAGAAAAATTTAAAAAGAGTATTATAATTATTCAGAAAAAAAAAAATTACTTTCACTTTTTCCTTTTAAATCTTGTTTCGTTTTATTTTTGAACTTTTTATGAAAGTAATACATCAGACCACTTATCATGATATATAACTATGGAGATAAAAAAAATCCAAGAAGAATATATGTAATTATTTAGAAGAAATGCATCATTTTATACATATATTGAATTTAATTTTGATTTTGTTTAAATCGGAGAATTAGTTTTACCTTTTTTTAATCTTTGTTTTAAAAAAATGTTAATATACATATTTGTTTTAGAAAAGGGTTTAATTCACCATTGGTACTATAATATTGGGTCATGTTTTACTTTAGTACCAAATTTTCAATTTTTTTTTAATCTCAAAAATTCTATTTTTGTTCCAAGTTAAAGTACTTAGAGTATATTCGATCAAATTTAACATACATAACAACTGAAATAAGTATATTTTTAGTATATTTACCATGTAAGCATCTCATCAAGTAGCATAATCGCCATGTGGGCTTCATAAAATAAATTTTACTAAAATTTTATTTTATGGTAGTAAAATTTATTTTATGGGCCTATAAACAAATTTTATTTTATGGAACCAACAAAATTATTAAATTATTTAATGAGATGCTTACAAGGTAAATATACTTAAAAAATGTTTATTTCGGCTGTCACGTATATTAAATTTGATCGGATATATTCGAAGTACTTCAACTTAAAATAAAAATAAAATTTTTAAAACTGAAAAAAAAATTAAAATTTTGATATCAATATAAAATATAGCCTAAAATTATGATATCAACAATATAATAAACCACTTTAAAAAATAATGCGTAAGTTTGGAAATGGTGTCCAAATGACATGAAAACCAAATTAAAATTTTTGAATTAAATTGGTGAAGATTTTAGTAGAAAAGTCCCACAAAGAAATTGACGTCCAACATAAAAAAAAAAAAAAGCGTGCAATGGGATTAAAGGGGTGCAATATAATAATAGGGAAGAATCTCAACATATAATTGTATCGATCTAATTATAATGATAATTTACCTTAAAGGTGTCCAAGTGCCAAAGCAAATTTTTTCTGGCCAATACTTTTTTAAATGCATAATATGCAAAGAATAAAAATAGTAGAAGAGAAGGATCAAATGTCTCCAAAAGCAAAGTAGCAATTAGCTTTGTGTTTTGGCCCGCATCTAAATTTTTTTAATCGAGTGATTTGTCTAGAAAATGCGCACAATTTGGCCCACATGTGAGGTTAAAATTAATTTAATTTTTGTCTAAAAATTAATTTAACCTTCTAAATTTTCTTCAAAACCATTTTTATATCTCAATTTCTTTATTATTTTAATTTACTTTAAAAATTACAAAAAATTTAAAATTCACGTTCTCCTAAATTTTGATACCACTTAAAATGAGACTACTCTTACTAAGTCGAATAAAAATTATTTCTAACTTATTTCTTATTTTTTATAAATATGTAGAAAATATAGACTCATTTGAAAAAAAAATTCTTTAATTTTAAATTAAAATAGTAATTCTGAATTGTTCAGTTATTAAAATTTTTTTTGAGTAATTGTGAAACTAAATAAAAGTTTAGTATCTAAAAAGATAAAAATTAAAATTTGATACTTAAATTGAAATAAAGTTAAATTTTAGTATTCTCACATATATTTAACCCATAGGAAAAAATATATAAGACCTGGTTGAGTATTCAAGGATTTGGGAAGGAATCAAAATGTGCAAAAGATGTACATTTTTACATAATGGTGCAACATGCTATTGCCCTTAAGTCCCTCATGCGTTCAATCATTTATAATTTTAGAAAGGAAAAATGAGCAAATCTAGCCTCAACTATAGATCAATTATTAATTTTATCCTAATTTCAAAATTATATCAATTTGTACTTCCAACTTTTCGACTTGTTCCAAATCTATCTAGACAACAATCAGCTAGTGTCTGAGCTAATGTGGTTGGCATTGTATGGCGTGGCAAAAAAAAACTAAAATTCAAAAATTCACCGTTTTACTTATTAAAAAATGGTGTCACTTTGTTTTACAAACTCACCAAACCTAATTCTAAATAAACCCAATTGAAACGCCATCTTCTCTTCTCCATTTCGAAATCAAGGGTTTTTTAGTCAATTTATACCTTCAATCTTTGAATAAAAATGCATCAATCTAAAAGATTTGAGTGAATTAGAGATGCAATTAGAATCGTAAGGAACATATTGTTTGATGAGTGATAAGATAATGACATGTAGATGTGGAAACAAAGCACGATTGAAGATATCTCAAACTGATGCAAATCTCGATCGATTATTTTGGTGTTATGGCCATTTGGAGGTACGTTCATGGCTTCAATTTTATGGGTTACATATTTAACGAGTTATGTATGAAAAATCAGTTTGTGCATGTGTTTCATATAGCTGCTATTGTAAAGTTAAGTGCTTTTTATAGCTGGTGTTTTAATCTTAGAAACTAGGTGTTCTTATGAAGCTCTTTAATATTGTTTGTGATTTTTTTATAGAATTTGGGTGAACAACAGGAGTCTAATGTTTTTGAACTAGTTGAGGAGGGTGAATGCTAATTTGGAGAGATCACTGAATGATAGAGATAGTGTTCAAAGTGGAGATGAAGAAACAAGCACTGGTAGGATTGACATTAAGACATAAAATGCAATATTGAAGGCTCATGAAAACAACGCAGACAATGAAGCATTTAAAGTCAAGCAGAGACTTCTACCAAATGGGATTTTTATATATTGTAATGTTATGTATTTTTCATTTTTTTCCATTAACTTGCAAAAGATGTGAATGTAGGGGGTTGTTAGTGACTGTTAGAGATAGAATGATAGTGATTGTTAACTGTATAAGGGTATTTAGTGGCTATTATGAGATTTTGAAGATTGATGGATTGGGGGCTAATTTTTGAATGCTAAAATTTCACTGTAATAGTGAATTTGTGCATTTTAGTTAGTTTATGTTGATGTTAACTTGATGCTGAATTTTTCCTTTAAGTTATGCTTTAATGGTTATATAGCATTGTTTGTCTTGTAAAATGCTGTATAAATATAGCATAATCAAACTCGGTCAAAATTGGCAACAACTTGTAAATAATCATACAAGATACCTATGAATAGCATTAAATAGCATTTTCAAAAACAAAATATATACAAAATAGGTATAATTGTGTTTGTATGCCCTTGTATTAAACCCAAAATACATAGAAAATTCTATAAGCAGTTAGTATGGCCATTCCCTTTTGCGGTTATCAAATTTAAGTAGGTAAAATTGTTTAGCTTTTAAATGATAATGTAAGCTAAAGCTAACAAGGTAACCTAACAAAATCAATAAGGGCCAAAATAATCACAATGCCCCATAAATCTAATTCATGTTCTTACTGGACTGTGATATTTGCAAAGCTGCAGTTCTTGATTAGACTGAAACTTTGGATGATTTCAATTTTTTAGCTGCTTCAGTTGTAGCCTTTCAACCACTAACAAGTTCAACTTGTTTTTCCCCTGGCATCTGCAACATATTCATTAGAATAAAACTTGTCATTAACAATAAAACAGTAGATATATTATGGCTTATAATATATACATACCCTGATGTACATATTCGTTTCTTTAGAAAGTGTCAATCCATATCCCTTTCTTGCCTATTTTATAAAAAAAAAAATGGCATCTATCATACTTAAATAGCCTAAATTCATCTGATAACTATGGAAAAAAAATACTTGCAAATCCAAATTTTAACTTATATTTTTCTCAGGCAATTGTTGCCTTATCACCAACTGGACCTGAATTGGATGGTCTACTTCTGTCTCTTCTATTTGATGCTTGAACTCTTCCAATGCCCTCTGAAGTAACAGAAGTTACCCTCCTTGTTCTCTAACATACACCAAAATAGTCCACATAAGAATTGGCAAAAAAAAAGTTTAAACTTGCAAATTTTTCTAACTCACAATTGCTCTGCCTGTTCATGAAACACTAGCAGCAACCTGTGAAGCATTAACATCTGCAGGTGGGGCAGCTTGTGAAAAAGCAAATTCAACAAATATTAAAACAGATTCATAGAAAATTTAACATAGATTAAAACATATTCAAAGGCTATAAAACATATTCAAAGCATTTACATCTGCAGGTAGGGGGTTGTCTTTCCTTGGGCATCCTCTCTCATTATGCCCAAATTGAAAGCATAATTTGCATTGCATTGCCACTCCATATTTGCTTAACTTGTTAGCATTTGCTCTATTTCCATTTTGATTCTCACTTGCATCCCTCTTCCTTGTAACCTTTGGACGTCCGGGTATTTTTCGAAAAGCTGGCGGAAGAACAGGAGGCTCTTCTATGTCTGGCCACATCATTGGCCCATTTAATGGTTCAAGGGGATGACTGTATGCCTTCAAATAGAACTCCTTTTTGTAACAATCATCAACATATTCTTCAACTTCGTGCTTCAGGTAATGAATGCTAGAAACTCCATGGATGCAAGGAATCCCAATTAATTGCTAGCCTTGACAACTGCATATTTTTACTTGCAAATCCACTATATATTGTTTATCACCAATTTTCACTTAGAATTTATCATTCACAGCTGGCTTTGCCACACAGAATCTTGAACTTCCACAAAATCAACTCATTTCTACCACAAAATCAACTCATTTCTCGCCAAACCGTGGGCTGCCTAATCACACAACATGTCATGAGGGAAGAAAATAAATGTACTGATTTTGTTGCTAAATTGCGTCTGCAGGCCCCTTTGGTTAATTATGTTATTCTTATTTATGATAACAAGGCTCTAACAAATTTACGTAAATTTATGAATATTGTAATTTATAGTGCTAATACACCAATCGATACTCATAAGTCCTATTTGTATATTAAATTAAATTTAAATATTTGCGATCTATTATAATTTTATCCAAATATTTTAATTTTCATATAAATATCATAATTTAGTAAATGTTTGGCAGTTTTAACAAATAACTATTCGGGTAAAATTAACATTATATAAGATGTTAAATTTATTTTTTAAAAATTGCTAAAATATTATTGGTCTATTGGTATAAGAATTCTAATATTTTAAAATTTTTGGCAATATAAGAAAATTGGACAAAATTGTTAAAAAATTACAAACGTTTTATAATATATACCTTTATAAAATCTATAAGATAAAGGATAAATTTGATATTTTGTAGATGTGGCATCATCATGTTCTATTTGATTGTGATAAAAAAAAATCATTTGTACTAAAATTACTTGCGAGTGATGAAATTTAAATAAATTTATAAAAGGTCATAACCAATAAGCCTAACTCATGAAATTGATGTCAACTTGAATGAATAAGATTAAAGCCTCTCTTATGTAGTTATGTTTCGCAACATCAACCAAATCAGGCATAAAATAAAATAAAATTATGAAATAAATGAAACAAAATTTCATATTATTGTATTTTAAAAACAAAAATAAAAATAATAATTAAGAATTGAAAAAAAAAAAAAAAAAAAAAAGGCATACCTCGTTGTGGATTTGTGGATTTGGGAAGTGATCAACATGTGCAAGAATGTGCATTGATCCTTCCACCTGCGCCATATATATAATCACAAGCATAAACGTATTAAAAATGGAAAATTAAAAACAAAACTGAAAGCAGTAGCTGGTGATTTACTTATTAAACAGAAAATTTGATATTAAAAAAAAATCCCATAGTAGTAAAAAAAAAAAGTGCAAAATCTATTCTTTTTATTTTGTGAAACATATATATATAAAGGGCTATTTAGTAAAAAATAAAATTATTTTTCAATTTATAATACTTTTGAAACTAACTGCTTTTTTTATGGCGAATTTTGAAAGAATTTTTCAATTTATGGTATTTTAATTAAGGATGAAAAAGAAGTTCCATACTGTCATTACCAATGGCCGTAATGGACAGAGAGGACCCATACCGACAGTAGTGGCATTATATATATATATAGTCCCAAAACAAGAAAATGCACTATTCTTCTTATTAGTAAATATTGTAGGAATGACCATGCATAAATAAGGTCAACCAAAACCAGGACCACCTAATAAATAAATTTTTTTCAAAATTATGCATAATTTTTTTCATAATAAAGAAATAAATGGCTATGCACAATTTTTTTTCACTACCTATTATTATTTCATGTGTGTGCATGGATTGTCATTAGCCTTTTATGCATTGAAATGTATTGAAATGGGCATTATGACCTAATTTTTTAATTTTAATTTTTTATTTTTTATTTTTTATTTTAATATTAATTTTTATTTTTGCAAAAAAAAATTAAAAATAAAAATAAAAAACTAGACCATAATGGCCATTTCAATGCATAAAGGCAAATAACAATACATGCAAATTCATGCACACACATAGTAATAATAATAATAATAATAATAATAATAATAATAATAGTAGTAGTAGTAGTAGTAGTAGGTAGTGAAAAAAATTGTGCATGGCCATATATTTCTTTACTATTAAAAAATTATGCATGACCATTTATTTTATGCATGGCCATGAAAAAAATTATTTATTAGTTGCCCTTGTTTATTCATGATCATTCCTACAATATATACCAATAAGAAGAATAGTGCATTGCATTTTTTTATCTTGGGACAATATATATATATATATGATACTGCCACAGCCAGTGGCGGCTGTGGCAGTATGAGTCCTTCCTGTCCATTATCGCCATTGGCAATGGCAGCATTGACATTCTACAAGGCAGTATGTGTTTCCTGCTCCTCCATCACCCAAAAAGTACCATAAATTGAAAATTTTTTTCAAAATTCATCACTAAAAAAAAAGAATAAATTTCGAAAGTACTATAAATTGAAAAATAATTTTATTTTAAATGGTAAATAGCCCTATATCTAAACCAAAGGAGAAATCCAAAGATTAATTTATTGAATAGAAATACTAAGCACCCACTTTTCTTTTTTTTTTTTTTTTTCCTTTTCTTGTTTTTAAATTTTTCAATAACAGCAAGCATGGAAATTTATTGGGACAAAGCCTAACTAACATACAAGAATTCAAGAAGGGCTTGAGCCATTAATAAAGAAGATAAATAAAAAGAAACTCACTGAAGTTTTTCAATAAGGATGGAAGGGAAGATGTTTGATGATCGGGAGAGCCAAATGGTTGTGGCTGATTTTAATGATTCCATGTTAAATTTTGTTAATTTAAAATATCAACATACAACTGTTTTGCATTATGCTTGAGCTTTTCTAGACATCACCACCAGGCAAAGAGAAAATTCAATACAGAGAGCTATTAGCGCGCACACGCACTGCTATTTTGACAATGAACCATTGAAACCAAGTATCTACCCTTTTATTTGACACAATAAAAAACAATGTGAATAAATTTTCCTTTGTCCAAGAAAATTTAAAAAAAAAAAAAAATCTTCTTGTGGAAATTCTGTATTCCTCACTTCAACTAGCTTCAGTTCTTTCTGACACAAATTATTACTCTTGTCACTACAGAATTTTCAATTGGATCACTAATGTGTGCAAGGAAGTGTCTTCTCCCATCAATAGACTATAACTTCCCCATGAGATTGTTCAGCAGAGATTTCCAAACAGTTTGCAGAAGCGTGGAGCCTACAAAAAACAGCAAAAGTGTGTCTTATAAGGCATTTGAGGCCTAATTATCATATTTTGTAACGGCCATCAGATCCATTGTACTCCACAAGATATCGATGATGCATTATTTAAAATTCTGAGCTGTGAAAGAGTTTGAGATGTCAGCATCTATATGATACAACCTATAACAATTATCCTAAAGAAATGCATGATTTTGAAGTTTTGATATGGAATTTAAATTTGCCGTCTTTCTAGTAAAAATGGAAGCACAAGTGAATAATCGATGTAATTACAAGTGAATAACATACCAATCCTGTAAGTTCGTACAAGTGAATAACATGCACTATTTAAATTTTGAGACAAGGCTAATCCAAAATATTTATTCTCTAACATCTTTGTAATTACAAGGAGAACCCAGTTTAACTTTCTTATTTTTTTTGGTATTCTGAAATATTTTCTGGTACGTAGAAATTCTATTAATAACAAAATAAATGATAGAATTGTCATATATAAAGATTGAAAAATTCAGCAGGTAGAGTAGAGGACATAAATAAGAGTTGAACCAACTTACAAATGCATAAAAGTGGGTAAATCAAAGGAAAGCAACTGAAATTTTCTGTCTCACTTTCTGCAGAACATTACTTGCAAATTACTTCCCTTGAATACCTAATATAAGCACATTAGATTACTGAGTTAATGAAGAACCAACATCAACATATGCATACATCTTTCATTCAAAGATTGAAGAGGAGACACACTTACCTATCAGAGATAACAGTTGAGACATGGTTGTAATCAGAGCAGATAGCGGCCATTCTTCTGAATATCTTTATCATCTATCTCACTATCTGGGATGTGAGCTATCTTAGGTTGCGCATGCAACCTGGTAAAGACATTAATTTTGGACAATGGGAGATTTGGAGTTCTCGCAGGGAGGTAAGATACTGAAGCCCCATGGGAAGAGACACTAAGTTTGGAAGGTATGTTAATTCCAGAGAACGGAGGGTTTTAAGGCCTTGCCATTGCGTTGCATCGTCTTCGTCATCACGGGACAGAGATGTTATTCCCGAGCAGCTCTCAATTTGTAGATGTTGAAGGGAAGTGAGGTTGGAGAGCAACACCTTGGGCAGAAATTCCAAATCTTCAATTTCTTGAATATAAAGATACTCCAATTGAGAGGAAGAAGAAGAAGAAGAAGAAGAAGAAGAGGTGGATTCCGATGCCACAATTGCTGTTTCCAGAATTTGCTCAAATGACTTGGCAGTGGAACTTTTATAGATTAATTTTTTAAGAGAGGGACATCGTGGCATCAAAGTAAAATTTGGGCAATTGAAGATTGTCAAATGTGAAAGACAGGGAAATTGAAGCTTTTCAACCTTATTCCATCCCTTGAGATTAGGACACCAACTGAAATCAATTTGTTGGAGAGCAGGAAATAATAAAGATGTTCCACCCTCGCTGTCACTGTCACCTCTTATATCCGTATCTATATATTCCAGATTTTCTACATCATCAATTCTCAATATCTTAAGAAAAGGAAGCTGATGAGAAAGTGGAAGACACTTTATGTTACAGCAGCAGTTGAAACTAATGCCCACCAAATTTGTGAGAGACGAAAGCCATCTTGGTGACTTCACTCCCCTGTAATCTCTCACACATAGACCTTTCAAATATTGGTGAGGCTCCAGTGATTCCAATTCCATTTCTTCATTTTCCACTTCTCTTGCACCTGCTTTATAATCGTAGGGTTGGTCCCAATCCAACTCCACATATTGAAGATGTTGCTTCTCCTTCAAATTCATCGCCTTACATTCAATTGCACCATTTTTCACTCTTCCCAACTTTCTGATTGTGAGATATCCTCTCAACTTGTTCAACCCATGTAGCTCGCTGAGTCCAGCCCCACTATCCTTGGCCACCACAAATTCAGATAATCTCTCCAGCGAAGTCAATTGTCCAATCCCACGTGGCATATGACTCAAAACACAACACCCCTCATTCTCAAGATTCGTAAGATTTACCAACTTTTTCATATCTCTTGGCAATTTTGTAAGCTTCTTACATCCATTTAATTTCAACACTTGTAAGTTTTGCAGTTTGGAGATTGAATTTGGTAGTGTCTCCATCTTCTCACTTCCAGAAAGATCCAAATATCTTAGATGCTTCAATTTATCAATTGAACTTGGCAAAGTCCCAGCTTCTATATCATTGAAACCTAACACCCTTAAACATCTCAGATTAAAAAATATTTCACCCAAGTGTCCTTGAAGTTGAGTTATTACACCATCTAATAGGAGTGTCCGTAGCTTGTTTCCCTTAAATAGTGAAGGTGAGACTCCACATTCTTTGTCCCAACCAAAAACAAATATCGCGTGCCTGGTCTTTGCATTACTAATTCCCACCTCAGAATTGGACAATGAGGCACACTCCTCTCCAGCAACCAACGTAGCAAGATCGTGCATCATGTCATGCATTTTGCAAGTTGTGTAGTTCCCCAAATCATCCCTCTCAACTTCTTGAAAAAAAGACCCCCAGTGAAGATTAGTGAAATATTGAACACCAATATTTTCAAGACATCCATTTTGATCTAATGACTTCACATACCCTTGCGCAATCCAAAGTTGTATTAACATTTCCACCTCAATTCTGTAGTCTTTGGGAAACAACTTACAGTAAGCAAAGCATTGCTTTAAATGCGAGGGCAGATGGCTGTAACTTAACTTCAAAGTGGGTAAAATATCACTTTCTTTCTGATCAATTCTTGAGAGTTCTTTGTTTTTGAAAGATAGCCACTCAGACTCTGAATTCTTTGAATACAACAAATTTCCAATTGTTCTTATTGCTAGAGGAACCCCTGAACACTTTGCCACAATCTCCTTTCCGATACTTTCATGGCTGGGAGTTAGCTCTTGTCTTGGTTTAAGTGCTATTTCTTTAAACAATGACCATGACTCCGTATCTGACAATCCTTTTAATTCATATATGTCAGCTGCGCGCGTCATCTCAGCAACATTTCTTAGCCGTGTGGTTATTACTATCTTACTTCCTCTTGCACCACCCAATAGCAAATCCTTTAACTTACACCATTTTTCAAAATCTTCACTCCACACATCATCCAACACCATCAAATACTTCCTCCCATTAATTTGTTGATGAAGGTGATTTTTCAAGGCTTCCATCTCACTATTTCTAGTTTCTACAAGTTTTTCAACAATTAATTTTACATCAAAGTCATCAGAGATGCAAACCCATTTTCTTAGCTCAAAATGCATTCCAACTCTCTCATCATTGTATACAAGTTGAGCCAATGTTGTCTTGCCTAATCCTCCAATTCCAACTATTGGAATAACTGACACATTCTCTTCACAGTTGGAGGACAACAAAAGGTCTACAATTTTTTCCTTATCATATTCTCTCCCAATGACTACTTCAGGGGGAGATGAGTGCGTTTCCCTGCCCTTAACTTTAACAACTCTCTCCCCACAATGCTCCTCCAAGTGAAATCTCCTATTACCAGCAATCTCGTCTAATTTACTTCTAATGGCCTTAATCTTATGAGACATTTTAAGACCATAAGCAAACCGATTTGAACTCGAAAAGAAACGGCGTACCTCCTTTACCATACTATTGCCAGTCATCACTTGCTGCCGCAAAGCATCTGCTGAGACCTCATCCAACAAGTCATCTGCATCATAAAATGCTTCTTTCAGCATTTCAAGCCATTCTTTCACTTGGGTTTCGTCCTCCAAGGACTTCTCCTCCGCATGACGCAGCACTCCCTTGATACTAGAAACTGCTCCCGCGAGTTTCTTAAGTTCATCCTTGAAACCCCACCATTGGCCGACCTCCTGGATGACTCGTGAACCCAGTTTTTTTGTGATTTCCTGTGCAATATCGTAGAGGACTGATTCTGCCATTGACAAGATGGAAGATAAATTGAAGATGGCGGTCGAATAAGTGTTTTGAAGCTTTGAGATGATAATGTTGTTATGAAAATAATATATGGAAGAAAATATTTATTATTATTGTTCAGAAAAGAATGTTTAAGTTGGAAAATGGCATCCAATTCCAACCAATTGGAATGAGAACCAAATTAAAGTTAAAGTTGTGATGAATTTAGCAGAGGAGTCCCACCACACAAGAAAAGCAAAAGCATCAAAAGAGTGAAGTATTGTTGAAGGGAAGAATCTCAACAATTGCAAGGAATTAAGATGAACACAAGTCTTCACGCGGTCATAGTACAATACAAAACAAAAGCAATTGTGCAATTGCAATACAATACAATAACGTTTTCTTTTAACAGCTCAGTACAAGGCCTGTTAAATTAATTTATTTTTGCAATCAGTTGATTCATGCCAATTAGTCCATAAAAATTTCACAATATAGATTAGAAAATGTCAAAAAAATTTCATAAATACTTATATATAACAAATACATATTCCAAATGCACAATACTATATATATATGCCTCCCAAGGTTAGTTTGGCCAATTATATCAGTGCAGTTTTGTTTTTCTATTTATATTAAATTTAAATATATTTGAAGTTTATGCCTTTTAAATAATATTCTTTAATCGTTTTTAATTGTTTTTGTCAACATGCATGGTGATAAACTTCATCGCTCTAATGCAGAAATTGAACCCACTTTAATTAATTTTTTATTGTTTATAAGTTTATGGATAAAAATAAATTTTATATTCAAATTGATATCAAATACTAAACAGTCTAAATTAAATTTTTTTTATCAAATCTAAGAAATTTGTTTTGTTTGATTAAAACTGGTATGATCCCATTTCCAAAATCAGAAGTTACAACATAAACAAAACTAAAATAAAATTAGTTCAACTGATAATTTCAAATAGAAGTAATAAGTTCAAATATGAATTAAAAAATAATTTGAAATTTAAAAGAAAAATGGCTTCATTTATCATTATCAACCTAGCATAATCATACCTGATTTATCTTTTCTTTTCAGGATTTGATTGTAAAAGAAATTGTTTAATCAGATATTATTTAAGCATTTATCTTTCATGAAAATAATATGCAAGTAAATATATTAATATAATTTTTTTTCTTTATAAAATGAAGTGGAAATTTGAAAATGGTATTCGATCAAATGAAATGAGAACCAAATTAAAGTTAAAGTTGTAATGAATTTAGCAAAGAAGTCCCACCATGGCAAAAAAATAAATAAATAAATAAATAAAATAAAGCATGAATTATTATTGGAGGGATAAACAGTAGTGGAAGTTCATTAAATATATTACTTTTTCCTTTTGACAGCTCAGTACAAGGCTTGTGTAATGAATTTACTTTTGCAACCAATTGATTTATGCTAATTAGTTCATCAAAAATTTCCCAATACAGATTAGAAAATGTTACAAAATTTTCATAAATACTTATAATTGTGGTCTTGAGGGATGAAATTGTATATCCAGTATGATAAATACCTATTTTAAAGTTGAAAATCATACTAACCAAACAAAATACACGATACTATATGCCTCCCAAGGTGAGTTTAGCCGATTATATTAGTGGATTTATGTTTCCAATTCATATTAAGATGTAAATGCTTTTATCCAATTAGAGGTGGTCTGATTGGTATTTTTACTTGTGAAAATTACGATGATCTCCGGTTCAAATCTCCACACCTACCATCCATCAATATTTATTGATGAAAGTACAATTTATCTTCAAATTAATATCAAATACTACACAATCTAAACAAAAATTTTATCAAATCTAAGAATTTTTTTTTATTTCATTAAAACAGTATATAAAATATGAAATTGCATATTAAAACAGATATGATATGAATCCATTTCAAAAATCAGAAGTTTACAACATAAACAAAACTGAAATTAGTTCAATTCATAATTTCAAATAGAAGTAATAAATTCAAATAAGAATAGAGGAAAAAAAAGGAGAAAAATAGCTTCATTTATCATTACCAATCTCGCATAATCACACCTTTGCGTTTTCTTTCAGCGTTTGATGCATACATTTTCAATAAAGCTGTAGTAGATTTCATTTATAATTGGGTTAATACATCAATAACCGTTAATTCACATCAAAATTGAGAGTCTATTTGGTTTAACTAGTTCTATCAGCTGATAGTTATTAGTTGTATTGTAATAATATTTAGTCTAATGTATAAGAGTTGTTTTTGTTAGTATATAAAATGACTATTTTAGATATAATTTATTTATTTTATACGAACAGACAAAAAATAATAATATTAAATTTTACTACTACAAAATAATAATAATAATAATGTGGTATTAAATTCATAATTTTTTTAAAAAATAAATTTATAATTTTTTAAAAAATACAAAATAATATTGTTTAATTTTTTAGATATCTTTTTTAACAATATAAGAATCTATTCGACATTTTATTAATATCATATCAATATTTTTATTTAATTGTACCTAAATACTTATTCGTATTATAATTAATGTGATGAAATTTTTTTATTAAAACTAAAAATAGAAATAAAATTATAAAATACCATAAAATTTTCAATTTTTTTCACTAGGCAAAAATAATTGAGAAAAATATTTAAAAGATGGAATATTCTATAGAGTTGTTAAAAATACAACAGGCATGATATGTTTCCATCTTTGAGATGATCCATATAGTTGTGCCATAACAACATCACTAGCCATTGGAGTTGATGATGATGATGACGACCACCATGATCTACAGCTTCTAGCTTTTCTTGCATGATACAGTAGATTACAAAAGATAAACAGCTATCAGCATTTTCGCCACCAAGCCCAACACGTGTCAACATTTAAACTTTAATAAAACCATTGAAGTTAATTTTATAAAAATAAAAAAAAAATTGCAGTCAGCTTATTAAAAAAAATTACAATATTTGAAGTTAATTGGGAGTCAATCAGCTGCTAATGTTAAAAATTTACCAAATACTTTATACTCAACATTTTGAAACTAAATCTCTTCAAATCAGCTAAACCGAACACCCCTTTTAACAACGCTTATCTATGAAATTTAACTTTCACATACCAATAAGTTCTCAAATGAGCAATCTTGTTAGTTCAAAATCATGGGACCCTAAGTAAATTTGGTTAACCTCATCAAAATCATGAAACAAGGTCAAGAACAAATATTTTAAGGATGTTCGCAGAACTAGGAGAAAACTATATGTCAAAGCACTGACATCGACCTGCATCCTACCAGAAGCTAGAATGGAGGAAGAGTTGCTGACACTCAATACATTCAAAGTCTCAACCTTCCCAACACTGCATTAATTTACAGATAAACCAAGTACTATGAGATTACTAAATGCCAACTTTCTCTCCAGATAGACAGCAACAACCATTCGTTATTTCTGCTCAGAACCTGACAAGATCAGAAAAATGAAATAAATAAATCCACTGATTGCTCACAGCTACTGCAGTTTTGTTTTCTTCGTGCTTGTTATATCTAATGATTCTTCAGTGTGCACCTTTATGATCTTCAAGAGAAATCTGTCTACTTCCCCAGGTGCTGTAAAGTGCTTGTGTGCCTCCAGCTCCTTGATTAATCTTACCACATTTCTTGGCCCAATTCCACCCATCCTTGTTCTGTCAAGTCCTGGAGTTCCAATTCTTATATCTGCAAGTAATCCAAATTCAGATCTCGTTAATTATATCCACTATCATATCCACCTGGACAGCCAAAATCATCTCTCACTATCAATAGATTTTCTAGCAAAGCTCCAGTCTCAGTCGGGACTTTCAGGTTTCCAGCGATCCAGCTCATTAGTTTCCACAATGGATTTGTATCTTGAAACATGGCCCGCATGACTTGACCCATGATCTTTGTTCCCATTCAAACTCTCATCACTAGAACTCCTTGCAGTACTCTTTCTGTGTGAGCGAATCTGCCGGCTTGATTGACAACCAATTGACCTTTTTCTGGAAGATTTTTCTATTTTATTTTGTTTGCTATACGACTTCTCTTTCAACCTTTTTGAAGCTATCCCTTCATCATCTGAAATCTCTTGTTCACTTCGCCTTGAACATCTCCTTTTATGAGTTCGATCACTTTCTCTGTTCTTTCCCGACCATGAATCACTATCATGTGTTCGGTACCAATCATCCTGATGATCATCAGGGAAATCCAAGGAACTTCTATGGTGGCTTGAATTTTTCCTTCTAGGATGCTCATGTCTGTCTCTGTCTTTGTCCCAATGTAACGCCTTGCCATCCCCAAGATCGTCTGTGGACCTTACCTTGTTATGTTGTCTTGAGCTTCTCCCCAAGAGACTATAATGTTTTTCTCTATCAGATTGACATCCGTCCAGTCCATTAGATTCATTCTTCCTGTCTCTATCCAGGGCTAACCCTTTTATCCTTTGTCCTGAGCCTTCAGTGTGAGCATGCTTTTTTTGTCTATTTCTGCCCCCATCAGACCACTCATCAGAATCAGACTTCCGGTTCCTGTCCCTGATCTTTCCACTAGATAAATGACTGGAGCGTTCAGTCACATAATTACTGTGTCTTGACCTTTTCCTCACATGACCTTGATGCTTATTTCCTTCCCTGCCAGGCTCACTATCCCCATCAGAAGTTGAATCATGGCTTCTGCACTCACTATGATGGTAGTCTTTTTCAAAAGATTTCTCATCATAGACATGAATATGTTTGCGATCACCATCTGTGTGCCAATGCCAGTGAGTGCCTTGAACATCTTCATCATCACTGTTTTTACTAGAACAAGGAAGTGAGTGATTTATGTCCCTGGATCTAGATCTGCTCGAACGATGCCTAGAAAAGAAATTAGAAAACGATGAGCCAACAAAAAGAATGTAACCATACTACATAGCTACAAAAGCCCAAGAACTCTGTCCCATGACGAGTTGACAGACCATAGCAAACCTTCATGCATCATAAAGAGATTAAACAGCTACAAAAGCACAAGAATTTAAGATTACAAACCTAAAAGCTAACAAGCAAAACTCTAGCAAAAGAACTTTTTGACAATAAAAAAACAACTAAATGACAAAATTTACAAATACTCACCAATCTGAATAGTAACTTATCACCAAAAAGAAATTAAAAGAAGAGTTTAGTCTAAGTGCACAGCAAGCAACAGCTGTAGTTTCCATTAAATCATATTCCCTCTAAATGTATCAGGAATGACTAGAAGTTTAGAAATACTTTACAAATAGATCATAAACAAAATGAATCGCTGAGATTATGAGAATATTAGGTACCTTATTTTGATATATTGTTAGAGGTGAAGGAATACCTGTCTGTATCTGCTGATCTTGTCTTGCTAGACATTCTTGGTGAATCAAATTTTTCATGCTCCATCTGTTTTGCATACGCAGATTCATCAGGGTAACCAAATAAGGCGGTCATCTTTTTAATCCAATATCTAGGTGGTGGTTTATCCCAATCAGCCCATTCATAGTCTCCACCTGGATTACGGAAACAGTGGATAAAATTGCAAGCCGTTCCACGAGAACATATCTGATAAGACAGGGACATCAAATGCAGAGGCAAACTAGGTGTCAGACTGCTAGGAACGTAAAATCTATTTGATTGTCCAAAAAAATACATATATATACCTTGTCTAGAAATAGAAACCCCAAACTGACTGATACAGAGCATATCATTCAGCAACAAGGCAAAAAGAGAGGTAAGCTTTTAGCCATACCTTAAGCCTTGACTTCATATACTCCCCACATATGGCAACCTTCCATCTTGTCACATTAACAAATTCACAATTTACCTATCAAGAATAATGTGATTTGTGTGTCATTTGTATCAAAATAAGTACTAATAAATCAAAACCAGGAAACATTCTTGATGCTATCTATGGTAGCATGGCAACTATGGACCATAAATGCATCTAGCCATTAAGACATTTACAATTGAGTTGGCTGATTTTCAAAGTGCGTTTGGGCCTCAAATTTCTTTTATTCATCATTCATTTATTTTTTGTCAAACTGCTTCTAATAGTTTCCTCAACAGTAGTTCTAGTAAAGCTGACTAGCTTGCTAGCAAGCCAACCAGTCAATCCAAAACATAGCTGGAATGCCAATGAAACTCAACCAAAAAGAAGCCAGACAAGAAAGGGAATTTGCTTTATTTATTGCCTCTTAGTACGCAAAAATGCTTAATTATTTTAAATGACATATGCTACCTGCTTGCCAGCAAAGTATCGACCATTAATGGTACAATATGCAAGCACGGCTGAATCCAATGACTTGTATTGCACATAAACATTCCCCCGCAAGTGGAATGAACCATTTTTACAAACCTGCCATGGACAAAAAACTTATCATTCCAATGGAAGAAAAAGAAATTATCTAACAAAGAAAAGAAGAAACCTTTCATGCCTCAAATATACATAACAAACGTTTAGCCTACATTCAAATAAAAACAACAAAGAGAAAAATTATCCCTCCACTTTTAGTCCAAGAGAAGCATAAAAATTCAGACTTCAAGAATATCTGACTAACGCCTATTAAAATGAAACAAGAAAATTAACAAATATTATCTGCTCTAAAAACAGGTCTGAGACAAGCAAGAGAAAGGGTGAAAGAGGAATAAACTAAAAATATATTTAAGAGGCAAAAAAACCATTTTCTTTGTTAGTTGTTTTCCACTTTAGCCATTTAAAGAACTTTAAATAACAGAATGTTCAAATAAGCAAAGCAAATAATATTCCTCAATAATAAAAGGAAAGAGAACTTCCAATGTGCATGACACATTCTATGCATCACAGAGAAACAAACAGAACAAATTGCAGTCACAACCTTAAAATTCACTATTTCCCCATACTTCAAGAACTCTGTATGCACATCCTCATAAAATTCTTCATAACAACGCTCAACCTCTTCATCTGTATGCTGAAAAGAGAAAAAGTAAAAACAAATTCAAGAGCAATTTTCCTGTTAAAGACATGCAAATATACAACATTAAAAGAAAGTCAGAAGCAAATGATGAATCCTGCCCATAGAATTTGAAAAAGGACAACATGCAGAGTCTTTTAAAAATAAACTAATTACAATGAAATCTAACTTAGGAACCTCAGATGATGATGAGCAAATGCAAACTACACCATGCCAGAAATCAAAGAGTTATCTGACACAAAATTTATGAAATACTAGTCATTGATAAAAAATAAATTCGTGCAGGCTGTTACTCCATTTCAAACAATTTAGAAGGACTTCACGCTTTTCCTGTACTTATTATTGAGATAAAGCACATAAAATATGGAAGTTGTCTTTAACTTTCCAAAATCTTTTAATGCAACTGAAGTCATTAAAGCATTTCAGCTGAATACCAATACAAATGGGATTTGATGTCTTCTATCAAAATCCTTGAAAAGAATCAGGAACATGGCTCCACCATTCCAGCTATGCCCAAAAAACTACTAATTGTTAAGGATTAGGAAACTCATGGAGATATAAATTTCCTAATGTTAACTACATAAAAATCCCTGAGATAAAAGAATCTCAAATATGAAATTAAACCACAAAATTCAGTCTGAAAAACCATCAGACAAAATAATAATAAAAATAAATAAAAAAAATGAAAAGGGACAAAAAACCACCGGCTATGATAATATATTCATACACACCATATTCTTTAAGTCTAACATAAAATGTTGATATCTAATATGTGAAGAACAACTAGAATAATTATACATGAGCAACATGTAATCAATCATTATTTGATTTGCGGTGGCAAGGTAATATAAACATGTAATAGAGAAATTCTGTAAAAATGGATAACCACACCCATCTCCAGCAAGCAGGATACAGAATGAAAAAAATCTTTTCTTCAACGAACTAGGGCCAAGACCATGAACCTCCATCCCAGTGCACCCACCTTGTGAGTAACCTCTGGCTTAAGTTATGTCAAGCACAACAACCATAATCTTACGTGAAGAAAAAAAAAAGGTGAAAAATCACTATCCTTTCTAGAATTAAATCAATGCATGATGTGACATCAACTGCTAATGGGGGGAGAGGATGCAAGGTAACAAATACCACCCAAAACAAACTACTAAGAAGAAAAATGCATTCACTTCAAATCAGAAAAAGGAGCACGTGCAGACTTGGCCAATACAAAAACATTTCCATATTTGAAATGAGACTGGTCTCCCATCATGCAACAACACATAAAAGAATATGCTTTCAACAATTCTGCAGCATAGCAGAAGTTTGCCACATTTGATATCAGGATACAACAAACACGAAGGCAGCATTTAACAGACCTCGAGCCCCTCATCTTGTTCCCAAGCAAGGCCAGGACCATTATACATATTCTTCATTAGCAATGTATTTGCTTTATCAGGATAAAAATGAACTCTGCTGCATCGCTGGCCAAACCGACAAGCCCCAGTCTTTAAATGAAAGGGACAATGAGCTTTATCCTACCACATATAAAGCCACAAAACTGAAGTAAGACATATGTGAAAGCATATAGAACAGAACCCACAAAAAGTATCGAGGTTGTTGTTATAAATTAACCAACAAAAAAGCATACCTGTTCAGTTCCAAAATTTGGTACTTGTTGAGCAACATTCTCAAGCATTTGTTCTGCTGAAACCATTGACACATTTCGGTACTGAGCAAAAGCTTCAGATTGCGGAGGAAGAGGATTTGACGTAGGTTGATCTTCCTGTGTAGAAAATGATATCACTAATATTCATTCATGCATTAAAAGGGAAGCAGGAAGAAAAGAAGACAAACAAATGAAACTACATAAAGAAATAAACTAATTAATATCACCTCATTTCTACTTAGTTGATCAGCATTCTTCTTCTTTGGAACCTTGACCCGCTTCTTCCGGAATATTATCTCATTTCCTTGCCAGATTATTTCCGCAGGACCTTCTTCTACATATTCCCAATCACCATCATCATCATCACCATTCTCCTTTTCAAGCAACCAGTTATAATGCATTAGTCACTAACAATATGCATACTTCCACTCCCTACTTCTCCACCTTCTCCATAAGCATCAAACGCGAAATTCAAAATAGCACAAAACTCGAAGGATTTTTCTTGCTTACTCATCCAAACTCGAAAGCTTAATTTGCAATAAACTTAAAAGAAACACTGAAGTGAAGATAAAATATAATAATTATAATTATAATTATAATCTAAAAACCTGAGATTTCTTGGCATGGTTCTCTTCTGCTAGAATCTTCCTTCTCTCTTCTTCTTGTTCTTGTTCTTCTTCTTGAAGCTTCCTCCTCCTCTCCATCTCCTCCAGCCACTTCTTTTCCCTCTCCTCGAACTCTTTCCTTTCCCTCTCCATTCTCTGCTTCTCCTCCTCCTCCATCTCTTTTGCTCTCTTCTGCTCCTCCGGATCGTAAAGTTTCGCTTCCTCTTCTTCTCTTTCCCTCTCCGCTACCGCTCTCCGTACTTGCTTTCTCTTCATCTTCTTCCTCTCCTTCCTCTTCTCTTTCCTGCTTATAGCCGCCGCCACAGCCGCACTCTCCGCCATCGATTTCCCTGTTCCTCCTCCTTCTTCTCCTCCGCCTTCTTCTGGTTTAGTGATCGATTCCGCCATCGCTTTATTTCGAGCTCTCACAAAATCGATCGGTTCGTTTTGCGTTTGCCGTTCGACCGACGAGTTAGATGCTGCTCAAAGAAAACGACGCCGTTTGGAATACTATACGGAAACGACCATGGGCTGGGGTTGGCCTGAACCCGAATGCGTGGGACAAATATGTTGTGTTTTTTTTTTTTTAAATTTATTTAATCAATGAATGTTTTTTATATATTACAATAAAAATATTTTTGTTACACAGAGTTTAAATTAAAAAAGATCTATAAAATAATCTATTTTTGTAAAAGAGAGATTTTAGAATTGGTTATTTAAATAATTATTCAGATTTAATTTAGAAAATTTATCTATTTTTTCTTCATCAAGTGGATAGTAGGTAGTAATCAATAAAAATTACAAATAAGAAAATAAGATAAAATGTTACACATAACATAATAATAAAATAGAATCCAAAAATTGTAATTATAATTTGAGTGAAAGAGTTATAAGCTAATATATCTTAACTCTATATAATTTATCATTGATTATACAAAATAAATAAATAATACATAAAAGTATTTAAAGATCATTCAAAGAAAATTAAAAGAATTTTGTCAATACGATTAAAAATAGTAACAAAAAATTTCATAGTTTAAGTGAAGCGTTTATTCATCTTTTTCTCTAAAAAAAAAATCAATTGATTTATTTAAGTTTAAATAGTAATATATTTTTAGAGGATATGTAATGATAGGGTTGCACAAAAATTAACCAAACCAACCAAATCAAATTAATTTAATTCAATCCAAACGGAAAATTATGGTTCAAGAGGTTATAAGGAAGGTTATGGTTTTAAAATTTTTATAAATTGATTTTTTAGTTTGGTTTCAAATTAAGGAAATAAAAATCCAATAAAACCGAACCGAACCAATAATATAGTGGAAAATTATTTTTTTAAAATATGCATATATATACTCGAGATATTAATGCTAATAATTTTCTAATTTACTAAAATTGTAGACTTTTAATGACCTAGAGTCATAAATTCTTCAACTTTCCTTTTACTCTTTACCCCAATTTTACTTAAAATTCTGCACATAGTAAAATTCTGCACATTTTACTTATAATTTTGCACTTAGGAAAATCCTACATATCTATTATACACATTTTACTTATAATTCCGCACATAATAAAATTCTGCAGAAGAATTCTATCACATTTTTACTTAGAATTCTGCATATAATAAAATTCTACATAAAAATTCTACACATGTTGCTTAAAAATTTGCATATAAATTTTTTTTGTCTTTTGCTTGTAGAATTTTAAGGATCAAATGTTAAATTCAATTTTGGGGCAACCTACCATTAAATAGATAAATGTTTTGTAATAAATGATTGAGAAATAATTTACTTTACTAGTTTACAAATTATATTTTGAATTTTTTAGAATTTAAAGTAATATGCTGAAATTCTATGTTTTGGATGATGTTTATATTGTTATTTTGAGTTTTTAACTTAATTTTTGTGGTGTGTTCAGTTTTTTTATTTTGTTCATTCATTATTTGTCAAACCAACCAAACCAACTATCCAAACTGAATCTCAATAGTTTTGGTTTGAATATTTTTAGTATTACATGGTTTGGTTAAAAATTGAAGTGTTCGAAAACTAATTTTATTGGTTTGATTAATTTTTTTTTTTTTGTCTAAACCGACCAAACTGAACCATAAACACCCCTATGTAACAAATGTTTTAATTATTATTTAACACTTAATCAATAAAAATATTTAAAATATAAACTATTTAACACAATATTCTATATAAGCAAGAACTTTCCTTAATTTTTTAGAGAAGATATCAGTCCATGGCCTTTTTGACCAACTTTGGGCCTGCTTGAATAAATTTGTGCTAATAGTTAGTAGCTGTTGTTGATGGCTGTTAGATGATCAATGTTAAGTGTTTGGTAAAGCTATTAACAGCTATAATTTTTTATATTTTTAATGACTATTATAGATATTAATTAAGTTGTTTAAATTTTACATTTCTTGTTATTTAATTATTTATATGTTCAATTATATTCAACTATAAATAAAAATTATGTAATTAAATGTAATAAATTATATAGTAATATATTTATTATATTAATTGATTAAATGAATATAATATATTTGTACATCTTTAAATCAATTGTTCAAAAAAATTAATCAACAAAAGAAATAAATAAAAATTAACTAAAAAGGTATGAAAGGAAAAAAATAATATGTAAAGATATAGACAATTAAGTAATTACATGTAAAGACCTGAATTTTTAAGTATTAATATTAAATGTAGATTTTTAAGTTTAATTATTATTTTAATTAATTAGTGTTAAGTATTATGAGATTAATAATACTTGTGTAATTAGTAAATTTATTTTTAATTAAATTGTTAAAGAGTATATATATATATATATATATGAATTATTTATTTTTATATTTATACTTTGGTACTTTTTGGTTTAATTAAAAAAATATATTTTTGAAAGAAAAAAAAAATGTGAGCAGTAACACACTCGCTCCCCATTTGTTTTTTTTCCTCTTCTTCTTCTTCCCTTTTTTTCTTCACACACTGTCACCACCATAACCACCAACAACCACCACCAGCACCTCCTCGCCATGCCGCCACTAGAAGCTACCAGCTCCTCCTCTTTCCGCCATTCTCTCTCTTCCTTTCCCGATTTCATTTATTGACCAAATTCTTCCTTTGAACGCCTGCGAGGATTCCAGTCGTCTTAGGCCAAGCTTGATAGCTCAATCTCTTCCTCATCCTTTGGGCTTTAGTAGCCTTTTAGTGTCTAAAGACGGCATATAAGTGGATTTTAAAAAGATATAAGCCATTATAGAATGGCCAAGGGTGATGATGATGACAGAAGTTAAGAGTTTTCTGGGTTTAGTTGGCTATTACAAGAGATTTATGAAGGATTTCTCCAAGATTGCAACACCTTTAACAAGGGTGACTCAGAAAAATGTCAAGTTTGTTTGGACTGACAGATGTGAAGAGCAATTTCAGTTGCTTAAGGACTTGTTGATTTCAGCTCCAGTATTAACTTTACCTTTAGGTGACGAAGGGTATACAGTGTACTATGATGCTTCCAGAGTAGAACTGGAGTATATATTGATGCAGAATGGGAGGGTGGTTGTTTATATTTCATGACAGTTAAAGAGGCACAAACAGAACTACCCTACCTATGATTTGGAAATGGCGGTTATGATTTTTACTTTGAAGATTTGGATGCATTATTTATATGATGTGACTTGTAAGATATACATCGACCACAAGAGCTTAAAGTATGTCTTTTAGTAGAAAGACTTGAATTTGAGACGGAGGAGATGGATGGAACTTCTAAAAGATTATAATTGTTCTATTTTTTACCATCCAGGTAAAGCAAACATGGTAGTTGATGCATTGAGTTGGAAGTCAGTAGGCAGTCTTGCTTACATCAACACAGATAGAAGCCAATAATTAAAGAGTTGTATGGATTGATTGATCAAGGGTTGCAATTGAAAGTGACTAAGAAGTTTCTTTTAGCTTAATTCAGAGTAGAATCAGTGTACTTGGATAGAGTTAAAGCAGTTCAAAGAATAGATCCACAGTTGCAGAAGATTATGTTTGAGGTGTAACAAGGTCAATCTAGAGACTTTGTTATTGACAGTGAGGGCACGTACGTTTGGGCACAAGGTTATGTGTACCTGATATGGATGATTTAAGGAAGAAGATTATAGAGGAAGCCCATTTCTTTACTTATAGCATTCATCTAAAGTCTACCAAGATGTATCATGATTTAAAAGATACATATTAGTGGAATGGAATAAATAGAGACATTGTAGAATTTTTGCCCAAGTGTCTCACTTGTCAGCAGGTGAAGTTGGAACACCAGAAGCTTTTAGGATTGTTACAGCAGTTACTTACCCCGGAGTGAAAGTGAGATATGATTGCTATGGATTTTTATAGGTGGATTACCTCGTACATCAAGTGGCTATGATGTTATCTAGGTGATAATTGATAAATTAACTAAGTTAGATCACTTTCTGCCAACTAAGAAGACATACTCTACTGACAAGTTGGCAAGATTGTATGTTAATCGAATTGTTTGTCTCCATAGGGTACCTGTTAGTATAGTGTCTAATAGAGGAGCCACTTTTATTTCAGTCTTTTGGTAAGAGTTATATAAGGCTTTGGGTACAAGGTTGGACTTCAATATAGCTTTTCATCCTCAAACTAATGGTCAATCTGAGAGAACCATTCAAACTTTGGAGGATATGCTTTAAATGTGCTTGATGGATTTTGGTGGCCATTAGGACGCACACTTGCCATTGATTGAATTTGCATATAACAATAGTTATCATACTAGTATTAAAATGGTTTCGTATGAAGCACTATATGGAAGAAAATGCAGATTACCTTTGTGTTAGGAAGTTGGTGAGAGACAGTTAACAAGACCAGAGTTGATGCAAGTGACTTTTAAGAAAGTTCCCATCATTCAGCAGAGGTTGAGGAGAGCCTTTAGTAAACAGAAGAGTTATGCAGACCCTAAGAGGAAGGATGTATTATTCTTTGTTGGAGACTTGGTGTTTCTTAAAGTGTCTCCAATGAAGGGAGTGATGAAATTTGGTAAGAAAGATAAGCTAGCTCCTAAATACATCGGATCCTTTGAGATTTGATCTAGAGTTGGTGAAGTAGCGTACAGATTGGTGTTACTGCCAGAGTTGTCTCGTATTCACCTAGTGTTCCATCTATCGATGTTGAGGAAGTATATTTCTGATCCTTCATATGTCCTTCAGCCTCAAATAGTGGAGCTCAGCGAGGATTTGACGTATAAAGAGTACCCAGTGGTGATAGTGGATTGCCAAGTTCGTCAGCTTTTCACTAAGGAGATTCCAATGGTAAAAGTGTTATGGAGCAACCATGCAATGAAGGATTGCATGTGGGAGGTCGAGGCTGTGATGCAAGGGACATACCCTTATCTTTTTAAGTAGTAAACATTTGTACTCCTTTTTATTTATTTAAATTCGAGGATGAATTTTTATTATGGAAGGAGACTGTAAAGACCTGAATTTGTAAGTATTAATATTAAATGTGAATTTTTAAATTTAATGATTATTTTAATTAATTAGTGTTAAGTATTATTAGATTAATAATACTTGTGTAATTAGTAAATTTATTTTTAAATAAATTGTTAAAGAGTGTATATATATATATATATATATTAGTGGGTGTGAATAATTAAGGAGAGATATTTTAATTTTAAAATATTATAATGGGTACTTTTGTACCTTGTATTATATATATATATATGAATTATTTGTTTTTGAATTTGTACTTTGGTACTTTTTGGTTTAATTAAAAAACATATTTTTTAAAGCAAAAAAAAAATGTGAGCAGCACACACCCCCCTCCCCATTTGTTTTTTTTCCTCTTCTTCTTCTTCCCTTTTCTTCCTCACAAATTGTCACCACTATAACCACCGACAACCACCACCACTGCACCATCACCTCCTCATTGCACCGCCACCAGCAGCCACCAACTCCTCCTCTTTCCACCATTCTCTCTCTTCCTTTCCTAGTTTCTTCAATTGATCGAATTCTTCCTTTGAACGCCAACGAGAATTCTGGTCATCTCAAGCTAAGCTTGATAGCTCAATCTCTTTCTCATCCTCTGGGCTTCAAAAGCCCTCTATCAATTTTGATTTTCAACTCCAATAAATCCCTCAATTTTGAGAAATTATATTCTAGGTTTTTATGTTAATTTGTGAAATTAAGCTTGTTTATAGTTGATTAATGTTAAATTGAGTTTAGATTAGTTAAATTGAGATTATGAGCTACCAATTTATAATTTTTATTTATTTTTCTGGAATTTTTGAAAAAATTCAAAATTTTCGGGTCTTGGTTACTGTTCATGCAGTCCTGGGTTTGAAATTTTTTTATATTTTTATTAAATTCTATTAATTATGTAGGTTAATCTTTGTTAAGGAAGTTTATTGAAATTATGCACCAAATTTTTATTATAAATTTTTGAATGTTCGTGTCAAAATTAAATTTTTGGGAAAATAATTATAAATTAATGATTTTTATTATTTTAAGTAAATGATTGATAATTATGATGTTTTAGGAAGATTTTGAGTAATAATAGTGTTAAAATAATTTTTATAGTTTATGTCCTATTTTTAGCTAATTAATATGAATTTTTGAAAAATAATAGAATAATAAACTTATTTATTGTTTTTAAGCTTAAATAAGTTATTTGTTGATATATTTAAGTAATTTAAATAGTTATTTGCAATTAATGTTAATTTAATTGTAAATTTTTAATTTAAGTATGTTTATTAACAAAAATTTAAATATAAGCTAGAATTTTACTCTTTATTAGGAAAAAAATATGTTTTACGTTTCGTTATGGAAATAAATGAATTTTTAGTATTTAAATGAGATTTTATGATTTTTGGTGATTTTAAAGAAAATTATATTATTTTATTATTTCTATGAATTGTGGTTCTTGGTTGGTCATTTAATGCAGTTCAGGGGCCCAACATGAGACAGGTGATTGTGTGAATATTCGAAGTGTATTTTTGTGTAGGAATGACTTTACTTTTAGTAGAAAGATGTCCGTTTTACAGAAAAGACTCTGCCGAATTTTTTATAGATTTCTCGTAAAACGTGACATCGATCTATGTCAAATTTCTAGTTTTAATTGACTTTGTGTCTGCAATCGTGTCAGTTTCGTCAATTCTATAGTTTTTATAGTTTTTGAGAATTTTCATTAATTTATTTTATTTTATTTTACGAGTATATTTTAAATAAATATTATTTATTTTAGAGAATTTCGGAATTCGAGCAGTTGCACCTGAGCAGCAGAGAACGCTTCGCCCAACATGCTCAACCTGTGAGTTAATTTTATAAAATGTGTCTTGTGCATATTTTTATTATATTTTCAGACAATTAAATATAACAAAGAAATGGTTATGAATATATACTATTATTGTCATATGCATGATAATTTCTTCTATATATTTGTGAGTAGAAATTAGAAGCATGTTTAAAGGAAATTTATTTGGTGATATTTTATTTGATTATTGTTTAATCATTTAATTATTCATTATTCATTATTTAATAATTTATTTATTTATTTATAATTTAAACTGATTTGGAGATAATGATAAAATGTGCTACCTAGTGAGTGTCACTAGGATTACGTGCGCATGGGTAAAATCTCGGTTTATGTGTAATGTGAAATATGCTCGATGAAGCATGTGCTCTTGGGCAAGTGTAAATGGTTAGAGTTCGGTGGAGCTAGTGCTCTCGGGCCAGAAAAAGGGATATAACTCGGTTGAGCTTGTTCTCGGGGCATCAATATAAAATAAGTGAAATGATTGTGGCAGTAACTCGGTTGGCCTTGCTCTTGGGATGACAGTCAATTAAATTAAAGAGAGCCGAAAGATTATTAGATTAAAGGTTTAGGTGTTCTACCAAATTTTCACAAAAATAAGTATTTCATATAT
Organism: Mallotus nudiflorus; assembly: GCA_947683625.1. Taxonomy (NCBI): domain Eukaryota; kingdom Viridiplantae; phylum Streptophyta; class Magnoliopsida; order Malpighiales; family Euphorbiaceae; genus Mallotus; species Mallotus nudiflorus. The sequence goes on from CANTUR010000556.1 coordinate 797,638, forward strand.
TTTCTTACAAAGATTTTATATTAAATTGATTTAAAAATTATAAATAAAATTTATTTAAATATTATTGTAAAAAATAAAAGATTTTAAGGATTATAATTACTTTATTTATATTTATTTTGAAAAGAGGTTTTAACAAATGTTTTATAAACCAACATGTATTTTATAGAATTAATTCACTCAGTGAAATTTGATTTCCTTCAACCTATTTTTTTAGGACCTCACAATGAGGTTCATTCTTCACTTGTTGTATTATGTATGTTAGACTGTGTATTATATAATTAAATTTTAAACACCTCAGTAGTTATTTATGAAACTTGTGTAATTGTATTATGAATTGAAATGTTGTTGTATTTGAAAAATATTATTATATGTATTTGATATTATGTATTTATTATTGGTTTATTATTAAGTGTATTGTTTTTATTTCGTGAAAATTTTTTAAGACTTACTATAGGTTTCAGATACTTTATATATTTCCATATTCTAGTATCGATCACGTACCTTTTGGTTTGAGTCGTGACATTACATTTACATAAAGAGAGACAATTAAGTGATTACATTTAAAATTATGGGAGCTGTTCATGAAAAACTCTAAATTTGAGTTGATATGAAAATTAGCTGATAGGTGGCCCAATAGCTAGAAACTATCATTTAAAATTATTAACCAAATACAATTTTGTAGTTTTTGAAAACTGAACAACTATTAGCTTCCCTCTAACAACTATGTCAAACATCCTCTTTATATCATTCGTGGCCCTGCTCCCTTTTTTTCTTTCACATTTGTTTTTGTTGTTTTCAGTTTTGTACCCAAAATGGCTTCATGTTTCCAATTCATGTTTTTGGCATTTTTTGCCTTTTTTTCATTTTTTATTTTTCTGTAATTTATTTATTTATTTGTTATTTTTAAGGCATCTTTAATTTAAGTTGATTGTATATATTTATTTAATTTGTATGTTTTAAATAATTTAATTTTATATTCTAAATAATAATTTTTTTATTTTTAAAACTTACTATTATTTAGAATATAAAAATTAAACTAATTAAACTAAAAATTATAGATAGTCTTCAATAATTATTTTTTTCATAATTATTTAGAATTTAAAAACTAAACTAATTAAAGCAAAAATTACCCATAGTATTCAATAATTTTTTTTGTCAATAAAAACAACAACAAAATTATGAAATATATCAAATAAATTATTATTTTTACTATTGATACTGATGAAAGTAAAAATTATATTTATGGCCTTAATTTTATTATTAATAATGAAAAAACTGAAAAAGCAATAAATATCAATAAAAATAAATAATTGCAATTTTTATTGATTTTTGTAAAAAATAACAACAAAAAATAATTAAAAAATTATGAAATACATCAAAAAATTATTATTTTATATCATTAATATTAATAAAAGGTAAAAATTTATTTATGACCTTAATTTTATTATTAATAATGAAAAAGTAATTAGAAACAATAAAAATCAACAACAATCAACAATTGTAAAATTTTGTTGATTTTTGTTGTTTTATTGCTTCAATTGTTATTTTTTGTTATTTTGATTTGTTGATTTTTTTTCAATGTTTTTTTGTTGATAGTACAAATAAATCATAAGGATCATAAATTTGTTACATATTGATAATCAACAAGTATCAAATAATTTTTTTTAAAAAAGTTGTTAGACATTTTAACAAACAAATTAAAGTAAAAAAAATAAAATTCTTATTCTTTAAGAATATAAAATGAGAAAATTTTGTTTATTTATTGTTGTTACAACATTTGAAGTTATTTATTGCTTGGTTTACCAACAATTGAAAGATGTTTAATTCATAATTATTCATTTGAAAAAAAAGTCTTAAGATAAAAAAAATATTGGGGAAAAAAAAAAAGAAAACATTGAGAATAAAATAAAGACAATACCTTAAAAATAGAAAATGTTGAGAAAAAAAAAGATTAAGATATTAAAAAAATATTGAGAAAAAAAATAAAGATGGTAAAAAAAATAAAGATAGTACCATAAAAATTGGAAAAAAATGTTTAGCAAAAAAACATTGAGATAAAAAAAAATAGAATACAGTAGAAAAAATTTTCAGAAAAAATTATCAAGTAAAAAACATTGAGGAAAAAATAGATGAAGATAATATAAAAAAATATATTGAAAAACAAAGAAAAACTAAAATGTTGAGAAAAAAATTTATAAAGCAACAAGCAAAAAAAAAGTTGGAAAAAATTCAGTAAAAAAAAAAATATTGGAAAAAATTAGTAAAGAGAAAAAAGCATAGGAAAAAAATAATAATCATAAAAATAAGAGTGACAAGAGAAATAATCTATATTTGAAAAGTTTTTTTTGAAAGTTTTTATTGGTCAACAATATTTTTGAAATTTTTTTTTTTACATTTTTGTATATTTATGTAAAGAACCAAATTTTTTAAAGATATTTTTAAAGTATAATCTATTACATCAGCTTATTATCAAATTTCAAAATATTTTTATGCAAATCAAGTACTAATTAATAATTAATAACATTTTTTCATTGTCAACTATAATATATAATTAATATTTATTCTCGTTGGGCAAAATTATTTATATGGAAAAGAAATATTTTTTGTTTAATAGGAGATTATATAATCTAAAAATTACATAATAAGAAATAATTTTTTTCTTAAAAATGGATGATGATATGAACTAAATTCAACAATTCAAAATACCCTTACAAAGAAGTTAGTTAGCAGTAAAAGAAATATTTTAACACCATAGATATGGATTGTTGGCCTGATCGGCTGCTAAAGTCTCGATTTTTCAATTAAATCCACAAACAGTATCCCATTGTCAATTTACTCTCGTAGGGGCAAGATTATTAATATGGAAAGAAAATATTTCTTTTAATGAGAGGTTACATATATAATTTAAGAATTGGATAACAGGACAGCAGGAGTGTTTTTTTTGGCCAAATATACAATTTCATCCTTAAACTTTATCCAATTATTCTATATCATATTTCCATTTTTGTTTTGTTCAATTTTATCTCTTAATTTCTATTTTTCACATATTTAACTTTTTTTACACAACAAATAAACGTATGTATCTAAATTGCATTGAACTTAAATAAGTGAAAAATAAAAGTTAAAAGATAAAATTAGTAAAAATAAAAGTTATATAGATTAAATAAGTAAAAAATATAAGTTAAGAGATAGAATTAAATAAAATGAAAAGCGAAAAGTAATATAGAATAATTAAATAAAATTTAGGGGTAAAATTGTATATTATGCCACTTTTCTTTTAAATCAAGACCTTAGAAATCGATAAAAATATATTAATATTTTAAGATAGGCTAATATTTTTTAAAAATATACTAATATTTTAAAATATATTAATATTTTAATTAACTAAAATATTACATTATTTATATTTAATATTATATTTATAAAATGTTAGCAATTGTCTTTGTCTAAAAAAGAAATTGTTTTATCTATATCTTGTCTTTTGAGATGAGTTTGCCCTGTCTTGTCCTTTGACAAGTTTTTTCTTTTCTTTTTATTCCTTCTTCTAACCATTGGCATTCCAAGCTTTTTTCTTTTTGTCTTTCATTTGTTTGTTCCTTAAGGCTTCACCCTCGAATATTCCCATTGATGAAGTCTGTGCTAATATGTCCATTGAAGATAAAGAAACAGGTTATGTTCTTGATACTGATGACAGTCCTGTTGTTCCTGAAGATCTACGGTTTCCTTTATTGGTAGGTTTCTAACAAGTAAACCTATCAAGTTTGATATTATGAGAAATATATGGCAGCATTATGGCGGCTAGTTCGGGGTGTTGCTATTTGAGAATTGCCTCAAGGTTTGTACACTTTTCAATTCTACCATAAAAAGGATTTGAATTGAGTGTTATCAGTTGGCCCTTGGATGTTTAATAATCAAATGTTGATTGTTAAACAATTACTAGATGATGAAAATCCTAAGGTTTTTCTGTTTCATGCAAGCTTTTGGGTTCAGGGTTATGATGTTCCAACATTTCCTACTCTTTACAATTCTATATAAAAGAAGCATCATTTCTCTTATGTAAGTCACTTCAAGCATTCAGTTTTAATTTTCTGTCCATTGTCGTCTGTTTCTCTATGCTGGATTCAATGTATGTGTGTGTAATTTTAAAATTGAAATTGAAACACTGTTGAGAAAACTTTCCTAGATCTTAACTTGTATTATATAAGGCATTAAAATATACACAACAATCATGTGTATTATTATTAATTTTGGTGAATGTCACTGGATTGATCTCCTTATATATCAGCTTTAAGGTGAATGTCGTTTTTGCCATCAACTTATCTTTCCTGAGGAAGAGCTGCTATGCTTAATTCATAAATATGAAGGAGTTTATCACTGCAAATGTGTGAAGGAAAAGGCTCATGTCTCAAACCTAAATAAATTCAAGTGCCCTTAACATGTAAGATCCTATTTGGTATGCTATTTGCTTTTTTATGCTTATGATATTTTGTGTGTGTGTGTATATATATATATATATATGATTACTTCTCTTTCCAGAAGATTTCTGTAAAATTTTTATCTTTTGTTGTGTCTTTCCCTAAGTTTGATTTGAAATTGTATTAATGGCAAATGTAAGTCTCCGTTCAATTGATAGCATATGATATATTTTTTCAAAAAAGTCTTTTGTGGGTCATAAGTTACTTTTTGTGATGCAAAAAATAAATTGTTGTCAACTACCAATAGAAGCATTAGTATCCATATTGCATGTATTTATAAATGGTACTTATATGAATAATCTATCAATTATTAAATAATTGCTTGCAAAACTCTATGACAGCAAATTGTTAGCTACCATTTTATATTTGTTTCCTTTTGCTTGCAGTCCCCTCTTTTTGTTTCTCTCTTTTTCACACAGCCCTCCCGCTAGATTTCGAACTGCAAAAATCTCACACTGTCCCATCTTGCTTCTTCATTCAAGTTAGTGCATTTTTATAGTTGCTTCTTTGATGCCGCTTGTTTACTATATATTTTTCAGATTTTATAATTTAAATTCAGTTTGCTATTTAGTTTAGTTGTTCCATTCTCATGATCTTTATTTAGTTCTTTTATGGTTCTTGCTGTTCCATTCAAGCATTTATAATTTGAATTTAGTTAGTTCATCTATGCCTCTTGTTGTCTCCTTGGGATGTATTTCTTTCCAATTTTCAATTGGATTTGAGTAACATTTATTTTTGAATTATTTATTGCTAAGTTATTTATGTTGTTTTGGCATTGCATTTCTTAAATAATGTCTTGGTGCTACAGCTAAGATGTCTTTTTTTGCATAATAAATTTATTGTTTATTTTTTATGTTGTACAATGGCATATTGGTGCTATAGCAGCTAAGATGTTCCATTTTTTGGTACATTTGTATATATTATTTTAGAAGAAGGCATGTAATGCTTATTTCGAATGAATGATTTGCTTGCAACATTATACTAGTCCAATACAAGTATACAACCATATAAGCACAAGTGTATTAGCCAGAAGAGAGCAATATAATTTACCACAAACATTAAAAAAATTATAATATATTGTCAAAATTTATTGTTCCAAGTAAAACGGTAAAGGGAAAGTTTGTTATGTATGTTTATCTCTTAATTGTTATTTTTTTTTTCATTTTTTGGACAGGTGGATATCATGGAGACTTGATGCATAAACTCAACAAATTTTCCTTACAAATGAAATTATGCATATTTTGAACTCTTGAACTTGAATCAAGCTAAATTGAACTTTTATTGTCTTTTTTTTTTTTTTAAATTTATTTGTATGTTTGCTATTTTGGATGAACATTTTCTTTAAATGTGTTTAGTTGTGTATTGGATTTGTAGAATTTCAATTATTTTGTAAGACTTTTTCTTTTTTGAATTTTTTTGTTAATTGTTCATGAGCTCATAAACGAGCTGAGCTCATCTCATGAGCTGTAAATGAGCCCTAAACAAGCTCACTAAATGAGCTTTAAACGAGCTCTAAACGGGGTCATTAAACAAGCTTTAAACGAGCTCCCTCATTAGCTCTATCCGAGCTCTTATCGAGTGAGCTCGAGCTCGGTGCAAACGAGCCTTTCCCGAGCTAGCTCAAGCCAAGCTCAAGTAAGTAATGAACGAGCTCGAGCCTTCTAATCCGAGTCGAGCCTAAGCTTGGCCAGTACTTGACTCAGCTCGGATTGGTTACACCCCTACTCATAGGGGCAAGATTATTAATATGGAAAGAAAATATTTCTTTGGTTACATATATAATTTACGAATTGGATAACAGGAGGAGTATTTTTCTTTGGTCAAATATACAATTTTACCTTCGAACTTTACCCAATTATTGTATATCACATTTCGACTTTCATTTTGCTTAATTTCACATTTTAACTTCTATTTTTTTATTTGTTTAACTCTTCTAGCACACCAAATAAATGTGTGTATCTAAAATCGCGTTGAATTTGAAGAGGTGAAAAATAGAAGTTAAAAGGTGAAATTAGTGAAAAATAAAAGTTATGTAGTATAAATAAGGAAAAAATAGAAATTAAGAGGTGAAATTGAATAAAATGAGAGTTGAGAGATAACATAAAATAACTGAGTAAAGTTTATGGGTAAAATTATATACTATGCCACTTTTCTTTTAAATCAAGGACCTTAGAAATCGATAAAAATATATTAATATTTAAGATAGGCTAATATTTTTTAAAAATATACTAATATTTTAAAATATATTAATATTTTAATTAACAAAAATCATTACATTATTTATATTATAATATTATATTTATTAATAAAATTTTACATTTTTTAAAATATTTTAAAGAAAAATTACTTTAACCCAACGTTAGTAAATGATTAGTCAAATAATAATTTTTCTTTAAAACCATTTTGCGGTTCATATTTTGATTCCTACCACCATTAATTTAAAGGAAAGAAATGCCTTTCTATTATACTACCATCAAAATTTAATCATATAATCTCTCTAATTACCATAAAAAAGATATTTTAATTCCGAGTTATAGATATGAAACGCCATATATTTGGATTCTTTCTAATAGCACCAGGTGTCTCTCCTAAACCGATTGTTGCAGGCCTAATAGGCTGCTAATGTCTCGATCTTGAAAGCTTTTTTCAATTAAGTCTACACACAGTACAGCCATCAAGATTGACACAAAACCATAACCCAAAATTTTCAAAGGCCAGTAGACGTCACCTCTTGCGCACTGTGGGGTAGAGTAGAATTTTTAACGGTAATGAAGGGTAATGTACAGAAGGTTACCAAATAAAAAAAATGATAAAGTTGAAAGAAAAGCATTAAGTACTCACGGATTTGTGAGTATATAAATGGGTGAGTGAGCTATTACAAGGCTTTGCAAAGATAAAAACGTTTAACAATGGCAAAAGAAGAAGTGCAGATTTTTAGGACATGGTCTAGTCGATTTTCTTTAAGAGTCATTTGGGCACTAAAATTGAAGGGAATTGGGTATGAAGAAATATTTGAAGAGCTTTCAAATAAGAGCACTTTACTCCTGCAATACAATCCTGTTTACAAGAAAGTTCCAGTGCTTTTGCACAATGGTCAACCCATCTCTGAATCACTTGTGATTCTTGAGTATGCGGATGAGACATGGAAGCAATATCCATTGTTGCCTCAAGATCCTCATGAGCGAGCTAGGGCTCGCTTTTGGGCTAAGTTTGGTGATGAAAAGGTATATTTTGTTACTCCTATAATTGTATCATTTCTTGGGGAATTTACTATTTATTTGCATGGTTGATTTATTAGTAGAGAGTTCAAATGATGAAAAGGTATATTTTGTTACTCCTATAATTGTATCAATTCTTGGGCAATTTACTATTTTTTTTTTATTTATTTACTTATAAAGAGTTCAAATGATGTAAATAGTAACAGAAAATATAATAGAAAGTAGTTTTTTTATTCTAAAAAAAAATAGCTTTTTTGAATGAAGTGAAAATTGATTTTAAAAACCAATAATAATAGAATTTAAATTGTAAATTTTCAGAAAAATTATTATTAACCCACTCTTTTAGTAACTTATTTGCATAATATTTTTTAGTTTTTTTTTGACATGGTATAAGTGCTATTATTGTTTATTTTTTTTAATAAATTAAGATCATACTTAATAACTAAGAATTTATGTTTTTGATGTCTTAGACCAGAAATCTGTCAAATATAATTATAATTCCCTTTTGATCAAGTTGTTACTTGTTTGATATAAATCAATCCTATATTATAATCCTCATGAGTAGCCTAAGTGGAAAAAAAAAATTATGGGTTTGAACCCTTCACTACCTCTCTCCCATATGGTGTTAGAAATTAACCATTTTTACTGGTCGTGAAAAAAAAAAAAAATCAATCCTATATTATGTGTCATGACTTGAAGATTATTATGGTGCCACTACCATTAACTATTTTGAAAACTTACTTTTTTTTCTTGATACAGATCTTCCCAACAATAATCTATGGCGTCCTCTTAAAGCAAGGAGAAGAGCAAAAAGAAAAAATAGCTTCAGCAATGGAGAACTTGAAGTACCTAGAAGAAGAGCTAACAGGAAAGAAATTCTTTGGAGGGGAGAAAATTGGATTTGTGGATCTTGCATTGGGTTGGCTTGCTCATTACATTAGTGCAATTGAAGAAGTGATAGGTCTTAAACTCATTGATCAAGAAAATTTTCCATTGTTGCTGGATTGGACGCAAGAATTTGCAAAAGTCCCAATCATTCATGAAAGCTGGCCTCCTAGAGATAAACTTGTAGCCAGATATGCTGGTCATAGAGCGTCTAGCGTCGCTAAAGAAACCGCAAATTAAGCCGGGCTATTTACCATTTTATGGTAAAAATCAAAACATTTTCCCTTTCTACTGTACTTTTTAAAGTATTTTCTTTTTTTTTGGTGATTTTTGAAAAATATTCCAATTTGTTGTAATTTGGCTGAGCTGGTGGACCTGACAGAAAGGGAAGGCCATTTCACCATTTACAGAGGTGAGATAATTATTTTGCCAATGCAAAAGGCAAAATAGTTTGCATTTCAATTTTTTTTGGTTGAGTACATTTCGCCATTGTCTTCCTGAAAAAAAAAAAAAAAATTGATGTTGGACTCTTGAGAATTGTGCTAATTTGTTTCAAATTACTCATAGAAAACTTCTATCATCTTCTTGTTATCGAGTTGCTATTGACCTGGAGCACAATGTACAAATTCTTGCATATATATATAGTTTTTTTTCTTTTTTTTTTTTTAATTTCAAAATCATTTTTTTAATAATTGTTGCATATAGTGCAACATATTTTTTTCCATGTAAATTTATGCTAAAGAATTTTTTGAATAATAATAATAATAAAGTGGTCTTTATGTATAATTTATGTATAATAATAATAAAGTGGCCTTTATGTATAATTTTTGTATAATAATAATAAAGTGGCCTTTATGTATAATAATAATAATTCTTTGTATAATTTTTTTTATGTAAAGTGACTTTTATATATGAATATGTATGAGGTTTGTGTGAGTTGTGTGTCGGTTGAACTAATGTTTTTTTAAATTTTTTTTTTATTTTAATTATGATTATGATTAATAATAATAATAATAATAATAATAATAATAATAATAATAATAATAATAATAATAATAATAATAATAATAATAATAATATATTATTATTATTATTATTATTATTATTATTATTATTATTATTATTATTATTATTATTAAATAAGTGTGTGAAATCGCCTAATTTTTTAATTTTTAATTTTTTAATTATAATGATTATAATTAATTAATTATAATAATATTAAAAATAATATTTTAATTATAATAATATTATAATATTATAATTTTAACATTATTATGTTTAATGTTTTTTTAACATAATAATAATAATAATAATAATAATTTATTATTATTATCATTTTTTATGCATTTTTATGCATTTTTAATTTTAATATTATAATAATTGTACATGAATTTTTTTTGGCGGATTGCATGAGTGTTGTGTGTGTGGCCATTTCATGTCAGTGTGTAAGCTGACTTTTTTTTTTTTTGCAATGGCCATTTCGCCATTGCAAATGGCGATTTGGCTCTTTGTTTTTTTTTAATTAAACATTATTTCGCCATTTTGACTGATGAAATGGGAGATTTTTGAAAAGTTGTCCTCTATAAGAATCACACGCCCTTCATAAAAATAAAGAGTCAAGAGGTCCGCATCTTTCCTTTCTTATCACATTCCTAAAAAGAAATAAAAGGAAGAAATAAACAAATGAGTTATACTCAGACTCAGACAACCTTTCAAGGTCCCTCATAAACCTTGAATGAACAAAACTCTTTCATATAAATAGATAGAATTATTCAACCAAATAATTCAAATAGACAATATCAGTTAGAAGAATTGATAAACATAGGCAGAAATATCAATCTTCTTTCCACACAACATCTAAATACATTAAGACCTGAGAGATTATATTATATAGGAAGACTTAGTCTAACTACTGGACTCTACAGACATCATAAAGAAGAAACTTTATCCAGTCCTATAAGATGAGAGCTTACTCTTTCTGTCATGACTCCTTCCTCTTCTGAAATACTAAAAAACAAAGGACATAAATATATCCACCTAGGACTTATAGTCATTGGGAAGAAAAATGACTGGTGGAAAAACATTGGTAGTATTATTAGATACTAGACATAAAAACATACAAACATCTATCATAGGAATGATAGAAATAGACATGAATAACAATATAGGAGTAGCTTATATTGCTCCAAACTTCAACATAGCTCTTGAAGATTTCATAAAACATATCAAAATATCCATTCAAACAAAAGGATATGATAATTTTGAAGGACATAATCTTCTATTAGACATAACATTTCTTGGAAGAACCATGAGTTCCATAAACAACATATATAAGGTAAATATAAAAGGCCTTATATCACACTTACAATCCCAAGGAATTAATTTTTTAAAACTAATAGAAATTAGTTCAAATACATTTGCAGGATTGGAATGGAGAATAAACTCAACAAAGAGTAATCATTAAATCATTACTCCAACCAATCCTGTCACATATGAGAATCCAGATGGATCATTATCCATTAGATTCACAAATTATACACAATCTACAACTCCTCATGAAGAAGATGATGAGTCAACACGTGAAATGAACCTTCAACTAATGAATTTAGAAGACGATTCTAAAGAAGATATGATTGCATTTCCTAAAGAAATGGGAATGGATCTAACACTTTCTCAACTCAAAGTGTTAGAAGAAAACATGAAACAAGCAGAACAATTGGATGAAACCCAATCCATTTATTCTGATCTAGAAGGAAACATTAGAATACAAAATAAAACCAAGGTAATTGATAGAGTCCTATCTTCTATACTTTTTTGTTATGTTTTTAGGATAGTTATTTAAGATTCTAATTTATCCAATATGTAATGTTCTTAATTGCATTTATGACAACAATTTTGAACTTTATTCCTCCTTCTGTTGTTGGCAAATTTCAAATATTGTCAATTAAGCATAATTGGATATTGTCTAAGGAATTTTTGTCAAATGTGTTATTGTTCAGGAGTGAAAAGCTTTTCAGGAGGGAAAAACATAAGTTCTTGTTTTCCAAACTTCATTATTTAGAGGGTACTTTTATCACCATGTTTGATATTGATGGCTCTTCTTGAGGCCATGTGATTTCCTACAAAGAAATATGTTAAATGAGCTTTTTAGATAACATATCTACTAGATGATTTTCTTTTCCTTTTATATGCTCCCAGTGAATAATAGTTCCTTTTGAAAGGATTGCTTCTCTAAATTTTAACCATCTGTTGGCAGTACGCTTACTAGTACCTACATAGTTAGAAAACTTAACAATGGATTCATACTCTATTATGCTTGTGATTTGTTTCTTTCCATAGATAAACAATTCATATTTATCCAAAACATAGATTATAGCAAGAATGTCATAATCTAATAATGTTAAGTATCCTTTTTCTAGTTACCTGAGGCATGTCTACAAATTCTTTCTTCGAATTTGGGACTATGTTGGTTAGGTTTTTTTTTATAAGAACACCTCCCCATTCATCCTTACAGCTATTTATTTTAATAACAAGATAATTTGTGTCCAAAGGAAGATGTAAAGGTGGCAAATTAACAACAATTTGTTTTAATTGCTTAACTAATTTAATGTCTTCACTATTCAAGTATCTTTGACCTTTAACAAATATTTTGTTATATAGAGGACCAATATATTTTGATAAATTCTTAATATATGGTCTTGTAAAGTTTATTAATCCAAGAAAAGCATGTAATTGCTTTAAGTTGGATATATTGTTAGGAAATTTGAATTTTTAAGTGATTACCTCTTCTATTCTTCTATAGCACAAACATTTTACAATTAAGAAGTTGGTGATAGATTGTTTGCCAAATTACTTGGTGATTTAGGCAAAGAAATAACACAATCTTGGAATACAATGAATATCCTACCTCTTTATAACAATATTACCATTAGAGCATAACATATCATCAACTAGCAAAAAGGTCATTGTTCACAAATACCAACCCAAAAGATTTTGAAAAAACAAAATCATAGTTATTGTTCATAATTTTACATGCCACAATAATATGGCTCATTTTCTCCTGAAAAAAGAAAAACTTCTAGAACTAACATTAAAAGACCCAAAAGAAAGGGTAAACAAACTTATTACCTTAGAAAAAGCAAGGCTAAATAACCTTTCTTATCTAAGAAAAACATGTAAAAAATTATAAGCATGACAAAACATATTAAAGGGTCTTAACATGTTATGCATGTAACCAACCTGGACATTTGTCTTCTGAATGTCCAAAAAGATAGAACATATTTACTAAAGAAGCTGCACTAGTAGATTCAGTTAATTTGGATGTTGTAGATATTACTTCTGATGTTTTAGAAGGATCAAGCATCTACTTTATAGTCAAAATATCACAACACCATGAAAATTCTTCCTCTAATGAAGATCAAGACTTCATAAACTTTGCCAAAGGTTTAAAAGATATTGATTTTGCAATGGTCAACTTAGAAGGAGAATCATCTGAATGCACATATTGAAATTCAACCTCTTTAGGTTTATTTTCTTCAATAAGTTAAGTTAATCAAAGTATATCTTCTTTTGAAGGTAATGTCTTAAGTTTTAATTGTATGTAGTATTAAAAAAATTTCTCCTAAGATGTTTTAAGAAAATTAAGATTTTCTTTAATTTCTCTTAAAATTTTATTTATGTCTATCATAGACTCGTGTATTAATGTCCATAAATTGTGAAGCTTTTCTGGGTGATGATTTAATGAATTTGCTAATTCCATTACAAGATTGGTAAGAGAATTTAAATGATGATTCTCAGACTATAAACAGTGTTTCCAAGAATTATATCTTAGATAACAAGTTATTTTTGTTTGTCTAAAGTAATAATATTCTTTATAGAATTATTAATACTTAAATCTAAATAATAAATTCTTTTACAATGATTATCTATGCCCATAATTTTGCCTTTCTCAAAAGCTAAATTCTTATGTTTAGGCTCATAATCTTACATGCTTTGATACCATTATTTTTGTGTTAGTAGGATTCTTTTGAGGAATTTAAAGTGAACAAGTAACTAAACAATCTTTAAATATTGAATACGGTATTTAGTGTACTATATGTTCCACTTAGTGTTTATAATCATGTAATTCAAGCTAGATGTATGACAACCAGAAAAATATAATTCATTTCTTCTACTAATTAATTGATCATATCTAACTTCTAAAGCTATTAAATTTTGTAATTTTACTTCTATTTAATGATTACTATTTGAAAAAGTTTTTCTAATACTCATGAGGATCCAAAAGAAGCCCTATCAATATCTATGTCATCATGTAATAAAAATGTGGGAATTTGATGATGATCTATAAATTCTAGATATGGAATGAGTGGGTAATGTCTAATTAGAAGATCTAATTGGTCTGTAAAACCTTGAAATAAGAAATTTCTTAGGTTTAATTCAGAACAATCATATGAATTACCTAAGTACTCAGAATGGTTTTTCTCTTCTACTTCTATATAACAAAGAGCTTTATTTTAAAGAAAGGTTATATTATTTATATCCTCAAGATCAAATAAAGAAAATTTTTAAATAACTTTTCTATTATACTCATGAAGGGCTTAAATATTTTTTTCTAAAATATATTTAAGAGTTTCTTCAAAGCATTGTCTTAGTACAGTGAAGTCTTTTATAATACAAGCTATGAGGGTATTTTCTTCTTTTCCTAATTTAATATTTTTTATTTATATCCTAGTTTATTATTCTTATCTAATACATTCTTATATCTTTCTTCTTACACCACTACATAGAAATTTTCTTCACCCTAATGGTACTATCCTTAATGCCTAACTTTTAAATGGTATTTATGGCTAAAATGGAATTTCCAGAGGGCTACCAGTAAAGTTCTATTGGATACTAAATAATTAATAAACATAGACAAATTTTTAAATGAACATAATTTAAAAATATCAAATTAACAAAAGACTAAAGAAAAAGATAATACCTCAAAGCTTTATTTCAAATATCACACTGTACAAGAGTTTCCTTTAAAGAAGAAAAGTGCCTTAGCCGACCATAGTATAGCTGACGGTTACAACCTTAATATTTATAATGGCTAAAAAGAGATTTATAGCTCAGATCACTCAAAGTGTAGAGAATACTCTTCTAAATAAGTTTGAGTGAGTGTTCGAACATGTTTTGAAATGAAATTCAAACTTCCTTTTATAAGGGAAGGAAGATAGAAGATTGGATGTAATATCCTTTAATGGAAAGGTAATGTTGTCATATTGTTTTTTTCATTATGGCTTGCATCAGATTTGGAATCTTCTGACATGTCTTGATATGCACCTTTCCTTTTGAGCTCTCTCTACTTTTGGTAAAGTGATACCAATCTTGGATGAGTTGTCTTCTTTTCAAAAGGAAAAAAGTAGAATGGTGCCAAAACATTATGAATAAAGATTTTGTACTGGGCGATCTTTTTTATGAGAGAAAAGTTTTGATAAGATCCATGTTCATTCTAGTACCATAAGTTTGCAATTGTTTTTGCCTTATAGTGTTTGAGTTGATAATCCTATGAATGTGGAAAAGTCCAATCATTATCAGGATCATGTGCTTTTGTAAAGAGATTAAAGAAATCATCTTTACGTGTAAGAATTTTAACCAAGTGTCTGGAGGGATCATGACAATAGTTATGAAAGGATGGATGAGTAGAGTCTAAAATAGAAATAATAGCATCATTATATACTCTAATACCATTGGATATGGCATCTCCAAGTGCTTTATCCAAGTATTCAGCTTATTTTAAGTAATTGGTGTAAAAACTTCCAACTAAACTAAAATCTATAAGAATTTGAGGAGTTTTTTTTTAATCCTCTATAATGGTTTATTGGAAAATTTTCAAGATGTAATTTGCATCCTTTTATATAATAGGTTAATTGGCATCGACATCCATATCTTTCTAATAGCAAACAATAACATGTCTTATATTATTTTGAATAAACTTTAGATTCCTGATAGTTTGTAAAGTAATTGCAAAAAATTCCTTCTAGTTTTGAAAGATTTAGTTCATCCTTATAAACCTTCTCCAAGAATTCCTGCAAAACAAAAAATTATTGAAGAGAATAATCTCTTATGGTTAATAAATAATTAATTTCCATTGGAACTATGTCTTTCAAGTCTTTATAAGACAAATATATTTGGCGTCTTTTTTCAAGATTAGCCAATGTAAGATAGTTTGCTGGTTCTCTAAGAGAAACATGTGTTGAGGTACTAGCTTATTCCTTTAGAGATTTTTGAGAAGATAAACTTTCTTTGTAAGATATATTGGGAAGTAATAGACTTCTTATAGGTTGAGATTTACATGTTAGTGAAACATAAAAATATGTTCTTATGTCATTTCTTAAATATTTAAAAAGTTTAGAATGTGAATAAAACCCTTTATAAGAAGGATTAAAGTGTTGAGACTGAAGGTTTCAAATTTCAATGTCAATTTCACTCCATAAGGAGTAAGCACCTCCTTTAGGTCCTATGAGTAAAGCATAGCAAGAGAATTTTTTTCCCTTTTAATTTCTCTTATATGGATGTAAAATATTTCTTAATTGCATTGATGATAACAATTGTGAACTTTGTTCCTCCTTCTGTTATTGTTAAATTCCATATGTTGTCAATTAAGCATATTGGATATTGTCTAAGGAACTTCTGTCAAATGTGTTATTATTGAAATGCTTTTCAAGAGGGAAAAGCATAAGTTCTTATTTTCCAAACTTATTATTTGGAGGGTGCTTTTATCACCATGTCTAATATTGACTGCTCTTTTTTAGGCCATATGATTTCCTGTAAAGAAATATATTAAATGAGCTTTCTGGATAACATATCTACCAGATGATTTTCTTTTCCTTTTATATGCTCCCAATGAATAACAGTTCCTTTTGAAATGATTGCTTCTCTAAATTTTAACCATATATTAGCAGTACGCTTACCAGTACTTATAGAGTTAAAAAACTTAACAATGGATTCACAATCTGTTTTAATTATGATGTGTTTCTTTCGATAGATAAACATTTCAAATTTATCCAAAACATAGATTATGGCAAGAATTTCATAATCTAATAATGTTAAGTATCCTTTTTCTTTGCAATTACCTAAGGCATATCTACAAATTCTTTTTTTAGACTTGGGACTATGTTGGTTAGGTTTCTTGATAAGAACACCTCCGCATTCATCCTTATAGCCATTTGTTTGAATAACAAGATAATCTATGTCCAAAGGAAGATGTAAAGGTGGTAAATTAACAACAATTTCTTTTAATTGCTTAACTAATTTAATGTCTTCACTATTAAAGTATCTGTGACCTTTAATAGATGTTTTGTTATATAGAGGACCGATATATTTTGATAAATTCTTAATATATGGTTTTACGAAGTTTATTAATCTAAGAAAAGATTATAATTGCTTTAAGTCGGATATATTATCAGGAAATTCAAAAATTTTCCTAGCAGGTTGCAGTTTAGTTCCTTTACCTATTTTTGCACCAAGAAACTGTATGTAGTTAATAAAAAATTTCATCTTCTTTTTAGAAATTACTAACCCATGTTTTTTAAAAGGACAAAATATTATTAATAAGTGTTGTTTATGTTGTTTTTGGGTTTTTGAAAACATAAGAACATCATCAATGTAAACACAAGTAAAGTGAGAGATGTTTTTAAAGACATTATCCATTTTTCTTTGGAATATTTGAGGAGCATTTTTTAAACCGAAAGGCATTACTTTCCACTCAAATAATCCTTCTGAACAAGTAAAATTAGTCCAAGGAATTGAGTCTGGATGCATTCTTACTTGCTAAAATCCACTTTTTAGATCAAATTTTAAAAACCATTTGCTTCCTTGGATTTTGTTTATGAGGATGTCTTTATTAGGAATGATATATACATCTTCATGTGTATTATCATTGAGTCTTTTATAATTAAAAACCATCCTACTTTGTCCTCTTCTTCTTTCTTATTCTTTTCGTACTATAAAAGTAGGGGTTCTATGTCTTGATGTAGATCTTTGTATGATACCTAGGTCTAAAAATTGTTTAACGTGTTTTTTAAATTCTTCTATTTCCCAATTATCATGTAGATGTGAATGTGATTTGATTGTAATGTCTAGGTTAATAATGTCTAATTTACAATAGACTTTATCTTTTTTCTAGAATGTAATAGGATTTTCTCCTATAATCCTAAGTTTTTCTAATCTATATACTATAGATTTAAGGTCTTGAGAATTAGCTATTTCTTTTTTTACCTGTGAGGTGTCTAAGAGTGCTAGATCTAATTCTATGTATAATGTATCGAGTCCTATAGGAGGACTAAGTTTTAGGATTTTTTTTTAATTAGGACCAAGTATATTCAATTTTTTTGGGCTTTTACAAGCTCCTTTGATTGAACATGTACATTTTTCTTTATAATATTTTTTGAAAATTGTGTGTGTGTGTGTGTGTGGGGGGGGGTTAATAGGTATCCATCATGCTCTATATATGCAAACTCTGATGTAATTTGGGTAATGGTTGCTTTTTTTAAAGAAAGTAATGTAGTTTTTAGTGAAAATGAATCCACCAGTATCATGTAGTAAGAAATCTAATCCTAAGATTAGAGTTAATTGAGAGTGATTTATTGGTCTGACCTAGAGATATGAGATATGATATGGAGAACTATAAGCACCATGTGTATCAGCAAAATTAATATACTTATTAGGAAATTCTTTGGTGGTGGTAATGGTAGTTCCATCAAATTTGGTATGTTCAGCAGCCTTTTTAGCTGTTTGAATCATGTCTTGAGGAATGATTCTTGGGTCAATAGTGTTTATTGAGGCTTTTGTATCTATGAGAGCTTGTAATAAGATCTTATAATTTTGTTTTAACCTTAATTTACAAGTGACATGTAAAGATTTAATTTTTTTCTCTATTACAAATTAATGGGATAAAGGGAGTTTCCTTTAAGGCTTTTAAAGGATGTTCCTTTTGTATATCCATTAATTATAAGTTTTCTTTGATTACTATTCCCTTATCTTTTCTTTAAGAAGATTTTTCTTTTGATGTGGGAGATAGTGAATCAATATGTGTGTCAAAGAGTATTTCTAAATTTTCTACTCTTTGTTTTAATGTTTTAATTCTTTATCCTAAGATAGTTTTTCTATTTGTAAACTTATGTTTATTATGTTTTTCATCACCTTTTGGTAATTCTATATTGTATTTGGCTTTAAGGCATTGAGCACAAATTTCTATTTGGCATTTAGAGTAATGGCTCTTTAAGCTAATAGAGGGAAACCGGATACAATATTCATATTTTCTATAATCAAATCCTACTCTATGTTTCTAGATATATGTGCATTCAGTTGATTCTCCTTCTAAGTTGACCTTTGTAAAATTAATATCATCTAAACCTTTGGCAAAGTTTATAAAGTCTTGATCTTTATTAGAGGAAGAATTTCATAATGTTGTGATATTTGGACTATAGAGTAAATGCTTGATCCTCCTAAAACATTAGAAGCAATATCTATAAGATCCAAATCAATTGAATATACTAGTGAAGCTTCTTTAGTAAATATGTTCTATCTTTTTGGACATTCAAAAAATAAATGTCTAAGTTGGTTACATGCATAACATGTTAAGACCTTTTAATATGTTTTGTCATGTTTATATTTTCTTACATGTTTTTTCTTAGATAAGAAAGGTTGTTTGGCTTTGCTTTTTTTAAGGTAATAAGTTTGTTTACCCTTTCTTTTGGATCTTTTAATATTGGTTTTAGAAGTTTTTCTTTTTATAGGAGAAAATAAACCGTATTGTTGTGGCATGTAAAGTTGTGAACAATAACCATGATTTTGTTTTTTCAAAATCTTTAGGTTATTATTTATGAATAATGAGCTTTTAGCTGGTTAATGATATGTTGTGCTCTAATGGCAATATTGTTATAAATAGGTGGAATATTTATTGTATTCTAATATTGTGTTATTTCTTTGCCTAAATCACCAAGTAATTTGACGAACAGTCTATTACCAACTTCTTGATTGTAAAATGTTCCTGCTATAGAAGAATAGGAGAGGTAATCACTTAGAATTTCTTTAATGTATTTTTAATCTTCTAGTTGTAATTGTTCTAAGTCTTACATAGCTTCTTGTTGTCTGATAATGACACCAGTATTGGCATCTATACCAGTAATAATTCTATGCATTAGGTAGGTAAAGTTATTAATGTTGTTTCCTTGGGCTACCATGTTAGCTATGTATTATGGGAATTTATCTTTATAAGATTCCTACATAGCTCTAGCCACGTCTCTTAAATAACTTTCTCCTAGACGAATCATGTCTTTTTTAGTTTCTATAACTATGTTTTTTGTATGTTGAAGAACAACTACTTTCCATTTTCTAAGTATGTATCCATAAATTGGAGATCTACTTCTCTTGGATTAAGTGTTAAAGAGTCTTTAGAAAAGAAATTGACCTCATGTGGTCTTCCCTTTCCTAAATTTTTTATTTGTGTATTATTATTTGTGAATGGGCTTACAACTTTTCTAGGAGGTATTCCTATCTCGTAGTTCATTCTTTGTGGATTATTTTGAGGAAAACTAGTTGTAGGCACATGGACTTGGTAAGGTCTATATGATGATTGGGCCTGATTCATCATAATGTAAGATGTTTTTAGAAAACTTTCAAGATTTTTCTTGGGTATATTTTGTATTCTAATGTTTCCTTCTAGATCAGAATAAATGGATTAGGTTTTATCCAATTGTTTTGATTATTTCATGTTTTCTTCTAACTCTTTGAGTTGAGAAAGTGTCAGATCCATTTCTATTTCTTTAGGAAATGCAATAATATATTCTTCAGAATCTTCTTCTAAATTCATTAGTTGAAGGTTCATTTCATGTGTTGACTCATCATCTTCTTCATGAGGAGTTATAGCTTGTGTATAATTTATGAATCTAGTGGATAATGATCCATTTGGATTCTCATATATGATAGCATTGGTTGGAGTAATGATTTGATGATTACTCTTTGTCGAGTTTATTCTCCATTCTAATCCTGTAAATGTATATAAACTAATTTTTGTTGGTTTTAAAAAATTAATTCCTTAGGATTGTAAGTGTGCTATAAGGCCTTTTATGTTTATCTTATATCTGTTGTTTATGAAATATCTATTCTCTAAGAAATTTTATGTCTAACATAAGATTATGTCCTTTAAAATTATCATATCCTTTTATTTGGATGAATAATTTGATATGTTTCATGAAATCTTCAAGAGTTATGTTGAAGTTTGGAGCTATAAGTTACTCTTATGTTGTTATTCATGTCTATTTCTATTATTCTTATGATAGATGTATATAAGTTTTTTTGTCCAGTATCTAATAATACTACCGGTGTTTTTCAACCAGTCATTTTTCTTCCTAATCCTCTTAATCCAATGACTATAAGTCCTATGTGGATATATCTATTTCCTCTATTTTTTAGTATTTCAGAAAAGGAGGGAGTCATGAGAGAAATAGTAAGCTCTCTTCCTATGGGATAGGATAAAGCTTCTTATCTATGATGTATGTAGAGTCTAGTAGTTAGACTAAGTCTTACTGTAAAATATAATCTCTCAGGTCTTAATGTATTTAGATGTTGTGTGGAAAAAAGACTGATATCACTATCTATGACTATTAGTTATTCTAATTGATATTTTCTATTTGAATTATTGGGTCATATAATTCTATCTATCCATGTGGAGGAGTTTTGTTCATTTAAGGTCTGTGAGGGACTTGGAAAGGTTGTCTGAGTATGGCTCATTTTTTTATTTCTTCCTTTTCTTTCGTCAGCTTACCCATTTCACTAGTCAAAATGGAGTAATTTTTTTAACAAAAAAGAAAAAAAGTACTATAAATTGAGAAATACTTTTGAAAGTATCATAAAATAAGAAATAGATAAAATGGTAAATAGCCCAATTAAGCCACTTTAGCTTTTAAGAGATGTTTCACTTACATATATGATTCAATAAATAAAAGAAGATTTGAAGGTGCAATTATGATAATGAGAGTCAAAGAGACATCTTGAGCTTTTTAAATTGAGCATATTTTTCAAAATCCGAGTTCATTTGGGTACGCAAATATTGAGTCAAAGTCAACATATGCAGTTGCCATTTTAGATTGCATAGCTCTTGGTATTTTGGAAATATCTTGACATAAATAAATTAAATTGAGGTGAATCAAAATGATATGGAAATCTAAGTCAAATATCTACAACTTTAAAAAGAAAGTATGGTAAAATTAAAACTTCTCCAATAGAAAATCATGGTTTCAACTCGTGCACAACTGTCTGACAGCAGTCTGCCATTTTAGATTTCATGGCTCTTTATATTTTAGCAATATCTTGAGCTAAAAAAGTCCAATTGAGGTGATTCAAAATTATATAGAAAGCTAAATAAAATATCTACAATTTTTATGAAGAAAGTATAGGTAAATTCAAACATCTCCAGTATCCAATCATGGTTTTAACCAATACACAACAGTTTGACAGCATTACTTTGAATAATTCAAAAT
The DNA here is from genome assembly GCA_947683625.1 of Mallotus nudiflorus. Lineage (NCBI taxonomy): Eukaryota > Viridiplantae > Streptophyta > Magnoliopsida > Malpighiales > Euphorbiaceae > Mallotus > Mallotus nudiflorus. Next base: position 819,742 of record CANTUR010000556.1, read on the forward strand.
TATAAACATTGGATTCAAAATATAGACATTGGACACATTATTTGCACCTTCAACAACTATATTTTTGAGTGTTTCTCTATATAAACATCTCTAGAGCTGAATGGAAGTTAAGAAATTTTTTCTTATTATCATTCTCTATCTTAATATTTATTAAAGCTCTCAAATTCTCAAATATTCACTCTTTGTTTATAATTCTTGTGAGAGTTGATTGTGTGTTAGAAATAGAATTTCTCTTCATCTTAAATCTTAAGATAGATTAGTAAGGAAGTGAGATTTATTTCTAAAGGAATTGGTTTAAGTGTTGTCCTTTGAAACACTTAGGATTTGGTTTTTTGAGTGAGCCTTGAAAACTCATGTTGTAAGGTTGTAAGAGTGAGCCATAAAACTCTTGTGTAATCTTAATCTTGTGAATAAGATTATAGGTGATTGAAAATCCTAACTTAGGGATAAGTTTTATGGAGATGTAAGATTGTTGTTGAATTTGAACTCCTTAAATCATTATGTTCTTCATTCTTCCTTCTCAACATTCTTTCAATTCTTGCAAAGAATTATTTTTAATTCCAATTTTTATTTAATAGCCCTAGTAACCTCCCCTAGGGCTTTTTCAATTAGTATTAGAGCTAGTTATCCTTCACTATGAATTAGGGCAGAGCACTAATGAGAACTCTCACTTATGACTATATCACCAAAGCAGGGCTCTCCACTCATTGGTGTTGCTGATTCGGTGGAGATGATGGTCGACTGGTATGATAGGTATAAATATTGGGTGATATAGGTCAGGTGTGACCTATAAATAGCAATATTTAGTATGAAATCTTGAATTCTATGAACTTTATTGCTAGAATACAAGATCATGGGGAGTGAATCATAAAATATTTCTTCACTTAGACCATTCTTCAATGGTAGCGACTATCCTCATTAGAAGTTCAAAATGGAGCTATACCTTGATTATGATTCCATTAAAATTTAGGCTATTGTCCTAAAAGGTTAGGAACCACCTACAACTACTATTAATGGTGTGGTAATTACTTTAGTAAGGAGTCGATGGAATAATGAGCAAAAGGAAGAAAATCATAAAAAATAAAAAGGCGATGATCACTCTAATCTCTTTTATAATAAGGGCAGAAGGAGTCAAGTTTGAACATTGCATGTCGGCCATGAAAATATGGGAGACCTTTGAAAACATTATGAAGGTAACATGTAAGTTAGAAGTAAAAAAGTTTAACTTCACATGTATAAATACAAACTTTTCAAGATAAAGCCTCATGAGTCAATCACAGAGATCACAAATTGACTTAATGCTCTTATCACTGTCATACCTCAAATTTGACTATCCCTAAAAGGGTCCAATGATGAAATGAATCCCCAAGATGACTAGAGTCTGCTCGTTCATAACACCTCTAAAGTATGCAACCTTAAAAACCTAACTAACCACACTATTGTAAAAAAATTGGTCACTGAGCCATTAAGTTGTGCTACGACCTAGCGAAATACAAATTATCGAAACAATGAAAGGTTTATTTTAAGAAAACTCCTCTCAGAATACTCAACTCATTGGGCCAGTGCACATTTTGTTAGACCGAGACCCAGCTTCATGAAAAATAGAAATTGATTTTGACAAAACAGACCTTGGAAATACATCTGAAAGTGGTCCCAAAATGGTAAAACATAACTTGAGGATCAGCTCGTATCACTCAGAAGTGCACGTAAATGCTCTTAGGTGTCATGTGTTAAAATCGAGGTTGAATTTAGCAATACAGACTTCAGAAATTCATCCAAAAGGCCTAAAAACCCTAGGAACCAACCCTGAAACAATGTGCATAAAACCTAGGAAGTGTGCGTGGATCACACACGTGCGTGTGTGACCACGTGCTAAGCGTGTGGCCACGCGTAGCCATGTGTAAAATCCTCAATATATGCATGTGACCACATCCTTACCACCCTATTCTACCCAATTTTCCCTATAAATAGACCATTTCACACCCTATTTTGGAGGGGAGAGCAAGTAGAAACACACACACACACTCAAAAATCGGTCCAATCAAAGGTGCTGGAAACCCCTTTCCAAATAGTTTTTGCTCTCCTACAACCTTTCTCTTATATTGTTAGATCCCTTTTCCATAAAACCAAGCCTCATCTTTATTAAAGCCCACTTCAAAGGTATACAATTTAACATCGTTTTATTGTCCTTTTAAACCTCTCGATGAGGAAAGCTTGATAATCTCTTGAAGCTAAAGCTTCAAAACCCATACAAGCTCAGTCGAGTTTAGGACCACATAATTATTTTAACACATTTATTTTATTTTATTATCACCAGCATTTGGGAATACTATTTTTCTTGTGTGATGAGACTAATAATCTTATATGCTACGTGAATAATATATGCTTTATTATACTCATTTCATATTATCATTCTACATCCTCTATTTTCAAAATCATGAAATCACATCGTAAATATCAATAATGTGAAAATTTCATATCTTGGAATAGAGTCATTATGCTCTCTGTCCAGTGATGACATCATGCATCCTTTATATTATCGTTATACATCATCATAACATATATAATCACTATAAATATGCATGATCATCCTATTATTCGTGAAATCAAGCAAGCTATGTGAATGGTCTTGTTAATCTTTTAGATAAATCATATCTAAATTAGATTTACTTTTCCATAATCTTTTCCTTTTCATATGTATTTTATCATGAAAGCAAAGTAATAATTAAATTTTCAACTTTATTATCTTCCACTATGTTATGTACTGTGTGAATGCTATACAAACTATCATTATTGAAACTAGAGTGTTGCGGTAGCTATACATCGAATATCGTATAATGAGAAATAGTCAAAAAGTATATGCAATCCCCCAAACCTAAAAATCTCTATTGGGGACAATACTCGCTGAGTGACCCGATGTTGTCCATTTTCTTTTTTGAATTTTCTAAAAATGGGGGTGGCAACTCCATAAAATCAAAAGCATCTTGTCCCCCCGAGACCAATCACTTGTCTCTATGTAAATTTTCCATATCCCTAAAAAATGGAAAGACCTATATAATGTCCCACAAAAACATATTGCTATCCAAAAGCTTGGAAAGAGGTCGCTCACAACCATGACCCTTAAGAAACTTGGAAAGCATTTCTCCAAGGAGGTAGTAAACAACAATATTTTAAGAATCCTACCTAAGAAGGATTGGGAATCTTGGATTACTTTAATTAAGGAAGCTCAAGACCTCTCAACTCTCTCTACCAACGTGCTGATCGAAAAGTTCTTAATACATGAACTAACAATTAATCAAAGAGATGAAGAGCAAGAAGAAAAGGAAGAGAAGAAGAAGAGCATTGCCTTGAAAGCTTCACAAAATGATAGTGAAAAAGAAAATGTTAAAGGTTCTAGTGATGAAGATGATGAAATTGCCATGCTCACTAGAAAATTCAAGAAGTTCTTGAAAAAGAAACACTAATAAAGAACAAGAGACTTTAATAAGAAGTATAAAGGAGAAGGTAAAAAAAAATCAAAGACGTTACTTACTATGAATGCAAGAAATTGGGTCACATCTGAAGTGAGCATCCCAAACTCAAAAATAAGGGCAAAGGAATAAAAAAGAAAAGGAGGGCTTATAAGGCAACTTGGGATGACTCCTTCGGATCGAAAACAAAAGAGGAACAATAAGAAGTAACAAACTTTGTTTCATGGCTCTTGAAAGCAAAAAAGAGGTGTGCTTTAAGTCCATAAGATTAAAAATGAAATGGTATCTTGATAGTGGATGCTCAAGACATATGAAGGGGGACAAGGAGCAATTCAACAAGCTTGATGCTAACGAAAGAGGACACGTTACTTTCGGGGACAATGCAAAAAAAAAAATTATTAGCATTAGTGAAATTGGTAATCCTCAATCCTTAACTATATACTATGAGTTGCTTGTTGATAGTCTTAAACATAACTTACTTAGTATAAGTCAATTATGTGATATGGGAAATAAAGTCACTTTCTATCCTAAGAATTGCTTTATTAGTAGTCTTGATGAAGAAAAAGTAATTTTTAGTGGTGAAAGAGTTAATAATGTTTATGTTATTGATTTGAATAAGATCAATAAAAAAATATTAAATGCATGGATATATCATAAAAGGTTAGGATATAAAAATTTTGAGCTATTGAATGATCTTTGTAAACATGAACTTATAATTAGTTTACTGGAGCTTGAATTCACTAAGAATAAATCTTGTGATGCTTGCCAAAAGGGAAAACAATCCAAGTCCTCATTTAAGCAAAAAAATATAGTGTCCACTTCTAGGCCACTTGAACTTATACATATGGATTTATTTAGACCAACTAGAGTTGTTAGTTTTGGTAGTATGAACTATGCATATATATTGGTTGATGATTACTCTAGATTTACTTAGGTATGTTTCCTTGCTTATAAGAATGATGCATTTAAAGCTTTTGAAAAGTTTGCAAAAAGAGTTCAAAAAGAAAAAAGTTTTTATATTTCTTCTACTAGAAGTGATCATGGAACTGAGCTTGAAAATGAATTTTTCAAAACCTTTTATGATGAAAATGGTATTTCACATACATTATCTTCTCCTAAAACTCCTCAATAAAATAGGGTAGTTGAATGGAAAAATATAACTCTTGTGGAAGTGGCTAGAATAATACTTCATGAGTAAAATTTACCTCTATACTTTTGGATAGAAGCCATTAACACGTCTTGCTACATTTCAAATAGAGTTTTCAAAAGATCAATTTTGAATAAAACTTCTTATGAGCTATGGAACAATAGAAAACCTAAAATCTCATATCTAAGAGTATTTAGATGTAAGTGCTTTATATTAAACACCAAAGATAATTTTGAAAAATTTGATTCCAAAGCCAATGAAGGAATTTTCCTAGGCTATTTTATTTCTAGTAAAGCATATAGAGTTTTAATAAGAGAACTCTAGTAGTTGAAGAGTCAATGCATGTTGTATTTGATGAATCAAACTCACTTGATCCTAAAAAGGATATTTGTAGTGTTGATAATCTTATAGGTAACAATGAGATTATAGAAACTTAAGAAGAAAATGCTAGTAAGCCTTTAGAACTTGAAGGTCCAAGCAAGGAGGACAATGAGGAAACGTTTTAACCTACCTTAAAGGATGAACTTCCAAAGGATTAGCAATTCAAGAAAGCTCATCCTCAAGACCTCATTATAGGTGATACTACAAAAAGGGTAACTACTAGATCTTAATTAAAGTCTATTGTTAATTTAGCCTTCATTTATTAAATTGAACCCAAAAATATTGATAATGCTTTGTGTGATGAATTTTAAGTCCTTGCTACGTAAGAAGATTTAAATCAATTTGAGAGAAATAAGGTTTAGACCTTGGTTCCTAAACTGAAACATCATCCTATTATAGTTGCCAAATGGGTGTTTAGAAATAAAATGAATGAACAAGGTGTCATAACTAAGAATAAAGCTAGACTAGTAGCTAAAGGTTATAATTAAGAGGAAGGCATTGATTATGATGAAACCTATGCCCCCATTTCAAGGTTAGAAGCTATTAGAATACTACTTGTATTTGCATCATTCATGGATCTTAAACTTTATCAAATAGATGTTAAAAGTGCATTTTTAAATGGTTTTATTGAAGAAGAGATGTATGTTAAACAACCTCCAGGTTTTGAAAGATTTGATTTTCCAAATCATGTATTTGAACTTTCCAAAACATTATATGGATTGAAACAAGCTCTTAGAGCTTGGAATGAAAGATTGAGCAACTTCTTGGTAAATAAATGTTTCTTTAAAGAAAAAGTTAATACAACTCTTTTCCTAAAGAAATCCAAGCATGATTTATTAATTATTCAAATATATATTGATGACATTATATTTGGTGCTACTAACCATTGCTTGTGTGAGGAATTCTCTAATCAAATGAAAGGAGAATTTGAGATGAGTATGATGGTTGAACTTAAATTCTTTCTTAGACTATAAATCAAGCAATGCAAAAATGAGATTTTCATCAATCAAACCAAGTATACAGGAGACGTTCTCAAGAAGTTTGGCATGGATGGAGCTAAGATAAGTAAAACTCTAATGAGCACCACAACCAAACTTAACAAAGATGAGAATGGCAAGCCAATTGATGAAAAGCGATTTAGAGGTATGATCAGATCCCTTCTTTATTTAATTATCAGTAGACCCGATATTATATTTTCTTCTTGCTTGTGTACTAGATTTTAATCAAGTCCTAGAGAGTCTCATTTGAATGCTCTCAAAATAATTTTCAAATATCTTTATGCTACAATGCATTTAGGACTTTAGTATCCTAGAAGTTTATCCTTTGACTTGATTAGTTGTTCTGATGTGGGCTTTACCGATAAAACACTAGATAGAAAAAGCACTTTTAGAACTTGTTAATTTTTAGGACAATGTTTAGTTTCTTGGTTTAGCAAGAAACAAGTTTCTGTTGCCTTGTCTACTGCTGAAGCTGAATATATTACAACAAGTCTTTGTTGTTCATAAGTTTTATGGCAAAAACAACAGTTGTTAGACTATGGTGTAAAACTTGATCATATTCTAATCAAATGTGACAATAAAAGTGCTATCAACCTTAGCAAAAATCCCATTCAGCATTATAGAAATAAGCATATAGACATTAGACATCATTTCTTGCGTGATCATGTTCAAATTGGTGATATCTCACTTGAATTTGTTGATACAAATAATCAACTTACAGATATCTTCACCAAATCTCTTAATGAAGAGAGATTGAATTTCACTAAGCATGAACTTGGCATGATTGATGGTTCTAGTTTATCTTGATTTTATGTTTAATTGATTATTGAACTGTTTTCATGTGAAATCATATTATGCTTATTGATTACTTTGATTGATAAATTTTTTAATTTTGATCTTAACATTTTTTATAGTCGTCAGTTTATATTTGATTTATCTTTTTAAATTTCCTTTCGCATTTTATCAAATAAGGAGAAATAATTTGAGTTTGCATGTGTACCTATTTAATTTTTTTAACATGTGTACTTTTTAAAAAAAATTTAAAACTCCCTTAAAAATGTGTTTATGTTAGTGACATATTATATTTTTGTTTGATATAGGGGGAGAAAATTTGTTTAAATTTGTTCATGCATATTAACATTGTCAGTATGACTAATTTTGTCGTATATCTTATGTGACAAAAGGCCTTATTTTTCTTACTTTGTTTATGTATGACATAAATTTTATAAAGATTTGTGTATCTTTGTTTTCATTTCCCTTTATATATCTCTCTTTTCTTTTTATTTTTTACAAAGGGAGAGAAATACATTTGAGTTTGTTATTTATTACTATACATGTGTATAATATTTTATTATTGTGTTTATACATGTATAATTTCTTCTTAGTAATTGTTTTGATCTTTGATAAGGTATGAATATTTTTACAAAGATTTGGTGTATCTTTACTTTGTTCCTATAGGAATTTTGGTCCCTTTAGGTTCATTTTCCCTTATATCTTTCTCTTTTGCTTTTGCCTTTGTACAAAAAAAGGAAAATGTGTTATGGATAATTTGTGTTTATTGTTTTATATACTAAGTGCTACATGATTGATTAGCTAACTAAGCTCTATATGGTCAAGTGATAGTTAAGCTTGTTTAGCATCAACATTATTATTATATGTACTATTTTTGTGATGCATTTTAGTGGCACTATATGCATATATGTTTGAAATTATTTTCTCATATTGCCTAGCATTTATTTAAATGAGCATGTTATCATATTTTATGTTTTTAATATATTTGTTATAAGCATACCATATTTTTATCCTTCTTGCTATATTTTATGTTGTTTTTATTTTTTGTCAAGGGGAATAATCTATAAATTTATATTTCTTACCATGTCTATATTCATAGGGGGAGAAATAAAGGAATATATTTTATTTCATTTGGTATCATTATTATCATAAATATTATCACACACTTTACTTTGTATTATATTTTATCAAACTCAAAATAAGTTTGTCAAAATAAAAAAGGGGGAGATTTTTTAACTTAACAATAATCAATCTTAATTTTGATTTTAAAAAACTTAATTTTGAGCATTTAATTTTTTTGTTTAAGTATATATAAGTTAGGACTCTCTTGAAAGTTAAAATGAAGTATAAATATCTTGGGCTGATTCAACCTCTAACATTTAAGGAGGATTTTAACATTATTAGAGCTTTATAATGAGAAAGTTATCTTTTTTACATTTGAAGTAGACATCTTCAACTTTCTAAATTAAGCTTACTTGTCAAAATCTGAGTTCATTTGAGTATGAAAATATTGAGTCAAAGTCAACATATACAACTATCATTTTAGATTGCGTAGCTCCTAGTATTTCGGAAATATCTTGAGCTATATAAATCAAATTGAGGTGAATAAAAATGACATGGAAAGTTAAGTCAAATGTCTACAACTTTTATGAAGAAATTATAGGAAAATTGGAACTTATCCAATAGAAAATTATAGTTTCAACTCGTGCACAGTTGTCTAACAGCAGTCTATGGTTTTAGATTTTATAGCTCTTCATATTTCAGCAGTATCTTGAGCTACAAAAATTCAATTGAGGTGATTCAGAATGATATAAAAATCTAAGTCAAATAGCTATAATTTTTATGAAGAAAGTGTAGGCAAATTTGAACCTCTCCAGTAGCCAATTATGGTTTCAACCCGTGCACAGTAGTCTAATAGCATTACTTTCAATAATTCAAAATTTTAAATGTTGAATTCAAAATATACACATTGGACACATTATTTGCATACCCAAATGAACTCATATTTTGATAAGTAAGCTTAATTTATAAAGCTCAAGATGTCAGAAGAAGATAATTTTCTCATTATAAAGCTTTAAAGATATCAAAATCCTCTTTGAATCTCAGAAGTTGAATCAACTCAAGATATTCATACTTTATTTTAACTTCCAATAGAGTCCTAACTTATACACACTTAAAAAAACAAATTAAATGCTCAAAATTAAGTTTGTTAAGATCAAAATTAAGATTGATTATTACTAAGGTCAACATATATTTTCCAAGTTGAATATTAATTATCAAGTTCTTACTATGATAATAGACGTATTTGTATTTATAAAAATAAAAATAAAATTAGGAGTTTTTACAAAAATGTCCAAAAAATAAAAAGCATTAACATCAAATACCCTATGTTTACATTATATTACATGCATGTCCTTTTTCAGTTTTTCCTTTACACGCATGCCCTTTTTTTTCTACGTCTTTCTTCCTTGCGTCTTTTTTTTCCCCTTTCACAAATATTTCCTTTCCCTTTTTTTCTTCTTCTTCTCTTCCTCATCACCTTTTTTTTCCATTACCTGCTCTACCCCATCATCATCATCAGTCTCCTCTTATTGTTGTCTTCTCTACCATTATCATCATAGGTTTCCTTTTATTGTTGTTTTCTTCGCCATCATCATCATCACCAATATTGTTGAAGTATAGAGCGGTGTCTTCATCTCCATCATCAACCTACTACAACTGGATCTCTTCATCATCCATTTTACTAGCTTTCAGGTTATAGGTTTTCTTCTTTTCTACTTTTGGATTTTTAGGATTTTTTAGTTATTTGTTTTTCAGCATCTATTGGAAAAATGAGCATCGACTGATGTGCACACAGGGTCTACACTATACAAGAGTTACCTCTCTATCACCTGGTTATTTAATTTCCTTTCTTTTAAGTTCTGATTGATTTTTTTCATCAGTTTACTACTGAACTTATTGGATTCTTGCAAAATCGATTGATTTTTATTTATTGGATTTTCATTAATTTTTACAGCTGAATCATATTGTAGTGTTTTGTATTTTGCTAATTTTAGTTCTTACAAAAAAAATAATATCAATATCTAATATAACTGAGTTTAGGTGGCCCTGGTGGTGGTGGTGGTGGATTAATTGAAGTAAAATGATGATGATGATGAGTAGTAGGTCTATGGTGACTGCGATCTTCCATTTTCATTGATTATTGAATTCAAGAAAATTGAAGAAAGATAAAGGAAAAGAAAGCTGAACCAAGTTGAGAGAGAAAAGAAAACAAAGGCAATAAAGAAGATAGCGATAGACTTGCATCTCCATGAAAAAGCTTGAATATATGCACAGGACTTTGGTCCCATTGCCTATTTTTAAGTGTAACTATGCAAGTGATCCGACAAAAATATGTAACCTGTTTGGAAGAATAGAAACTAGAGAGAAAAAGAAAATATTGAGAAAAAAGATGAGAAGAATCAGCAGATATTCTTCTTGTTAATATTCATATTGTGCCCATTACATGAGGAAAGCATGACATATATCAATCATCAATTCCCTACTGGACTGGACTGGAAATTGTGTAATAGAATGTAAAAGCCACTAATCAAATAATGACATGTATAGTACCCATAACTACTTAAACCATAATAAAATATTGAAAATGACATAGCTAACTCTTCCATATATCAATACTCTCACCTTCAAAAAACTTTGTCCACAAGGTTAACTTGAGGGAACATGTTCTTAATATTAAATAAGAATTCCCATTTAGCATCTTTTAGAAAAGAATTAGACTATTGAATCAACACTTTGGTAGCAGTTTGTTAACCTCGCTTAACCATCTTCTTATCAAGGATAGCTATAGGAACCAGTGGAGATGGACTGCAGTGAGGTAGCTATGTGTAAGTCATAGTAATTGAAGGGATGGTTCAATGAAGTTGGGAAACATGGAATACTGAATGGATAGAAGCATAAGGAGGCAACTTAAGCTTGTAAGCTACTGCCCCAATCTTATCCTCCATGATAGAAGGACCATAAAAAAGTGGAGACAACTTTTCATTCTTTCGTTGGTGGACACTCTTTTGTTTATAAGGCTACAATTTAAAAAAAAAAACAATCTCCAATTTCAAAAGCTTTATTAGACCTCTTTTTATCAGCAAGTTGCTTCATACGGTTTTGGGCCCTTACTAAGTGAAATTTCATGATTTGCAAAGCTAATTGTCAATCTTGCAAACATTGATCAATAGTAGCTGATAACTGATTTCCAGAACTCTTAGGCTAGGCATCTTACAAAGCATGAACAGAGGGCAAGGTGAGAGGTGGGGAGGATCCCCACGAACACTCTGATGCCTAAGTTAAAGAATAGAAGCAAGGAGAATGTAAGATAACTTGAATGTATGAGAATGAGATGTCCCTTTATGAGGGGTATGGGGTTCTATATATAGCAATACTCAAACCTGGGAGTAGTCAAATTCCTTGTGGGACAGTGAATCATAATCTTTATAGGAGAGTGTTCCTTATTTAGTTAGGATTTCTCTTTGGGGTAGTTCCTATTCTGGACGGATCTGTCTTCTCCCTAATCTAAGTGTTCCTATTTAGGGGGTAAAGGACCCCTAATTAGGTGGGAACATTCTAGATAGTATCAGTAGCAATTGAAGAATCATTAGGAAAATAAAGGACATGCAGTGAAGGGGCATACCATACAAAAATTCAAAGGGAGTTGTTTAAATGGCTTAGTGGTAGTTAGTGTTGTACCATTAATCTGTTAAAGGAAGCCATTTCAACCACTGATGAGGGTTGCTGCTAGTTATACACCTTAGATAAGTCTTCAAACATCAATTAACAACCTTTGATTGCCTATCCATTTGAGGATGGTAGGCAGAAGACTTAAGTAAGTTAACACTTTGCAACTTGAATAAATCCTCCCAAAAGGCACTGATGAATATGGGATCTCTATCACTTACTATAGAGCTAGGAAGACCATGTAATTTGAAAATATGATCAAGGAACAAGTGGGCAACAATAATGGCTGAATAAGGGTGACTCAACGACAATAAATGGGCATACTTACTAAGGTGATCAACTACCACCATGATTACATCTTTACCGTGGGATTTTGGAAGTCCTTCCATGAAATCCATACTAATATTAGTCCATATACCTTCGAGTTCAAGAATTAGCAGAGGTTAAAGGAGACCCGACGTATTGACGTTTTTTCGGCTTACAAGTCTGACATACCATATAAGACTTGATATAATTCCACACATCCCTTTCCATGTTCTTCCAATAAAAAAGAAGCTTCAGCCTCTTCATTGTTGCTTGAACACCCGAATGCCCACCAAATGATGAATCATGAAAATATTGCATTAGTTTAAGCTTCAATGGGGCATTATTCCTAACTACTAACCTTCCTTTTCTTTGCAATAATTCACCTAACTAGGTGTAAGGACTTTGACAAAGTTTTCCCTACTACAAGCCAAGATTATGGCTTGAATGACACTATTGTGCTGTTAACTTTCTTTTACCTCTGGTACTAAACTGCTCACAGATGATGAAATAGTAAGAACAACTAATTCAAAAGCTAGTAGCTGAGAAAGAGCATTAACTGTTGTATTATTCTTTCCCTGCTTATAAGAAATCTTAAAGTCATAGCCAAAAAGTTTAGCTATGTATTTCTATTGATGTAAAGTTATAATCTGCTGCTCCAAGAGGAACCTTAAGTAAAGATGATCTGTTTTAATAAAAAAATCTTTATTGCTTAAATAATGATCCTACTTCTTAATAGCGAACACTATGGCCAATAATTCCTTCTCATAAATTGAAAAGGGACCGGTGTTTAAGAGCCAAAGCTTTACTAAGATAGGCAATTGGATGAGAGTCTTGCATGAGCATAGCAACCACCCCCACATTACAAGCATCTGTTTCCATAACAAACTCCTTATCCCATAAGGGTAATGCCAAAGCAAGGGCGGATGTAAGGGCACACTTCAATTGTTCAAAATATTCTTGCATTGCAAATGACCATCCAAAAGCATTTTTTTAACAAATCTATAAAGGGTTCACTGATAAAGCCATAGCCTCTTATAAATCTCCTATAATAACCCGTAAGGCTAAGGAACCCACACAGCTACTTGAGGGTAGTTGGAGTAGGCCATTGGATGATGGCTTTAATATTTTTCAGGTCAATTGAAGCTCCAGCAGTAGAAATATAATGCCCCAAGTAATCAACAGAGTTAAATCCAAACAAACACTTGCTTCGTTTAGCAAATAGTTTGTGAGCTACTAATAATTGCAAGATAACATTAAGATGGTGCAAATGATCATTTATATTTCTACTATATATGAGTATGTCATCAAATAAAACAAGAACAAACTTCTTGAGGTATGGTCTAACAACATCGTTCATGAGGCTTTGAAAAGTGGAAGGGACATTTGTTAAGTCGAAAGGCATGACCACAAACTTATAATGACCATCATAAGAATGAAATGCAGTCTTGTGAATGTCAGGTGGAAACTTCTAAATGTAACGGTACCCTAATCTGAGATCAATTTTAGAAAAAATTATAGCTCCACTTAGTTCATCAAATAAATCCTTTATCATAGGAATAGGAAATTTATCCTTAACTGTCTATTTATTTAATTCTCTATATACGTTAGGTATTATCCTTCTTTTTCACTAAAATAATAGGTGAGGAAAATGGGCTAACACTTGGCCAAATGATTCCCCCTTCTAATAATTTGTGTATCATCTGCTCTATTACATCCTTTTGTAGTGAAGAATGTTTATAAGGGCTGATGTTCATCGGTTCAGCAGCCTTTACCAAATGAATTGGATGGTCATGTGATCATTGGGGAGGAATCTCTATTAGTTCCTCAAACACTTTTTGGTACTTTACTAATAGTTAAGAGTGAAGAATAAAATTCAGAGAAAAAGAGAGAAAATTCAAGGGAAATATTTCTCCATGATATTCAAAGAAGGGTTACACCCCTTATATATACATACAGGAATCCTAATCACAACCTAATTAGGAATATAATAACATCCTAAATAGAATAGAACTTTATTCCTAATTGTATACAAATATTTACTTCCTAATATATACAATAAAAATATTTACTTCCTTAACACTCCCCCTCAAGTTGGTGAATGTATGCCAATCATTCCCAATTTGCCAAGTGAGTTATAGAATGCTTTTCTGGATACAACCTTTATGAGGATGTCAGCTAGTTGAGTCTGAGATGAAACATATGGAAGATCAATTGTCCCTTGGTTCAAATGATCTTTTATAAAATGTCTGTCAACCTCTACATGCTTAGTTCGATCATGTTGAACCTGATTATTAGCAATTGCTATGGCTGCCTTGTTATCACAATGTAACAACATAGGCTTCGAATGTTTTAATCCCAAATCCTGAAAAATTCACCTTACCCAGAGTAACTCACATACGCCATGAGCCATTCCTCTAAACTCAGCTTCAACACTTGACCTTTGCTATAACTTTCTATTTCTTGCTTCTCCAAGTGATTAAATTATTTCCAACAAATGTGAAGTACCCGGATGTTAATTTTTGATCAGTATGATTTCCAGTCCAATCAGCATCAGTATAGCCAGTAATTTCATAATCCTTATTCCTCCCAAAGAATAACCCTTTACCCGAAGAAGACTTTAGATATCTTAATACTCGATATACTGCATTCATATGTTCTGTACTGGGAGAATGCATGAACTGACTTACAACACTTACTGTATAAGCAATGTTTGGCCGAGTATGAGATAGGTAAATCAACCTTCCCACCAACCTTTGATACCGATCTCTATCAGTTGGAACTTGATCTTCTAGGACTGAAAGTCAATGGTTGACTTCAATGGGAGTCTCGGCTGGCTTATAATCAAGCATCCCTATCTCTATCAGTAGATCCATTACGTACTTTCATTAGCAAAGAGAAATTCCTTGAGCTGATCTTGCAACTTCAATTCCTAAAAAATACTTTAAGTTACCCAAATCCTTAAGTTCAAACTCGGATGCTAACTATCTTTGCAAGATTGTTGTCTCACTCGGATCATTTTTAGTGACCACCATATCATCAACATATACAATTAGTGCGGTGATTTTTCCTAACTTCTGTTTGATGAATAATGTGTGATCAACATCACTTTACTTATATCCAAGCTTCTTTATGATTGTTGAGAGTCGTCCAAACCATGCTCGAGGCGATTGCTTGAGTCCATACAATGCTCTCTTCAATTTGCATACTCGGTCAGTACATTTAGTTCCGGGTGGTGGATCCATATATATTTCTTCATCTATGGTTCCATTCAAAAATGCATTCTTTACATCAAATTGTCAAAGTGGCCAGTCCAGGTTGGCAGCTAAGGAAATAAGGACTCGAATGGTGTTCATTTTTGCTACTGGGGCAAATGTATCTTCATAGTCGATTCCATACTTCTGAGTGTACCCCTTTGCTACCAATTGAGCTTTATATTGATTTATGCTTCTATCAGGATTGAGTTTTTCAGTGAATATCCATCTGCACCCCAACGTTTTCTTTCCTTCCGGAAGAGGAATGAGATCCCACGTCCAGTTCTTCTGTAATGCCTCCATTTCATCATTCATAGCTTTCTTCCAATCTGGATCATCTAAGGCTTCCTGCACATTACTCGGAATAGATACAGTAGATAATTGATTTACAGTAAGTGCATATGAGTTAGACAAATGGTTGGTTGATATGAAGTTATTGATAGGGTATTTAGCTTTGGTATGAAGGTCCGGATCATATTATTTTTTTGGAACCCCTCTATTGATTCTACAAGGATAATGAGGCTCAGTATTTGGAATTAAAGGAGACACATTTACTTTATTATGCACCGCATCCGGAGTTTCTTCAACTTCTGGTGTGGGTTAGGAAGATGTACTATCTTGATTACTCGGATTACTCAAATTTTCTTCGATGATCTGTTCGGGTGAGATGCTCGTACTTGGAACATTAGATGTTTGTTTGGGTGTGATGCTCGTACTTGGAACACCAGATGTTTGTCCAGGTGAGATGCTCGAAACATTCATAACATTTGGGAGACTCGAATTTGGAACACTCAGAATGCTATCTTCAAGCTCAAAAAGGTTCAGATTTTTCTCCCCCTGATGAGAGCACTCGGAGTGGGAGAAGAAAGGATTATTTTCATGAAATCGAACATCCCGAGTGACATACATCTTTTTTGTATTCGAATCATAACATCGATATCCCTTTTGTAAATCTGCATAGCCAACAAAGATACATCGGATAGCTCGAGGGTCTAATTTTTTGAGTGTTTGATATACATATACCGAGCATCCAAAAACTCGGGGTTTGAGATTATTAAAGGGTGGAGATATGACAAGTTCCTGAAGTTTCTGAAAAGGAGTCTGAAAACCGAATACTCGTGATGGTGTCCGGTTTATGAGGTACGCAGCCGATCGAACAACTTCTCCCCAGTATTCTCAAGGAACATTCATGTCAAATAGTGATGCTCGGACAACTTCCAATAACTGCCGGTTCTTCCATTCGGCTATACCATTATGTTGAGGAGTGCTGACACAAGATGTTAAGTGGCAAATGCCCTTCTTGAGGTAGAAATCATTGAGAATTGAGTTAACATACTCCCCATCATTGTCAAACTGCAAGACTTAGATTTTACTCTAGTATTGTGTAGCCACCATGTTGTACAGGTCCTAAAACTTGGAGCACACATCTTCTTTATTGGAAAGTAGAGATACCCAGGTCATCCGGGTACATTCATCAATAAACGTTATAAAATATCGAGCACTAGATAGAGTAAGAATTCGAGTAGGTCCCCATACATTAGAATGAATGGTCATAAATGGAATTGAATTTTTATTATAACTCGATACATAAAAAATTCGGTGGCCTTTTGCCAATTCACAAACATCACTCTTGAATTTCAGTTCTGTGGTATGCAAAAATAAATTTGGTTTTATTTGTCTACTATAATGAAAAGAGAGATGGCCAAGATGACGATGCCATAAGATTACTTGGTCTTTACTTGAACAACTTCTACCAACCTTATTAACTTGACTTAATTTCTGACTTGAATCATCATGTAACTCAAGATAGTATAACTTTCCACATTTAACACCAGAGCCAAGAATCTGGCGCATTGCAATGTCTTGAAATACATAATAATTAGGCCAAAATTTGATAGTGCAATTCAAGGTTTCAATGATTTGGCCAACATATAGTAGATTACAAGAAAGAGATGAAACAACAAGAACTGTATCTAAATTAAGAGAGTCAGAGTTAGATACTGATCCCTCATGAGTGACTGGTGTTATGCCTCCATTAGCAGTTAGAATATTTTGTTGGGTTGATGTACGGATAGATGTAAGATGGTGAGTGGAGTTTGTCATATGATCAGTAGCACCTATATCAATAATCCATGTATTATTTCGAGTAAGATTTATCATACCTGAAGTTGTATCAAGATCACCACTTGGTTTAGTAGAAGTAGCAATTGCAGCCTTGCTGAGCTTCTTACGAGGCTTTCTATTGAAATCCCACCATTCTGGATATCCCACAATTTCATAGCACCATTCCTTGGAGTGTCCAACTTCGCCAAAATGAGTACAGGTGTATGTGATGAGCTTACTCGATATTTTTTCTTTGAACTGAGGACAAGTCTAAGCTGCTACAAGTATAGAATGGTTCGACAGTGTCTTCGGCTCTTCCATCGTATGTCGTTGGTTGTGATCCCGTCGGACATATGCATAACTAAACTCGAGATCAAGAGGTGGATCCTTCCGGAGTATTTCACTCCGAGCATTACTAAATTCCGAATCAAGCCCGGCTAGGAAAATATGTGTTCGAAGCAGGGTAATATGTTTATGGAGTGATACTACTCCATTAATATCCTTCCTTTGTGCACATCTCTGTGCATCAATTTGCTGAAATATTCCAATCAATTCATTATAGTATGCAGGTAATGGTTTACCATTCTGACGTATAGTGAATGATTTTCGGTTCAATTCAAATAACTGAGTTTCGTCAGACCCATCATAGAAAGTTTTTGAGACATCATCCCATATCTCCTTTACTGTTGGAAGACGGATGAATCTTTGCATCAATGTCGGACTCATGGAGTCAATTAGCCAACTTTTTACTCGGTTATTATCAAGGAGCCAAGTTTCTAACGCTTTATCTCCTACTGGTGGCTTTGACGTAGTGCCATTAAGAAAGCCAGATTTATTTCTGGCTCCAATTCGCATCTCCATGATTTGTGACCATAGAGTATAGTTCGTATCATCAAGAATAATTCCTGTGGGAAAAGGAGAATTATCTTGAAGGGTTTGAATAAAATTGGGTGTTCCATGGGATATGATGGATGTGTTTTTAGTGGTCATGATTTTGAAGATTCAAAAAATTCAAAGGGAAAGAAAATATGATTTTAAGAATTGAATAAAAAATTCGATTTCAATGGATATGCTTTGATACCATAAGGAATAAAATTCAGAGAAATAGAGAGAAAATTTAAGGGAAATATTTTTCCATGATATTCAAAGAAGGGTTATACCCCTTATATATACATACAGGAATCCTAATCACAACCTAATTAGGAATAGAATAACATTCTAAATATAATAGAACTTTATTTCTAATTGTATACAAATATTTTCTTCTTAATATATACAATGAAAATATTTACTTCCTCACCAAAGAGAGTCTAGAGTTAATTACCACTGGTGTTTGGGAGCTGGATGCTGATAAAAGAGTAGTTGTAACTGTTGTTTCTTGTATCCATAAACTGAAAACTGATGAAGGAAGTTGGGACAGTAATTTGTTCATGTTACTCTCTTATACAACTTTCATTGACATTGAAGCACTTCCCTACAGCTTATGCTATTCACCATCTAAGATAAACTCCATTCTCAAATGCATGAAGTTCCAAACAATGTCACCCAAAGTGGCCAACCATTGCATACCCAAAACCATTTCACACCCACCCAGTTGTATCATCAACAAGTCTACCGAGAAGGTGCTATTTTGAACTTGCCAAGTGAAATGCTCATAAATAAAAGCACAAGTGATTGTCTAACCATTAGCTACCGTGACCTCAAGAGGCATTATAACTTTTAGTTTACAATCTAGGTTCTTCGCTACAGATAAATCCAAGAAGTTATGAGTGCTCCCTGAGTCAATGAGAATGTGAAGTCGCCTTTTCTTATAACTTCTTATGACACTCATAGTTTGATGGGCTATTTTAAAAGTGCCACCCATAATATGTATGGACACGTTCGAGAATTTTTCCTGAGCTAAATCTCCTTGCTCACCCAAACCAGCTTCTCCCTTGTATGCCTCCTCCTTCTTAGGAAATTCCAATACTACAATCATATGTAATTGCCTCTTTTTCCATTGGTGACCTGGAAAAAATTTCTTATCACTCCACAAACATAAATTCTTTGCTCTCTTCTCATTGATTTCTTTATCTGTCAATCTCTTAGTTCTCAGTTGGAAAGGAGTTTTGGTATGGGCATAAGTATTTGGAGTTAAGTGTTTGGGAATGGTAATGTTGTTGTTTAGCTTTGGTATGGTGTTTTGGGATGTATTTGGGGTCAATAATAATGATGGAAGGGGCAGTTTAGGAGTGGGCAGTAGAGGTGGTTTACTGGAGTATGTCTTATAATTTTGGGTAGTAGAAAGGTAGGATTCCTGCATTATAGCCAATGCATACGCCTGCTGTAATGAGTAAGGGCCAATCATTCTTACTGGAATTTTGATCTCATCCTTCAATCCACCCAAAAAACAACTGAGGGAGTATTCTTCTGTCAAAGTCACCTTATTAGACAAAATATCAAATTCTTCCATATATTCCTGTAAAGAAGCTATTTGAGTTAGGCTCTTAAGATCAGCCATAGAATCTTCATAAGTCCATTCTCCGAGTCTACTTTTGAGAGCCTTTACATTGTCTTCCCATGTTGGATCCTCTGTTTGGTTTTAATGAAGGACTGATGCCACTGTAATGCTTTGCCTTCCGTATATATTGCATCAAGTTTAACTTAAGCATCAGTAGTAGTGTTATCCACTTTGGAAAAAAAGTCACATTTAAACAACCATCCTTCTAATCCATCACCATCAAATTTAGGGAATTCAATCTTAGTAAATCGAGCACTAATCTTATACTTGTTACCTAAATTATTAGAATTTAATGAAGCACGGTCAGAATCCCTTACATTATGATTCGGGGATTCATGTTGAGATCCAGAGCTCGAACATGGAACTTGATGTCCAAATTGCATTGAAGTCATAAAGGCCTTGAGCTCGCCTATCAACGAGTCCTGCTTCTTGCTCATTTCAGAAAGTGCTTGCTCTTGCTTCTTGTTATATTTTCTTGCAACATGCTTTGCACCATGTTTCTGATGGATTCTTCAAGTTTTTTATTCTCCTGAGCTCTGGTGTTTTCAGAAACCGACAAGGCTATAGTCTCTTGGGTTATTGAATCGAAACCGCTCTGATAGGGCAAAAATATGTAACCTATTTGGCAAAATAGAAACTAGAGAGAAAAAGAAAATATTGAGAGAAAATATGAGAGGAATCAGCAGATATTCTTCTTTCTAATATTCATATTGGGCCCGTTACATGATGAAAGTATACATATATCAATCATCAATTCCCAGTTGGACTGGACTAGAAATTGTGTAACATATGTAAAAGCCACTAATCAAATAATGACACGTATAGTACCCATAACTACTTAAACGACAACAAAATACTGACAACGACATAGCTAATTCTTCCACATATCAGCCAGTGTGTCTAACTGTCTATGTTTCTAAGTATTTTTTTGGGTGACAAAATGAGGCCAAATACCTTTTCTATGAATAGTGTAATTGACGTACTGATATTGTTGTGCAAGTGTGTCCATGTGCGCATACTGATATCAATAATTCTGTTGATGTTATAATAAACTAGTAATTATATATATATATTTTTTTGTACTAATTGCAACTTGCGTAGTTTCAATAATCACCAAGGAGGCTACAGTTGGCCAACCGCTTGTGGAGCAACACAGAGGACATTAACCATGTAACAGAGAGTGCAGCCATAGTTGCAGAGCTGGTGAAATTTGTAGAACGGGGACAAGCTCTTATGGAGATGCTTCGACTTAACTTCACACCACCGAGCATGAGGTGGAGGTCATTGGGCTGGAGATACAGCAAATCAATTCCTGTGTGAAATTAGATAGGCATATAGCATTCTTCACACGACCAGAAATTGGAAATGGGAATCTGTGATTGTTAGAGTTGTAAAAAAAATAAAAAATTGCAGCCACTATATCATGTTAAAGGTGGAAGCTTGTTTTTGCTCATCCTATTCCTGTAAGTTAGTTTTCATTTTTTTTTTTTTGTAAACACATTGAGCAGGACCCAATAATCACGTATGGATTTTCATCTTCACTTTATGTCCAAAAAAAAAAAAACATTTTGTTAATGTATTCAATACTAATTTTTTTTATTATGTAGTTTATAATTTTAATTTTTCTAAATTTTCAATCAATAAAAAAAATTAAATTAATTAAAATTTTACTAGTTTTTATTATACAACAAGCTTAAGAAATAATAAAAAGGATACTTAAAAACAATATATTTTCTAAATATTATTCTTATATGATACAATCAAAACAGTATATTATCTCAATATTATAGGTATCTGAAACTCAAAACAATATCTGAAAATTAAAAATAATATCTCAAACTCATAAATATAGTATACTATCTAAATATTATATGTATATGATAATTTAAAATTACTTCCGATACTAAAAAATAGTATATTATCTAATTGGTGCCTTCATCAACCGATAGATTACATTAGTTTAACTTGAAGTTATTATTTCAACTATTTTTAATTAATAATGTAACGTCATGAGAGCAAGTTTAGTGAAAACATTTCATTTTTTTTTCTTTCTTAAAAAAAATATTAAAAGCTCTCATTCCCTGCAAAAATTAAAAGCAGATTTTGTGGTTAGAAATTAGCATCTCTAACATTTTTTAAATTTTAGATCCATGTATTATTATTGAAAAATAAAAAGTTATATTTTATTTAAAAAAAGTTGGGTCTATATTGTCCAATTCTGTTAAAAAGTAATAAAAATTATTAATTAAAATTTTTGTTACATAGCAAGATTAAGAAATAATAAGAATGATACTTAGAAATAGTATATTTTTTTTAATATTATTCATATATGATACAATTATAGCAGTATATTATCTGAATATTATAAGTATTTAAAATTCAAAATAATATCTCAAAATCATAAATACTTGAATATTATATGAATATGAATGTCAAAATCACATCAAAACTAAAACTAGTATATTATCTGAATATTATTCAAATATTTTTCTCCAAACAAAAGTATATTTTCTAAATATTATATGTATTTAAAACTAAAAACAGTATTTGAAACTCAAAACAGTATATGAAACTCAAAATAGTATTTAAATATGATAATTTGAGTAAGTATTTATTGTTAGAAAATAATATCAGACTAATATATATATATATATATATATATATATATATATTTTAGGATATCTGAAATTTTAATTATTTATTAAAACCAATATGAGTTATATAATTTAAATATGTTAATTATAATCTATGAAATAGAGCACAACATCTATATATATATATATATACCCAAAACCAAGACAAAAAAAAAAAAAAAAATTGAAAACAAAAAATAAGAAAAAAAGGAAAAATAAAAATAAATGGAAAGAGATAAAATTTAAAAATAAATATAAGGATAAAGAAAGGATAACAAAAAAAAATAAGGAGAACATAAAAATAAAGAAAATAAAAATTAAAAAAAAGGATAACAAGAAATATGATAAAAAAGAAAATTAAGCAGAGACTATGAGTAAAAATTAAAAAAGAAAAAGAAAAAAAAGGAATGGAAATGAAAAAAGAAAATAAAAAGTGATAAAATTAAAAAATAAATATAAGGATAAAATAAAAAAATAAAGTATAAGAAAAAAAAAAGGAAAAAATAAAAATTTGAAATTTGAAAAATAAGGATAACATGAAATATGAAAAAAATAAAAAAAATTAAACAAAGAACAATAGTAAAAGGTAAAGAAAAAAAATAAAAAAAATAAAAAATAAAAATAAGGAATGAAAATGAAAAAAGAAAATAAAAAGGAAAAAGAAAAAATAATGCAAGAATGGAAAAAAAAAAGGTAAAATAAATAAAAAAGAGAAAATAAAATTAAAAGGATAACAATAAAAAGATAACCAATTCAAACCAAAAAACTTTAAAATAAAAGAAAAAATGGAAACAAAGGAAAAATGAGCAAAATTGAAAAGGAAAGAAAGAGATATAATTGAAAATAAATTGAGTAGGTATGAAATTAATGCAAAAAATAGAACATTTTGATGTAAACAAACCACAAAAGTGTTCTTTTTTTTTTTTTTAATTTTCTTTTAAAATTGCTAAATTAAATTTTTATTTATTTATATCTATTGATTAATCTAACAATTTTTTTATTTTTTATTTTTATATAATTAAAAATTAGTATGTAGTCCTCTATTTGTAGACTAATAGTTTGGATGATAAACATTATAAGGTAAGATCATAGATTTACTCCCTCGTTTCCCATTAACTTCTTAGTTGTTAAAAAATATAGTATATAAATATGATATGTGCGTTTGGTTATGCTCATTAGTTGTAATTGGTGCGTTTAACCATGTTTATATTTGTCAAGTTGAAATTTTTTTGGTGTTAACCATCTATATTCAAGATATATTAAATTTTAACTAATTCGATCATAAAAATGATAAAAATTTCCTGCTAACTATTTAACACGACAATGACAATTTCAAAGAAGTGCATCATTTTGTTATATATTTTTATGGCAAAAATAAAGTTCAGATTAAATTTGAGATATTAAAATTTTGGTTAGGTCTCTCCCCTGAGCCAATCAACGTAGGCCTCGTTGGCTACTAATGTCTTAATCTTGAAACCTCTTCCAACCATATCCGCATACGTACAGTGCAGCCATCAAGATAGAACGAAAACCATAACAAAAATTTTCCAAGGCGAGTAGACGTCACCTCTTGGCGCATAATGGGGTGGGGTAGAAACTAAATGACAACGATGGCTAATGTACAGAAGCTTACAATATGAAAGATGATAAAGTTGAAATAAAAGCATTGGGTTACTCAAGGATTTGTTAGTATATAAACGTGAGTGAGGTAGTTGAAGGATTTGCAGAGATCAAAGCACTTTACAATGGCAAAAGAAGAAGTGAAGATTTTTAGGACATGGTCTAGTCCATTTCCTTTAAGAGTCATTTGGGCACTAAAATTGAAGGGAATTGAATATGAAGAAATATTTGAAGACCTTTCAAATAAGAGAGCCCTTTACTCCTGCAATACAATTCTGTTTACAAGAAAGTTCCTGTGCTTTTGCACAACGGTATACCCATCTCTGAATCGCTTGTGATTCTTGAGTATGTGGATGAGATATGGGGGCAATATCCATTGATGCCTCAAGATCCTCGTGAGAGCGCCGGGCTCGCTTTTGGGCCAAGTTTGGTGGTGATAAGGTATGCATCTCTTGGCTTCTTGTCTATATCATTTTTGGGTTCAAAGAATTGATTGGAGACTTTGATGCTTTTTTGTATAATTCTTATGGGTTCTTTGATTTGTATATGGCTTTGTTTCTGTGTTCTTTCTGTTCTAATTAAGCTTCACAGGGAAAATAGATTTGTTAGATCAGTAATCTCAAATGAACATAAACGTTTTTTGGACATTGAAGCTGTGTGTGTTTTGATTTGAATCGAGAGAGTATGCCGTAGGCCTGTGGACTTCTCTCTATTAGTTGACTTGAGGTCTTGGAGACAGATGGCTATTAGATCACTCTTTTCCTGACTTGTATAATTTTTGTGAATTTTGTGCATGGTTTAAGTGTTATTGTTGTTAGTTTTGTTAATAGGTTGAGATCATAATAACTAACATCAAATGAAAATTGATTTCACATATTAATGATCCCATAATTTGAACTTTACATTTCAAAATGTTCCCAAAAATAAGTGATCATCAGACTATCTCACCACTAAGTTTTTTTTTTTTTTTTTGCATGGTTTTAATAGCTCTTCTTGTTATTTCTGTTAATAGATTAAGACCAAAATAATTAAGAATTTATGTTTTTGATATGTTAGACCAGCTATCTTTCAAATATAATAAACCCATTTTCAAATGGTTAATTGTTGTTTGATATGAATCAGTCCTATATTAATCGTCATGACTTGAAGACTTCATTGTAGGCATGATTTCGATATTATTATGGTGCCATTACCATAGGCTTTGAAACCTTACTTTTCTTCTTGATATAGGTCTTCCAAACAATATTCTATGGCATCCTAATAAAGCAAGGAGAAGAGCAAAAAGAAAGAATAGCTTCAGCAAAGGAGAACTTGAAGTACCTAGAAGAAGAGCTAAAAGGAAAAAAATTCTTCGGAGGAGAGAAAATTGGATTTGTGGATATTGCATTGGGTTGGCTTGCTCATTACATTAGTGCAATTGAAGAAGTGATTGGTTTAAAGCTCATAGATCAAGAAAATTTTCCAATGTTGCTAGAATGGATGCAAGAATTTGCAAATGTCCCAATCATTCAAGAAAGCTGGCCTCCTAGAGATAAACTTGTTGCCAAATATGCTGCTTATAGAGAGTCTAGACTTGCTAAAGAAAAACCAAATTGAGCCAGTTTATTTTATGAGAGATATTTTACGTATATAAATTAATATTAATGAATAAAAGAATATTAATATTAATGTATTTTTCATAGTTGATTAATAATCCAAATTCAAATTTTTTTCTTTATTTCTTTTTTAAATAAACAAGTATTATATAAATATGATATTTGCATTTGATTATATATGTTAATTAGCTGTATTTTAGGTCTAATTTTTTTTTTATTTTCTTTAGTACTTTTCTTATTTTTGTTATGTGACATTTCAATTAAAAATAATTTCAGAGATTTAAATAATTGTTATATATTTTTATCAATAAATTCTCGGATAATTTTTTGTTTTTAACTATTTAGTTTTATTTCGTTTTTATCTCTATAATATGATAGTGTATTTTATCAGTCAACCGTGATTTTTTTTTTGAAAAATAATAGAACTTCTATTCATGACCCAACAAGTAACATGGGAGACAAGATACTATAGGAGGGCTAGAGAACCACTCCCTAAAGTAATTGTATTTTTCTTGAAAAATAAAGTAATTGTAGAAAACACCAATTTTATAAGAAAGCTTCAATAGTTAAATTGAAATTTATTTAATTTTTTCATCTTTATGATGAATAACTAGGTAAATATCTGCACATTGCGCGGATGAGCTGAATTTTTTTTAAATTAATTATTGTGAACTAATAATTATAAAATTTTAAAGTTGGTTTTCTCATTGCAAATAAGGTTAATTGTTATGAAATAATGTGCAAGGGAACTCCAGTTTAAGTTATGAAAATTACAAAGGTGATTAATTCAGAATTGGACGAAGTTTCTCTTCCTAAGCATAAGGCCAATGCTTAATCCAAATTATATTTTCTTTAAATTTATTTAGTTGAAATGAATTCTATAAAATTTTGTAGAATTCATTTACAAATTCAAATAAATACGTTTGGTTTAAATGAAAATTTTATAAAATCCTTTTGAAATTTCTAACTTTTTAATTTTGTGGAATTGTTTGAAACTAAATCAATTTTTATTTATGAAGTAATTTGATTTAAACGAATTCTATTTGAAATTCATTTGAAAATAAAATGAATTACTTTGTAGAATTGAACCAAACATCAATTCAATATATATGTGCATACCATGAGTTTCGTAAAAGAGCATAGTTGCTCCTTTTCAGTTCATCCCAGCAGCTAATTTGTTCAAGAATTTTACTATAGGGGCTCATGGCGTTTCAAAATGTGTTTTCATCTGCCTATATTCAATTAAGTTCAAGTAATATTAATCGACTAACCCCATGATACAATTAGCAGTAACGGCATTAGATAATTCTGAAAGGAACTGTACATTCAGATGGTGTTGATCATCTTGTTCACGAGCTGATTGATGACTGGAATTTGAGTTTGGGTAGGTCCGGCCTCCATCAATAACTCTGTGAAAAGAATAATTAAAAAAGAAGAATTTAAAGAGAAATGCCTGGAAAATGGTTAAAATTTCAGCAAGTAAAGTTGTTGCAATCATAGAGAAAAACTGTGCTATCAATTTATCTTGATCAAGTGTTAGGTCCTTCTCAGACAACCTGGTTAGCTTGAATCAGACACTCACATAGATAATTTCATTTTAGTTTCAGTTTACCCAAGTCAATTTCTGCAAGTTGTGGTAAGTTTAATTATTTTTGCCTACTAAACTCCACAGCAAACTTGCAGCCGTCTAAATGGAATAAATGGTGCCAAAATACAAATTTTCCATGACCAATATACGTCACCTCTTGCGCATTGTGAACCATAAAAAAATAGGAACTTGACAATCAAATTTGGGCCCTAAAAAGATAAAGAATTTGATAATGATTTGTGATAATATATTTTATTATATAGTCCTTCAACTTTACTATTTTGCTATTTGCACCAAATTGATGCAAGTTTCATTACTTTTTTTTTTTAAAATATATTTGGGAAAAAGTCTAGTACTCGAACTCGAAAACCAAGTAAATGTCACATAAATTTGATTAAATGTCACATAGCTATTGACAGAATGAGGCAATTTTTTAAAAAATTTATGTGAGATTTAATTTTTTGAATTAATAATAATAAAATTCAAACTCTATACTTCATAATATTTTTTAAAATAATTACCGATTACACCATCTTTCACTCTTTTGTCCTTTAATAATGCGGAAGGAGTATGTTCAAATACTCATAGTGTTCCCTTTATTAGTTTATTTTTTCTTTAAGGTTCTTTAAATCAAATTTATTTGGAGAAAAGAAAAGGTAAGGGAATTTCTTGGCCAAGGTTGTAATAAAATTGTATCTCTGTCCAAAATATGGATAAAAATAAAAGGTGGGAGCTAAAACTGATATTTTCAATAAATAAAGATAGCTAATACACAAAACATTCACTAGGAAACTGAAATAATTTGCTTATATAAATGGCGTTGAGCTCAAGTCACTGGAGGGATCAAGCCACTAAAAAATGGCAAAAGAAGAAGTGAAGATTTTCAGAACGTGGTCAAGTCCATATCCTTTGAGAGTCATCTGGGCACTAAAATTGAAGGGCATTGAGTATGAAACAGTGTTTGAAGACCTTTCAAACAAGAGCCCATTACTTCTGCAATACAACCCTGTTCACAAGAAAGTTCCTGTGCTTTTGCACAATGGAAAACCCATCTCTGAATCACTTATAATTCTTGAATATGTGGATGAGACATGGAAACAATATCCATTGTTGCCTCAAGATCCACATGAGCGAGCCAGGGCTCGATTTTGGGCTAAGTTTGGTGATGATAAGGTATGCTTTTTCTTCTTTTTTTTTTTCGTGCTTCCTGTCTATATCATTTTTAGGTTCAAAGAACTGATTGGAGGATTTGATGCTTTTTTGTGTAACTTTTTATGGGTTCTTTGATTGTTATATGGTTTTGTTTCTGTGTTCTTTCTGTTCTAATTAAGCTTCAAAGAGAGAATAGATTTGTTAGATCATTATCTCCCAAATGAACATAAACCTTTGCTAGAAAATGAACCTGTGTGTTTTGATTTGAATCAAGAGAGTATGCTTTAGGCCTGTGGACTTGTCTCTCTATTAGTTTGATTGGAAATCTTGAAGTCTTCCTTTTTCTTTTATGACACATTAAAGTCCAGACAGCTGCAATTTTTTTTTGAACGACCATTTTTTGGGTGGAGGGGGAGGGGAATTGAATCCTCCAGTGGCTATACAACGGAATATTGTCATGTCATCATAAATCATTCAGCATAAACAATGATAAATTCCACCTAAAATCAGTGAACGTGTGAGGTACTCGAAGTTGAAACTTTCCCTATCTTTTGCTTATGATCAATCCTGTTTGATCGCCAATGCCCTTGGCCAAGACTTATCACTGGCACCCTTCGGATTCAGGTTTGACTTATAATTTCTACCCTATCTCCCTAATTACTAATGACAAAAAAAAAAAAAATCCAGTTTAATCTAAAAATGACTTTAAAGACAGTAAAATTTACTAATAATTAATTTAATATTTTTATATATACCACAAAGTTTAATTCTGAAATGTTATGTAAATAAAAATAATTCCTTGTCAGCCGTTCCAACAAATATAGGTTTATATTTATATTTTATTAATCGGACTTAAAGTGGGATTGAAATAACTTGTACAACCTTAAAACTACTGTGCCAAAATTCATTTGTTCTGGATATATCTTAAAAAGCCACTGGCCCAGTGCTCTTATCTTAGCAATAACCTATTTTACACACACAAAGAAACATTGCATGGCATACTTTTCTTCTTGATGCAGGTCTTACAATCACTATTCCATTGTACCTTCGTGGAGCAAGGAAAAGAGCAAGAGCAAGGAATAGCTTCAACAATGGAGAATTTGAAGCACTTAGAAAAAGAGCTAAGAGGAAAGAAATTCTTTGGAGGAGAGAAAATTGGATATGTGGATGTTGCATTGGGTTGGCTTGCTCACTTCATTAGTGTATTTGAGGAGGTACTTGGCCTAAAACTCATTGACCAAGATAAATTTCCATTGTTAGTTGAATGGATGCAAGAGTTTTCAAGTGTCCCAATCATTCAAGAAAGCTGGCCACCTAGAGATAAACTTGTTGCCAAGTTTATTGCTATTAGACAGTCTTCCATTGCTGAAGAAACACCTAAATAAAGCTTGTTTGTAAGACGTTTTCCCTCGTGAATCAATGAAGAAGCCCCACATTTGAAGGTTTAATGTGGTGATTAATGTATTAATCGATTTGAATAATAATCTAATTTAGAATCTTTGTTTTTTTTGCTATGCGAATGAAAAATAATGATACCAACATTATTTTATACCTTACATTTTAGTTCTTAATTTCAGTTTATTTAGTGCTTTCCTTATTTTTGTTATGGATAAGATGAGACAAAAAATTTTAGTAGCAAGTATCATATTGCCCAAATGTTAATTAAAATTTATTTTTTTAAAATTTTTATTTTTTAATAATTAATTAAAATGATAGAATATAAAACTTAAAATGAACTTGTTCAACCTATTATTCAAACATTGATAACTTGTAAATAATTTATTTATTTATTTATAATTTAATTATGAAAAAAAGGAGGGATATTATGGTTAAAAATCATTACTCGCGACGTAGTATTCATATCATCTCGCGACTTTAATCTTTTATATGTGACCTTTCAATTGATACCTATCAATGTAAACAAGAAAAACAATAGATTATTAAAAAAAAAAAAAGAATCTTTATAAGTTCAGTCAGTATTTATTTAATTTTACTTATATGCTAAGTGCTAACTGTGCTGTAGGAAAAAAGAAAAGCAAATGAAGAAAAGGAAAAAGAAGTCTTTGACACATTCTATAAAACGCGTATCCATATTTGACATTAGGCAGCATTCAGCGCCTTAAGAAACGGAGGAGACATTTTTGGAAATTTTTGTATCAACCACTTCGTTATGGAAGATTATAATTATAAATTTGATATACAATATAATTAGGTAATATTTATTGTATTTTTTTTAACTTTAATAAGATATTTGGATTGGGGTTAAAAAAATAAAATATAATAATTATAGGTATAACGGTTAAAAAAGTAACAATTATATGTATAATGATTAAGTTACTAAACTTATTTGACAAATCAAGGATAATTGATAAATTATAATGTAGTATTCTTTAAGAAAAAATTATATTGTATATTAAATTTATTATTAAATATTTTAAAATAATAAAAATAAATAAATAATCATTTAAAATTTTTAATATTTATATAATTATTTACATAATATATACAATTTTCTTATGGGATAAAATAACTTTTACGCAAGCTTCAATCCACAAGGAAGACAAAGGGAGGTGGGTAACTTTCATTCATACAGCAAAGGCTATTTTTCAAGGTTTCAAACCTGTTAATAGGTAACTTTTTTTATGCTTTAAGGAAAATAAAAATTGGTGAGCAAAATAAAATTAATGAAATTATCATAACAAAATTAAATTGATTCATACTTTTTTATAAATTTGATTAGTAGCTTTTTAATATAGAAAAAAAGGAAGTTGAAATTATCTGATAAAGGTAGAGAAATAAAAAAAAAAAAAAAGAGTGATGTGCGTGTGTTTTTGTTGTTATAGGCGTTTAACCTACTCTCAACTAGATTAACAAAAATACATATGAGTTGACTTAATCATTAAAAGGGTTAAATATTAATCATGGGCTTTTAAAGTTTACCAAGTAAAGGTAAATGAGGTTAATATATTACAAGAGTAATATTTAACCCCCCTTTAATCCCAATTTAAACATACCCCAAAAGCTAAACATTTATCCATGATTAATTTTAACATATTTATAAACTTCTTTTTTTTTAATTATAATTTTTTTAAAAAAAATCTCATATGTTATGAATTTTTTTATATAAAATTATGGGTTATTTTCTAAAATAATAAATAAAACTCACTTTATCATATCCCTTATATATAGCATTATTGCTACACTACCTTAATAATAATGTTTTTTTTTTATATCTTCACCATTTTTTATTGGACTTTTTATTTTTAAAAAAAAAAATTTTAATACAAAACATAAGTGTAGTTATGGTTACTTTATTTTATACAAATAAATTTTACATAAAAAACAAAATGGCTGAATTTCTCCAAAATGTAGGACACACACATATATATGTATGTATGCGCACGCACACACACACACACACACACACACACACACACACACACACACACACACACACACATATATATATATATATATATATATATATATGTTGCATTATTGCTATGCTACCTCAATAATAATGTTATGTTTTTTATATCTGCACCATTTTTATTGGA
This sequence comes from Mallotus nudiflorus, assembly GCA_947683625.1. NCBI lineage: Eukaryota > Viridiplantae > Streptophyta > Magnoliopsida > Malpighiales > Euphorbiaceae > Mallotus > Mallotus nudiflorus. The sequence goes on from CANTUR010000556.1 coordinate 851,563, forward strand.
CTTATATTGATTAAAGTTTTAATTCTGGCGTATTTTTATATTATTATTGCATGTGTTTTTATTTTTAAGTCTTCATATAGGTTCCAGATTCGAAAGCATTTATGTTCCTTAGTATCGGTCATGACTCTCAGTTTGGGTCGTGACAAAGTTGGTATCAGAGCCTAGGTTATTAGTGTCGTGGACCTAGATTTTCAAAGTTGTGTTTTCTTTGAAACTACTCAGTAAATTAGGTTCGATTATGTCTTTGATAAGTTTTTCTTGATATAGTATTCCACGTAATCGTTAGGTTGTTAGTTTGTTGTTGTCTATTTTGTCTAAATCTCATTGGTTTTATCTTTTCAGAATGAGAAGGCAAGCATATGTCACTCCACTAGTCTTTGAGGCTGAGGATGATAAGTCCTTTCAGGATGAGGTTTTATCACCAGAGTTACTAGCCAAGTGCAGAGGTAAAGGTGGAGGTATACCTCAAGGAACGACAGGTCGCCGCTGGCAGAGAGAGCTACAGGATGAGGAACCTATAGAGCATGAGTTTGAGGAAGCTGCTATACCTCCAATTGCATCACAGATGGAATCTGTCTATCGCTAGGGTATGTCTAACCCTGAGGCAACATTGTTTTACACTAGGGTTGGTAGGATATCTTTCGACGGGATGTTGGATCCTTTAGATTTTCTGCATGCTATTGAGACGAGGACTTAGACTTGTCACATTGAGTATCAGTGAATTATGATCATCGAGCTGTCTGTAGAGGGGCCAGCCTTGGATTAGTTCGTTAAGGTCATCAAGCTGCACATGACTACACTCACCTAGGCTCAGTTCCAAGAGAGGTTTATGAGGCATTTTTATTCAGAGCCTATACAGATGAGTTACAGACTTCATTTGACGAGCATTACTAAAGGTGACAGATCAGTTGAGGATTTCACCAAAGTGTTCCTTAGACTGGGTTGATATGCAGAGGACCTGATGTAAGATCAATACTTTATTGTTACGATGTATGTCAATGGACTAGGTTTTGCATTTTCTAGGATGCTTACTGCAGGCCTTACTCTTGAGTTGGTGATAGAGTTGGCCAATGAGATAGAGCTCAGATTGGTCAAACAGGGAGTTATGCCTGATTATTATCAGTTGGGAGGTGTCCAAGTAGAAGGATCACAGAGTATTCAATACACCACTTTCCAGATTGGCTCTAGTAGTCGATAGAGAGGATCTTATTAGTAGAGCCAAAGACCTCAACAGAGAGTCCACAGGAGTAGTAGACATGGTCGTGGTGGACTGTGTAGACCTATCAGATTCAATTATGGTGCTTTTAGCATTAGTAGTGGTTAGAGTTCGGGTTATGGCAGTATGGGATCAGCAGTCAGTGCTTATTAGATGTGTGGGAGAGTCCATCAAGGACTGTACTATATGACTTCTAAAGCTTATTTCAAATGCAGACAGACAAGACATTTTGCTAGAGCATGCCTATATTCTGTCTACCAGTAGCCATTTTCACTGTAGTTGATTGCCAATTCAGCTCTAACTCCTTATTAGTTGCCTCTAACTCAGTATCCGACATAGCTTGTTGCCGAGCAAGGGCATGGTAAAGGTAGTAAAGGGGGTACCAGGGGTACTGGTCAGGCTTCCACCGGCCAGTAGGGAGGTCGAGGTTAGGCCAGAGTTTTCACCCTCACACAATAGGATGCTCAGGCATCCAACACTGTTGTTGCAGGTATACTTCCACTATGTTATTAGGATGTTAGAGTTTTGATTGATCCGGGTACTACACATTATTTTTTGTCCCCCATTTTTGCTTCAAAGTCATGTTGGCAAGCTCAAAGGATGGCTTTTCCTTTATCTGTTGCCACTCCTCTAAGTGATTCATTAGACACTAACGTGGTTCTTTCTGGCTGTCTAGTATTAGTAAGGAGCAAAGAATTGCCAATGGAATTGGTGTTGTTGGATATGATGGAGTTTGACGTGATCCTTGGTATGGATTTGTTATCTCAGCATTATGTCGTTATGGATTATTGGAGTAAAAAGGTGATTTTCAGAATTTCAAATAAAGAAGAGTTTAAGTTTGTGGGTGATAAGAGTTTTGCACCTTAGAATCTCATTTCCATTATCGCAGCTAGGAAGATGTTGAGGAAGGGTTGTCAGGGGTACTTGGCACTAGTCAAAGATACTTTAGTGGAGAAGTTGTCTCTCACAGATGTTCCAATTGCTTGTGAGTTTTCTGACATTTTGAGGAGTTGCCAAGTTTACCACCTCACAGAGAGATAAAATTTTATATAGATATGGTCCCAGACATAACTTTTATTTTGATGTTGCCCTACAGAATGGCTCCTGTAGAGTTGAAGGAATTGAAGGAGCAGTTGCAAGACTTGTTGGACAAGGGTTTTATTAGACCCAATATTTCTCCTCAGGGTGCACCTATTCTATTTGTAAAGAAGAAGGATGGTACACTGAGACTGTGCATTGATTACAGAGAGCTTAATAAGGTGAAAATGAAGAACAAGTATCCTCTTCTGAGGATAGATGATATGTTTAATCAACTTCAGGGTGTACAGTTCTTTTTCAAAATTGACTTAAAGTAAGGTTATCATTAGTTGTGAATTTGTGAAGTTGATGTTCCTAAAATGGCATTCTGCACTCGATATGATCATTATGAGTTTCTGGTCACATCTTTTAGGTTGACTAATGTAGCTGCTTTTATGGATCTGATGAACTAGGTATTTAGACTGTTTGTCGATCAGTTTATGGTAGTCTTCATTGATGATATACTGGTGTATTAAAAAAGTATGGAAGAGCACATATATCATTTAAAGACAATACTGCAAACATTGAGAGAACATCAACTTTATGCTAAATTCTCGAAGTATGATCTATGGTAGAAGAGTGTTGCATTCCTTGGGCATGTAGTGTGTTGACCATTTGCATGATCAAACTCCTAATTTTGGACTTTGATAAACAATTTTTATACTAATAATTTCAATTAAGTGTGTAGGGAATTATATACCAAACATATACCAAGCATATACACTTTTGGATGTATAATGACTTTTCGGGCTGATTGAACATCTGAGATTGAAGAAGGCTTTTGACATATTTAGAGCTCTTAAATGAGAAAATGGGCTTCTTAACATTTGAAGCAGACATCTTAAGCTTTCTGAATTAGGCTTTTTTGAGAAAATCCAAGTTCATTTGGTTATGCAAATTTTGAGTTGAAATTCACGTGTACGTCTACCATCTCAGACTGCACATCTCTTAGTATTTTGGACATATCTTGAGTTACAGAAGTCCAATTGAGGTGATTCAAAATAGTATGAAAATATAAGTCAAATATCTACAACTTTCATGAAGAAAATATAGGCAAATTCGAATCTATTCGGGCGCAGATCACGGCTTCAACTTGTATATAGCTGTCTGACAGTATTCTGCATTTCAGATTGCACAATCCTCAGTAATTTGGACATATCCCGAGCTACAGAAGTCAAATTTAGGTGATTCAAAATTTAATGGAAAGCTAATTCAAATATCTACAGCTTTCATGAAGAAAGTATGAGCAAATTCAAATTTCTTCAGGATCAAATCACGGCTTCAATTTGGGTATAGCTGTCTGACCGTAGTCTGCATTACAGATTGCACAACCCTTAGTATTTTGGACATATCTTAAGCTACAGAAGTCCAATTTAGGTGATTCAAATTGATATGGAAAGATGATTCAAATATCTACAGCTTTTATGAAGAAAGTATGGGCAAATTCAAACTTCCTGAGGAGCCAATTACGGTTTCAATCCATGAATAGCTGTCTGACAGCATCAGTCTCAATAATTCAAAATATACACGTTGGACACATCATTTGCACCTCCAACAGCTATATTTTTTAGTATAAATACCTCTAGAGCTGAATGGAAGTAAAGCAACTTGTTTTATCATTTTATTATCTCTTAAGCTTTCATTGAGCTCTCAAATTCTCTTAAATAATTCTTTGTTTGTATAACTCTTGTGAGAGTTGGGTGTGTGTTAGAAATAGAATTTCTCTTCATCTTAAATCTTGGGTTAGATTAGAAGGGAAGTGAGATTTATTTCTAAAGGAATTGGTTTAAGTGTTATCCATTGAAACACTTGGGTTTTGGTTTTTTTGAGTGAGCCTTGAAAACTCATGTTGTGAGGTTATAAGAGTGAGCCATAAAACTCTTGTATAATCTTAATCCTGTGAATAAGATTGTGGGTGATTGAAAATCCTAACTTGGGGATAAGTTAGGTGGAGACGTAGGATTGTTGTTGAATCCGAACTCCTTAAATCTTTATGTTCTTCATTCTTCCTTCTCTACTTCTATTTAATTCTTGCAAAGAATTCATTTAATTTATCATTTTTATTTCATAGTCCTATTCACCCCCCCTCTAGGACTCTTTTCATTTGGTATCAGAGCTTGAATTCTAGGTACTTTATTGCTAGAATACAAGATCATGTGGAGTGAATCACAAAACATCTCTTCTCTTAGACCATTCTTTGATGGTAGTGACTATCCACATTGGAAATTCAAAATGGAATTATATCTTGATTGTGATTCCATCAAACTTTGGGATATTGTCCTAAGAGGTTGGGAACCACCTACAACTATCATTGATGGTGTGGTAACTACACTTGCAAGAAGCCAATGGAGTGTTGATCAAAAGGAAGAAAATCACAAAAATAAAAAGGCTATGATTACTCTAGTCTCCTCCATGACAAGAGAAGAAGGAGGCAAGCTTCAACATTGCATTTCAGCTAAAGAAATGTGGGAGACCTTGGAGAATCACTATGAAGGCAACATTCAAGTGAGAAGCAAGAAGGTTCAACTTCATATGTATGAATATGAACTCTTCAAAATGAAGCCTCAAGAATCAATCACGGAGATGACAAACCGTCTCAATGCTCTCCTTACAACCCTCAAGAAACTTGGAAAACATTTCTCCAAGGAAGAAGTAAACAACAAGATTCTAAGAATCCTACCTAAGAAGGATTGGGAATCTCGTGTTACCTCAATTGAGGAAGCTCAAGACCTCTCCACTCTATCAACCGATGTGCTCATTGGTAAGCTTTTGACACATGAGCTCACCATCAAGCAAAGAGGTGAAGAACAAGAAGAGAAAGAAGAAAAGAAAAAGAGCATTGCTCTAAAAGCTCTTCAAGAAGATAGTGAAGAGGAAAGCATTAAAGATTCTAGTGATGAAGATGGTGACATTGCCATGCTCACTAGGAACTTCAAGAAGTTCTTAAGAAAAAAAAATTTCTCAAGAACAAGGGACTTCAACAGGAAGTTCGAAGGAGATGGGAGGAAGAAAATAAAAGAGGTTACTTGCTATGAATGCAAGAAATCGGGACACATTAGAAATGAATGTCCTAAACTCAAATTCAAGAGTAAGGGAGCAAAAGATAAGAAGAAGGCATTCAAAGCTACTTGGGATGATTCCTCCGAATCCGAAGAGGAAGAGGAACAACAAGAAGTTGCCAATCTTTGCTTCATGGCCATTGAAAACGAAAATGAGATGTGCTTGAAATCCACAAGAACAAAAAGCAAGTGGTATCTAGATAGTGGATGTTCAAGGCACATGACAGGAGACAAAGAGCAATTCAACAAACTTGATGCTAAGGATGGAGGACATGTTACTTTTGGAGATAATGCAAAAGGAAAAATTATTGGCGTTGGAGAAATAGGTAATCCTCAATCCTTATCTATACATCATGTGTTATTTGTTGATGGTCTTAAACATAATCTGCTTAGTATAAGTCAATTATGTGACATGGGAAATAAAGTAACTTTTTATCCAAAAAATTGCTTTGTTAGTAGTCTTGATGAAAATAAAATTATTTTTAATGGTGAAAGAGTAGACAATGTTTATGTCATTGATTTGAATAAAATTGATAACAAAGACATAAAATGCTTAGTGTCTATCGCCCATGACACATGGACATGGCATAGAAGATTAGGACATGCAAATTTTGAGCTTTTAAATGATCTTTGCAAACATGAACTTGTACTTGGTTTACCTAAGCTTGAATTCACTAAAGATAAACCTTGTGATGCTTGTCAAAAGGGAAAACAATCCAAGTCCTCATTTAAGCTAAAAAATGTAGTGTCCACCTCTAGGCCACTTGAACTTATACATATGGATTTATTTGGACCAACTAGAGTTGTTAGTCTTGGTGGAATGCACTATGCTTATGTATTGGTTGATGACTACTCTAGATACACTTGGGTATGTTTTCTTGCTCATAAGAATGATGCATTTAAAGCTTTTGAAAATTTTTCAAAAAGAGTTCAAAAAGAAAAAGGATTTTTTATTTCATCCATTAGAAGTGATCATGGAACCGAATTTGAAAATGAATTTTTTAAAAACTATTGTAATGAAAACGGTATTTCTCATACATTTTCATCTCCTAGAACCCCTCAACAAAATGGGGTAGTTGAAAGGAAAAATAGAACTCTTGTGGAAATGGCTAGAACAATGCTTCATGAGTATAATTTGCCTTTATACTTTTGGGCGGAAGCTGTTAACACATCTTGTTATATTTCAAACCGAGTTTTCAAAAGACCAATTTTAAATAAAACGTCTTATGAGCTATGGAACAATAGAAAACCCAAAATCTCATATCTAAGAGTATTTGGATGTAAGTGCTTTATATTTAACACCAAGGATAATCTTGGAAAATTTGATTCCAAAGCCGATGAAGGAATTTTCCTAGGCTATTCCATCTTTAGCAAGGCATATAGGGTCTTTAATAAGAGAACTCTAGTAGTTGAAGAGTCAATGCATGTGGTATTTGATGAATCAAACTCACTTGATCCTAGAAAGGATGTTTGTAGTGTTGATGATCTTGTAGGTGATAATGAGATTATGGAAACACAAGAAGAAAATGCTAGTAAGCCTTTGGAACTTAAAGAGCCAAGCAAGAAGGAAAATGAGGAGACATCTCAACCTACATTGAAGGATGAACTTCCCAAGGATTGGCAATTCAAGAAAGCTCACCCTCAAGACCTCATTATAGGTGACACTATAAAAGGGGTAACTACTAGATCTCAATTAAAATCTACTGTTAATTTAGCCTTCATTTCACAAATTGAACCCAAAAATATTGATGATGCTTTGTGTGATGAATTTTGGGTCCTTGCTATGCAAGAAGAGTTAAATCAATTTGAGAGAAACAAGGTTTAGACCTTGGTTCCTAGACCTAAACATCATCCTATTATAGGCACCAAATGGGTGTTTAGAAATAAGATGAATGAACAAGGTGTCATAACTAGGAACAAAGCTAGACTAGTAGCTAAAGGTTATAATCAAGAGGAAGGAATTGATTATGATGAAACCTTTGCCCCCGTTGCAAGGTTAGAAGCTATTAGGATGCTACTTGCATTTGCATCATACATGAATTTTAAACTTTTTCAAATGGATGTTAAAAGTGCATTTTTAAATGGTTTTATTGAAGAGGAGGTATATGTTGAACAACCTCCAGGTTTTGAAAATTTTAACTCTCCAAATCATGTTTTTAAATTGTCAAAAGCATTGTATGGATTGAAACAAGCTCCAAGAGCTTGGTATGAAAGATTAAGTAACTTTTTACTAGAGAAAGGTTTCTCTAAAGGAAAAGTTGACACAACTCTTTTCATAAAGAAATCCAAGCATAATTTATTAATTGTTCAAATTTATGTTGATGATATTATTTTTGGTGCTACTGACCATTGCTTGTGTGAGGAATTTTCTAAGCTAATGCAAGGAGAATTTGAGATGAGTATGATGGGAGAACTCAAGTTCTTTCTTGGACTTCAAATCAAGCAATATGAAAATGGGATTTTCATTAATCAAACCAAATATACAAGGGACATTCTCAAGAAGTTTGGAATGGATGAAGCTAAATCAAGCAAAACTCCAATGAGCACAACAACCAAACTAAATAAGGATGAGAATGGTAAACCAGTTGATGAAAAGCGATTTAGAGGTATGATTGGATCCCTTCTTTATTTAACTGCTAGTAGACCCGATATTATGTTTGCTACTTGCTTGTGTGCTAGATTTCAATCAAGTCCTAGAGAGTCTCATTTGAATGCTATTAAAAGAATTTTCAAATATCTTTGTGGTACAATGCATTTAGGACTTTGGTATCCTAGGAGTTCTTCCTTTGAACTGATTAGTTATTCTGATGCTGATTTTGCTGGTAGCTTACTAGATAGAAAAAGCACTTCTGGAACTTGTCAAATTTTAGGAAATTGCTTAGTTTCTTGGTTTAGTAAGAAACAAGTTTCAGTTGCCTTATCCACCGCTGAAGCAGAATATGTGGCGGCTAGTTGTTGTTGCACCCAAGTTCTATGGCAAAAACAACAACTTTTGGACTATGGCATTGATATTAATCATATTCCAATTAAGTGTGATAATACAAGTGCTATAAACCTTAGTAAGAATCCCATTCAACATTCTAGAACTAAGCATATTGATATTAGACATCATTTCTTACGTGATCATGTGCAAAATGGTGATATTTTTCTTGATTTTGTTGATACTAATAATCAATTAGCAGACATCTTTACCAAACCTCTTTGTGAGGAAAGATTGAATTTTATTAAGCATGAACTTGGTATGATTGATGGCTCAAGCTTGTTTTGATCACTTGTTAAATTGATGAATTGATGTTTGGATTCTTATGTGATTTTATTTAAAAAAATATATATATTATTTTCAGCGTCATGTATATATTTTGTTTTAAAGGTATTTGCTTTAGCAAATTTAGTTCATATACATGATATATTGTATTTCCCATTTGCATGATCTTTGTATTAATTTTAATTGGATTTGTGTGGATTCATTCATTTTTAAAAAAAAAAAAAAAATCCCTCCTATTTTGCAAATTAATAATTAATTATTGAGCTAAATTCAATTAATTAATTATTTTAAATAGCATAAATATTCCTCCTCCTCAACAAATTTTTTTTTATTTTTATGCTAGGTTTATTTTTGGTATACTTTCTGTATCTAAGTTTTAAGCTGTTAAATGTGTTTTATAACTATTTTTCGTTAGTTTATGTTCGGTTTATTTTTTTGAATATTTTTTGGATATAAAACATGAGCTGTTAGTTTTATATCTTGATTACAATTGGTATTTTAATATCATTGTATTTTTTTTATGCAATTTTATTTGCATTTTGACGAAAGGTAATATAAGTTGGGTATGACCTATAAAAGTTTTCAATTGGTATCAAGATAAAAAAAAAAAAAAAAATTTTGAGTTTGTTTAATTTTTGTGTTTTCTTAGAAATTATTTTTATCTTTGATAATGCATGGATATTTTTAAGATTTGGTCTATTTTTGCATTTTGATAAAGGAGGAAAAATAATTGAGTTTGCATGCGTACCTAGTTAATTTCTTTTAAGGGAAATTTTTTTTCAAAGATGTGTTTATGTAAGTGACATAACTATGTGATAGTGTGTCCTTAATATCAATATTTTTTAAATCCATTAAAATAGGGGGAGAAAATTATTTGAATTTATGTCACATAATTCTTTTTCTCATGCATAATACCAATGTAAGTATGGCTAGTTTTGTCCTTATGATAAATAGCCTTGTTTTGCTTACTTTGTTTTTATATTACATGAATTTTTTTTTTTTTTTTTGCATGACTATTAATTGAGCTTATTCATGCAACATTCATGTATGCATTTTTTTTAAATGGCTTTTATCTTTTAAAATGACATGAATTTCATAAAGATTTTGAATATCTTTGCTTGCATTGTTTTGGTTCTTAATCTTTTATTCTCTTTCGTATTTTTGGCTCCCTTAGGTTTATTTCCCCTTATATCTCTCTCTTTTCTTTTTGTCTTTGACAAAGGGGGAGAAGAAGCTAAAGAAGCTATGTGCTTAGGGGATAGATAATTGTGTTTAAGATATGCTAAGTACCACATGATTATGTATGATTGAATAGCTAAACTCTATATGATCATGTGATGTTTTGATATAGCATACATGTTATTTTGTGATGCATTACATGTTTGAAATTATTTCCTTCATGTTGTTTAATAACTTGTTATCTTTATTTTTGACAAGAAGGATGATGAAATTTATTTATATTTTTTATCATATCCAAAAAGGAGGAGAAATAAAGAAATATATTTTTGATTAAGGAATATATTTGTTAAACCCTTATACATGCTATGATAAATCATTTATTTATATGCTCTAATACATGATAAATATTGAATTTATGCACATGTTAAGGGGGAGCAAAATTATTTCTTATTTTGCATCTGTTTAATTTGTAAGGGGGAGCTATTTTTATTTAATATGCTTATATATGTTATTTATTTTTTACACACACACACATATTATTTATCATCTTTTCAAATTGGTTGTCAAAGCCAAAAAGGGGGAGATTGTTGACCATTTGCATGATCAAACTCCTAATTTTGGACTTTGATAAACAATTTTTATACTAATAATTTCAATTAAGTGTGTAGGGAATTATATACCAAACATATACCAAGCATATACACTTTTGGATGTATAATGACTTTTCGGGCTGATTGAACATCTGAGATTGAAGAAGGCTTTTGACATATTTAGAGCTCTTAAATGAGAAAATGGGCTTCTTAACATTTGAAGCAGACATCTTAAGCTTTCTGAATTAGGCTTTTTTGAGAAAATCCAAGTTCATTTGGTTATGCAAATTTTGAGTTGAAATTCACGTGTACGTCTACCATCTCAGACTGCACATCTCTTAGTATTTTGGACATATCTTGAGTTACAGAAGTCCAATTGAGGTGATTCAAAATAGTATGAAAATATAAGTCAAATATCTACAACTTTCATGAAGAAAATATAGGCAAATTCGAATCTATTCGGGCGCAGATCACGGCTTCAACTTGTATATAGCTGTCTGACAGTATTCTGCATTTCAGATTGCACAATCCTCAGTAATTTGGACATATCCCGAGCTACAGAAGTCAAATTTAGGTGATTCAAAATTTAATGGAAAGCTAATTCAAATATCTACAGCTTTCATGAAGAAAGTATGAGCAAATTCAAATTTCTTCAGGATCAAATCACGGCTTCAATTTGGGTATAGCTGTCTGACCGTAGTCTGCATTACAGATTGCACAACCCTTAGTATTTTGGACATATCTTAAGCTACAGAAGTCCAATTTAGGTGATTCAAATTGATATGGAAAGATGATTCAAATATCTACAGCTTTTATGAAGAAAGTATGGGCAAATTCAAACTTCCTGAGGAGCCAATTACGGTTTCAATCCATGAATAGCTGTCTGACAGCATCAGTCTCAATAATTCAAAATATACACGTTGGACACATCATTTGCACCTCCAACAGCTATATTTTTTAGTATAAATACCTCTAGAGCTGAATGGAAGTAAAGCAACTTGTTTTATCATTTTATTATCTCTTAAGCTTTCATTGAGCTCTCAAATTCTCTTAAATAATTCTTTGTTTGTATAACTCTTGTGAGAGTTGGGTGTGTGTTAGAAATAGAATTTCTCTTCATCTTAAATCTTGGGTTAGATTAGAAGGGAAGTGAGATTTATTTCTAAAGGAATTGGTTTAAGTGTTATCCATTGAAACACTTGGGTTTTGGTTTTTTTGAGTGAGCCTTGAAAACTCATGTTGTGAGGTTATAAGAGTGAGCCATAAAACTCTTGTATAATCTTAATCCTGTGAATAAGATTGTGGGTGATTGAAAATCCTAACTTGGGGATAAGTTAGGTGGAGACGTAGGATTGTTGTTGAATCCGAACTCCTTAAATCTTTATGTTCTTCATTCTTCCTTCTCTACTTCTATTTAATTCTTGCAAAGAATTCATTTAATTTATCATTTTTATTTCATAGTCCTATTCACCCCCCCTCTAGGACTCTTTTCATAGTGTCTAAAGATGGTATTCAGGTTAATCCACAAAAGATTGAGGTAGTGTCTGAGTGGCCCAGACCTATGATAGTCATAAAGATTTAAAGTTTTCTAGGTTTAGCTAGGTACTATAAAAGATTAAGGTAGGATTTCTCAAGAATTGTAGCTTCTATGACTCACCTAACTCAGAAGAATGTGAAGTTTGTGTGGTCAGATGCTTGTAAGAACAATTTTCAGTTACTAAAGGAGATATTGATCATAGCTCCAGTTTGACCATAACTTTAGTTTTGGCTTTGCCTAATGGAGAAGATAAGTTCACTGTGTATTGTGATGCCTCCAGAGTCAGCCTAGGTTGTGTGTTGATGCAAAATGGTAGGGTGGTACTTCAAGGCAGTTGAAGAAGCATGAACAAAACTATCCTACTCATGAGCTAGAGATGTTTGCAATGATCTTTACTCTCAAGATTTAGAGACATTATTTATATGGGGTGACTTGTGAGATTTTCACAAATCACAAGAGCCTGAAGTACATTTTTCAGTAGAGAGATTTAAACTTGAGGTAGAGGAGATAGCTAGAACTCCTGAAGGATTATGACTGTGATATTCTTTATCATCCAGGTAAGGCTAATGTGGTAGCAGATGCTTTGAGTAAGAAGTCCTCGGGTAGTTTTGCTCACATTAGTGTGGAAAGGAGACCTTTGATCCAAGATTTGCATCAGTTAATGAATCAAGGTTTGATGATGAAAATTAGTAGATCAGGTAGATTGTTAGCTCAGTTCAAAGTTAAATCAGTGTTGAGAGATAGGATTAAGGCAGCTCATAGCCGAGATCCTATTCTAGCAGAGCTTGAGGAGAATGTTCGTGCATGGAAGTTCATTAATTTTACACTTAATGATGAAGGTGTTTTATGGATTAATGGTAGATTATGTGTTCCTAATGTGAATAATTTGAGAGAAGGGATCCTTAAAGAAGCACATTTCATAGCTTACAGCGTACATTCAGGTGTTACTAAGATGCACCATAACATTCGAGATTTGTACTAGTGGGATGGATTCAAGAAGGATGTAGTTGATTATAATGCTAAGTGCATGACTTGTTAGTAGGTGAAAGCTGAGCATCAGAAGCCTTCTGGGAAGCTTCAACCCCTTGCTATTCCTGAGTGGAAATGAGAGAGAATGACTAAGGATTTTATGGTTGGGTTACCTCGTTCGATGGATGGATATGATGCCATTTGAGTTATTGTGGACAGGTTAACCAAATCAGCTCACTTCTTACCAATTAAAGCCACTTATTCTATAGCTAAGTTGGCTAAGTTGTATGTTAAGCATATTGTGTGCCTTCATGGAGTACTTGTGTCCATTGTATCTGATAGAGGTTTAATGTTTATATATATATATAAAGATAGGATTAAAATTTTTTTAGGAATTCCTTTTTCTTTCTTCCCTTTCATTTTTTTCTTTCCTTTCCTTTTTCTTTTTTTTCTTCTTCTTCTCTTCTTGTCACTGTGCAGAGCCACCACCCAGCTCCACCGCCGACCTCCATTACCACCACCACCCACCCACCACCATTACCTCCCCTCCTTCTCTTCTCCCTTTTGCCACCTTCAGTGTGCCTTCCCGAAGCCGGAAGCAACAAAAACAACAGCAGTAGTAGTGGTTGTTCTTCATGTCATCGATGGCGATTCTGGCAATGAAAGCTTGTGATCCCAAACTCTTTTTAACCCACTTGGTCTGGGCAAACTAGTTCTAAGCTCGGTTCAAGCTTAGATTGTCTCATTTGTAAGTTTTCTTCAATTTTAATTTAGGTCAAATTTGTGTTTTTGATTTTTTTTAGCTTGATTTCTTGTGATTTAGGTTTAGTGTCTTTAGAAATTTTGTTGTGTGTAGCTTAAGCTTTCCAAATATATTTTTTGGAATTATTTTGATTTTTGAGTTTCAAGTTTTCTGGCAAGTCACTGTTCCGGTGACACTCGTCGGAAAATATTTTTATTTTTAATAAATTGTATGGATTATTTGGAATATAGTTTGTGAAGGAAGTTTATGAAAATTTTGATCCGATTATTTATTATGAATTTTTGAAAATTTATGTGAAAAATTGATTTTTGGAAAAATTAATATAAATGAGTGAATTTGGTGTTTTAATTGAAGTCATTGCTAATTAGTATATTTTGAATAATATTGGAATAATAAATAGTATTAAAATAATTTTTACGAATTATTTACTATTTTTAACTAATTAATAATAATTTTCAAAAATATATTCAAATAATAAATTTACTTAATATTTTTGTGATTAAATATATTTTTAACTATTTTTATTATCTAATTGAACCATTTAAGTAATTATTTGTGAATTTTACTATTTAATTATGAAAAATTGAAAAATTGGATTTTTATGAATATTATATAATTTTTTTGAGATTTTATTTACTAATTTGGAAATAATTAGCTTTAACATTTTTATTATTTAAATATATTGTATTATGGTTTATTATTGAGGTTTATAGATTTTAATGATTTTTATTATATATTTTTATTATTAAATATTGATTATTGTGTATTATGATCATCGGTTGGAAAATTGTATAGTTCAAGGTCCCAACCCAAGGTGTTGTGCATTTGTGGTTTTAGAAGTGTATTTGCTTGCAGGATTGGTTCTACTTTCAGTAGAGAGATGTCCATTTTACAATGGAAACTCTGTCGAATTTTTGGTAGAATTCTCATAAAACGTGACATTTGGTCGATCATAAGTTTTGATTATTAGATTGAGTTGTGTCCTTGATCGAGTTGCTCTTTATAATTTCTAGCAGTATAAATTAGGAGTTCAATTATGATATTGTTATTATTATAGTTTTCTATAGTTGTGTTAAAATCGAGACATATCGGACTAGGCCTGTTGAGTCTATCTAAAGGAGCACAAACTTGTAAGTTATTATTTTATATATGCATTGCATGTAGAATACATAATTATGAGTATCTATGTTTCCATAATGTATTTAAACATGAATTATTTTATTAAATGATTAAATATATGTTGTTATACTTTTAGTATACTTTTAGTATATTTTAATATATATGCGACATATATGTTTGGTGTATTCTTAATATATATTTTGTATATTTTAGGTATACTTATAGTGTATTTTGGTATGTATGTGGTATATATATTTGGAATATTGTTAGTATATGCTTGGTATATATTTGGGATATAATTAGTATATTTCTTTATAAAATGGATGCCATTATGTTTTAATTATGCATTTTATTATTTTCAACATTTATATGATTTATTTAAAGGATATCAGTAGAACGTGCTATCTA
Source organism: Mallotus nudiflorus (assembly GCA_947683625.1). NCBI lineage: Eukaryota > Viridiplantae > Streptophyta > Magnoliopsida > Malpighiales > Euphorbiaceae > Mallotus > Mallotus nudiflorus. The sequence goes on from CANTUR010000556.1 coordinate 866,745, forward strand.
ATGAGCTGCACTAGGATTGTGTATCTGCCAGTGCATTAGATTTTAGGGTCAATATTATGAAATCATTTAAGGTGAAATTTGATTATTCAATTATTGGGAATTGTGTGAGAGAGTAGTTTGATTGCGTAAGCTCGGTTGACCTAATATCTCAGGGCCAATCATACTGACAATGAGACCGTGGGAGCTCGGTTGACTTAGTGTCTTGGGGCCAGTCTACTGTCCAAGAATGGAGTAAGAGAATTACTTTGGAATTAAGTGTGCCTGTATGGCTAGTGAATTTTATGATTAAGGTTGCAGATATTTTAGGGTTCTATTTGATCATTCACTTAAATAAAATTTTTTCTGTATTTAATATATATATAAAAAGTTGATTTCAGCATCTGTGTGAAATGCTTGTATATATTTATATTTATACTGATGCTTGACTGTTTATGACTTTAGAATATATATATATATATATATATAAAATTCACTCAGTGAGGTATGACTTCTCTCAACATTTATTTTACAAGATCTTCTTCTTCATACCTCCCTAGTAGTACTTTACGCCGGTCTTCCTTAGTCCCGACTAGATTATATAAATTTTATATTTGAACTCTCGTTTGTATTCTAGAAACTGCAGTATTAGTGTTATTGTAATAGAAGTGTGTTGTTTTAGTTTGAGATTTTGTACATGAATATTGTATGAAATAATTTTATTATGTATGATATAAAGATTTATTTTTTATATTAATGAAAGTTTTAATTCTGGCATATTTTTATATTATTATTGCATGTATTTTTATTTTTAAGGCTTCATACAGGTTCCGGATTCAAAAGAATTCCCGTTCCCTAACGTTGGTTATGACTTCCGATTTAGGTCATGACACCATCAACACTTAGCCATAAGAAAAAAACTCACTTGTTCATATCCCTTATTTTAGAAAATAACCCATAATTTTATATAAAAAATTCATAACATATGAGATTTTTTTAAAAAAATCATAATTCAAAAAAAAAAAAAAAAGAAGTTATAAATATGTTAAGAGTATTTATGGTTAGATGTTTTTATTAAAAAAAAATTATGGTTAGATGATTAACTTTTGAAGTTAAGAAGTATAATAAATGTTATCTAATTGTGTTACATGTCAAGTTTATAGTGGAGAGTTCATAATCTTATGTGGCGAACTGAATTTACTTAAGAATTTCTCCTTACTTGATATCAAAAATCTAACTCATACTTAATTTTAATGTGACTATTGAAATGAATTAGCAAACATTGTTTGCATTAAAAACAAATTCTCATTTGAAGTGGCACAAAGTGTGAATATTATGATGTAGAGAGTAGTGTTTGATCCATTCTCCCTTGTGGTGTTCAAGTTATGATATATATAGTTACATTAAATTAATTTTTATAAAACTTAAAATTTTATCTGAATTGAATTGGATTAGTTATAATATAACAAATTTTGAATAGCAGTTGTTTAGGTCCTAAAAAATTAACTCATGATTTATTTAACCTATATTTTTACCATTTAATTATTATTTTTTAGTTTAAATTATTAATATTCAGAATTTATTAGATTTTAATTAATTTAATTTGATTCGGTAAAAGATGATTCAAATCCAAAACATCGCTTAAGCCTCCTAGATACTAATCCCAACAGTTGTCGGTTTAATTGCTCAATTGTTGATTTAAAATCTCATTTCTGCCCTGACATCATTTAATTCCTCAACTTCTGCCTGGAAGTGCCCTTCCTGCGTCATTCTTTCTATATTACAACGAGTGGCCACTGAATTCTAATTTCGGTGACTATTTTTATGGGTTGAAATTTCAAAGAACTTCCCTTCCTTAATTCCCATTACCCTCATTATGCCGCATCTCTAATTTATTTTTTCGCTTGCATGCAAAGGAAAGGCAACAAGTGTTCGGGACCCAGTTAAAAGGTAAAAAAAAAAAAAATTTAAATTACTCCCTTAATCTCTTGGACCTGCTTAAGTAACAATTTCTCCTTCACAAACACCTGCGGAACATGCTACTAGGTCTTTTCCCTCAATCAATAAAGATTCTGCAACCTTGGAGTTTGATCAGAATTCTGAAACAGAAAATTTGTTAGATGAGCTCACTAATTGCTCAAACTGAGCCATAAAATCGGCTTGTGGCCAGCCCTAGAAAAATGGGCTACCTCTAGCCCTCCACACTTAATAAGTCCCACCCCATATATAGAGCAACTAAGGATGTAATTGAATCAAATGGTTCATAAGTTGTTCATGGCTCGACTCAGTAAAATCTTGTTTGAGTTTATTTGTCAAGTTAAATAAATCGAATCTAAACTCAATTTTGAGGCTTGTAAAGTTAAACAAACCGAGTCCATACTTCCTTAAGTTTGACTTATTAAGCTCACAAATATGTTCGTTCATAAGTTCGTGGACATGTTTATGAACAAACTCATTTACAAATTTATTTATAGACTCATTGTATTAGGTGGTGATATTAAATAGGTATAATTTAATTTAAATATTAATATTCAATAAATATCATTTAATTTAGTAAGTAAATATTATATAAGAAATGACAATACTAATTAAATTATTAGTAATTAATATAAAATATTACATATATAATACTAATTATATATTATTAAATAATATGAAATATTACATATTAACTTAGTTTTTTTAATAATTAAATATTATACAATATTTTATTAATTTGCATGTAACTCTAAATTAAATACTAAATTAAATAGCACAATATCTATAACTAACAAATAATAAATTTCTATGATAATACAAAATTAAATAATATTTGTCATTTGAAGTAACAAATAAATATTAATATTAAGTATTGTAAATTTAAATTACTATATAAATATCTCTAATTAACAAATAATGTATAGATAATATCTCTAACTAATAAATAATACATCTAATAGAATATTAATATTAACTAATTAAAACACAATTTATTTATAACAACAAAACTCCAAAGCTATGTAGTTTTGATACTATAAACTATTTTAATGTTGTATAATAATTTAACATTATTATGTAATACTAATTATATATGTTTTAAGTAATATGAAACATTACACATAAATATATTACATATTAAGTATAGTTTTAATTAACAATTAAATAATATACAATATTCATTAAATATATTTTAATGTACATGTAGCCCTAATTTAAATAGCTCAATATCTAGAACTAACAAATAATAAATTTCAAGGATAATACAAAATTAAATTATATTTGTATTTTAAAGTAATTAATACATAAATATGAATGTTAAGTAATATAAATTAAAATTAATATATAAATATCATAATATCTCTAGCTTAAAAAAAATACATCACATAAATATTAATATCAAGTAATTAAAGCACAATTTATATATAATAATAAAACTCTAAAACTACGTAATTTTGATATTATAATCAATTTAATGTTATATAATAATTAGCATTATTATATAATACTTATTATATATGTATTAAGTTAAAAGTTAAAACAACAACATATTAATATTGTAAGTAAACATAAGATCTCTAACAACAAAACTACGTAGTTTTGATAACTCAAACAAATAACTTAACCTAACCTAATTTTCTTTCCTTTTTAATGCCACCTGTTCAACCTAGCAGCTAGCTGCCACCTCCCCTTTCTCTCTCATATCTGCGCCACCCTCATCCTCACTCTTACCCTCGTTGTACTGTTCATCATCTTCTTCTACTTCTGTTGCCACCATCACCATCATTCTTTCTTTGTGCAATCTAGCTATGGTTCTTGAACCCTCTCTATTCATTTTTTTCTTCTCTTCATTTGTAAACCTAATAACTTTATCATCGATCACTACTATCGTCGTTGCTGCCACCACCTTGTTGCCTTCTGGCCATGACTTTTGTTGTCTTTTGCTTTTTTTTTTTTCTAGTTAATCTTGAAACAACATATTATTGATTTTAATTAGTCCTATTTTACAGGACCAAGTGGACATGAAAAAGGTAAAATTATTTTTGTTAAAGGCTAATGATCCTTACTTTTCAACTAAATAAAGGTTTTGTTTTTGGATTTTGATTTGATTTGAACTTTTGTTTTTTGATTTTGGGTTTGACTTGATGATTCATTCAAATCTACCTATATAAAATATATAATAACTAAGTGCATTAATTTTGCACCTTATAGACAAAGTGCCATGTGTCATTTTTGAAGTTGCATAACTGATCTCTGAATTTTCACTCCCTTGCTCCAGCTTACTTTCTTTTACCTTCTTATTTTCTTTCCTTCAATTCAGTGTTCTTGCACCTTTCAGTTTCCCCACTTCCTTCATTGTAATGAATCAATAATTGTATAGAAAATGAAGAGTCCATTTTCTGTTATTAATAAGTTCCTTTATCTTTTTTAGTATGTCTCTTAAACTAATTGCAATCATGAAAATGTAAATGTAATGAAATGAAGGATTGATCAATAGACATGAAAATTTGCCAACAGAAAAAGCAAATTCTAACCTAAGCAAATTCTCTTTCTTTAAATTGTGGCCATATTCATTTCCAGGTAACTATTTGATAATTTCTTAAAAACTCATGCTAGATTGGTTCTCATGGTTTTGTATTTTGGGTTTTCTTTATTTTTGCTTTTTCTTTTTTGGTTTATTTTATTTTAGCTATATTAGCATCTGATTCTGTTTACTCTTTGTTCTTTATTTTACTGGGATGTGGAAAGATTGTGAATTGTTATTTTTGATTTTGTAATGATTTTGACAATTATAAAGAAATCATTATAGTTGGACTTCTGGAAGACATGGGATGGTAATGTGTTTGAGTTAAATTCATTTCTTGAAGCCATTGTAGATCATGGGTATGTGGTATAATTTTATTAATGCTAAATTATTGGTCTTAACTTGGATGTCTTTTTAGACTGTTATTCATACTCTTGAACTGGGAATTTCCTTCAATTTTTAGCAGTTAAGATGAGTTTCTTTTGGATTGGAAATAGTGATTTGAATTTCTTTGGCATAACAATTCATATGAATTTATGCAATATGCCATGATGTTTTTCACCATCAGTTCCTTCCTTGATATTTGAGTCATTAATACGAGAGATTGCTTTCATTGTTGAAGATTTAAGCAAGCATATGAAAGTTGGTGAATGGCCTTTCAATTGACAAATATTTTACCTATTATTGAATTTTGCTTTTGTTTCTTCATTAGCATATATATGTGATTCCATTCCAGCTACACATATGACCTTCTAAAGACCAGCTTTTAAGAACTCTTAATGGATCAACAAGTTCTAATTTGATTCATATAAGCCTATAAGAGTCTATTGAATTATCTCCCGTAACATCAATAACAGCAGCAACAATAAGAACAATTGAAATTATTACCAAGGACAACATCAAATGAGAGATTTGAAGGCTATCCATTTTAAGTTGAATAAAAAAGATGAGAGTTCATATATTTATCTCTACATATTTATTTTTGTTTCTTAGTTCTATGTTGAAATGAAAAAGCAAAAACAACCCAAGAGAAGAGAAGCTAAAGTTGAACAGAATCAAGAAAGAACAAGAGAGAGTTAAAGCTAGAAAGGAATTTGAATGAATGATGCTAATGAAAAGATCTGAACTATTGAGATGATGAGATATTTAAAGTATACACACACACACACACACACACACACACATGCATAGTGCACTGGAAGATGGCATGCTTCATTATCATCAATTTGTGCAAAAAGTTGACAATAATGCATATAATAGTAATTAAGCTTTTGACTAAAGGTTGGAAATTTTTTTACTTTTTCACACTCTTTCTTTCAAGTTTTGCTAATTTTTTATTTTATTGTATTTTGTTTTCTCAGGTTAATCATGAAAGGGTTCAAAAAGTGATGTTCTTTAGGCTTGCACTATCACTTCTAGGTTGATATATATATATATGTATGTATGTATGTATGTATATTCCCTTTTCATTTAATTACTAGCTTAATCGTGTGTTACGCTGCAACCTTTTCTTGAAGTTATTATTGTTAATTTGCATTTTTTCTTATGAATTGTGGGATCTTGGTTCAATGGTATTCTAGATTCATGATTTTGAAATATAATCATGTTCATATAACTGAAATTTGGGTTTAGCTTCAATGTTTTCCCCTTTTTTAAGCAACGTTAATAAATTTGTGAACAAATTCTAGTGCTTTGGTAATTTCTAGGTATCTCATGTTGCATTAGTGGAAGGATTGTCAATTCTTGATTGCTCCATAAAAGTCTAATGTATAAAATTTATGTACCTTTCTTGCCAATTATTTATTCATAAGTTTTTTTTTATTCATGCTTGATGAGAAGGATCTATCTATTTCTTATCAAGTAAAAAGGAACTAAAAACTCTGATTGATTCTGTTTAATAATAAAGTTGTCCTTTTTGTCCAAGGTGTAAATAATTTGATCAATAAACATTTGGTTTTTTTAAGTAAGACTAGCTATTGACATTGCAATACACCTCTTTTTATTCTTTCTTTAAAGTTGGTATTCAGATGCAGCATATAGGATTTGATCTTAAATACAATAGTTGCATGTTCCTAAAGTAGTTTTTTTTATGTGTTTTACTTCTTAATAGCTATATATGTACAAGTAAATTATTAAAATAAAATTATGTGACTATAATTCTAATGTTTTAGCTATAATTGTATTTTATGGTTACTGTCTTTTTTTTATCCTACTTGACCATCCAGACCTTATTTCTCTATTAGAGAAGGACCTTAAAGCTCCATTCCATGAAGAATGTCATGCTGGCCTTTGGGACTTGGCCAACATTATTGCTAGCCCAGACGGTATATGATGTTTCTTTTGTCTCTTATGCAATTAAATAAGGTGCAGTTCTAAGATTTGGCAATTTTCCCTTTTCAGGAATTGCTGAGGTTTCTATTAAGGAAATAAAAGTAGTTTTCATATAACTATAGTGAGGAGGCATTTTGTTTTCTTTTGGATTACAAATATTTCATTTGTATTTAATATGAAATTTGAAACCGTTAATGTTTATACAACAAATGATTACATGCTCTATAATATTTGTGATGAAATGATTTCATGCTGATTGCACAGGTGCCTCTTGAATTTAGTAGAAGTGTTGAGTTTTGAACCACTGATTGGGTCACATTCTATACCGGGGACGACTGTTGTCATGCATGCTGACCCTGATGGTCTTGGGCAAGGTCATGAAGGTTTATTTGTTTGGAAATTATATTTGAAATTGTTACTTCTTGGAATCCTTGTGCAGAGCCCATGCTCCGATGTTCATAAGTCACATCATGTAGTATATTTTAATTTTAATTTTAATTTTTTAATAGCTGGTTTTTTTATTAATTATATTTCTAATTTTAATAATTTATTTGCACTAAATATTATCTTAATGAGTCATTATTTTATATTTTGTGATCATTTATTTTATTAATTATAACATTTTAATTTTTATATTAATTATTAGTTTTTATTTTATATATACAATCAGCACATCGTGCGGGTGCTAATATAATGATCACAATAATTATACTTTAAAATTACTATTTTTGACAAAAATTGCCTTGAGATTGATTATTCACTTCACAATTAGAAATCAGGTGCATTCAAGTCATTCCATAACTTATTTGAAATTCATCCTAACTTACACATTAACATGTTCAATTGTCATTTATATTAATTAAATATTATTTATTTTCTTCAGTTGAACTAATTGATATATCATATCAACAAAGATCAAATGCCTCCAAATATTTTTCCAAAACTTTACTCAAGAAAAATTCCAAAGTTCAAGAAGATGCAACAAAATTCAGATATATCAAGCCATTTTTTGTTGTCAAAGTTACACCCTATGCCCATTCACCTGTATGTTTATTCAAATTACACATTCACTACCAATGTTATATATATTTAATATATCTTTCTCTTTTGTAGAATGTACCACTGCATTTTTTAAAAACAATTTAAAAAAGGGCGGGGTATGTCAGTCACATCGATAGTTCAATCCAAAAAATAGAAGGTTAAATTAATTTCTCACCGTACTTATAAACATGCCTATTTGTCTACTGGATAGATATTGTTCACAAAAGATAACTGTCTTTCTGAAGAAGATGCATGTGCATTTTAGTTATATAATATTAATCTTCATCTCATAAAAGTCACAATTTTGAAAAATAACCAGTATAAATTCTAAATTACCATCAAATATTATGTTATGAACTTATAAGGATTGTACTCAATATATTGACTATGAATTATTTGTTTACTTTCTCTACAATTTATGAAATAGGTATTTTTTTTCAGTAACAAAGTTACATTCATTCGATTATTTCAAATTTTTTTGTATCAAAAATATTGCTAAATAATTACCTACGTCAAATTTATTCCAATTTCAAAAAATAACAAATATCAATATCTTATTATGTTCTCACTAAATTCAAAAACTAATTAATTTGAACATATTATTAAATATAACTTTATTATAAATTTTAAAATAAAATATTTTAAACCAAAACTAAATGTTTGTGCATCGTGCTGGCAACACACTGGTTGGTACTAATGCATGCATAATTTATATTTCAATAGTCAAGACTCAAAACTTCTCCTCATACACTTTTCCAGTCAAGATTTAAAGTATGCTATCAACTTATCGTTTGTTTGCAATGTCCAAACAAAGGTGTTATATATATATATATATATATCAATTTTGGGTTCATTTTTTTGCTGCTATGTTTTGTTTGAATTTGTTATTTTAATTCTGTGAAAAATTGGAATGTAGTTGATGCATTAATATTTCTTTTCAGTTCTTTCTCTTATAAGTGGTGAGAATTATTTGATGTCCTTTTCCCTCTTTTTAACGGGAATGCATTTATGAGGAATTCATGCATTTCATGAAGGAACTAATGGACCATTATAATGTTCATTTTAAATTTGATTAGATTATCAATTGCAAAAAGATACATCATCACTCTAAGGAAGCTGAGTTTCGTTCCTACTTAATGAAAGCTTGGCAAGAAAAATAAATTAACTTGTAAGTTACAAAACTATAAGATATGTTAATGGTTACTTCCCATGTCATGCAGAGTTGCATAAATAAAATGATATTGTTTTGGAAAAATATGAATTGCTAAAATGCTTTAACCCATTTATCCTGATTCCAACTTGTGTTATGGCATGGTTTACTTATTCATCTTGTTTGATTTATTCATCTATTTGTTTATCACTCAATTCAGTTTTGCTACTGCTAATTTTCAGAGAAGGAAATAGTTCATCAACTGTATGGCACCAGAGTTACAATATTGGCTGGGGACTTCATGTTTGCTCAGTCCTCCTAATGCATTAATGTTTCTTTTCTGTGCTTTAATTTTCTTTGTGTTAATTTCTTAATTTTCTAAATTTTTTACTAATAGTTGCTGAATTTGTTGTGTTGCTATGTTGTTGAATTTTGTTAATAGCATCAATTACAAATTAATTGTTTTCTTTGATTTTGTAAAAAATTATCTTGCTTTTTGATGTTTTTATTTTTCCAGGTTCAAGAGGCTGTTGCAAGATTAAAAACAGAATTTTAAAGAGACTATTTTGAAGTTGCTATATCTTTGTTGCAAACCTTTGAATTTTTAAGTATGTTTGTAATTTTTTTTTTTAATTTCTTTGTTGTTAGTTATAACTTTTAGTTAGTTTGGATGAATTGTTGTATTGAATTATAAATTGTATTAACCTATTAATTTTTTTTTCAATTCTTTTTTCAAGCTAACAAATGAGCTCCTTACCAAGCTCATAATCGAGCTCACAAATGAGCTCCTTACTGATCTTGCAAACAAGCTCATAATTGAATGAGCTCGAGTTATAATCAAATTAGCCATAAACAAAGGAGCTCGAGCCAAACTTGAGCTCGAGCCTTGATTTTAAAAAATAAATGAGTTTGAGCCAAACCCGAGCCTTCCCTAAAATTTGCAAGTTGAGCTTAAGCCGTTGATAGTTCTGCTCAGTTCGGCCCGGTTACACTTCTAAAAGTATCTCCTAAATGGATCCCAATCAACCCTAAACCATAATTCATGTACTTAGTGAAGTCAAACTCCAGGAAATTTAGTCTAAACCAATTGGTCTATGTTTCTTTCACATAAAGCAGGGTAAATTTTATAGATGATTACTAAATTTTGTGCTTAATTACAATTTAGTTACAAAATTTTAATTTATATCTTTGAGTTAACAAATTTCTGTTGAGATTTTAGAAATAGTCTTTATAATTTTTTTGCTCCATAAGCAATTTAGCATTACCATTATAGTTCAAAATCTGAAAATAACATATAAATAAGTTCATATTTTTTTTATATTCATATATAATTTAATGAAAAACTAAAAATTATTTTGAAATATGAATACCTTCTTTCTAAAATAATGTAAAAACATTATTTGGTTAGAGAACAAAATAAATATTACTATTTATCTTCATTTTTCATTTTTTGTATAATAAACTATAAATTAATATAATATTTGTAATATTATTGTATTTAAATATTGAAATATTAATTAATTTTTTGTATAATATTTTAATTTTTACATATAATAAATTACACATTAATAATAAAATATTTGTATAATAATAATATATTTAAATAATTTATTACTTTAATTTAAATATGATATACAAACTTATTTGTATACTATTTTTTAAATTTTGGACTAAAATAGTAATAGGAGATTATTTATGGATCAAAAAATTTTATATAAACTATGCATAAAATATAAATAGAAATTTAGTAACTAAAAAGATATAAATTAAAATTTTATAATCAAATTACAAATAAGTGCAAAATTTAGTTATCATCTATACAATTTTCCTGCATAAAGCTTCATTAACATTAAAGTCAATTTGCTTTTTCCAATAAAATTAATGATAATAACAAGTTAAGCGCATCAAACCGCCCTTGCATGCTTGGCATCGAGACCCACCTCCCCCTCCCCATTGGTAGGAAAAAAAGAAAGTGCATTAAACCTGAACATAAATACATGTAGATTTAGATAAATTCATTTTAGTTTCAGTTTACGGCAGTCAATTTTTGCAAGTTGTGGTAAGTTGAATTAGTTTTGCCTACCAAACTCCACAGCAAACTTTGCAGCCGTCCAAATGGAAAGAAATGGTAGCAAAATACCAAATTTCCATGACCAATATACGTCACCTCTTGCGCATTGTGAGCCATAAAAAAATAGGAACTTGATCATGAATTTGGGCCCTAAAAAGGTAAAGAATTTGATAATGATTTAGATAATATATTTTATTATATAGTCCTTCAACTTTACTATTTTGCTATTTGCACCAAAGTGATGCAAGCTTCATTACTTTTTTTTTTTTTTAAATATATTTGGGAGAAGATCTAGAACTTGAACCCAAAATTTTGTATACGTCACATAAATTCAAATAAATGTCACATAGATATAGATAACTTTTTTTTTTTTAATTATGTGAAAATTATTTTTATAAATTAATAATAATAGAATTTAAATTTTATATTTCATGATATTTTTGAAAACAAATAATGATTAGATCACCACCTTTCACCCTTTTGCTATTTAAAAATGCATTGCAAAAGGTGTATGTTCAAATGCTCATAATCTTGCATTTATTAGTTTATTTTTGTTCTTTTAGGTTCATTAAATCAAATTACTAATTTTGTTAATATTAGAGTAAATTAGTAGTTTGTAATAAAACAGATTAAACTCTAATTAATCAATAAGATTTTTTGAATCAATTTGGGGTTTATTGTGAAATAATTTAGACATTAGATTTGACGTATGAATATTTATTTGGAGAAAAGAAAAGACAAGGAGTTTATTGGCCAAGATTGTAATATAATTGTATTTGTATCCAAAATATGGATAAAAATAAAAGTTGGGGAGCGAAAACTGATATTTTCAGTAAATGAAGTCTAATACACGAAACATTGACCAAGAAACTGAAAGAATTTGCTTATATAAATGGCATGGAGCTCAAATCAATGGAGGGATCAAACAAAGCACTAAAAAATGGCAAAAGAAGTGAAGATTTTCAGAACATGGTCAAGTCCATTTCCTTTGAGAGTCATCTGGGCACTAAAATTGAAGGGGATTGAGTACGAAACAGTATTTGAAGACCTTTCGAACAAGAGCCCTTTACTTCTGCAACACAACCCTGTTCACAAGAAAGTTCCTGTGCTTTTGCACAATGGAAAACCCATCTCTGAATCACTTGTAATTCTTGAATATGTGGATGAGACATGGAAACAATATCCATTGTTGCCTCAAGATCCACATGAGCGAGCCAGGGCTCGATTTTGGGCTAAGTTTGTTGATGATAAGGTATGTTTTTTTTCTCCTATCTGTCTATATTATTTTTGGGTTCAAAGAACTGATTGAAGGATTTGATGCTTTTCTTTACAATCTTCTATTGGTTCTTTGATTTGGATACGATTTTGTTTTTGTGTTCTTTCTGTTCTAATTAAGCTTCATAGAGAAAATAGACTTGTTAGATCAGTAATCTCGCAAATGAACATAAACCTCTGCTACAAGCTGAACCTATGTGTTTTGATTTGAATCAAGAGAGTATGCTTTATGTTGGGAAAATTAACAGAATTGATATAGCGAAATAATTTTCACAGAGACAAAATAAAAATTACTGTAGAAATAATTAAACAAATAAATAAATGGAGGTGGTTGAACCGGTAAATAAGTGAGTAAAATAGATGGTAAAATTTATCGTATAAATAATAAAAATAGTAATAATAAGGATACAAATATTTTAACGTGGTTCACCTTTAATTTTTGAATTACGTTCACGAGACAAAATCTAAAATTTTCTTCAACTATAAAAATAGTAGGTATAAGAGAGAGTTTTCTCTAAATCAATACTAGAGGTATACAAAAAAATCTCACCAAAATAGTGGCATTCAAAGTGCTTTCCAAATACCCCAAAAATAATTATCTACTATTTTGTTACTCATCCTTTACGAAAGAAATTTTAAAACCCTTAAAACTCTCTCACACTTATCAGAGCAAAAATTGCTTTGGTCAAACACATACTTTATAGAGCCTTTTCTCTCACGTTGCTTTGCTCCTTACATGCATATTTCACTCCATCTAAATGCCTTTATATGGGCATTAGGCATACACAAAAGAACAAAAAAAATTAGCAAACTTTCAATTCGGTGCAGCAAAATGTGACTTCTATCTTTTTTTTTTAAACTTCTCCATCGGTGGAGGTCATCACCATTTTGGCAGCCAATCGACAGAATTTGAACTTCTCCCTTAGTAGAGTTTTCGTTAACATGTCCAATCCATTTTCATCAATATGGATTTTCTCTAGCTGCAATAGTTTTTTCTCCAATACATCCCGTATCCAGTGATATCTCACATCAATATGCTTTGATCTTGAATGAAAGGAGGAGTTCTTGCCAAGGTGAATAACACTTTGACTATCACAAAATAGCTCGTATTCATTTTGCTAAAAACCAAGTTTATTTAAGAACTTTTTCATCCATAGCAACTCTTTACAAGTTTCAGTTGCTGCAATAAATTCTGTTTTAATGGTAGACAAAGTAACACATTTTTTTAATTTTGATTGCCATGACATAGCTCCTTTACAAAAGTAATTAGGTAACAAGAGGTTGATTTTCTTGAATCAATATCTCCCGCCATATCTGCATCTGTGTATCCAACTAACATAGGTTTGACATCTCCAAAACATAAATATATTTTGGATGTTCCATAAAGATACTTGAGAATTCATTTCACTGTAGCCTAATGCTCCTTTCCAAGATTTGAAAGGAACCGATTCACCACTCCAACTAAATGTGCAATATTTGACCATGTACACACTATGGCATACATTAAACTAACAATTGCTGAAGCATATGAAACTTTATCCATCTCTTCCTTCTCCTTATCAATGGAAGGACTTTACTGAGAAGTCAATGTAAAGTAATTAGCAAGAGGACAACTAATCGCTTTAGCATTGTACATGTTGAACCTTTGAAGTACCATTCAATATACTTCTCTTGTGATAACCATAACTTCTTAATGCCTCTTTCTTTGATAATCTTCATGCCAAGAATCTGCTTTGCTGGTTCAACTACTTATTCAAGCTTTATAACAAAAGACTTATTCAACTGCTTCTTCAAGCTTTTGATTTTGGAAACATTTTGACCAATAATCAACATGTCATCTACATAGAGCAATAACACAATATATTCATCATCAGAGAATTTATGAACAAATACACAATGGTTTAAAGTGGTCTTTTTGTAGCCTTGCTCCTTCATAACAAACTCAAACTTCTTATACCATTGTCTTAGTGCATGTTTCAAGCCGTATAAGCTTTTCTTCAATCTGCAAACATAGTCCTCTTTTCCCTTTTCTTTAAACCCCTCTGGTTACTCTATAAATATTTCCTCTTCCAAATCACTATAAAGGAAGGTAGTTTTAACATCCATTTGCTTAATCTCTAGATCAAAACTTGTTGCTAAACCAAACACAGTACAGATGGATGCCATCTTTATGAATAGAGAAAAAATCTCATCAAAGTCTATACCCTTTCTTCGAATCGTGGCTAGAGACTGTGTTCTTCATGCTTAATCCTAAACACCCACTTGTTCATCAAAGCTCTCTTTCCTTCAGGCAACTTCACCAGTTCAAATGCCTTGTTCTCATGCATAGACTTCATTTCATCTTGCATGGCTTCAAACCATTTCTACTTGTGTTCATCATTCATAGCTTTTTCAAAGCTTTTTGGCTTTCCCTCATCAGTTAATAACATAAATTGGTCTCTAGGATATTTTATAGAAGGTTGTCTAATTCTATCAGATCTCCCCAATGGTGTTGGAGAAGCCTCATCTACCGATGGTTGATCATGAATACCATCATTATCATTGTTAGATGGAATCTCAATAGGAGCATCTTCATTACCTCCATATGGAGAAATTACTTCTTTCTCTTCTCCAACTTCCCTTGGCACCATTGTTGGAGGAACTAACTTCAAATTTAAATCATCTTTAAACCTGGGAATGTTCTTCTCAACTGTGATAATATCTTTGATTGTCTTTTCTTTAATAAACACAACATCTTGGCTTATGACAAGCTTCTTCTGGACTGGATCACAAAATCTACAGTCAAGTTGATATTGACCATAACCAATAAACACACACTGTCATGTCTTGACATCAAGCTTGGATCTCTCATCCTTAGGAATATACACAAAAGCTTTGCACCCAAAAACCTATAAATGACTATAGGAAATATCTTTTCTTAACCACACCCTTTCTGAAGTGTCAGACTGTAGAGGAACACATGGTGAAAGGTTTAGCACATGCACTACTATAAGTAGAGCTTCACCCCAAAATGTCTTAGGCAGCTTTGAATATGAGAGCAAAGATTTGACTCTCTCCATCGAAGTCCTGTTCATCTTCTCAGCTAAACCATTCAACTGTGGTGTCTTTGGAGGTATCATTTGATGTCGTATACGATGCTCTTTACAATAAGCATCAATTGGTTTAAAATACTCTCCACTATTTTTTGTCCGGATGCACTTCAACTTCTTGCATGTTTGTCTCTCTACCAGGGTGTGAAATTCCTTGAAGACATTTAGCACATGATCTTTTGACTTCAAAATGTATGCCCAGGTCTTCCGAGAATGATCATCAATGAAAGTCACAAAGTACTGATAACCACCAAGTGACTTTGGCAGTGGCCCACATAAGTCTGAATGAATTAAATCTAACATATTCTTCATTCTAGAAGGAGCAGAACTCCTGAATGTAACCCTATTTTGCTTTCTTGCAAGATAATTGACACATTTCTCCAAATGCACAAGATCTACTCCAGATAACACATTTTTCTTAACTAGCACTATCATCCCTTTCTCGCTCATGTGGTCGAGTCTTCAATGCCATAACTCAACCCATAACTTTCACCATGTCTTTAGAGATATTTTCATGCATAATGTATAGTGCTGAGTCCTTTTTACCTTTAGCCAACACCAATGAGCCTTTAGTGAGTTTCCATTGGCTATTATGGAAGGTGTTGCAGAAACCTTCATTACCAAGCTTGCCTGTTGAGATCAAATTTAGGTGAATATTTGGAATACGCTTAACATTCTTCAAGATTAGTCTTGTGCCATTTGTCATTTCCAAACACACATCTCCTTCACTAGAAACTCTTATTCGATTGCCATTTCCCATCTTCACAAATCCAGAATCTTTTGGAGTATAGGATGAGAAGAATTCTCTTCGAGATGTAGCATGAATGGAAGCACCACTTTCAATCACCCAGTTGGTCTCATGGGTAGTAAGATTAATAATATCATTATAAAAAAGGACATTGAATTCTCCAAGAAGATTTGCTTCATCATCATCACTATTGTCATCTTTTCTCATATCTTTGCTTTTGTTCTTATCCTTGAACTTTCGACAGAACTTCTTGATGTGGCCTTTCTTTTTGCAATAATGGCATTCAATAGCTGCATACTTATTTGACTTTCCTCTACTCTTATCTCTTTGCTTCAAGCTTTGAGTCTCACTTCTCCCCCTGGAATTTACAACAAGGATATCTGAATATATTGAAAAGGCCCCCTTTGATCTGCATCTCATCGCTTCATTCAGAATACCGTTTTTGACAAATTCCATATTCACTACACTGTTTGGTGTAGAGTTTGTAAGTAAAATCTTTAAAATCTCCCATGACTCTAGCAGAGAAGCTAGCACCATAAGAGCAAGAATTTTATTGTCAAAATTTATGCCCATTCCCAACAACTGACCTATGATCCCTTGCATTTCATTCAAGTGATCGGTAAGAGAAGAACCTTCTTGATATTTTATTTTCATTAATTTTTTTAGATAAAATAATTTATTATTACTGGTCTTTGAAGCATACAACTCCTCAAGATTGCTCCACAACATCCTTGCATGAGTTTCATTACAAATGTGGTTGTACACATTGTCTTCAATGTACTAACGGATGATGCCATACACTTGCTCATGCTCAAATGCCCATTCCTCATCCGCCTTCCCTTTGAGTTTTGTTAAAATGTGACTTTCCATCTTTTTTCTTCTTTAAACCTGTGGGCTCACTAGAAGGGACCCACAACACTTTAGGCCTGCGGGCTTGTCTCTCTATTAGTTTACTTGAAGTATTTTTTTTTCTTTTTTTTGAGACATTGAAGTATGGACAGACTGAGATTTATGTGCTACACAATACATTTGTTAGATAAGAAAGTTCTCAAACGAACATAAACCTTTCTGCGAAGTTGAAACCGTGTGTTTTAATTTGAATCAATGGAGCATATGTTATAGGCCTGTGGACTTGTCTCTCTATTAGTTGATCGGAAATCTTGAAATCTTCCTTTTTCATTTATGACACATTAAATTCATTTCATTATAAATCATTATAGTCATCTATGTTGCATGGACACTTCTATAAAGAGCCGTGTCCTGTATTAGACATATTTCCAACATTACACGTTTTGGAAACTTATTCGACATGTTTTGGGGTATTTTGAAAATAAAAAAGTGTTGGGGCCTTTTTTTTAAAAAAAAAGGGAAAAAAGACATACGCGTCCCTTTTAAACATACGTATCTTCTATCATTGAATGACCAGAATTACAAATAGTATTTTTCATTGAAGATGTCACTGAGAACATTGAGAGTGAAAATGTTAATTAAGTAGAAGATTCTATAAATTGAAATTGCTAATAAATATTATGAATGAAGTCTTGATATATTAATGTTACTTATAAGTATTATGATTTTATTATCAATTTTAAGTAAATTACATGGAAAATTATTTATTTTTTGCTGAAAAATTATGTATAATTGAGGTATTATTGTTTTATTTATGTTATAATATAACATGATTACATTTTTTTTGTTTTCGAATTATTTTTAGTATTACAAAATATTATTAACCATGAAAAGTATATTTTTGAATTGAATCTAATTTATAATTTATACAAAATGAATTTTATAATTTTTCATATTTATAAATTAACTCCCATATTTTTTATATTTGTAAATTAAATTTTATATTTTTAATATTTATAAATTAACTACAGTATCCATATTCATAATTTCAGTTTAATATTTACAAAAAGATCATTTCTTTATGTTCAAATCCCCGTTTCCGTATCTGTACTGTCTAGATAGTCACTCTATTATAAATCATTCAGCATAAAAATGATAAATTCCACCAAATATGAGTGGATGTGCGAGGTAGTCGAAATTGAAACTTTCCTTATCTTTTGCTTATGAATATCAAACCGATTTAATTTGCAGATGGCATTAAGACAGGGAAAATTTTTTTAATAATTAATTTAATATATTTAAATTAGAAAATGTTATTTAAATAAAAACAGTTTTCTATCAGGGTTCCAACAGATGTGGGTTTGTATTTATATTTTATTAATCGGACTTAAAAAGCGGGATTAACTTGTACAACCTTAACGCTACTGTACCAAAGTTCAATGGTTCTGGATCAGGCCCAGGCCCAGTGCTCTTATCTTAGCAATATCCTATCTTACACACACAAAGTGACGTTACCAAGCATACTCTTCTTCTTAATGCAGCTCTTGCAATCAGTATTCCATGGTACCTTCACGAAGCAAGGAAAAGAGCAAGGGGTAGGAATAGCTTCAACAATGGAGAATCTGAAGCACTTAGAAGAAGAGCTAAGAGGAAAGAAGTTCTTTGGAGGGGAGAAAATTGGATTTGTGGATCTTGCGTTGGGTTGGCTTGCTCACTTCATGAGTGTGTTTGAGGAGGTACTTGGCCTAAAACTCATTGACCAAGATAAATTTCCATTGCTAGTAGAGTGGATGCAAGAGTTTTCAAGTGTCCCAATCATTCAAGAAAGCTGGCCACCTAGAGATAAACTTGTTGCCAAGTTTGTTGCTCTTAGACAATCTTTCATTGCTGAAGAAACACCCAAATAAAAGCTTCTTTATGAGATTTGTTCCCACATGAATCAATGACGAAACCCAACATTTGATGTGATGATTAATGTATTAATCAATTTGAATAATAATCTAATTTAGAGTCTTTGTTTTTTGCTATGCAAATAAAATATAATAATACCAACATTAATTTATACCTTGCATTTTAATTCATAATTTCAGTTTATCTAGTGATTTCCTTATTTTTTTATAGACAACAATAGATGAAATAAATTTTTTAATGGCAATTATCATATAAAATAATAGAATTTAAAACATAAAATGAACTAGATGAATCCATTATATCATGATTGAAGTATCTATAGTTTATAAATAATTTATTTATAATATAATTATAAAAAAATAGAAGAGATGTTATGGTTAAAAGTTACCACTCGCGACCTACTATTCATTTTGCGACTTTAATCTTTTGTGGGTGACCTTTCAATTGATTCCTATCAATGTAAACAAAAAAAGCAAAAGAGTATATTATAAATTTTTACAGAAAACAATCTTTAATTATAAGTTCAGTCAGTATTTATTTAATTTCACTTATGACGAACACTAGTAGAAAGTAAACGAAAAACTACACACTACACTAGTAAGTTGATAGTGCTATAGGGGAAAAAAACAAACAAAGAAAAGAAAAAAGAAGTCCTCGAGATGTTGCGTAAAACGCGTATTCATCTTGACGTCAGAAATCTGAAAAAAAAATTAACTCATAATTTATTTAACCTATATTTTTTCATTTAATTATTCATTTTTTAATTTAATTATTATTTTTTTAAAATTATTATTCAAAATTTATTAAATTTTAATTAATTAAATTTAACCCAAATAAAATCATAAAACTATAAAAATCTTACAACAATTAATTTAAAACAATTATATCAAAACACATAGAGTGAGAACTGCCCTGATAGATGCTACTCCCAACAGTTGTTGACTTGTTGGTTTAATTAGTCCTTTGTTGATTTAAAATCTCATTTCTGCCCTGGCATCATTTAATTCCTGAACTTCTGCCTGGAAGTCCCCTTCCTGCCTTATTCTTTCCATATTTCAATGAGTCGCCGCTGAATTCGAATTTCTGTGACTAGTTTTATGGATTCGAATTTCAAAGAACTTCACTCCCTTAATTCCCATTACCTTCATTAAGCCACATCCCTAATTTATTTGTTCGCTTGCATGCAAAGGAAAGGTAATGAGTGTTCGGAACCTGCCCAAAGTAACAAGTTCTCCTTCACAAACACCAGTTTTTGGTACTCCATTTGTGCTGGTACTGATTCATAAAAATTCTTGTTTATCTTTGGAAATTAAGTATGTGGATATTTCCTCCTGAAACGCCTTTGATCGGGTGTTTCTTTTGCAACTAGCTTTAAGAATATTACAGTAGAAGATGTAAAAGATGCAGATCCATCATTGTACAAGAGATACATAAATCTTTTGAATATGGACGATGCAGAATTTGCCGACCAGGAACTGTCATCTGGCAATGTTTTGGAAATTTTCCCTGGTGGTGGAAGTAACAATTGCAAGGATAAGGAGGCCTATGTTAACCATCTAATTCAAAGCCAGTTTGTCACATCAATTGGTAAACAGGTATCTCTTTTCGCACAAGGCTTTGATAGTGTTTTTGGTTAATCCGTTCATGAATTACTCTCTATTAGCGGATTAGAGATTCAAGAAGATCTTAACCGTGTGCTAAGAGGAAACACAAATGCTGGTCAGTTTCATAAGAAAAGAAAATCTGTTACTCATAACCAGAACGGAAGTGATTCTTCAATGTCCCGATTTGAAAAGGTAAGTGATTGCATATGATCCTTTTTTTTTTTCCTTTTTTGAACTTAGGAGAGGAATTTCACCTAACCTTGCAATGTCGTAAAGGGAGTATTTGTCATTTCATTGCTCAACTTTCGGCTTATGATATTTTTCTTCATTTGCATAAAATCTATGTTAAATATGTGACAGACTAATCAGGGAAGGTTTAACTTCAAGAACTGGCAGAAGGGTCACGTTTTGGGAGGAGGGTCAATTGGACCCGTTTATGAAGTACTTGCTGGTGAAGGATTATTTCTTGCTGTTAAAGAAGTTCCATTAGTGGATGATATAACAGCTAATTGCATTGAGAAAGAGATTGCTTTATTATCTCAACTGAGACATCAGAATTTAGTTGAATTCATCGGGACAAGAAAGGTCGAATCAAATCTTTATATTTTCTTTGAACTTGTAAGGGGACGTTCTCAAGACAAAGTGTATGAAAAGTTTCACCTTGAAGATTCTCTAGTGTCATTTTACACTAGACAACTATTTGAGGGCTTAAAGTATCTGCATGATCACAAAGTCATACATAGAGCCATTAAATGTGCAAACATACTGGTAGATGACAAAGGGTGTGTCAAATTTACGAAGTTTGGATTGGCACAGGTGATAGAACAAACTAGTCTTAAGCTGTCTTGCTGGGAGACACATAACTGGATGGCTCCTGAGGTTATCATTAGTGGAGTCTATGGATTTGAAGCAGATATATGGAGTCTCGGTTGCACTGTGTTAGAGATGTTAACTAGAGAAATTCCATATTCTTATTTGGAATTTGGAGCTGCAGCATTCAACATTGTAAAGGGTCAGCTTCCTCATCTTCCCAATTCTTTGTCGAGAGATTTTGTCCTGTAATGCTTGCAAAATAGTCCAAAGGATCGTCCGACTGTTACCCAGCCGTTAGAACATCCATTTGTAAAAGGGTCTTGTTCTTAGCATTTTCCTGTGTTTCTGTTATCTCTTATAAATTCCTTTTATATAAGCATTTTTGTGATGGAATTGTTCTTTTTCTTTAATTTTTTTTCAATGTTCTCGGTTGCTATCTTGCCATTTTTGTTTTCTTTTCTAAAAGTACGTATATCCATATGCTAATGTGAAATGAGCAGAATAGTAGGTGACTCTTTCTCCAGAGACCCAGCTGCCTAATTATATTTAGCGACACCAATTCTTTTTTTTTTTTTTAAATTTTGTCTATCTATAACGATTAAAATCTTTTAGGCAACTAATTCAGCACAATTACATGATCTATAGTTTGAACTTAAAGCATCACTTTAGTGAAAATAACTTATGTTGGACCCAATTAAGGAATATTGAAGTGACAATTCATTTTTAAAAGTATTTTGAGATGTAGGATTTGAATTCTATCATCATTCATTTAAAAAGAAATGACTGTTCATATTATATAATTTATCGATGTTTAATCATACAGAATTCGATTCATGTCGTTATTAATTTAAAAGAAAAGAATTATTTACTATTATACAATTTACTGATATTTAAATTATATGAACTTTTGTTAATAAGAAAAAATTCAAGTTATTGCCTGAACACCAAACTTTTCTAATTAAAATAATATATAATCTTATTTTATATTTTTTCATAGACTTTTTTTTTTTTGAACTACCACATATCATTAAAGCGGAAAAGCTTACAAGCTTTAGAGAAGATTCAACCATCCAGCACTAGATAGTCATAGATTTTACTCCTACTAACAACAGACATAAGGTAGAAGTAAAAATTTATCATTATATGAGCACAAAATTTATCCAAGTACAATTGATCATCAGTGGCAACTAATTCCACAAACAAAGTTTGAGCAATCTTTATAGCATTTTCATAGGTGATTTGGTTTAGAGGTAAACCAAAAAGTTGCACCCAAAAGCATTTAGATGAGAAATATAGTTCCTCATAGGACAGAGAAGAGTTCCACTCGACAACAACCATTAATCATTTCTAACTCGTTCTTTCTCCTCTGGTTTCTTAAAAAAAAAAAAAGTAAGAAAGAACATTGGCCATGTAGATTCTTGGACTGAGAATCCTGCCCACCAAACGATTTCTCAAAGGTTGAGTGGGTGGTTCAGTAGAAGCGTTCAGTTCCAATGTGAAAATCATGTCATTAGTAGTCTTACTTTCGCCAGTGTCAGTGAGAGGTTGCGCTGGTGGGTTGGAGGATGCCATTAATGGCAATAAATGACGGTTAAAGAAGTAAAAGCAAAGTTAGATGACCAAAGAGAGAGGGGTAGATGACGGAGACATAGCTTACAGAGAAAACATATTGCTATCTATCTTAAACAAATTATCATAGTTTGCCTAAGTTTGTAACGCATCATTGATTGCTCTTTCATGGGCTTTGATGCCATATAAAATGCGATTGCTCAATCAAGGCAATTCAATGGGAAGATAAAAGATCAGTACACACTACATGTCATTTGAATGTTCCCAAACTACATGTAAATCCAGTACATCTAATTGTATTTAATTTTTTTGCGATCTCCATGTGCTA
Source organism: Mallotus nudiflorus (assembly GCA_947683625.1). Classification (NCBI taxonomy): domain Eukaryota; kingdom Viridiplantae; phylum Streptophyta; class Magnoliopsida; order Malpighiales; family Euphorbiaceae; genus Mallotus; species Mallotus nudiflorus. The sequence continues at coordinate 890,001 of CANTUR010000556.1, forward strand.
ACTAGCACTTATCTGGTTCAGCATCTTCAAGGGTTTCTTTCCCTTTTACGGGAACGGACAAAAAATATTACCATTCATCGATAATTTTTTTAGTTCCCAAGTCATGGTACTTATGAGTGAGGATTGGATGGGTCAGAGCAATTCGAATTATAAATGCTGTAAATCGATTAAGATGGAAATATCATCATAGTCCTAATGAGTAAGCAACAACACCATAGGCACCAAAGCTGTGTGTCACAAGTACAACAACTCAACAATGGCCAACAAACACATAACACATAAGTCAACATCATGTAGAGTAGTTGCAAACCAACTTGCAACACAAACATATTAAGGCATTACATGTGGTGGTCATAGGCACATAAATGTAAAGAAACTGAATCCAACATTAAGCATAAAATTTGAAATGCAAATTAAAATATAAGGTTGAGCAAAATTACTGAAAAGAGGGTAAGCAATATGTAAGGACAGCAGCTGTTACTGCTATATTGAATTCATATTTGCAAAGTAATAACTCCCATTACCAATTAGAGTTAGAATTTTTTGAAACTTGATGATGAAATACTAGGTCCAATGCCTACAACGGGTAAACCTAGTAAGAAAATAAGAAGATAATGATTGGCAGAAAAAGCAAATGAAATTAAATTAAAATAGAACTAAATAATAAAACATTTAGTATTAGTACCTTCTTTAGTTTCTCTAAATCTTCAATCATCTCCTCAATGCTAATTTGCTAATTAGGCATCCTAAGCCAATCTTGTGTGCATATCAAAGATTTAACAATTTTAGGAGTCAAAAAGCTCCTAAATAGATTAAAGACCCTGCCAACAATATTAAAAGCTAATTCTGAAACTACTTTGGAGATTGATACAACTAAAACATCATGAGCCGATCTTAAACGAATTGAGAACTTTTCTACATTAAGCTTCCACCACCGAAACAAATTAAAAGACCCTTCATCCTTTAAAATTGATCATTTGAATATATATCTAATTCAAAACGCTTACCTTTCACCAAATCCAAACTCCATTTTTTGCTTCTTAAATTTAGCTTTTAACACAAACAACTTTGATGTGCTAGATGTAGCAACTAAACACTCAATAGTGGTAGATAAGCTACTAATTTAACTAGCAAACTCAGTAGCAATGGCAAGTGCATAGAGTGTAACATAATTATCATACAATTTATACAGAGCAAATTTAATAATAAAATACAAGCTCCCACCAATAGATTCACCATATATTTGTGAGAAGGAAAAATTTATAAATTCTAGCTTGTCTCTAAAATCCAGAACATTAGCAATAAAGAATAAAAAGTTCATTTTCTTCGAATCACCCTAGTTCTTATCAAATTTACTTTTCATTGACAAATTCATTGCCTTTTATAAGCATCATCAGAGTTCATATTCAAAACACATAAGAGATTAAATATTTCACAATAAAAATGTGTTGGCAATAATATATAGGGATCTAAATATCCTCAATGTTATTTTATAGAAAAAAAAATTTAAGAATTCAATAAGTTGTTGAATAGAAATCCAATTAAGACAATCAAGCACTCTACCAAGATTAACTTTAAATGCTAATTCACATTCCTTATACTTTTTAAACACTTTTCATACAAATAGGCAGTTTGTATAATCAAATAAATAGAGTACCACTTGGTTAGAACATCAAGAGTAGCCTTAGATTCAATGCCAAGTAATTCAGAGAATTCGTTAAATTTGGATAACCTGGAGGATGAATTTCTAATGTATCTCACTGCCTCCCTACTATTAACAGAACTGTTGTACTCTTTAAGCTATTCATTAATAACAACATTTATAATATGTGAAATGCATTGCATGTGAATATACTTGCATCTATTTTACCCTTTAATAGCACAACCCAAACATATATGGGTCGACTAAATAATAAAAAAGGAAGTAGAGTATCGTTCTTATCAGGATTGATAATTAATCACCTATTGGCCTTAGCTATGCTTATTTAGAGCTCTCAATTGGTTTGAAGTAAAAGAAAATTCAAAACTACATTAATAAACAAGTATAATAAACACTAAGCTATATGATTATAAGGAGAAATCCATATAATAAGAGCATTGTTATGAATTGATGCACTATATAATCATTAAACTCATAACAAGACCCATTCACATACTTGCATATGTCGAATTTTCTAAACTATTAAACATGCTCTGTTAAGCAATGGTTGAATTGATTTGTTAGAGATAATTAGTAGACCCTAAGGCTTAACTCTCATCATCACCAAAAGCATTAACTAATCACAATCAAATATAGCATAAATCACACCTAATGAGAATTGAATTAATTTAAGCTATCTCTAGTCATTAACCATTCAACTTATGCTTATAGATATACTAATATTATCATCTCTTAATGTATAATCTTAGAGGAATAAGTTATAGTTGGCCATCTATAAAAAAAATGAAGAGCAATAAAGATAATATGTAATAACATATAAAGACAATATGCAATCACATGTAAACAAGATCTATATTATAAAGCTTAAATCATATGGGTCATCAAATTCTAATAACAAAAGAGTACTTAGCCAATTCTGGCAATAATATTCAATATCCAATAAGTACAACCCAATGAAATATCTATCAAAATACTAAAAAGAAGAAAAAGGATTAAAGAAAAGTTATTAATAAACTCTCAATCTTCTTTTACAATGGCTTCTTTTTTTTTCCTTTTCTTCTCTCTTTCTTAGTTGTACTCTTCTTACTCTTGATTGGGTAAGAATTGATTACTGAAATCTAGGTTCTTTGTCCTTTTATATAACCTTCTAGAATGTCCTCTCAAATTTTTCTAAATTTGCTCTCTTAAGTGGCACACATTAGCATTTTACAACTAGAAATGGGCTGCTTGCAATTGTACATAGATCTGTGACCGCAGTAGTGTTGATTGACCATAAGTGCATGAGTTGACAAGTAATAAAAAGGTAAGTAAAGTATTATCTCCACAGAGATTAGGGCCTAAACACCTATTAATCTCAATCGTATTTATTTAGTGCAATAATGGTTGGATTAAAATAAGTAATCAAGCAAATTAACAAATAAACCAAAGAATGTAATTAAAGTTAATAATAATCAAAATAACAAGAAAACAATCAATAAGAGAGGCATGTTATTGGGAAAATTGTACTTTGCATTATCATTAAGCCAAGTAATACATTAGTTCAAGTTTTATTGTATACCTCAAGATTTCTTAAATCAAATAATAATCTCTCTCAAGTAATGCTAATCTCATAAACAAGCTTCAATTAAATCTCATAATATGACTTAATTCTCTCCATTATCATACAATAAGATTAAATCTAACTTATAAGGAATTCAAAAAAATTAAAGAAGATTAGATCTACACAAGCTTTCTCAAGTCATTGATAGATCTAACAAGTATTTTTGGGTATATTGAATCTACCATTTCTAAATGCAGATATTCAAAGAAGATTGCATTTGGCCACAATACAATACTCAACAAGCTCAACAAACATAATATGCAATTTATAAACAAGAACTAATATATTAAATGAACTTAAATGAAATGGGTCTCCAAAATCCCAACAAAAAAGATCTTAGCCACTCATGGCTATTAACTTCATCATGCAATATTCAAATTACACAACACGAGAATAAAAGAAGATAAAGAATGAGAAATGTTATTAAAAGGAGCTTAAATCTTCCAAATGGGCCTCTCCTTCAGCTTTTTTTTCTCCTTTGTTTTCTTCTTTCTTCTTTTTTCCTCCTCTCTTATGTGCTTCCTTCCCCTCCCCTTGTGTGTTTCTTATTGAGCATGTTTCTTACATTTCTGATATCGTTTTTAAGCTCTTTATGCTTGGCATTGTGGTCACGATCCATTTGTTCCAATTTAGCCATCGCTAGTCTCTATCCATCTCTCTTAGATTGTTGTGGGCATCCTATACAATTGGATCCTTTTGAACATCTTCCTAAAGCTCTTTTGGAATGGGGGCTAACTGTTTAATTGGTCCTTAAAATTGTTTTATCCTAAAATAAGTTTGTGTTTATTGTTGGCAAAGCTCTAAATCCTTGGTGATCATCTCAGCACAAGAAAGAAAGGCATGATTAAGTAAACCAGATGGAATCAAAGACATTTGTGTGTTAGTAAGGTCAAAAGTGCAAAAATGGAAGGCAAGTGTTATGACCATGTGACCTATGAAGATTCTAACTTTGACTCTTTTACTCATATGCAATAGTTATTAACAAATGAAGTGTGTGGTGGAGATTGGGGTTTTATTATGTAAACCCTATAAGAGAAGCAACTCTTGTTTTAAAACTCGGCTTGTTTCATTATTATAAAATTTTTTTAAAACTTATAAAAGTTGCAAAATTAGGTAGCAATGGTCTTTAATCATGCCATTTGGAAGAGCATGGCTTCCCAAGTAGTCAGTTGATCTGGAAAGGATCTTCCAAAACTCAGCAGGGTCAAAATGCCTTACTTTTAATCCCTCTTTTAGAAAACCAAAAACTTCAAACATAAGATCGTAAGTTACCTCATATGTGTTTTAAAGAAATGATAAGAAAGAGCATTGTCACTTAACTCAGAAGGTTGTAGGGTAGTGAAGAACTCAAGTGTGAATTCTTTATATATCTTATGATGAAAACTAGTGAATTTCCCTTGCCTAGTTTGTTGCACAGATTTTGTAATGTACCCCAGAGCCCTAATTATTATAATAATGGAACATCAAAGTACTCGCATTTAATTATTTTTCTATGGGTAAGAGAAACTTACCTTCTCTCCTTTTTTTTATGTGAAAAGATAGGAAATATCGCATTATATTAACCAGAATAATCAATAAAGATTAAAGGTTATTGAATTTGAGATGGTGATGGATGTCCCTCTACTTTTGGCTAGTCATCTTCTCTCATCAGCACCTTTCCTTTTCAACTGTTGGTTACTCTCGTACAAGGAGGCATGGTGGTGTAAAGAGTATATGATGACTTTTAAAAGTTTTAAGATTATAGTGAAAGGGAGATGGATGTCAAGCAGTTAGGATTTATTTATTGGAAGAAGAGGAAATGGGTGATGGAGAGAAAAATGGGGGCGATATTTGAAAATGGGAAGTGGTAAAGTAAATGTTGCCTTTTAGTCTAGTAAAGATCTGTGATTGCACACAAAACGTGATTACAACATAATGGTTAAGTGCTAAAACTTTTTTATTGCATTTTGAATTTTAAAGAGAAATTCGAGACATACACAAGCAAAGTTATCACACGATTATAATTAAAAATGAAGTTTGGCAAAGATAGCGATCGTATCATAACCGCAAATGAAATAAAAAGATATGAAAAATTTAGAACAAAAAAGACAAGATTATGACTTTAAACACAATCGTGGAAAAATCCTGGAAATATGATTGAGCAAGCACGTTAATTTTGATGATGATGGATTTTTCCTTGCATTTTTATCCAATAAAAATGCCAAAACATCACTTAGCTCCTAAGATACTTTGCTTTAATATCAAAAATTCGAGAAACACTTAACAATTATGAATCAAATACTAAAATAAAAATAGGAAATCAAGGATACACTAAAAAAAACTATATAAATACTAAATGAAAATAAAAATTAAGAATCAACCTATAAGTATGATAAATTTATAGTTTGTAGCTTGACTATCCAAAGATATCTTTAGTCCATAAGGTGGAGAGGAATTGCATCCTCATCCTTCATTTTCATCCCATTTTAATATGGTTTGTATCTTTGGCCATTGACTTTAAAATGCTCTTCTTGTGCATTCTCCAATGTAATAGCACCATGATCAAACACCTATACTACCTTGAAAGGTCCACTTTATTTAGACCTGAGCTTCCTTAGGAACAAGCGCAGTCTTGAGTTGAACAAAAGAACTAATTCACCTTCTTTGAAAGTTTTAAGAATAATAATTTTTTCATGATAATGCTTAATTCTTTCTTTGTACAACTTAGCATTTTCATAGGCCAAATGTCAAAATTCATCTAGCTCATATAGTTGTAATAATCCTTTCTTCCTAACTGCATTCATATCAAAGTTTAAGCTCTTAATTGCCTAATATGCTATATGTTTGAGTTCAACTGGTAAGTGGCAGGCTTTCCTATACACCAATCGATATGGAGGCATACCTATTGGTGTTTTGAAAGCTATCCTATAGGCCCATAAAGCATCATCAAGTTTTGCTGACCAATCCTTCCACAAATTCCCTACTGTTTTCTCTAAGATTTTCTTCAAAGCTCTATTAGTGATCTCAGCTTGGACATTAGTCTGAGGAAGGTATAGTGTTGTGATTTTATGATGAAATTTATACATTTTCAAAAGCATTTCAAGTTATTTCTTGTAGAAATGTGATCCCCCATCATTGATCAAAGCTCTTGGGACTCCAAATCTTATAAAGATTTTCTTCAAAAACTTGACAACTACTTTAGTGTCATTAGTTGGTGTTGCTATAGCCTTTACCCATTTTGACACATAATCTACATAACCAAAATGTAATGATTTCCATAAGAAGAGGGGAAAGGCCCCATGAAATCCATACCCTAAATATTTAAAAGCTTAACTTCTTGTATATTTAAAAGGGGCATTTCATCACACCTCATGATGTTCCTTGTTCTTTGATAATTGTCGGACTTTTGAATAAATTCCCTTATGTCTTGGAATAGCGTAGGCCAAAATAATCCAGTTTCAAGTACTCTTGATGATGCTCTAGATGTTATGAAGTGGCCACCATATAGAGAGTTGTGACAATGTGCTAGTATATAAGTGACTTTTGAACTAGGCATTCATCTCTTTATAAGGCTATCAATACACACTTTGTAAAGAATTAGATCATCCCACTAGCAGTGCCTAACTTTAGAAAGGAATTTCTTCTTCTTAGAGCATGTCAGCTCTTGTGGCAACACCCTACAAGCTAAATTATTCATGGTGTCTACATACCACAAAGGCTTTGCATATTCTATAATAAAAAGGAATTCATCCAGGAATTGATCATTAATTTCTCCCTTATTAGGTGGTAAGTTATCATGTTACTCTAACCTTGATAAATGATAAGTGATATGTGTAATTTATCACATGTTTGTAGTTGAATTTTAATGAATTTTTGGATAATCAATTAGCTATAATTGGGTAGAAATTAGGATTTATTTTTGTTTAGGATTTTATTCTTTTAAGCTTAATTTCTATTAAATAATGATTTTTATTAAATATTAATAAATATTTCTCTTTTTGTAGGTAAGTCTATAAAGGAATTCTAAATTAGCTAAGGACTGATGTGTCATAGGATCTGTCATGGCATGCTTGAAGTAGTGTCTCATTTTGGACGTAAAGCAATTAAAGCATAGGATGTTGCATAGCATGATAGAAGTTGTGTCCTTATCTATGTAAATTGAAGAAGTATGAGAAGACCAATATGGGATGCAACACACCATGATGGAAGTAGTGTTGTAAAACTAATAACATGACATGGCTTGTGTCATCTTATGCCTAAAACCATGACAAGCAAACAAAACTTGTTTTTTGAGAATTCAAGTGCAAGTAGGTTTTCCATAAGACCTAGCTTATAAAAAGGGATGTAAGAGAGCTTTTAGGGAGATCCAACCCCATCCAATTCCATTCCATTCACTTCCATTCATATTTTGAAGACATAACCAAGCATTTAATAAAGATCGAAGAAGGAGGATTTGTGAAAGATTTAAAAAGCAACAATCATTATTTCTTCTTTTTCATCCTTAACCTCTTTATCATGTTTGTGTTTCTAGTCACAACCATGCATGGCTAAACTCTCTTTAGGGTTTGGATTTGTGTAGCTAGTCTATTACTTGTTTGAATCTTTATTTCCTTTTAATAAATTAATTTCAGTCAATTTTACAAGTTGTGCTTAATTGTCTTATGTTTGATTTTAGGCCTAATTAAATACATGTTTTTGGGTAAATTAGAAACACTAAAAGTTGCATGATTTATCAACTCATAGACTTATAAAAATTAGGAACCTCGATCACAAAAATAGACGAATCCTTCAGGGAGTAATAAATTGCTAAGGAACTTAATAAACCCTAATTAATTGACATGACTCTAAAAATAGGTTGTAAATAACTTTGGTATTCTTAGATGAACTTGAAAGAGACTCTAGATAATTTAAGTGATTTACCTTTGACTGAGTTAATGAATTGAATTTTGAATTGATATTGTAATCCCAGTAATAGTTAGTGAAGCAAATCCAGGCTCTAGTTTCCAATTATTGAATTTTAAATTAAATATTTCAGATCTAGGATTTTTATTCTTGCTTGTTAGTTTTTATTTATTTTATTCCAAAAATCATTCAATTTTTTTAGATTATGGAAATATAATTAGGGCTGGTACTTGGTATAAATCTCCTTGTGGGAACGATACTCATACTTACTCTTTACTACTTATTATAAATAGTGCACTTGCAGAATTTGCCTAACAATTAGCTATAACATTCTCACTTCCTTTCTTGTCTTTAATTTGGAGATAAAATTCCTATAGCAATAAAAGCTAATGTATTAGTCTTAGTTTAGCATTTTTTTAGTAATAAATATCTTAGTGTTGTATAGTCAATAAAAACAACAATTTTTTATCCTAAAATATAAAATTAAAACTTTTCAAATGTAAAAACCATGACTAATAGTTCCTTCTCATTGGTTGTATAATTTAGTTGTGCATTTGAAAGGGTTTGCCTAGCATAGTAAAGAACATGGTGTTTTTTATCTTTTCTTTATCCAAGGACAACTCCCGTTGTAACATCACTAGCATCACATATCAACTTGAAAGAGAGTGACTAATTAGGTGGAGAGATTATTGGTGCTGAAGTTAGAGCCTTCTTTAACTTATTAAAAGTAATCAAACATGAGTCATCAAAGTTAAAGGGCACATCCTTAATTAATAAATAAGTCAAAGGCTAAGCAATTTGGGAAAATCCTTTATAAATCTACTTTAGAAACCAGTATGTCCCAAAAATCCTTGTACACCTTTAACTAAAGTTAGAGGAGGGAGCTTCTCTATAACTTCAATTTTGGCCCTATCAACTTTAATTCCTATATGAGAAATTTTATGTCCTAGTACTATGCCTTCATCAACCATGAAGTGACACTTTTCCCAATTTAAAACAAGATTAGTATCCTCATACATTTTCAATACTTTATTAAGGATTAACAAGCATAATTGGAAGGAATCCCCAAACACAGAAAAGTCATCCATAAATATCTCCATTATATTTTCAATCAAGTATGAAAAGATAGTTGTCATACACCTTTGGAAAGTGGTTGGGGCATTGCATAATTTAATGGCATCCTTTTATATGTAAAGGTTCTATAAGGGTAAGTGAATGTTGTTTTCTCTTAGTCCTTAGGTACAATGCATGTTTGGTTGTATCCGAAGTATCCATCCAAGAAGCAATAATAGGAGTGTCCTACATTTCTCTTAAGCAGTTGTTCAATAAAAGGAAGTGGGAAATGATCCTTTCTTGTGACATTATTGAGCTTTAGATAATCTATGCACACTTACTAACCATCTACTACTCTTTTAGAAATCATTTCTCCTTCCTCATTGTCCACAATCATCATGCCTCTTTTTTTGGGAACATATTGTATGGGACTCACCCATTTACTGTCGGAAATAGAATAGATTATGCATGCATCGAGTAACTTGAATATCTCCTTTTTTTACTACTTCTTACATATTTGGGTTAAGCCTCATTTACCACTCTATTGTATCTTTGTACCCATCCTTCATTCTTATATGATGCATGACAAAAGAGGGGCTAATTCCTTTGATGTCTGAAATTTGCTAGCCTATTACTTTCCATTTTCTTCTAACCACTTCATAAACTTGATCTTCATACTCCTTGATCAGTTTGCTATAGAAGATAATGGGAAGTGTGTTGCCTTCTCCAAAGAAAGTGTATCTCAAGTGGCTAGGGAGAGGTTTAAGCTTTAATTGGGGTGGTTTTTCTATAGATGGAGGTGTTGGTGAATCACTTTGAGTTAAAAGTTTAGGATGAGAAATATGATCCGCTTTCTCTTCTTCAAGTTACTCATCTTCAACATGCTTTGTTAACTCCATCTTTTATTGTATCTCTTTTACATAATCATCTACCACTTTAACTCTTATAAATGACTCCTCTACATAGAAAAGATGCTGCATTAACTTAGATATAGTGAACTCAAATTTCTCCTCCCTAACTCTTAGCGTGATTTCCCCTCATGAACATCAATTAATGCCCTTCTAGTGTTAAGAAAGGGTCTTCCTAAAATCAAGAGGCAATGCTTGTCTTGCTCATATTCTAAAATCATAAAGTCCACTAAAAATACAAACTTGTCAACTCAAACAAGTGTGTCTTCAACCACTCTATATGGTTTTTTAATTGAGTGATCAGTAAATTAAAGAGTCATATTAATGTTGATCATGTCTCCAAGATTCAATTCCTTGAAAAGAGAAAAAGACATAAGATTAATGCTAGCTCCTAAGTCACATATGCATTTAGGAAATTCTTTAAAATCAAGAGTACAAAGGATTGTAAAAATCCCTAGATCATTAAGCTTAATTGGAATTTTCATTGAAATAATAGAGCTACAAGTCTCTGTTAGAGGCACTGTCTCGTTCATATTCCATTTCCACATTTTAGTGATAATTTCTTTGAGGAACTTTGCATACTTTAGCATCTCATTCAATGCTTCTAAAAGAGGTATCTTCAACTCTAACTTCTTGAAGGTTTCAATGAAGTTAGCAAACCTTTGCTCATCATCATTCATTTTCCTTTGCCTTAAGAGAAAAGGTAATCTTGGAGCATACTTTGATGTACTAGCTATAGGTGGTTGTTCCACTTGATTCTCCCTTGATATTTTAGGTTCCTTTTCTTTCCTTTTAGATTTCACATTTTAATCTTCACCTTTCATAAACCTTTAATGGCACTTTTTGGGTTTGTAGAAGCTCTATACCACTCCTTATTGTGATGGCTTTAACTTGCTCTTTTAGATTAACTTCCATGTTGCTTAGAAGGTGGAGTTGAGCTCCAATGGCAACTATACTTGCCATTTAACCAAGTTAAACTTCTATGTAATGGATTGAGGAAGATTGGTTCTTGAGAATTTGGTCATACTTCTCATTATTGCTATTAATTTTTAAGCTGATAAAGTCTATGAATTTGTTAAATTTTGACTCTATAACAGCAAATCTTTCATCTATAGATTTATTTGAAATCCAAATGGTGCTACAAGTTTAGGAAATTGGTTTGCCAAACCTTGAAAGCTTTGGTTGTTACTCTATGAGAAATTGGGGTGGTTTCTTTAAACTTGGTTATAAGTGTTTAAGTATGGGTCGTTGTTTTGTTATCTCAGTTGGAATTGATTCCTAACAAAGCTATAATTTTCCAAAGTACCATCTCTATAAACACTTCTCACTCTATAACTAGACTTAAGAGTTAAGTGATCAAGCACATGGCAATGCTTATAAAACATAGCTGAAGAAGAAGTTGAGGCAATATTGCCTCTCATAGCTAAATCACTAATTTTCTTATTTAATGTAGTAAGTTGTGCTTGAATGAAGGTCATATCATCAACTCTAAGTTTTCCTCCTTGTTTTAGAGCCAAATGCCTCTCTGAAGACCATAGGCAATTATTGTTAGCCATTTCCTCTAAAAGTTCAAAAGCACCATCAATGGTTTTTCTCATTAAAGACCCCTTGTAGCAATATCAATAGTGTCTCTTGTAGACCTCATAACACCATTATAAAAGGTTTGAATAAGAACATCTTTGAGAAGACCATGATATAGGAAACTTCATTGTAACTCTTTAAATCTTTCCCATACATCGCATAAATATTCATTTTCAAATTACTGAAAAGTAGTAATGTCCTTAACAATCTTTGCTATCTTTATGGGAGGAAATTATTTTGCTAGAAATCCCTTTACAAGAAGATCCCATGTGGTAATTGATGTAGGTGGTTGAGAGTTAAGCTAAGCTTTGGCTTTATCTTTAAGTGTAAATAGAGAAAGCCTCAATTGGATAGTATCATTATAAACTCCATTATACTTGAATAAGTGTATTCCTAATCTAATTCTGATCAAATTTTCAAGTACCAATCCCACTCACATTTTTAGACTTAGAAACATTCATAGAAGATTGAACAGTTAAGAGTTTTTATCTGGTTTCTTCTATGAGGGTTTTTAAAACATCTTAATATGTGATTTCTAATAGATGAAGTGTCATGCATTTTAGAGTGACAATTAAATAATTTAGAAAAATAAATACACTTAGCTTACCATTTTATTAGTCTCATCCTTAATCTTCTCAAAATGTCATTATGCTTTTGAATGGGGCTTAGTCTTTTTTTTATATAGCATTATTAAGCTACTTTTTAGCTTCTGCCATTGGTTGCTTTGGTTGGTCTCTAGTGGCATTAGTAGCAGTATTGCAACATCATAGACACATACATGTTAACTTTCTATTTATCAAATATCAATTGATTGTACTAAGAATTCAAAATCAAAACTAAGTCAAATAAAATACAAAAATTATACCCTTATAGAGATTTATTTAAATATCCTTTAAACTTTAGTGACAAATTTAATTTTTGCCTAAATGAATAGCAAATTTAAGCTATGCTACTCAAATCTTCTACCTTATTATTTGCTTAAAAGCTTTTACCTTTAACTCTTAATATGAGATCAATGAAGTTCCATAGGTTCCATATAGGTCCAGTGGTAACAAAACACATGAGAAAAGTGATCATCATATTAGGATCCAATTGATTACAAAATAATAAAATCTATAAGATCAAGATATTTACTATATTACATGCAAAGGAATCAAAACCTTTGCATATTGATTTTATCACTGTCAATGGCTTCCACCTTTACATGAAAGTGGCTTTGACCTTAAGATCTCAAATATGAGATCAACTTCAAATCCATAGATTCAAACCCAAACTTACCACAAAATAATAAAATATTCACTAGATAGATCAGTATTCAAATCATAAGATAAAAATAAATAAAGTCATTATTCACATAATAAACAAAGGTCATAATATAATTATCATCTAACATGCATATTGATTTTCCCACTTTCAATGTGAAATATCAAAGAACACACGCTAAGAGTAAGAAAAAAATCAATGATCCATCAATATCTTTGTTGCTCATGGTCCTAAACTATGGAGATCTATAGACTTTATGAATTGGGCCATAAAAATAAACCAAGATAGGACTATAGCTTTAAATTCATATGACATAGGAGCCTCTCAGAGGCTAAGACTCAAAATAGGAAGGGAGATGAAGACTGAGAGAGTAAAAGAACATAGAGAAAAAGAGAGTGATAGAATTATACTAGTAGAGAATATAGAGAATCTAGGGTTAGTTTTTCTGAGTGATAAGAAAGCAACGCTGGAAGAGAAGAGATTAGAATTAAGGTTTGATTTTTCTCAAAGAGTGGAGAGTAGCACTGAGAGAAAAGAAGAGAGGAGAAGACTTTACAAGAAAAAGAGAAGGGGGAGGGGGATGGCATAAAAGAGATGAGAATTGGTTGAGGGTTAGTGGTGTTATAAGGTTATATATATATAAACTACACTTATACATGTAAAATGACATCATTTTACATATTGTATTTCCGAAATTTAGATAGTTCAAGTTTCTAGAAGCACACCCCGAACTGACATGCTAAAAACCAAAATTACCTTATCTCATCATTGAACCAACCTCTTAATTATTTGAATGATTGAACTAACTGCATTATTTTAGTTCGGTTCAATCAAAAAATATACAGCCCTAATGGTACCTTTAGAAATTTTTTTTTTCTATTTGAATAGCAAAATAAAAGGAGACAAAATGTCGCTCAACACATTTCGCCATTCAACTGGGCCGAATGTGTTATATATATATATATATATATATATATATATATATATATAAGGAAATCAAATACTGAGTTGATTATATACATATAGAGGAAATCAAATAATGAGTTGATAAGCTACAACCTAATCTTATCTTAATAGTAATAATTAGTTGATAAGGTACGACCTAAGTTTATCTTAATCGTGGTGGTTGATTATAAAATTTTAATTTGTATCTTTTTAGTTATTAAATTTCTATTTAAAACGTACATATAGTTCTATATAATATTTGAACCACATATAATATAATATTACCATTTTAATTCAAAATTTAAAAATAACATAAAAATAATTTCATATTTTCTTATGTTTATAGAGAAATTAATGGAAAAATTAGAAGATATCTTGAGCGATGGACATCCTCAAATTGTAGTTATAATTTATCTAAATATAATATAAAATATAAATATTTTATTATTAACATATAGTTTAGTATATGTAAAATATTAAAATAATATTCAATAAAAATAAAAATTATATTTATAAATTATTTATAATATAATATACAACTATTTTATTAATTTATTATAAAAATTAAAAATAAAGATAAATGTTAACATTTGTTTTTTTTACTAAATGAATAATATTTTTACATTATTTCAGGAATAAGGTATTCTTCTCTCAAAATAGTTTTTATTTTTTTTCAATATTTTGTATATAAATATAGAAAATATGGACATATTTATATATCATCTTCAAATTTTGGACTAAAATGGTATTGTTAGATTATTTATAGACCAAAAATATTATTGAGAATACTCATGAAAACTAAATAAAAATTTTGTAACTAAAAAGATATGAATTAAAATTTTATAATTAAATACAAAATTTAGTGATCATTTTTACAATTTATTCCTTTGCGATCCTGATTTTAGAGAACTGGCGCCTAAAAAAATATGTATTGGACGTCCTCAACCTTTGCCTGCACATCACAAAAATTAGTATCAATAATTCTCCGTTGTTGCAGCTTATCTTTTTAGTGACAAATCCATTTTGAAGGGCAGCCAATTGATAAAATTGTACCTTAGGAAATCTCTGTAAAGTTATTATTTCAGTGACTAAATTTCCAGGGGAAGTAAATGTAATGGCATTTTCTACCTTAGGAAATCTCTGTAAAGTGGCATACGTTTGCATTTTTTATACCAGCAAATCTGCCAAAAAATTAACTAATAAAAAATAACTTCTCTTAAATTATTAATTTTTATATTTTACAATAAACTAAATAGTACTTTAAATTATGATTAGTGATTAAATAATTATAATTAAATTAAAATATTAATATAATTAATATTTGTAATTTTTAAGAAAATTTTATATTAATAAAATTTAGGAAAATCCCTATTTTTAGTCTTTTTAACTTTTCAAGTTTTTTTTCATTGAGTCTCTATATTTCAATTATGCTCTATGTAACTTCTATACTTTTATTTTCTTCTTAGTTGAGTCTTTATGCTTTTACTTTCTTATACATTAAATCCCTCCAATAAAATTTCAGTTTTAATATTTAATTTTATATCCAATTTAGTCCTTACAAAATATATAATTGAATCTGTATATTTTTAAATTATACTAATTAAATCCTTACAATTTTTATTTTTAGTCAATCACATCCTTATTTTTAAATTTTTTAAGTTGATTGTTAAAATTTTAAATTGCGTATTCTTTTATTTTTTTTATCTAGTTAAAAATATAGATTATCAATTTCTAATAAATTTCTATTGATAAAATTGTGTATGATTTTTAAAAATATGAATAGTACAAATTTAATTTAAATATATAAATGAAAAAAAATTATATTTTTTATTCAAAAATATTTTAGCTAGTTATTAGTACTTGTATAGAAAATTAATAAATTTGTAATTTCAATAATTTAAAATTCTAATTAAATATGTAACTAATACAACTTTTGAATACGTGGTAAATTTAAATTTTAGATAATCATTAATTAAAATATAAAGATTTAATCAATAAAAAATTGTATTAACCAAACTTTTTTAACCAAATGTTTTATAAGTCGTGTGACGTTAAAACTACAATAATTCATGCATATAATTATGATACAAATGCTTTTATTTATTAAATTTATCTATCAATTAGCAAAAATATGTAAATATTTATAGCATTATTTAACATTTTTATAAGTAAATGATTTATATAGAGGTCTTCATTCACTAAATTAAAAGTCTCACATTATAATTAAATGACTTAAAGGTAAATTAGATAAGAAAATAATTTTAAAAAATAATGATTTAGATTCTTAATAGTTTTATTAGGTTCCTTTAGTGAAAAAAAATGAAATTGCAAATTTATTAATTAGGTATAGAAATACTTATGATAATTAAAATATTTTGTATCAAAATAGATAAAAAAAAAATATTTATCATATATATTTAATTTAGATTTTTATTATACATATTTTAAAATTATTTTTTAATATATATATATATATATATATATCTTATTAATATAAATTTATTATAAATAAATTACTTGTATTTTAACTATATGAGAAAAAAATTAATGAAAGAATATGTCTTTTAAGATTTTAATAATTAAGATAGAAAAGTCAAAAATAAGGATTTAACTAGCAAAAAATGAAACTTTTGAGGATATATTTAGTATAATTTTAAAATATAGGGAGTCAATTATATATTTTATAAGGACTTAATTAGATATAATGTTAAAATATAGGAACTGCAATTTTGATAGAGGGATTCAATGTACAAGAAAATAAAAGTATAAAAACTTAATGAAGAAAAATTTTCACAACCCAAACTCGGGAGTAATGACTGACACTAGAGAATGAGAATTCGCAAGAATCCGAAATCCAAAGCAAACCTTAAAATTAAAACTAAGTAAAATATAATAATAAATATGCTCAAAATTAAAACTTTTAATAATAAAGAAAAATCTCTTATAAATAATATCTTAATAAAAATATTTTACAATATTCAAGATACAACCACCACTAATAACAACCAAAGAAAATACATCAAGTGTGTAATACTACTATAGCGCTTAACAATAAAAAGAAAGGGTAATTTAAAATTTACATGGATCAGCCGGAGAGGAAAGGGTCCGGCGAAGGGAACTACTATGGGAGGTTTGATGAGAAGGATCGTAAAAAATAATTAAAGGGGTCAGACCTCACTGAGTGAAATATTATTATATATATGTATTCAACCTAAGGATATAGACATTCAAACATCAATATAATAATATTTATATTTTTATATTATTTTATACATGCATTTCATACAAATACTCGAAATCACATTTTTTGATAAATGAATAAATAGAGTAATATTCAGGTGGAGAACCGACACAAAACCCTAAAATATTCCGCAACCTCAATCACAGAACCTCACAAGCCAACGGGCTCATTAATTCTAAAAATATTTCTCTTCTCAATTATTAACAGTAGATTGACCCTACGACACTAAGTTAAACGAGCTTCCACAATCTCACTGTCGATATGATTGGCCTCGAGATATTAGGTCCATCGAGTTTTCGTAATAACACCACTCTTTCATCACATATCTCAATAATCAATTTAATCATATCATATCAATAAAATTTCATAGCCTAGTATCTAGCGTACTGCTACACAATAACTCTAGTGTAACCCATTAGGTGACACATTCTACAACTATCCTCCAAAATATTATTTCATAAATAAAATAATAAAATCATATATTAAATATGCACAACATCCAACTTATACAAATAAATATTCATTTTTATATATATGCAAACATATCATAATAAAATTCATATTTATTAAAAATTTGTGGATGCCAATATTGTTTCTACAAGCAATGCATATATAGAATAATAACTCACAGGGGTGTGCTCCTCTAAAATAACTCAACTAGCCCGTCTTGTAGGCCTCGATCTCGGCATAGCTATAATAAAATAATTAAAATAAAAATCCTAATCTTATATATTCTAAATTTCTAAGAATAAACTCGATCTAAGACACAACTCAAAATTAAATATAGATCTAATGTCACATTTTACGAAAAATCTATTGAAAATTCAATAGAGCCTTCTTTGTAAAACAGAAATGACCCTACTAAAAGTAGAGTCATTCCTGCACGAAAACACACTTCAAATATCTAAAAGCTCAACATCTTAGGTTAAGCCCCTGAACTACAATCCACGCCTAACCGAGAACCAATATTACAATTACACAAATAAAATAATGTAATTTCTCAAATCATCAAATATATCATAAAAGTATTAAAGAAATTGATTTTCCCAAATAAATAATAAAATTCTAGTTATTAAATAATATTTTTCTAATAAAATCCATTCATAGCATAAAATTTCCATTTTACAATTAAATTTGCATAAATTGCAAATAATTATTAAAATCACTTATTATTATCATAAAAACACTAAAATACTCATTTAGGCTAAAAAATAATAAATAAATTTATTTTTCATTTAATTTCCCAAAATAAATACTAAATAAATAAAAATTGGGAAATAATTATAAAAATTATTTTTACATTTTGATTAATAAAAAATAGTCTAAAATAGCATAATTAACAAAAATTTCAATTAAAAGAAAATAATTAACCATTTTTTAATATTTTCCAAAAATACATAATTATATATATCCTTTAAAAATTCATAATTAAAATTTTATTCATAATTTTACAAAACTTCCTTAACAAAGTTTAATCTACATAATTAATATAATTTAGTAAAAATATAAAATTTTCCAGCTTGGAACAGTTACTTGAACAGTAACCCGAACTCGAAAAATTTGAAAAATCACAAAAAAAAATTAAAAATCACCATTACCTAGATCTCAACCTCAATTACTATTAATCTCAAAGCAACAATGTCTAATTGAATCAAATTTAAACTCAATATCACAAAATTAACCTAAACACAAATTCACAAATTGAAGTTGTTATCAAAGTTACCCGGACGAATTGATTGAGGGGAAACGAAGCTTGAAGGATGAGCTTCCAATCAAGACCGACAACGAGCTTAGAAGTCGCTGGAAACATCATCGGCAAGCCCAAGAGTAAGTGGCGCTAGGGAGGGGAAGGAGCTACTGGTGGTGCTGCCGGTGAAGGCGGTGGTGATTGGTGAGGATGGTGGCATTGCAAGTGTCAGGTGTGGGAGGAGAAAGAAAAGAATAAGTAAAGGAGAAGAAGGAAGAAAGAAAAAGAAGGAAAGAGAAAAAAGAAAAATTGGTTTTTATATTTATTTATTTATTATAATATAAAAATAATATTCTAAACAATAATAATATTCTAATATTTTAAAAATCTAAATTTCCCCAAATTAATTATACACTAAACAATTAATCAATAATTTAAATAAAACTATACAAATAATAAAAATCTCATATATAATTAAATAATAATTAACATTAAATAATCTCACACTTAAATATAATAATTAATTAAAAATTCGGGTTATAACAATCTTCCTCCTTACAAAAATTCATCCTCAAATTTTAATAAATAAAAAGAAGTACAAAAACTATTGAGGAAATAAATAAGGATATGCCATTCGCATCTCAGCCTCAGTCTCCCACGTATGCTCTTCCATATTATAGCTCCTCCACAAGACTTTGACCATCGAAATTTGCTTAGAGCATAAATGACAAACTTGATAGTTAACAAGGGCTATTGGTTTTTCCTCGTATGTCAGATTTTCATTCACTTCCACACTATGAGGCTATAAAACATGTGAAGGATCCAAAATATACTTCCTGAGCATTGACACATGGAACACTAGATGCACCTGGGACAAATTTGGAGGCAAAGCTAACCGATATGCAACCATGCCAACTCTCTCTAGTATCTCAAAAGGTCCTATGTATCTCAGTTTCAACTTTCCCTTAACACCCTTCATTGGTTACACCTTCAAGAATATATGGTCTCTAACCTGAAATTCCACATCCTTACCCTTTGAATTGGCATAAATCTTATGTCTGCTAATTACTGTTTCCAATCTCCTTCTGATCAAAGTGACCTTCTAGGATGCATCTTGGATAATCTATGGTCTAGTTAATTCTCTTTCCCCAACTTTGTTCCAACACAGAGGAGATCCACATTTTCATCCTTACAAAGCTTCATATGGTACTATCTCAATGTAATTGTTATTATAAGCAAACTCTACCAATGGTAAATGATCATCCCAACTGCCTCCAAGATTTGTTATACACATCCTCAACATATCTTCAAGTGTTTAGGATTGTTCTCTCAGATTGACCTTCTGTCGGAGGATGAAAAGCAGTATTGAAATCAAGCCTGGTACCTATCACCTCTTGCAACTTCTACTAAAATTGAGAGGTAAACACCAAACCTCTATAAAAAATAATGGAAACAGGCACCCCATGAAGACACATAATATTCTTAATATATAGCCTAGCCAACTTGGTTACTGAAAAAGTAGCTTTAACTAGTAGAAAATGAGTTGACGTGGTTAACCTGTCCATTATCACCCAGATGAAATCATATCCATTCCTAGAACGAGGCAATCCTGTCATAAAATCCATAGTGACTCTCTCCTATTTTCACTTAGGAATCAGAACAGTTTAAAGCTTCCCATAAGGCTTCTAATGCTCTACTTTCACTTGCTGACAAGTCAAGCACTTAGGAACAAATTCAGCTACATCTTTCTTCATTCCATCCTACTAGTAAAGATCCTTAATATTGTGGTACAACTTAGTATAATCAGGATGTACACTGTAGGTTGTAAAATAAGCTTTTTCCAATATCTCCTCTATCAAGTTATCCACATCAGGAACACATAACCTCCCACAGATCCATAACACACCTTCATCATCAGGGCTAAAATCAGTGAACTTCCCTTCTCGAATTTTCTCCATAAGCTCAACTAAATTAGGATCTTGAATTTGAGCTTCTTTAATCCTATCCCTTAATATTGATCTAACTCTAAAGTGAGCTAACAATCCTCTTGACCTAGTTATCTTCATCATCAATCCTTGATCCAATAATTTATGCATCTCTTGGATCAATAACCTCCTCTCCACATTGATGTGAGCAAGACTACATGAGGACTTCTTGCTCAAGGCATCTATTACCACATTAGCCTTGCCTGGATGGTATAAGATATCACAGTTATAATCCTTCAAGAGTTCCAACCATCTCCTTTGTTTGAGATTTAAATCTATCTATTGAAAGATATACCTTAAACTCTTATGGTCAATGTAGATCTCACATGTTACCCCGAGCAGATAATGCCTCCAAATCTTAAGAGCAAAAATAACAGTGGCCATATATAATTCATGAGTAGGATAGTTTTGCTCATGCTTCTTTAACTGCTCGGAAGCATAATCCGCTACCCTTCCATTTTGCATCTACACACAACTTGTGCCAACTCTGGAAGGATCACTGTACACAATAAACTTGTCTACTCCATTGGGCAAAGTCAATACTAGAGTTGTAGTCAACTTCTCCTTTAATAGTTAGAAGTTCTTTTCATAAGCATCTGACTATATAAACTTCACATTCTTTTGAGTCTGGTGGGTTATAGGTGCTCTAATCCTTGAAAAATCCTAAACAAACCTCCTATAATACCCAGCCAAACCCAAGAAACTCCAAATCTTAATAATTGTGGTCGATCTAGGCCACTCAGATACTTCTTCAATCTTCTATGGATTAACCTAAATGCCATATTTAGACACTATATGCCTAAGGAATGCTACACTTTTTAGCCAAAAATCACACTTTGAGAACTTAGCACAATTTTCATTGATGTTCCCTCAGTGTCTATAGCACTATCCTTAAGTGATATACATGCTCTTCCATACACTTTGAATACACCAACATATCATCAATGAAAACCACTATAAATTGATCCATAAATGGTCTGAACACCCTATTCATCAGATCCATAAAGGCTGCTGGTGCATTGGTTAATCCGAACGACATCACCAAAAACTTATAGTGGCCATATCTAGTATGAAATTTCATTTTAGGATCATCAACCTCATTTATCCGTAACTAATAATAGCCCGACCTTAAGTTGATCTTAGAAAAGAGCGGTGCACCCTGAAGCTGATCGAATAAATCATCTATCTTCAAAAGAGGATACTTGTTCTTAATAGTCACCTTATTCAATTCTCTATAATTAATGCACAGTTTTAAAGTACTATCATTTATCTTTACAAACAGGATTGGTGTACCCCAAGGAGAAATACTAGATCTTATGAAACCAAATCTTACAACTGCTCCTTTAACTCTTTCAACTCCATAGGAGCCATCCTATAAGGCGGTATAGAGATAAGAGATGTGCCTAGAACCACATCAATATAGAACTCGTCTCCTTGTGAGGTGGTAAACTCGACAATTCATCAGGGAAGACATTTGGAAACTCACATGCTATAGGAACATCTGAGATGGATGTTAATTCTACTAAAATATCCCTAACCAATGCCAACTATCCCTGACACACTTTTCTCAGCATCTTCCTTACTGTAATAGCAGAAATAAGATTTTGAGGTATTGAACTCTTATTACCCACAAACTTAAATTCCTCTACATCCAGAATTCTAAAAAATCACCTCTTTGCTATGACAATCCACAATAGCATGATGCTGAGACAACCAGTCCATACCCATAATTACATCGAAATCCATTACATCTAGTAACGCCAAATCTACAGGTAGCTCTTCGCCTTTTACCAACATAGGACACTTAAGAAGAATCACATTAGAGGTGTGGTAACTGATAAAGGAATTGCCATCCTCGTAGCTTGCCAACCTAATTTCGAAGCAAAAATAGGAGACACAAAAGAATGGGTAGCACCTAGATTAATCAAAACTCTAGCTTTAATAAAACATACCGGGAGTGTACCTACTACCACTGCATTGGATGTCTGAGCATCCTGCTGAGTAAGAATGAAGACTCTGGCCTATCCTCTACCTCCTTACTAGTTGGTAGAAGCCTGTCCAAACCTTCTGGCACTACCTCTACCCCTTCTGCCTCACCCTTGCTACGCAACAAATTGAGAAGTGCCCCGGTACTGGAATGGCTGCAACTAAAATTAAGGTGGAGCTATGCTAGTTGAAGATGACTATGGAAACTATGGCTGAAAGCCATAATAGGGATAAGATCTAGAAAAATATCCTATCTGTCCACATAAAAGACATGCCCTCAGAGCCATTTAACATAGTCCTTGATGGACTCTCCCACACATCTGGCAGGCATTGGCTGTAAATTCTTGCTATTGTATCTAGAACTTCATCCACTATTACTATTGGTAGTACTAGAACTGAATTTAACAGGTCTACGAGTCCCACTACAACCATGTCTATTATTCTTATGGACTCTCTACTGAGGTCTCTAGCCCTGCTGATAAATCCCTTAGGCTGACTACTGGAGCTAATATGAAATGTTGAGTTCGAAGCATCTTGATATCCTCCTACCTGGACACCTCCTATCTGATAATAATCAGGCATAAATCCCTGCCTAATCAATATGAGCACTATCTCCTTGGCCAATACTATCACAGACTCAAGAGTCAGGCCTGTAGTAGGCATCCCAGCAAACACAAAACTCAATCCAATGATGTATGTAGTAATTGTAAAGTATTAATCTCTTATCAAGTCCTTTACATACTGACCCAGTTTGAGGAACTCTTTGGTGTACTCCTCCATTGACTTATCACCTCTAGTAATGTTGGTTAATCGGAGTTTGTAGCTCATTCACATAGGCTTTGGGAAAAAATGTCTTATGAATCGCTCTCTTAACTGAGCCCAAGTTAATATAGTCATGTGGGGGCTAGATGACTTGAATGAACTAATCTAATATTGTCCCCTCAATAGACAGCTCGACAATCAAAATCTATTGATACTCTATGTAAGCAATCTAAGTCCTCGAATCAATCATGTGAAGAAAATTAAGTAGGTTTAAAGTCCCGTCAAATGAAATCCTACCTACTCCAATGTAAAACAAGGCTGCCTCTAAGTCTGATATACCCTGAACTCCTTGTTGATAAAAAAGTTACAAAGGTGACATGGCCTGGAGTATAACTACTACACCCTACTGAACCTTTGGTGCAAAAGCATCTCCTTCAAAATCCTAGCTTGTAAGTCCCTCATCCTATAACTCTTGCTGTCTGCGATGACCTGCCGCTCCTTTGGGTCTACCCTTACCTTTGCCCTTATGCCTAACCGGTGGCTCATGAGGTAGAATCTCATCCTGGAAAGAGTGACTCGCGCTCTCCTCCTTATTCTGAAAAGAATAAACACAATTCAGACAAAAATAGACATCCTAATGGTTACATGGAATGCTAAAGAAAAAAAGACTTTCAAAGACATAATTGAACCTAATTATTGCAGTGGTTTCAAAGAAAACTCAACTCTACTAACCTAGGTCCAACTATATTAAACTTAGGCTCTGATACCAACTTTGTCATGACTGGTGCTAGGTAATGGGAGTTCGTATGAATTCGAAATCCGAAGCAAGCCTTAAAATAAAAACTAAGTAAAATATAACCATAAATATACTCAAAATTAAAAATTTTAATAATAAAGAAGAACCTCTTATAAATAATATCTTAATAAAAGTATTGTAAATATTTTACAATAATCAAGATACAACCACCATTAATAACAGTCAAAGAAAATACATTAAGTATGTAATCCTACTGCAGCGTCTAGTAATACAAAGAAAGGGTAATTTAAAATTTACATAGATCAGCCAAAGAGGAAAGGGTCCGACGAAGGGAATTAATATAGGAGGTCTGACGAGAAGGATCTTGAAAAATAATTGATGGGGGTCAACCTCACTGAGTGAATTATTATTATATATATGCATTCAACCTAAGGATACAGACATTCAAGTATCAATATAATAATATAATAATATTTATATTATTTTATACATATATTTTATACAAATGTTCGAAATCACATTTTTCGATAAACAAATAAATGCAATAATATTTAGGTGGAGGACTATAGCAGAACCCTATAATATTTTGCAACCTCGATCACAAAACCTTACTAGCCAACAAGCTCACTAATTCCAAAAATATTTCTCTTTTCAGTTACTGACAGTAGACTAGCTCTGAGACATTAGGTCAACCGAGCTCTCACAGTTTCATTGTCCGCACGATTGGCTCTGAGACACTAGGTCCATCGAGCTCCTGCAATTACACTACCCTCTTACTACAAATCTCAATAATCAATTTAATCATATCATATCAATAAAATTTCATAGCCTGGTATCTAGCATATTGCAGTGCAACAACCCTAGTATAAACCCACTAGGTGGCACGTTCTACAACTATCCTTAAAAATATTATTTTATAAATAAAATAATAAAATCATATGTTAAATATGCACAACATCTAATTTATACAAATAAATATTTATCTTTATATATATGCAAACATAGCATAATAAAATTTATATTTATTAAAAATTTATGGATGCCAATATTATTTCTACATGCAATGCATACATAGAATAATAACTCACAAGTATGCGCTCCTCTAAAATGATTCAACTGGCCTGGTCCTGTAGGCTTCGGTCTCAGCGTAGCTATAGAAAAAAATAATAAGATAATTAGAATAAAAATCCTAATCTTATATATTCTAAATTTTTAAAAACAGACTCGATCTAAGACACGACTCAAAATTAAACATAGACCTGATGCCATATTTTACGAGAAATCTACTGAAAATTCAGCATAGTCTCCTTTGTAAAACGGACATCCCTCTAGTAAAAGTAGAGTCATTCCTGCACGAAAACACACTTCAAATATCTCAAAGCTCAACATCTCAAGTTGGACCCCCAAACTACAATCCACGCCCAACTTAGAACCAATATCACAATTACACAAATAAAATAATAAAATTTCTCAAATCATCAAATATATCATAAAAATATTAAAGAAATTTATTTTCCCAAATAAATAATAAAATTCTAGTTATTAAATAATATATTTTAATAAAATCCATTAATAGCATAAAATTCCATTTAACAATTAAATTAGTATAAATTACAAATAATTATTAAAATCACTTATTTTTGTCATAAAAATACTAAAATACTCATTTAGGCTAAAAAATAATAAATAAATTTATTTTTCATTTAATTTCCCAAAATAACTACTAAATAAATAAAAATTGAGAAATAATTACAAAAATTATTTTACATTTTTATTAATAAAAAATAGTCTAAAATAGCATAATTAACAATACTTTCATTAAAAGCAAATAATTCACCATTTTGTAATATTTTCCAAAAATACATAATTATACATATTATTTAAAAATTCATAATTAAAATTATATACATAATTTTATAAAACTTTCTTAACAAAGTTTAATCTACATAATTAATAGAATTTAATAAAAATATAAAATTTTCCGGGCAAGAACAGTTACATGAGTAGTAACCCAAACCCGAAAAATTCAAGAAATCACAAAAATAATTAAAAATCACCATTAGCTAGATCTCAACCTCAATTACAATTAATCTCAAAGCAACAATGTCTAATTAAATCAAATTGAAACTCAATTTCACAAAATACACAAAATTAACCTAAACACTGTAATGACCTAGTATTTTAAATAAAATAATATTATTTTGAAATATGCAGTGTTAATAATTTTAAATGTTATTTATATATTATTATTGTTAATTGCTAATATTATTTATTTATTTTATTCTAAGAAATTCGTTTACGTAAAATAATTTATTTTAGATATTTTATTACTTAATTGCATTAAATAAGTTGTTATTGTCGTTGTTGTTATTATTATTGTTATTATTATTATTATTATCATCGTCATCATCATTGTTATTAATAATAATATTATTATTAGTATTGTTAATATCATTTTTATGATGATGATGATGATGATTATTATTATTATTATTATTATTATGATTATTATTATTAGTTTGAGGGGCATTTTAGTCTTTTTACTAAAAAAATAGAAAAGTCAAAATCGAGCTAGGTTTCTTTTTATCTTTCTTCTTCTTCTTCTTCTTCTTCTTCTTCTCTCAGTCAGCCACCAAGTTCATGCCGAAGCTGCCCCAGTCATCACCATCGACTGCCACCACTTTTAGTCACCTCTAGCTACTGTCCGCCGCCGTTAGCTTGCCAAGAAGTTGCCGAAAACCGCCCAAGCTTCACCTTACCGAGAGTGAGCTTCAACATCGCCAGTGAGGATTCCGGCCACCATAGGACGTCGCACCAGTCTCGTTTGAACGCTTTTACTCCAGTGAGTCCATTTTCAAGCTCCGTTTGAGCTCAAGTCCCTTCGATTTTTAGTTTGTGTTTTAGGGTTTTAAAATTTTTTGAACTTGATATTTCTTGATTCGTGAAAATTTGCTTCACAAATGTTGTTTGTGGTAGCTTTTAGCTTCTCAAAAATATTTTTTTGTTTATTTTTTTGAATTAATTTGAATTATAGGTAATTTTTTATTATTTTAATATTAAATATTGAATTTTTGATAATTATGTTAATTAATTAGTTTTAATGAAAATTTGGTTAAATTAGTGTTAGTAATTTGAGTTAATAATTTTAGAATTTATAAAGTAATTTTGAGTGAATTTATATGATTTTTGAGAATATTATTTATATTATGTGAATTTCGTATTAGTAGGTTGCTTGTGTAATTTTGTGGAAATTATAGCTAAATAATATTTTTTAGATGATTTTGGAATTATATAGGGTATTAAAATGATTTTTATAAATTACTTACTATTTTTAACTAATTAATACTAATTTTTGATAATAATATCTAAATAGTATATTACTTACTATTTTGGTGATTAAATGGATTTTTAATTACTTTTAACATATATTTAAGCTATTTGAATATATAAAAGTGAATTTTTACTATTTTATATAGAACTATTGAAAAACTTGATTTTTTATTAATATTATATTATTATTTGAGATTTTATTTAATTATGGTGAAAATAATTATGTTTAGTGATTTAATGTTCAAATATATTATATTTTGGTATTTTGTGGACATTTATGGAATTTAATGATTTTTAATATATTTATTATTTTATTTGTATTTTTGGGGAATTGTGAAACTCAGTTAGGAAATTGTGCAATTTGGGGTCCCAATCCGAGGTGTTAAGTTTTGTGGTTTTTGAAGTGTGTTTTCCTTGCAGGATCAGCTCTACTATATCAGTAGAGAGATGTTCATTTTACAGAGAAGATTATACCGAATTTTCGATAGAATTCTCGTAAAATGTGACGTCGAATCGATTCTGAATTTCTGTGTTTGTCTAAGTTTTGGTTTCTAGATCGAGTCTTCTTTAGAATTATTAGAAGTATAAGTTAAAAATTTATTATTATTATTATTATTATTATTATTATATATTTTCTAATTGCATCAAGACCTAGGTCTATCGGACCGGGCCCGTCGGGTCAGTCTCGAGGAGCACAAACTTTGAGTTATTATTCTATATATACATTGCTTATAGAATACATGCTTTTGAGAATCCATGTTTTTATTATGTTTTGATATGAATTATTACATTGAATGAAGAAGTATATTATTGGTATACTTTAGGTATATGTGACATTTTACTTAGTTTGTTTTTAGTATGTAATTGGTATATATATGACATATATACATTAGCATGTTTTAGTATATATATTCAGTATATTTGTCATATATTCAGCATATGCATATGGTATATTTTTGGTATATTTATGGTATACTTTTAGTATATAAGTGGTATATTTTTTTTAAATGAATGCCACTTGTATTTTAATTATGCATTTTACTATTTTTAATAATTATAAGAATGATTTGAAGGATAATAGTAGAACATGTTACATAATGGGCTACGCTAGGACTGTTGCGCGATAGTATGGTAGAATTAGGTTGAGAATCTAATATTATTATTGAGATTTTGGTTTTGGGAAAGGCTAACTGTGGATCCTCAGTTGACCGAGTGTACTCAAGGCCAGCCATGCCGGTAGTGAGATTGCGAATCATCGGTTGACCTAGTGTACTCGGGGCCAATCTACTACCTTAAGTTGAAAAAAAATTAATATTTGGAGTTTTGATTAAGCCTGTTGACTATTAATTATTATGATAACTGTTAAGGTTGCGAACTGTTAAGGTTCTGCTTCAGTTCTTCAACTAAAATAATTTTATGCTTTTATTATATATAAAAAATAAATTTTAGCATCTGTGTGAAATGCCTATATATATATATATTAATGCTTGACTGTATATGAGTTAGATCGCATATATATATATATATATATATATATATATATATATATATATATATATATATATATATTATAATAATAATTCACTCAGTGAGGTCTAACTCCTCTCAATATTTTTCTTTCAGGAGATTTCTCGTCGTCAGACTTCAGCAATAGACTTCTACGCCAGTCTTCTCCAGCCCCGGCTAGACTATGTAATTTATTTATCTGAACTTTATGGTACTTTAGAAAACTACAATAGTAGTGTATTGTATCAGTAGTATCTTATTTTTGATTTTGAGACATGTCTCTAAATTTTGTATGAATATTTTTATTTTATGATATGACATTTAAACATTTATATTTTATATATCAATTTAAGTTTTAATTATGGAGTATTTTATTTATCTGTTGCATGCTTATATTTCTAAGGCTTGCTACGGGTTTTAGATTCAAAAGAATTCTTGTTCCTTAGAGCTGGTCGTGACTCCCGGGTTGGGACGTGACAAACATAAATTCACAAAATTGAAGTTGTTATTGGAGTTATCTGGACTAATTGATTGAGGGGAAACAAAGTCCAGAGGATGAGCTTCCAATCAAGACTGATGGCGAGCTCAAACGTCATTGGAAACGACGCTGGCTAGCCCAAGAGTAATCCAGTCACCGAGAGAAAGAGAGAAAGGAAGAGAAGGGGAAGGGGTGGTGGCGCTAGGGAGGGGAAGGAGATGGAGGTAGTGTTGACCAGTGGAGGCGGTGGCAACGTGGTGGTGACTAGCAAGGATGGTGGCACTGCAAGTGTCAGGTGCGGGACGGGGAAAGAAAAGAAGAAGGAAAGGAGAAGAAGGAAGAAAGAAAAAGAAGGAAAGAGAAAAAAGAAAAATTGGTTTTCATATTTATTTATTTATAATATAAAATAATAATAACTTTTAAATTTAAAAATAATATTCTAATATTTTAAAAATCTAAATTTTTCCAAATTAATTATACAGTAAACAATTAATCAATAATTTAAATAAAATTATATAAATAATAAAAATCTCATATATAATTAAATAATAATTAATATTAAATAATCTCACACTTAAATATAATAATTAATTAAAAATTTGGATTACAACAAAAAAATAAAAGTATAGGAATCACATAAAGTAAAATTGAAATATATAGACTCAATGAAAAAAACTTAAAAAGTTAAGGAATCAAAAATAGGATTTTTCCTAAAATTTATGTACGAAACTCAGTTTTCAATTTATTATTATTTTTTAATATATAAATTAAAGTAATAAATTACTATATATTATTTTTAAATATTTTATGTAATTAAAAATATCATAAAATATTTGAAATTACATTAAAAATAAATTATATCTTTAATCATCATTTTCCATACACATCAACAACTAACAAATATTTATCGACTGTCAACTGTATATCAGCTACCTACCCATTATACTATAATTTATAAATAGCAGGGAGTGTTTACGGTTCCTAGTGGGCAATGTGCCAATTTGTTGTCTGTTTGTTTATGGGAGCTTCGCTTCAGGCGTTTCCTCTTCAGGATCCTCAGTCACGGAAAGAGAACTTTAAAGAATTCATGTTCCTTCTGCATATAACAGTCACTGGTTGGTTGTGGGAGTTTTGCTTTTTTCTGCTTCTTGGGTTTGCTGTTCTGGTTCTTGTATGATCGTTGCTGCTGTTGTTTGTTTGCTGCTGCATCATGTGGAGTTTTGCTTTTAGTTCGCCTCTTGGGTTGCTGTTCTTGCTATTTTTGTTTGTCTGCTACTACTGTTGCTATTGTTGTGATTGTCTGGTTGCTGTTCTTGTTTAGATTGTTGTTGCTGTTTTTTTGGCTTCTTTACTCATCTTAGTTTAGTGGGTTCCTGGATTTTCATTTTGGCTTTATGCTGTTTTCTAGTTTGTATTCTTTGGAGCTTTCATCACTTGGGATTTTCCCAAGTGGTTTTACCCCTCACAAATTAATAAAAGATGGAAATTTACTTACTAAAAAAAAAAAATCAAAGCCAAGTCTTATTACATTCAACAGAAACTAGGCCAGCATAAAAACGTCCGCATGTAGAGCGAAATGGATGCATTAGGCATCTTTTTTGCAAGACAGATTGAAACTTAGACAGGAGCCCTCAAATTTTTCTTGAATAAGCTTCTCCATCCGCGCTGCCATCTCTGGTGTCAAATAATTTCTCCAATCTCCGACTTCACCCTTCCTGAAAAAGGAACTCTTTTGAGGTCCTTCATAATGGCTACCGGTCTTGTTCGCTTCTAAGTTTTTCATATTTGCGAAACTACAAATCTTAGAGATCCCTTCTGCAGTACCTTGTTCCTGTTCCTTTATGGAGAAAGGAAAACCCAAGAACTCAGCCAAACTTTTCGCGTATACAATGTTGTTTTCTTTAAGATCTTCATATTTCAAGAATAAAACCTTGTCAGGATTTTCCAGGCTTGCTTTCCAGTACCCCAAAACATGATTCCAAAAGGGTCCATAACCATGGATTCCCCTGCAGTACCACTCGAATAATTCCTCCAAAGTAGGTGGATCCTTGAAAAGACCGGGTTCCTTCCGAACGAAATGCCAACAGGATATGAGCTGATCCAGAGGATTTCTACACAGATAAACTATTTTACACCTGGAATCCGTAATCGAATTTGGCAGGGACGCATATGGCACATGGGTACTAAATATTCTTGGCTCAGGTATTGATTCAAGATCAGGAAACTGGTTTTTCATGTAAAGATTGAACTCAATGAAAGGCACAATATCATGAGGACTTGAAGTGAACAAAGGGCTGTCGTTGAGAGTGGAATATTGGGTTCGGTTTGCAATCAAATGAATAATGGCCTTCAACCAAGTAGTACCAGATTTAGGATAGCTGACAAGAATTATATCGCTATCACGAGCTTGGAAGTGTTTTTGGAAGGAGATGACAGGTTTAATAGCAAGTTCTGGGCACCAAAAGTCTTGGTAAAAGTAAAGAGGAGCTCCACAAAAGTTTCTTACTTTGGGGAGTGTAGAGAGAAATTTCTGAAATAATTCATCATCTTCTCCTTCTACTGTGGATAAAGTGGCAGTGGTAGTGTTGGAGGTGCTTGTGATTTCCATGAAAAAGAAGAGAAGATTTTACTGATACAAGAAAGGATATGTGAAAAGCTGTGAACAATTGGGAGTCACTACCAAGGAATGGGATGGAGGAGTTCATTGCATACCTTGCCTTTTATAAGCTTCAAACATCAATCTAAAATATACATTTTAGATTTTGTAATCCCACGAAAATGCCATTTAACCTAACACCACTTTGCACCAATTTTTTTTAATCATCTGATTTGATATTATCCAATTTATTAAAATTTATTTCTAAAAAAATGTAGCATTAAATTAAAAAAATAACATTTATCGGTTATATAATAATAAATTAGGAATGATGATTATAGAGATTCACGACTGTTACGAGTAGTTACATGACAAATTTATTTTTAAAATTATTTGATTGCCCTTAAATACAAGGAGGCAATCAACTGAAGATGAGACGTGTAAAAGAAGTTTGGTAAAATTACATCCTACGCCAACTTTAACCCAAGTATTCTCATATATATATATATATATATATATATATATATATATATATATATATATATATATATATATATATATATATATATATAGTTGTCTCTTTTTCAACTATATCTTTTCTTATTTCAAAAAATGATTTTTTATTTTTTATTTTTAATTTTACATTTTTCAGCTGTGTCATCTCTTGGTTTTCTCCTTATATTTTCTCCATCTCTTTGTTTTCTCCTTATATTTTCTCCCATTCTCTTTATTCTCTTCATCTCTTCTCTTAAATCTAAAATTAGCCTCTATAATTACAGATTAATTAAAATCTTTTGCATGTTTGAGCAAATCATAAACTTTCTAATTAAATTTTTTTCTTACATCTTACAAATCTCCTCTTTTCCATCTTTTTATTTTTATTTTTATTTTGTGTATTGAAAACCACCATCTTACAATTGAATCATAATAGGTAGGTGTTAATTTTCATTACTTTTTGGTTGTTAATGCTTGAATATTCTTGAGTTCCCTTCTTCTTAGTCTTGTTCTAATTCTATTTTGATTGACTCCTTTTCTTCTTCTTTTGATTCTAATTTATTTGGTTGTTATATTTTTATATCCATGGGATTAGCTGGAAAAAATCTAAAGTGTTATTTTATTCAATTGTTTCGATTGTTTTCGGTTGTTATGTTTCTATTTCCTTTGGATTGAATTAAAAAATTTAAAATGTATTTGTTATTTTATTTAGTTGTTTTGATTATTTTTTTATACATTAAAATAATCATCGTATTTTTGAAATAATATTATCCAATACCGTATTTTAAAAAAAAAAAATCAGCTATATTTTTAAAATAGGATGGAGGAGTTTATTGCATACCTCGCCTTTTGTAAGCTTCAAAAATCAACCTAAAATATATATTTTAGATTTTGTAACCCCATGAAAATGCCATTTAACCTAACACTACTTTACACCAATTTTTTTTTTTTTTTATCATCTGATATAATATTATCTAATTTATTAAAATTTATTTCTAAAAAAATGTAGCACTAAATAAAAAAATAACATTTATCGGTTATATAATAACAAATTGAGAATAATGATACACATAATGATTCGCAACTGTTGTGGGCAATTACATGACAGATTTATTTTTTTAAATTAGTTCATTGCCCTTAAATACAAGGAGACAATCAACTGATCATATGAAATAATATTTTGTAAAATCAAAAGTAAAGGCTATTTACGTGGGCTGCAATACAAAACTTTGCCGATAAATTAATTAGTACAAAGGAAGTTTGGTAAAATTACATCCTACTCCAACTTTGACCTAATTATTCTGATATAAAGTTGTTTCTTTTTTGTCTGTACCTTTCCGTATTTCAATAACATGTTTTTTTTATTTGTTTCAATTTTACATTTTCAGCCATGTCATTCTCTTTATTTTCTCATTCTCTTTATTCTCCTCATCTCCTCTTAAATCTAAAATTCGCCTATATAACTATAGATTAATTAAAATCTTTTGCATGTCTGAGCAAACCCATAAAACTTTTTAATTAAATTTTCTTCCTACATCTTGTAAATCTCCACTTTTTCATCTTGCATCTATTTTTTTTTTTTTTGCATGAAAAACCATCATCTTAAAATTGAATCGTAATAGGTAGGTGTTAATTTTCATTACTTTTTGGTTGTTAATACTTGGATATTCTTGATTTCTCTTCTTATTCTTCTTGTTCAGATTCTATTTCGATTGAGTTCTTTTCTTCTTCTTCTTTTTCTGATTCTATTTTAATTTGTTTTGTATTCTAACTTATTTTGTTGTTTTTGTTATTTTGGTTGTTATATTTTTGTATCCATTGGATCAGCTTGAAAAAATCTAAGTATTATTTGTTTTTTTATTCAGTTATTTCTGTTGTTATGTTTCTGTTTCCATTGGATTGACTTGAAAAAATTTAAAGTTTTATTTCTTATTTATTAAACTGTTTTGGTTATTTTCTGGTAGATTTTTTTAACAAGATTTTTTGGCACATTAAAACAACTAATGTATTTTAGAAATAAATATTCAAATACTATATTTCTAAAAGAAAAAAATTAGTTGTATTATTAAATTTTTTGGTTATTTTTAAAAAAATCCCAAAAATTTTAGCCACATTTTTTGTAACCCATAAAAAACTAACCAATATATATATATATATATATATATATATATATATATATATATATAAGTTAGATATATTAGTTAAATTTTTGGTATTCTTCTAAAATATTAGTTGTTTATTAATTTTTTACATCACCTAATTTGATATTTTTTAAAATTCTTAAAATTTCTTTTCAAAATATATTGTTAAATTGTAGGAATAACATGTATCTATCATATGATAGCGAATTAAATAGCTAAATAATATTGCTTCTTAATGAAATTGTCTATAAAAATTATGGATCAAATGACAAGAAATTCGATATGTTTATATCAACCACCCTCAAATTAGTGCAATATTGAAACACTGACCAAATATTCGATGATCGAGGAATTCAAATTGTCTTGTTTCCTTCTGAGCAAGTGTTCATGCAAAACTGTAAGCGTATGATGTCACTAAGTAGTATAAAAAAAATCATTCCCATGAAGACTCGTTCTAATAATCTATTAATCCAATTATTTATTGTTTAAGACTTCAGAATTCACTTTGCTTTTAAAACTAAATTGAATTAAACAAAAGAATGTAAAATAAATTTCTTAAAAACATATACAAAGGAACTGTCAATATGTGAAGTTGCTAGGGATTGATTCTCTTCACAATCATTAGTCACTTTCAATTAATGTGTTATTAAGCTTATATAATCTAGAGGTTTCTAAATTACCTATTAGTCTTTCTCAAGAACTAACTAATGTTTTTAACTCATGAATTAACTCAAGAACACAAAGTTCCAATTCTCATTGTAAACCTATTCCCCAAATTAAATCATGAATTAATTCACCATACCCATATGAAATTCAATACTTTTATGATATCTCTATCTATAAAAGAATTAAATATATGATTATAGATCCATTAAGGTTTTGATCTCTCAATCTAAAACCTCAATTTTAATTATGTTAATGGTGATCAAGCATCAACATAAATTAAGCACAATAACCATAGCATACAAGAAAATAATTAATAAACACATTAAATGAAAATCAACTAATTCATGTTAAAATTATCAATCCTTACAAATAAATATTTAGCCTAACATCTTAGAAAAATATTCAATATAACCATAAAAACAACCCATGAAAATTATAAGAATAGAAAGGAGAGAAGAAAATAAAACTAG
This sequence comes from Mallotus nudiflorus, assembly GCA_947683625.1. Taxonomy (NCBI): domain Eukaryota; kingdom Viridiplantae; phylum Streptophyta; class Magnoliopsida; order Malpighiales; family Euphorbiaceae; genus Mallotus; species Mallotus nudiflorus. Next base: position 925,992 of record CANTUR010000556.1, read on the forward strand.
AATTTTCTTGAGTTTTCCCAATTTTCTTGAGCTTTCCAACTACTTCCTCCTTCCTCTTGTCCTCCAAATTAGCCTTAATATAATGTATTTATAGCCCCCCTTGAAGAATGGAGGTGTTGCCCTAAAAATAAGTTGATGCCACATCATCAAAATTTAGGTTAGCAAAGGGTTGCGACTAAAGCAAGGCTGCCATGGTGATAGAAAACTTATTTCTATTAAAGGTTAGGACAGCTTCAGTTGCAACCTTGCTTCCATGGTGACAATAAAATTGTGTCTTCAATCACAGTCATTCTTCCATGTTGACAACAAACTTTATAAATCCCAAGCGAATTCACTAAACTTTTCATCACCCTCTATACTTCTACAAAAACAATATAAACATAGAAATAACCAAATTTTAATAAAAATATAATAATAAACACCATAAACATGCACTAAACTAATCTAAAAAACTACCATACCTAATATATAACCAAATACCCCTACACATAAACTTTTGCTTGTCTTCAAGCAAAACATATGAGAACATTTCCACCATGAATGTATCACATTGATAAAATTTAGCTTGTCTATCCACCATAATCTTAAGTTAATACAAAACTTAAAATTCAAAACTAAATTGCTAACTCAAGGCCAAAGACATAAACATTATCAAGTGAAGAGTAAACTTCACCATTGAAATCTCAATAATTTATAAGTTAACACCCAAGAAAAACAAAAGCAAGTAGAATTGTTATATTAACTTATAGCAACCCTTAAACCTAACATGCAAGAGATAACATAAATTTTTTTTATAAGTGAGTGTATTTTATGCTCCATCTCTTTTTTTTTTATTCTCTGTAACCAATCTTCCCACTCTTAGTAATGCTCCCGCCATTCTCGCACTACTAAGTATGGATACTTGAAGCATATAAAGATTTAAATTTAAATATTGGCTCCTTATTTAAAAGAGATATTTTTTTTTCATGCTATCATCTCATTTGCTAGACCCGAGAATCAACTATAGATCAAATTTAAGTATCACTTATAAACATTTGTCTTAGATATTAACACATAAATTTCAATCATTCAAAGGAAAGTAAGCATTAAGTTTATCAAAGATTCAAGTATCTTTAACCACAAATTGTCAACCTAGCTTACAAGTCAAAAATTAAGCACTAACAAAAGATTAAAACACATAACAAGAAAGTCACAAACAATGTGCTCAACTCATCATAGAGATAAATTGCAAGAATCCAAGTGTATAAATTCTATATGCAATAGCCCTAAAAATTAAAAATTTAACAAATAAAAATCATAATAAAATTCCAAATAAGGCATAAAATTTAAAACCTAACTATATGCAAAGGCAAGAGTTAACCTCCCCCCCCCCCCCCCCCCAACACTTAATTTTTTCATGCTACCATCTCACTTGCTAGGCCCAAGAATCAACTAAAAATCAAATTTAAGTACCATTTACAAACATTTTTCATCGATATCAACACATAAATTTCAATCATTCAAAGGCAAGTAAGTATTAGGTTTATTAAAGATTCAAATGTCCTCAACCACAAATTATCAACCTAGCTTACAAGTCAAAAATTAAGCATTAACAACAGATTAAAACACATATACAAGAAAGTCACAACTAATATGCTCAACTCATCATAGAAATAAATTGCAAAAATCCAAGTGTATAAATTCTATATCCAACAAACATAAAATTAAAAATTCAACAAATAAAAATCATAATAAAATTCCAAATAAAGCATAAAATATAAAATCTAACTATATACAAATGCAAGAGCTAACCCCCCTACACTTAAGCTTTACATTGTCCTCAATGAAAAAATCAAACATGTTGCAACAATAAATAAAATAAACAATCATAACTGAATAAAAATCAAACTAAAACACTAAAATTAAATTAAATAAATTTAAAGAAAGTGAATAGTTCTAAGTTAAGATCATTAGCTTGACCAACTCTTTTTTTAGATCATAAATTATTGTTGAAGGGAAGAGCTTATTACACCAAACCTCCATTGTATGTCTTCAAAAGGACCATTCCACCTTGCTTTAAATATATCTTGAAGTAGCTTTAACCTTGTGTTGATAAAAAAAAACAACGTCTTTAACTTGAAGTGTGTTTTTAGGGATGTGATCATTATGCCATCTTTTTGTCTCCTTCTTGAAGAACTTGGCACTCTTATGAGCTTGGGAACTATTTTCATCAAAGTCAATCCCTTTGCTTGATAGCAAATAACTTGAGACTAATTCTTCTTCTACCATAAAGTGGTAATTCTCCTAATGTAAAATGACATTAGTCTCCTCACATCTTTGTAACACCATATCAACGTTAAATAAACACAATTCAAAGGCATTATTAAAAACATAAAAAGTTATATTTATATACCTTAGGAGAGATAAAAATTTCTTTCATCTTGAAATTTAGTCTCCTTTTTTCTTGGTTGGAGCTCTATAACCATCTTCTATATGAAGTTTTTATGACACATTTAAGAGATTCAACCCTTCAATGTTAGAATTTTGGCACCCAATCACTTTAATCCTCTTGCATATCACTTTATACACTCTCTTTTCTTGTTTGATGGATAATTTATTTGAAATGATGATAAGTAGTGTTTTGTCTTGGCTAAAAAATGCATACCTCACATGACTAGGTAATGGTTTTTATTCAACTTTTGGTGGTTTTTCAATGGAAGGAGGTGTGGGATTTTCACGTCTCACCAAAAGTTTAGGTTTTATAAATGTACATTCTTATCCTTTTTCACTCTCTTTCTCTTGGATTTCCATGTCATCTTCAATCTTCATTGGAACTTCTTCAGGACTTTGAAGCTCTTTGTCACTCCTTAATGTGATGGCCTTCACTTGTTCCTTTTGATTGATCTCTATTGTTTTCAACTTATCGTCACTTGGTTATTATTAAAATTCAGGTGGTGGTGAGGTTATGGCACCAATGAATTTGTCTAACTTAGCCTCCATGGTTGTAAATCTATTATTGATTGATTGTGGTTGAAATTTTAATGATGGTAGCTGAGTGAATTGATTGAAAAACCACTAAGAATTTTGATTGTTGCTCCATGAAAAATTAGGATAATTAATCCACCCTTAGTTGTAAGTATTGAAGAATGGGTTATTAGATTGCCTTCCCTGAAATTGGTTCCCAATATAATTCAACTGCTCCATGTAACCATCTCCCATCATACTTACATTAGCCATTGTCCTTAACTCTTCTTGAGAATACCTACAATTCTCTTTTCCAAACCTAGTAAGCTCTGATATGTAGGTAAGAGTTTCTATTCTTGTTCTCTAGGTGTTATGCATACACTAAAGAACTCTGTAGAATTAAATGACAAAAGAAAAAGACTTAAAAGAAAAATAAAATAAAATTTTGTGCCTTAATCCAACAAAAATTAAATTAATTATGATGTTAGAATTGAGTCCATGACAATAACGCCAAAAACTTGTTCATGCAAAACCGTAAGCGTACGGTGTCACCAAGTATTAAAAAAAATCATTCCCATGAGGACTCATTCTAATCACCTATTAACTCAATTCTTTATTGTTTAAGGCTTTAGTATTCACTTTGTTTTTAAAACTAAATTAAATTAAACAAAAGAATGTAAAATAAACTTCTTAAAAATATATAAAAAGGAACTATCAATATATAAAGTTGCTAGGGATTGATTCTCTTCACAATCATTAGTCATTTTTAATTAATTTGTTATTAAGCTTATATAATCTAGGGGTTTCTAAATTATCAATTAGCCTTTCTTAAGAACTAACTAATATTTTTAACTAGTGAATTAACTTGAGAACATAAAGTTTCAATTCTCATTGTAAACCTATTCCCTAAATTAAATCATGAATTAATTCACCATACCTACGTGGAATTTAATGCTTTTATGATATCTATATCTATAAAAGAATTAAATCTATGATTATAGATCCATTAAGGTTTTGATCTCTCAACCTAAAACCTTAATTTTGATTATGTTAATGGTGATCAAGCATCAATATAAATTAAGCACAATAACCATAGTATGCAAGAAAATAATAAACATATTAAATGAAAGTCAACTAATTCATGTTTAGATTATCAATCCCTGCAAATAAATATTTAGCCTAATATCTTAGAAAAGAATTCAACACAACCATAAAAATAACCTATGAAAATTATAAGAATAGAAAGGAGAGAAGAAAATAAAACTAGAATTTTATATTGTTTGATCTTTAGCTCTTGATCTCTCTTGAGTTTTCCTAATTTTCTTGAGCTTTCCAGTTGCTTCCTCCTACCTCCTCCCCTTTAAATCAGCCCCAATATGATGTATTTATAGCCCCATTTAAAGAGTGGAGGTGTTTCCCTAAAAATAAGTTGATGTCACATCATCAAAATTCAGGTTAGCAAAGGATTGCGACCAAAGAAAGGCTGCCATAGTGATAGAAAACATGTGTCTCTAGAAGGTTAGGACAACTTTAGTTATAGCCTTGCTTCCATGGTGATTATAAACTTATCTCTTCAGTCACAACCTTGCTTCCATGGTGACAACAAATTTCATAAATCCCAAGCAAATTCACTAAACTTTTCATTTCCCTCTTTGCTTTTACAAAAACAATATAAACATAGAAATAACCAAATTTTAATAAAAATATAATAATAAACACCACAAACATGCACTAAACCAACCTAAAAAACTACCACACCTAATATATAATTAGTGAGGGTTAGGGTTTGCTTCTCTGAAAGCGTTTTGTTCTTGATTAGAGTTGTGGTTTCGACAACAACATCCTCCTCCCTAATCCATTGTCTCATAATCTGCCTTCGTTAACCCCTCATTGTTTTTATATTTTTTCTTATTGTCTTTGTTTTCTTATTCTCCTCTGTCTAGTTTTCATCTTGCTTTATTATTATATCTGTAAGCACCCAATTTCAGGATGCAATTGTGCACAATTACGACGTAAGCCCCTATGATGAAATTCATTCAAAAATTAAAGTTAGTTGTTGATTTTCTAGACTTTAAGGACTAAATTACAACATTTTTTAGGATTTGATTGCAAATAAGTCATTTTTTCAGGGGTCTTTTGGTAATTAAAAGTTAAAAAAAATATATTTTTTTAGGAACGGCATTAGACAATATTGATCGGCATTGCATAATGCCGATGAGCAATAATACCATTTTTTTTATTTTTCGTATATTTTTCCTTTTTTTATCGATTTTTTCAAGGTTTTAATTGGTTAAAAATTCAAATTTTATCTTTATGATTATCTAATAAGGTCTTTTTTTTAACGCAGAAGGTTTGTTTTGAAATAAAAAAACAAAAGTTATCTGATCATCAGTCTGTTCCTCCTTTAGAGGAAGTTCAGTACGCGCAGACTCTACATTTAAAAGCAGAGTCTACATGCGTGCGTGAAAAAAAAAGAGGCTTGGTTGGGAGATTTTTAAGGGAGGATTTTTTATAGACGAAAAAAAAGCTTTGATTTCTTCGATTCTTTAAAAAACCCTAATTTTTGCAATTCATTTGAGGAAGACGATACAATGATTTTTAGTCTTAGTCCATAATCAAATCAACGCTGAGTCAATTTCAACGGTGAAAATCCTAATCTGAGGGGCCGAAGAAGGGCATATGCACATCATTCATTTTTTCTTTCTTCTCTTCTGTGATTTTTATTCATTTCGTTAATTATTTATTATTTAATTTCACTACTAATTTGATTGCTTTTTTTTATTTTTCTTGTTTTGATGTCCTTATATGGATTGAGAAAGAGGAAACCGTCTGTATTTAATTGAACAGAAGATCCATGGAATGCTATGGATGAACCTGTACTGTTTTAATAATAGTTCTTATGATTTTAATTTTTGTTCTGCATTTTTGTATCCTGTGCAATTTATTTTAATTTCTGGATGTATAATTATTTAATTTTAATTTTGTATGTAGTTTGTAATAGCCCCAGTAGTGGGAATAGTAAAAGATTTAAATTTCTATATTTTAAAATTGATTAGTAATTAGGTTCAATTGGGTAAAAAAATCAATTAAAATCAATGGTGGCAATAGCTTAAATTAGGGTTTGCACGTAATTAATTTAGTGTTTTTTTAGAAAACCATTGTAATGTTTGTTTGATCTATTTTTTTTTGTGTTTTATTTATTTTGGGCTTGTTTTTTTTTTTTTTTTATGTTTTCATGTTTTTGGGCCCCAAGCCCACGTTTAGGTCTAACCCACTAAATAAATAGACTTAAAAATGGTTTAGGACTTTAAATAATTAAAATCAACTTAGGCCCATTAGGTTAATTAGATTTTAGGCCCACTTAGTTAATTAAAACTTGTTTAGACTTAGCTTAGCCCACTTAATTGCATTTTTTTTAAAATAAATAGACATAGGCCCACATTTCACTTAAAATAAAATCAAGTTAGACTTAGGCCCACTAATTTAATTTTTCTTTAAAATTGAATAGACTTAAGCTCATATCTTAGAAAGACTAAAAAATAGATTTAGGCTCATTAATCAATAAAATGTAGGCCCACTTTTATTCTATTTCACTTGTAAATAAAATGTAGATTTAGCTAACTTTTTTAATAAAATTAACATAGCTTAGACTTAGGAACAATGTGATATTGAGTGCATTTTTTACTTGTAATTTTATTGACTTGTTGCCTTTTTTGGTAGATGGATATTAATTAGGGTTTAATAAAATTGCATGTAATTAGAGGATGAAATAATCATTTGTAAAATTATTCTAAATGAACACGAGACTAAGAGAAGTTAGTATGCCGTATCCAGAATCTCCTGGTTGTGGTGCTAATTTTCTTTTAGAGAATCGAGTACCACAAATCAAATTGTCCCAATTATTACCCTGCATGGCGACTCCTCATCTCCACGCCATGTCTTTGTGACAGTGGTTAGTGTGTTCTCTAAGGCCCTGAGCCTAAACAGTGTCGCGGTTACTGAAATCTTAGATGCGCGCTAAACCCCGCAGTCTACAGTGGCGACTCCACTGGGGATAAGAGATACTGATTCTACTTGTGTTCTTTAGAATTGTTTTATTGATTATTATTTCATTCTGCATGTCCCTACTAAACTGATGGCGTTGGTTTATGATTCCATGATTCCACTAGCTTCATGGAGTTATAGATTGGCTAACCATCACTCTTAGCCTTAACTCGATTCAAAAGAGATTACTGGGCTCATCTGACCAGAGTCTGTAACCCAAGTCCCTAAGGGGGGTAATCTTCTCTCGAGTTGGTAAAGGATGATGGGCCTCTCTGACCTTAGCCTATAACTCAAAGTCCATAATGGAGAACATTTTGCTAAGAGAACCTTAACTTTTCATCGGACCCTAACCATATATAATGGCCTAGTTACTTCCCCTAGGATCTTCACCCAAAGTGCTTATTTGTTTGAATTTCCATGAGGTATTTCTATTTATAAAAGCCCAGGCCTATACCTTTGAAGCTCATTCAGGCTAATAAGGATTAGGCTAGACCTTTATATCTAGAAATGTTGCTTCTGTTCTTTTTTCTTTTAAAAGATATTTGGCATGCGCGTCGGCTCTTAATATCCCCTGTTGATATGAAGGCCAAAACCAAAAATCCTAGGAAAAGAAACTCACCATTGAACACGTGTGTGGGAGGAATAAGGTTGGAAGGCTTATGCTTGTATGTTTCGTGTTGATTAATTCTTAATATTTGCTACGTGCTAAGTGCTTGCTTGCTACTTGTTGCATAGCACGTGCATCATGCATACATGCATACATACAGTCCATGCATTATACTAATACCTTATTTTGTAGCCATCATAGATTCATCTGGGTCTTCTCATGTCTAGGGACGAAGAGGTGGCAAATTGACCAGAGTTGATTTAAGTCCAGAGTCTATAGCTCAAGGCATTCTTCATAGACTGGAGAGACTATAGGGGAGTCCAATTAACCCACTATTCCTAGAAGCTGAATCAGCTCAGACGGAATAGACTGAAATGGAATAACAACTAGAGATGTGGACCTTGGAGGACATTAAGGGAGCTTTGATGGATGACATGAGAGCTATGATGCAAGATGAACTGAGACAGGCTTTGGTCGAACTAGTGCAACCTGTTGTTGGACAACCACCTACTGCTATTATTAAACAACCACCTGCTGCTACTGTTGAACAACCACCTATTGTAGGGGCTCCACTTGTTGTTGTAGCTCATCCACCTATTGCTAACAATACTGGGGGGCAACCTGCTCCTAGAAATGTGCCTGCTATTGATGTGAGAATGGAAGACATTGAAAACTATATGGTAGAAAAGGCGAAGAGAGAATCACTTGAATTGGTCCAAGCAAATGCAAGCATTGACTCAGAAAATGTCCAAGATGGAAGAGCTTATTAGAGGATAAGGAATGGGATGTTCTTTTGACTTTGATGACATGCTGCAAATGGAGGGAGATAAGCTACCTAAAAAATTCAAAATGCCTCAGCTGTAGAAGTTTAATGGGAGAGGAGATCCAAGGATCCATTTGAGTCAATACACCACAACCATGAGCACTACTAAAGCTGTAATATCCCGTGTTTTTAAATATTTTAATACTGCATCGGGATATGCAGTGTTAATAATTTATATATATATATTATGATATTTTTACGAGTTGATATGTATTTAAAACCTATTTTAATTATTGTGTATTAATTAAAGTGCTTTACATAAAATTTTCCCGGGACTTGCATTTTCAAGGAAATTTTCACATAAATAACTTACTATTAATTATTTTAAATAGATTTACGGACTTGCATGAACTCATATATATTTTTAAAATACTAAATAAAATATATATGTGTATTTAATTAATTAATTACCCTAATATTTTATTATTTATTTATTAGTTTTATTGTTATTTAATTATTTTTATTTATTATTAAATTTTAAAATATTAAATTATATGTGTGTGGTGTATATTTAATGTGTTTAATTTAATATTGTTTTAATATATAGTATAAAGTATATATATATACATATATACATTTAATATTTAACAAAAATTAAAGTTTGGATTAATTACAACTTTACCACCCGAACTTCCTTCTCCCTCCCGACCGTTCCACATCACCGTCCGCCACTGCTAATGTCATTTCCTTGCCATTGGTGTGCCGTCCAGTGTGCCACCTCCTTCCTCAGCCATCCCCGCCGCCTGCTGCAACTGTTTCCGACGTCTGGAAGTCGTTTTTGACCGGAGAAGCCGAAAGTGGGAGCAACGTTGTTCACGATGTTTTTGGCCACCGTTTTTGACACCGTCAGTCTCTTTCTTCTCCTTGAGCTCCGGTGAGTGTGATTACAAGCCTTGCTTCACTTAAAATGGTCTTGATTTGCTTAGGTTTTGATTTTTCGATTTCGGCCATTTTAGGGTTTTTGATTTTTTTTGAACTTCAATTTGATTGATTCATGAAAAATTTATTCACAAATGTTGTTCCCCTTAGCTTAATATACATGTGTGAATTTTTTTGAAATTTTTGGAGATTATTTTGATTTTTGGGTATTTTTGAATATTTTAATATTATTTTATAATTTTCGGAAATTAATTAATTAAATTATGAAATTGTGTTTTATGATAATTATAGGTGTTGAAATGAATTATAGAAATTTATTTGGAATTTTTTTGAATTTCTATGTATTTATTTTGAATTATTTAGGTTTATGTAATTTTTGGAAAATTAGGTTAATTATGTTTTTAATTGAAATTAATTGGTTAATTGAGTTTAATTATTTATATTATTGATAAATATGTTGAGAAAATTAATTTGGACAATTATATTATTTTTGGTGAATTTTTGAATTAATTTTAGTATATTTATATATAGGGGCATTTTGGTAATTTTACCCTTAATTGGCTAAAAATGTAATTTAATTGGTTTTAGTAGTTATTTAAGGTACAAAAATGATTTCTAAAAATTATTTAGTATTTTTAATTAATTAAAACTATTTTTGATGAATTATTTTCAATTATATATATAATATACGATTTTACTAATAAAATGAGTTTTTATCGATTTTTATTGTGTTTAAAGGTTAATTATGTAATTTATACTGATAAAATGTATTTTTATGTTATTAGGGTATTTTTGGTATTTCCATAATTGTTCGGTGTTTGTGGACCCCGGTTGGTAGATTGTAGTTTGGAGTCCGACCGAGGGATTTTGGTTGTGTTTTGAGCTTATTTTTCAAAGTGTGTTTCTTTACAAGGCTGGCTCTACTCTTTGAGTAGAGAGATGTCCGTTTTACAGGGGAGGTTCTATCGAATTTTCGGTAGAATTCTTGTAAAACATGATGTCCGGTCGAACGCTAATTTTGATTATGTGTCCAATATTCTAGATTGAGTTTCTAGGATTTTCTGTTAGGTTTATTCTGATGTCTGTTATTATTGTTTGTTTAGTTGCGCCGAGACCAACACCTAGTGGACCAGGCCCGTCGAACCCATCTCGTGGAGCGCACTAAGTGTGAGTTACTATTTTATATATATATGCTTAGGGTGCATGATTTTAGAAACGTATGTTTTATTTTGATTAAATATGCATAAATGGTTTAATTATTACTTAAGTTTATTTTTAGTTTATTTTTTATTTATTTTATGTATATTTTAAACTATATGCATGCTTTATTAACCATTTATGTTTAAAATGTTTTTAAATACATTTCTAGCTTATTTTGTAATTTGATTGGATTTGTTTGACGTATATATACTCGAAATATACCTGGTTTACTTTTAGTATATTTCCAATATATATATGGTTTATAATATTATTTTATTTAAATTCATGCATCATTTATTTGTGAATGAATGTTTTATATTTATTAATGAAGGATATCAATAGAACGTGCTACCTAGTGGGTAGCACTAGGACCGAGTACGTACCGGTACGCTTATAGCATTTAGGCTATATTACTAACCATTTGTGGATATTGATTGGATATGATTATTTGATGTGTGAGATATGGTTTGGAGGTGTGATTGCTGGAGCTCGGTTGACCTAGTGTCTCAGGGCCAATCACATTGACAATCAGACTACTGGAGCTCGGTTGACTTAGTGTCTCGGGGCCAGTCTACTGTCTAAATGGAATAAGTGAATATTTTTTAATAAGTGAGCCTGTATGGCTAGAGTGTTGTCTAACACTGTTTGAGGTTGCGATATTATAGGGTTCTATTTGATCCTTCATAAACGATGATTTTCAATAAAATATATATAAGATGATTTTACAGCATCTGTGTGTATTTGTCTTTATATATACATATTAGATATATACTGTTGATTGTATGCATTGTCATTTAGCATGCATGTATATATATTATAGTAATTCACTCAGTGAGGTCTGACTCCCCTCCGTTGACTAATTTTTCAGGAGAGTCATCATTTTCAGACCTCAGTAGCAGGCCTGTATGTCGGATTTCTTTCGCCCCAACTTCTTTATATAAACTGCTCACTTGAGTTTTATTTTATCTAGACACTGCAGTAGTCATTAAATTGTTAAAGAGATGTTGTATTATATTTGAACTGAATTTGTATTAAAAGAGTTTATATATATGGGATGAGGATTTGATTTAAATTCAGTTGGTGTAATTGTTATTATTATATTTATGATTTTTATTTTCGCTGCATTATATATTGTTATTATTACTATTGCATGTTTTATTTTATTTTTAGGCTTGCTACAAGTTCCGGATTTGAAAGAATTCTCATTCCTTAGCGCCGGTCATGGCCCCTGTTTTGGGTCGTGACAAAGTTGGTATCAGAGCGGAGTTCTGTGTCAGGGCTTAGTTGTGTGAGTTGTGGCCATAGTTTTAAAATTGTGTTTTCTTTTGGTAACTACTGCAGTGAATTAGGTTGAGTACGTCTTGATAAGTATTCCTTGCTTTAGTTCTCTGCGTTATTCCTCCGTTGTCTATTTTATCTGAATCTTTTCATTTTTCTTTTCAGAATGAGGAGGCGAGCGCGTGTCGCTCCATCGGTTGTTGAGGCCGAGGATGATGAATCTTTTCAGGATGAGGTTTTACCTCCTGAGCAGCCAGTTAGATGTAGAGGTCGTGGCAGAGGTAGACCTCGAGGAGCGACAGGTCACCGTAGGCAGAGAGAGTTACAGGACGAGGAGCCTGTTGAGCCTGAATTTGATGTTCCTATACCTCCAGTTGTTCTGCTCATTCAGCCTGCCTATCAGCAGGGTATGTCTGACCTTGAGGCCGCTTTGTTCTATGCCCGAGTTGGCAGAATTGCTTTCGATGGGACTTCTGATCTGTTAGACTTTCTGCACGCGATTAAGACTAGGACTCGGACTGCTCACACCGAGTATCAACGGATCATGATCATCGAGTTGTCTGTCGAGGGACCAGCCCTAGATTGGTTTATTAAGATGATCCAGCCTTATATGATGACGATGACCTGGGCTCAATTCTGAGAGCGATTTATGAGGAGATTCTGTCCAGAGCCTCTCTGTATGAGCTATCGTCTTCGGTTGACCAACATTTCTCACGGTGATCGATCTGTAGAGGAGTATACCCGAGATTTTCTCCGACTGGGTAGATATGCAGAGGATCTTATGCGAGACCAGTATTTCACAGTCACTACCTATGTCATTGGATTGGGTTAAGCATTTGCTGGTATGCCTACAGCAGGCCTTACTCTGGAGTCTGTGATTGAGTTGGCCAAGGAGATTGAGCTGAGGCTAGTTAGGCAGGGAGCGATGCCTGATTATTACCAGTTGGGAGTTTAGTCGAGTGGATTGCAGGCTACTCCTTATTCGAGTTTTCATGTTGGTTCGAGTAGTCAGCAGTGAGGTCTGACTCAGCAGAGTCAGAGGCAGCAGCAGCGAGTGCATCGGAGCAGTAGACATGGTCGTGGAGGTCAGCGTAAATTGTTCAGATTAGGGGGTCAGGTGCTTCAAGCAACAGTAGTGGTCGTAGTTCTGGATCAGCGGCCAGTGTTTGCCAGACCTGCGATAGAGTCCATCAGGGATCGTGTTACCTGACACCACTGACATGCTTCAGATACGGGCAGACAGGACATTTTGCTAGATCGTGTCCTTATTCTGGATATCAGTAGCCGCAGATTTCACGATTCCCACAACAGTCGATTGCTAGTGCTGCACCCGTGCCATTTCAGTTACCTCCAGCTCAGTATCAGAGTTCCACTCAGCTTATTCCACAGCAGAGTCGTGGTAGAGGTACTAGAGGAGGTGCCAGAGGTATTGGTCAGGCTTCTACCAGTCAGCAGGGAGGTCGAGGACAGGCCAGAGTTTTCCATCTCACTCAGCAGGATGCTCATGCATCTAATGCAGTCATGGCAGGTATTGTTTCTGTTTGTTACCTGGATGCATGGGTTTTTTTTTATCCGGATGCCACGTATTCGTTTGTTTCTCCTATTTTTGCTTCTAAATCTTGTTGGCAAGCTTCGAGGATGGCTTTTTCTTTGTCTGTTACCACTCCTCTGAGCGATTCCTTGGACACCGATATTGTTCTTTCTGGTTGTCCAGTTCTTGTGGGAGATAGAGAATTATCTGCTGATTTGATCTTATTGGATGTGATGGAATTTGATGTTATTTTGGGAATGGACTGGTTATCTCAGCACTATGCCATGGTTGATTGCAGGAATAAAGAGGTGACTTTCAGAATTCCTAACGAAGAAGATTTTAAGTTTGTGGGTGATAGGAGTTCCGTGCCTCAGAATCTTATTTATGCTATTACGGCTAGGAAGTTATTGAGGAAAGGTTGTCAGGGATATTTGGCATTGGTCAAGGATATTTTAGTGGAGAAGTTGTCACTCACAGATGTTCCTGTTGCTTGTGAGTTTCCTGATGTTTTTCCTGAGGAGTTGCCAGGTTTACCACCTCACAGAGAGATTGAGTTCTGTATAGATGTGGTTCCAGGTACTACTCCTATATCTATGCCACCCTATAGAATGGCTCCTACAGAGTTGAAAGAGTTAAAGGAGCAGTTGCAAGAGTTGTTGGATAAGGGCTTTATTAGACCTAGTGTTTCTCCTTGGGGTGCACCAATCCTGTTTGTGAAGAAGAAGGATGGTACCCTGAGACTGTGCATTGACTATAGAGAACTAAACAAGGTGACAGTGAAGAACAAGTATCCTCTCCCGAGGATAGATGACTTGTTTGATCAGCTACAGGGTGCACAATTCTTTTCTAAGATTGATTTGAGGTCGGGTTATCATCAGTTGTGAATTTGTGAAGCTGATATTCCTAAAATAGCATTTCGCACTCGATATGGCCATTATGAGTTTCTGGTGATGTCTTTTGGTTTGACTAATGCACCAGTAGCTTTTATGGACCTGATGAACAGGGTATTCAGACCATATGTGGATCAGTTTTTGGAAGTCTTCATCGATGATATACTGATTTATTCTTGGAGTATGGAGGAGCATGTATATCACTTGAGGACTGTACTGCAGACTGAGAGATCATCAGCTTTATGCTAAATTCTCGAAGTGTGATTTCTGGATGGAGAGTGTTTCTTTTCTTGGACACATAGTGTCTAAAGAAGGTATCCAAATTGATCCACAGAAGATTGAGGCAGTGTCTGAGTGGCCTAGACCGACTTCTGTTATTGAGATTCAAAGTTTTCTAGGTTTAGCTGGGTATTATAGGCGGTTTGTGCAAGATTTTTCCAAAATAGCAGCCCCTATGACTCGCTTGACTCAGAAGAATGTCCGATTTGAGTGGTCAGAAGCTTGTGAGAATAGTTTCCAATTTTTGAAGGAGAAATTGACCACAGCGCCAGTGTTAGCTTTGCCTAATAGTGTGGACAAATTCACAGTTTATTGTGATGCCTCTAGAGTTGGCCTTGGTTGTGTGTTGATGCAGAATGGAAGGGTGATAGCCTATGCTTCAAGGCAGTTGAAGAAGCATGAGCAGAACTATCCTACATATGACCTTGAAATGGCTGCAGTGATCTTTGCTCTGAAGATTTGAAGACATTATCTGTACGGGGTGACTTGTGAGATATTTACTGATCACAAGAGCCTTAAGTACATTTTCTAGCAGAGAGATCTGAATCTGAGGCAGAGGAGATGGTTGGAATTGTTGAAGGATTATGACTATGAGATTCTATATCATCCGGGTAAAGCTAATGTGGTAGCAGATGCCTTGAGTAGAAAGTCCTCAGGCAGTCTTACTCACATCGGTGTTGAGAGGAGACCGTTGATCCAAGAGTTGCATTTGTTGGTGGATCAAGGTCTGATGATGAAGATCAGTAGATCAGGTGGACTGCTAGCTCAATTTAAAGTGCGATCTGTACTGAGGGATAGGATTAAAGCAGCTCAGAGCTGAGATCCTATTCTAGAAGAGCTTGCAAAGAATGTCAGAACAAGGAAGTTCACTGATTTCACACTCAATGATGATGGTGTGTTGTGGATCAGTGGTAGATTATGTGTTCCTGATGTGGATGATTTGAGAGAAGAGATCCTAGAGGAAGCACATTCTACAGCCTATAGCGTACATCCGGGTGTTACTAAAATGTACCACAGTATTAGAGACTTATACTGGTGGGATGGAATGAAGAAGGATGTCGTTGATTATGTTGCTAAGTGTCTGACGTGTCAGCAAGTGAAAGCTGAGCATCAGAAGCCTTCTGGGAAGCTTCAGCCTCTTCCTATTCCCGAGTGGAAGTGGGAAAGGATAGCTATGGATTTTATGGTCGATTTACCTCATTCTAAGGATGGATATGATTCCATCTGGGTGATTGTAGACAGGTTGACGAAGTCTGCACATTTCTTACCTGTGAAAGCCACTTATTCTATAACTAGATTGGCGAAGCTGTATGTGAAGCATATTGTGTGTCTTCATGGAGTACTTGTGTCCATTGTGTCAGATAGAGGTTCAGTGTTTACTTCTCATTTTTGGCAGAAGTTGCAAGAAGCGATGGGCACTAGGTTGGACTTTAGTACTGCTTTTCATCCTCAGATAGATGGTCAGTCTGAGAGGATGATCCAGACACTGGAAGATATGTTGAGGATGTGTGTCCTGGATTTGGGAGGTAGCTGGGATGATCATTTGCCACTCGTTGAGTTTGCATATAATAACAGCTACCATAGCAATATTGGCATGACACCGTACGAGGCTTTGTATAGAAGGAAGTGTAGATCCCCGTTGAGTTGGGATGAGATTGGTGAGAGAGCTTTGACTGGACTTGAGATGGTTCAGGATGCTGCAAAGAAAGTCGCCATGATTAAGCGAAGATTAGAGACCGCAGTTAGTAGACAGAAGAGCTATGCGGATCCTAGGCGCAGAGATGTGGAGTTTCAGGTTGGAGATTTCATTTTTCTGAAAGTATCTCCGATGAAGGGTGTGATGAGATTTGGCAGGAAGGGTAAGTTAGCACCGAGATATATCAGATTGTTTGAGATTCTGGAGAGAGTTGGCACTGTTGCATATCGATTGGATTTGCCTCCGAGTATGTCACTGGTGCATCCAGTATTTCATATCTCGATGCTGAAGAAGTATATTTCAGACCCTTCACACGTGTTGCAGCCTGACAGTGTAGAAGTGAGTGAAGATTTGACATTTGTGGAAGAACCTGTGGCGATCGTTGATTATCAAGTTCGACAGTTGCGGTCGAAGCAGATTCCGATGGTCAAGGTTCTGTGGCGTAGCAATAGAGTTGAGGAGCATACGTGGGAGACTAAAGCTGAGATGCGAGCTTTTTACCCGTATCTCTTCCCTTCCTGATCTTATGATCATTTTCTTTCTGGAATTCGGGGACGAATTCTTGTAAGGGGGGAAGACTGTAATATCCCGTGTTTTTAAATATTTTAATACTGCATCGGGATATGCAGTGTTAATAATTTTTGTATATATATTATGATATTTTTACGAGTTGATATGTATTTAAAACCTATTTTAATTATTGTGTATTATTTAAAGTGCTTTACGTAAAATTTTCCCGGGACTTGCATTTTCGGGGAAATTTTCACGTAAATAACTTACTATTAATTATTTTAAATAGATTTACGGACTTGCATGAACTCATATATATTTTTAAAATACTAAATAAAATATATATGTGTATTTAATTAATTAATTACCCTAATATTTTATTATTTATTTATTAGTTTTATTGTTATTTAATTATTTTTATTTATTATTAAATTTTAAAATATTAAATTATATGTGTGTGGTGTATATTTAATGTGTGTAATTTAATATTATTTTAATATATAGTATAAAGTATATATATATACATATATACATTTAATATTTAACAAAAATTAAAGTTTGGATTAATTACAACTTTGCCACCCGAACTTCCTTCTCCCTCCCGACCGTTCCCCATCACCGTCCGTCGCTGCTACTGCCGTTCCTTGCCATTGGTGTGCCGTCCGGCATGCCACCTCCTTCCTCAGCCTTCCCTGCCGCCTACTGCAGCTGTTTCTAGTGTCTGGAAGTCGTTTTTGGCTGGAGAAGCCGAAAGTGGGAGCAATGTCGTTCACGATATTTTCGGCCACCGTTTTCAACACCGCCAGTCTCTTTCTTCTCCTTGAGCTCCGGCGAGTGTGATTCCAAGCTTTGTTTCCCTTAAAAAGGTCTTGATTTGCTTAGGTTTCGATTTTTCGATTTTGGCCATTTTAGGGTTTTTGATTTTTTTGAACTTCAAAATTGATTGATTCATGAAAAATTCCTTCACAAATATTGTTCCCCTTAGCTTAATATACATGTTTGAATTTTTTTTGGAATTTTTGGAGATTATTTTGATTTTTGGGTATTTTTGAATATTTTAATATTATTTTATAATTTTCGGAAATTAATTAATTAAATTATGAAATTGTGTTTTATGATAATTATAGGTGTTTAAATGAATTATAGAAATTTATTTGGAATTTTTATGAATTTCTATGTATTTATTTTGAATTATTTAGGTTTATGTAATTTTTGGAAAATTAGGTTAATTATGTTTTTAATTGAAATTAATTGGTTAATTGAGTTTAATTATTGATATTATTGATAAATATGTTGAGAAAATTAATTTGGACAATTATATTATTTTTGGTGAATTTTTGAATTAATTTTAGTATATTTATATATATATGGGCATTTTGGTAATTTTACCCTTAATTGGCTAAAAATGTAATTTAATTGGTTTTAGTAGTTATTTAAGGTAAAAAAATGATTTCTAAAAATTATTTAGTATTTTTAATTAATTAAAACTATTTTTCGTGAATTATTTTCAATTATATATATAATATACGATTTTACTAATAAAATGAGTTTTTATCGGTTTTTATTGTGTTTAAAGGTTAATTATGTAATTTCTACTTATAAAATGTATTTTTATGTTATTAGGGTATTTTTGGTATTTCTATAATTATTCGGTGTTTGTGGACCCCGGTCGATAGATTGTAGTTTGGAGTCCGACCGAGGGATTTTGGTTGTGTCTTGAGCTTGTTTTTCGAAGTGTGTTTCTTTGTAGGGTCGGCTCTACTCTTTGAGTAGAGAGATGTCAGTTTTACAGGGGAGGTTCTATCGAATTTTTGGTAGAATTCTCGTAAAACATGATGTCCGGTCGAACCCTAATTTTGATTCTGTGTCCAATATTCTAGATTGAGTTTCTAGGATTTTCTGTTAGATTTATTCTGATGTATATTATTATTGTTTGTTTAGTTGCGCCGAGATCAAGGCCTAGTGGACCAGGCCAGTCGGACCCATCTCGTGGAGCGCACTAAGTGTGAGTTACTATTTTATGTATATATGCTTAGGGTGCATGATTTTAGAAACGTATGTTTTATTTTGATTAAATATGCATAAATGGTTTAATTATTACTTAAGTTTATTTTTAGTTTATTTTTGGTTTATTTTCTATATATTTTAAACTATATGCATGCTTTATTAACCATTTATGTTTAAAATGTTTTTAAATACATTTCTAGCTTATTTTGTAATTTGATTGAATTTGTTTGACGTATATATACTCGAAATATACCTGGTTTACTTTTAGTATATTTCCAGTATATATATGGTTTATAATATTATTTTATTTAAATTCATGCATCATTTATTTGTGAATGAATGTTTTATATTTATTAATGAAGGATATCAATAGAACGTGCTACCTAGTGGGTAGCACTAGGACCGAGTACGTACCGGTACGCTTATAGCATTTAGGCTATATTACTAACCATTTGTGGATATTGATTGGATATGATTATTTGATGTGTGAGATATGGTTTGGAGGTGTGATTGCTGGAGCTCGGTTGACCTAGTGTCTCAGGGCCAATCACATTGACAGTCAGACTACTGGAGCTCGATTGACTTAGTGTCTCAGGGCCAGTCTACTGTCTAAATGGAATAAGTGAATATTTTTGAATAAGTGAGCCTGTATGGCTAGAGTGTTGTCTAACACTGTTTGAGGTTGCGATATTATAGGGTTCTATTTGATCCTTCATAAACAATGATTTTCAATAAAATATATATAAATTGATTTTACAGCATCTGTGTGTATTTGTCTGTATATATACATATTAGATATATACTGTTGATTGTATGCATTATCATTTAGCATGCATGTATATATATTATAGTAATTCATTCCGTGAGGTCTGACTCCCCTTCGTTGACTAATTTTTCAGGAGAGTCATCATCTTCAGACCTCAGTAGCAGGCCTGTACGCCGGATTTCTTCCACCCCGGCTTCTTTATGTAAACTGCTCACTTGAGTTTTATTTTATCTAGACACTGCAGTAGTCATTAAATTGTTAAAGAGATGTTGTATTATATTTAAACTGAATTTGTATTAAAAGAGTTTATATATATAGGATGAGGATTTGATTTAAATTCAGTTGGTGCAAATGTTATTATTATATTTATGATTTTTATTTCCGCTGTATTATATATTGTTATTATTACTATTGCATGTTTTATTTTATTTTTAGGCTTGCTATGGGTTCCGGATTCGAAAGAATTCCCGTTCCTTAGCGCCGGTCATGGCCCCTATTTTGGGTCGTGATAAAAGCACCATTGTCAGTAGTTACTAGGCTATTTTTACTGTCACTGGAAGGAATGACTGTAAACTGGTACCATGGGTTAGAAAAGTCTGTTAGGGCTAACTGGTAGGAACTATGTACTGCATTCTTGAAACAATATGATTATAACACTCGATTGGAAGTGTCTATTAGGGATTTGGAGTTGACTAAGCAGAAACCCAATGAATCCTTTTCTAATTTCCTCACTAGATTTATGAATAAAGCAGGATTGATGAAAAATAAATTGGCTAAAAAGGATCAAGTTAGGATGATTGTTCGTAATGTATCACCTAATTTGGTCGAAAAACTGCAAATGATGAACCCAAAGACCTTCATAGATCTATATGATGATGGTCTACAAGCTGAAGAGATAGAGAATGAGAAAAAGAAAACTGCTAGAAGCACAGGAACCCAAAATTACTCAACTGAGGGCATACAACAGGGGAGCATTAGCCGGATTGTGGAGGTGCATACAGTTCAACAACCTAGAAGGTTCTCCAACTTCAACCAACCACTTTCCAAAGTCCTAGAGAGGCTAATCCAAAAAGGCCTACTTCGACCTTTAACCTTTACCAAACCACCAAAGCCAAATATCCCTGGTTTTAACCCTAACAATTATTGTAAATTCCATCAAGCTGCTGGCCATCCCACAAACAACTGTATCCATTTAAAACATGAGATCCAGAACCTGATAGACTCCAAAAAAATCACTGACCTTGAAAAATTCAACTCTAACCCAAACACCAGAAATAACCCTTTCCCAGACTACCAAAATGTTCCACCACCAGCCACCATGATGATCAACTCAGGGGTTAGCGAAGAAGAAGTGCTAAGCTCCTTCGAGGACCTCAACCCTATACCCAATGGAGAACCTTTTGAATAGCTATAGAGAGGAGTGGAAGATTTACTAGGCTAGCCCTCTGGCAAGTTTGATTACAGAGTATTCTACTCGAAACCACCCTTCGCTGATATCCCTATTGAATCAATTGAGCCTTCAGGTTGGGGAGATGAGTTTGATGATAAGCTGGTAAAAGAAGAGCCTGAAATTTTCAAGCAGCCGCCAAGAGGAGTTGAAGATTTACTGAATGAATACTTAGGCAAGCTCAATATGGGAGATCTAAAAAGGAAGGAAACATGTACAATGGAACTGTGGAAGGATGGGAAAAGAGATCGAATCATTAGAGTTATTGACACTTGGTATGACTTTGATAAGGAAAGCCCAGGCAGTTTTGATGTCTGGAGTAATGATCCTAAAGTGAATCATGTCACTAGAAGCGGAAAGAATTACAAAGCAATAGAAAAGAAAATAGAAAGAGTAACAGAAAGAGAAGAAACAGAAGGTGCAGAAGTAGAGGGAGGACAGAAAGAAGACCTGATCCTGGAACAACTCAAGAAGGCTAAGGCAAATGTCAGCATTTGGGAATTACTAATGCATTCAGGCAGCCATAGAAGGGCTCTTGTCAAAGCTTTATCAAACATGAGCATTGAAACAACCACTACTCGAGAAGTTATGGTGGTAAAGGTTACTGAAAAGAAACATGGGCTGGTAGCATTCTCAGATGATGACTTGCCTTTAGAAGGAAGAAGCCATAATAAGGCATTATTTATCCCAACTACAGTAAAAGGGAAGAGAACCAACTTTGTAATGGTAGATGATGGTTCGACTATCAATGTATGCCTGCTAAAGATCTTGCCTAATCTGGGTCTGAAAGCTGAAGACTTAATAGATTCAAACCTCATAATCAGAGCTTATGATGATAGCACTAGGAATGTGGAGGGGACATTCCAAGCTCTGGTTAAAACAGGACCTGTGTAATCAACCATTGAGTTCACCATATTGGACATCCCTGTTACCTATGCCTTGTTGTTGGGAAGGCCGTGGTTCCATGCCTTGGGAGGGGTACCCTCAACTGTGCATCAAAAGAAGTTGTGACCATAGAAGCTGGGACCAATGTTACTGTGGCATCCATATTGGATAAACAGAAACAAGTGTGTGCACCCCCTGGTTTCTAGATTGCTGGAATATTTGATGGGACTGAAATGGATTTGAGAGTAGCAAAAATGATGGAGAGCATGAATTACCAGATTGGACAAGGACTAGGGAAGAATGAACAAGGAAGTCTAGAATTCCCAGGATTCAAAAATCAAGATGACATAATAGGGGAAGCAAAGCTAAAAGGTAGAAGGGCAAGGAAGAGTTTCAATGTAGAAAAGAGGAAGTTTTATGCAAAAGTTGGTCCTTTGAGTTAGAACTTCATCAAGCTAGGGGAAGACAAATACTATTTGGGAGCCAAGGAATTAGTTAGTGTTGTTAGAGCAGATGTCCCTGGGTTTGAGATCTTCAAAGAGTAGATTATGGAGAATCTAATGAAGGACAACAAAAAGGAAGTGATGAAGCTGGCAGCTGAGAGGATGGGCAATGCTGCTGTTAAAGAGTTGTTATGTCAACCACCTCAAGGACAACTGCTATGAGACTCAGCATCGCTAGCATCTAGAATAGGAAATAAAATTTCTCATTGTCTCATTGAATAAAATTTTAGTTTCTAGTGATCAATGATATAAATTCTGACCATGCTTACTTATGTAATGTACATCCTAATGGTACTGTGCATTATGGTATTGATTGCATATGCTTGTTTGACATAAATTCAATTTAATTAGATTCATTCAATATGGGCACAAATGCAAATTTAAAGAACATCCATATATCACATAATGTAACTTTTGAAGATAGGAAATGTGAGAAAAAATAATAAAAAAGAGGAAAAAAAAGAAAAAAAAAGAAAAAAAAAAGCAACAGTAAGGTAAAAATTAGAGAGGAAAATTCATGGCTGACTGATAACAGGAGATATATCATGTGATGTAATGAATGTTCTCATTTTTTCCCTAATGAATGATTAAAATTAAATTTTAAATTTTTGTTCAAACATCGCATATTGGTCTTTATCATACTGCATAAGTATCTGAATGGAAAATACATGATGAAAGCTAAATTAGAGCTATGAGATCACTATTTTAGTTACGTTTTCTTTTTGCCACCTCTTTTGTAATTTTCCTTGTAAGCTTAGCGTCTCCTTATACCTTGAGAATTTAGGTGGCTCAGTAACTTGCTTTTCAATCCATACATTATAACTATCAATTATTGCATCAGCATCAAGCCTCATATTCTGCTTAAGAATTCTTCGAAGTGCAAGTCCAGTTGATTTCATCATCCAGAACTCACTTCAATCAGTTCGCCCACTCCTATGCATCTTTAATACATGAGATTGCAACTAATAGGGTTAGTAAGACAAAGGGCCAACAACAATAATGACCAAACCAAGTCTCTTGTGCACATGAAGAAAGTGATCACTAGAATGAATTCAAAATGAAGTTGGGGGAAAAATGTAAATCTGGGACAAGTTAAGGGCAAAATGGTAAATACAACGGTAGAACTTCAAAGTTAGTGAAAACAATCTCAGGGCAGAAAGGAGTATATTACAAGCATGTAGATATAACAGTTATTATACAACAGAAGTAGCAACAAAAAGAAAAGTTCAATAGTGCATCGGTCAATCATAAGCTCCAATGTAAAGCCATGGACCCCACTCGTTGGCCTGGTTATTTATCCGATAGACTGTATTAAAAGCTTAAATATCAGAAGTACCAATAATGAAGCATTAAGTGCTCGAACCTATAAGCTGTTGATGAGGCACCCCATTCTCACACTCCAAGCTGTGAACATAGCTTTGCTCCAAACAGAAGACCAATTAGGATCATGCATGTTATGCATAACATGCATACACTTGCATACATTTGTTGTGAAATACTTTTTTTGTATAATAAAGTCTTTGAGCCTAGTCAAGATTGTCCAAACACTTTGCTACTAACATTCAAGACTAGCGTTGTAAAAGTGCAGGAAAGTAATCAGAGTATTCACAGGTAAAGCATTTGAAGGAATGAAAATAAAAGGAGTAACATTACCAAGAAGCATCATCCTGGTGACCTTAAGAGGCTGGATAAGACTTTCAAGCTCCTCACACTCAATAACCATCTCTATAGTCTTATCTAGAGCATCATTTAGAATATCTCTCCACAACAGTTAGACCATCATAGGGTGTGGAATATGGTAATGAGAACGTCGAACATGTTAGCGATACATGTGCTTGGCTCTAAAAAGGGAAGAATGCATTCAAAAATTGAGAGACAAATGCACTCTGAAGACTTCTTTGATGGTGAAATAAAAACCTCTAACTTCCAAATCTTTTCTTTTGCAGGAAACATTGGGAAGAGGAATGAGGCCCTTTACCAAAGCATCAATAGAATAGCAGAAAGACAAATTCAGCCTAAAGCCATAGCCTCAATGGTAGAATATCATGACCCTGTGATCCGAGACATCATCACCATAATCAAAAAGGGAAGAATGCAAAAGAATAACATTGAATTTTGACAAAATTTCTTCAAATAAACCATACTAACTTATGGTATTTTGTGTAGGGAAAATAAAAGAGAACAAAGAAGAGGAAATGAATCGATACATCAATAAGAATGACCAGGATAGCAAATGTCAATCGATCGTCAAAATCTCACTCGATGTGACAAACATCCTAACAAATACCAAAGGGAAGTAGTATAACTCTATCTAGTTTGATTCTACAGTAAAGTACAAAGAAAATTTATAAAATTGAGAGTAAATTCATCCACTTCATGATATCATATGCAAAAACTTATCTCATGACCTTTGATTTTAGTGGCTTTCTTTTATTAGCCTCGCAGAATTCAGATGTCTTGTTGACAGTTCTATGCTGAGAGTTTCTAAAACTCTAATCAATCTAATGCTTACTTTACACCCAAACGAGGGGAAGAGAATGCAAAGACAAAATCTATGGACTTACAGTATAAATTGGTTGAATTTCAAAGTGTCATTTTAGTCTTTTGAATAATAAATGTGCATATAATCTATTCCAATGCTCAGAATGAGTACAAGTACAAATCCCTCAACGGTATCCACGTTGAGTAATACAAGAAAGGTGAGGGAACACTAAAAGGAGAATCAGAATAAGAGCAAGCATAATGTACTCCAATGCCCAAAAATGAGCAAGAGTATCAACGTGAACCTCTGGCGGTATCCACGCTGAGTAATACAATAAAGGCGGAGGAATACTAAAAGAGGACCCATGTAAAAATAAAAAAATAATAATAATAATAATAACTTGCTTTATTTACTCCAATGCTCTATAAGAGTATGAGTATCCAGAGGACTTTTCCAACGGTATCCACGCTGAGTAATATAAGAAAGGCAGGGGAACACTTGGATAAGGAAGAAAAGCACAAAAATAATTCAAAGAATGTTTTGATACTCCGAATTCAATATTTTTATGCTTAATTTTCACAAGTTTTTTTTAGCAAATTTTCCCTAAAATTAGGTGTGGAAGTAAGCTCTTCACTTGGTAAATGCTATACTCTCAGCATAAGATGGTTAACGATGCCTCTGACCTTTGCGAATGGCAAATAAGTGACAGTCATGAAAATAAAAAATAATGAGATTCGTTAAGTATATGCTAAATTTTCAACATTATAATGTACTTTTATACATTCATCATGGTTGAAACTAACTTCAACAAGTCTGCCGGATTTGTAAATCCAAAAAGTAGTGCATCCAACTGGTAGAGTTGGTTAACACAGTAGTATGATAGAAATATCTGATAGCCTAAATCAGTCATCCTGAGCTCTAGAATTTGGCCATCGGCTCCATCCTCTAGTAGAGTCATCGCGATGAAGGATGTCCGGAGGGTTGACAAAAGAAGTCCTAGCACTGTAAGGATCAAAGCCCAAATCAGACTACACGACTGAGTGTAGTCGGCACTGTACGACCGAGTGTAATGTCTCCTCAATTGATTATACAATCGAGTATAATTGACATCATACAACCGAGTATGATGTAATTTTTTCAATTCAAGACTATACGACCAAGTGTAGTTGGCATTGTACGACCGAGTGTATTGTATCCTCAATCGATTATATGACTGAATATAATCGGCATCATACGACCGAGTATGATGTAATTTTTCAATTCAAGACTATACGATCGAGTGTTGTCGGCATTGTACAATCGAGTGCAATGTATCCTCAATCAATTATACGACCGTGTATAATCGGCATCATACGACTGAGTATGATGTAATTTTTCAATTTAAGACTATACGACTGAGTGTAGTCGGCATTGTACGACCGAGTGCAATGTATCCTCAATCGATTATACAACCGAGTATAATTGGCATTATACGACTGAGTATGATGTAATTTTTCAATTCAAGACTATACGATCGAGTGTAGTCAGCATTTTATGACTGAGTGCAATGTATCCTCAATCGATTATATGATCGAGTATAATCAGCATCATACAACTGAGTATGATGTAATTTTTTCAATTCAATTACACAAGACGTCCCACAAGGAATATAACAAAATTCAATTCAACTACACTAGACGTCCCATAGGGAATATAGTGTGCATTGTTAGATGTCCCATAAGGAATATAACAAAATTCAATTCATTTACACTAGACGTCCCACAGGGAATATAATGTGTATCGTTAGACATTCCACAGGGAATATAATGAAATTCAATTCATCTACACTAGATGTCCCACGGGGAATATAGTGTGCATCGTTAGACATCCCATAGGGAATATAACGAAATTCAATTCATCTACACTAGATGTCCTACAGGGAATATAGTGTGCATCATTAGAAGTCCCACAAGGAATATAACGAAATTCAATTAATCTACACTAAACGTCCCACAGGGAATATAATGAAATTCAATTCATCTACACTAGACGTTCCACAGGGAATATAGTGTGCATTGTTAGACGTCCCACAGGGAATATAACGAAATTCATCATTGTTAGACGTTCCACAGGAACTATAGTAAGTTTTCAACTTATCATCGCTAAACATCCCATAGGGAATATAGCAAAATTCATTTGCATAAAGTCCATTAGACATTCCACAGGAAATATAGTGTGACTTATCAAACACTACACATTGCTCAATAATTTGAGCATCAATCCATCACTTAAGATACAATCGAGTGTCCTAATTTCTTTCTTTCGAAATTGTGTGCTTTTATTGCTTTGCCACAATTTGTCAAGCAAACAGCGATAAAAGGGGGGCAACTGTAAGCACCCAATTTTAGGATGCAATTGTGCATAATTACGACGTAAGCCCCTATGATGAAATTCATTCAAAAATTAAAGTTAGTTGTAGATTTTCTAGACTTTAAGGACTAAATTGCAACATTTTTTAGGATTTGATTGCAAATAAGTCATTTTTTCAAGGGTCTTTTGGTAATTAAAAGTTAAAAAATATATATTTTTTTAGGATCTACATTGGTGTAATGCCGATCGGCATTAGATAATGTCGGTCGGTATTGCACAGTGCCAATGCGCAATAATTCCATTTTTTTTATTTTTCGCGTATTTTTCCTTTTTTTTATCAATTTTTTCAAGGTTTTAATTGGTTAAAAATTCAAATTTTATCTTTATGATTATCTGATAAGTTTTTATTTTTTTAACGCAGAAGGTTTGTTTTGAAATAAAAAAAAAAACGCTATCTGATCATCAATATATTCCTCCTTTAGAGGAAGTTCAGTACGCACAGATTCTGCATTTAAAAGCAAAGTTTGCATGCGTGCGTGAAAAAAAAAGAGGCTTGGTTGGGAGATTTTTAGGGGAGGATTTTTTACAGATGAAAAAAAAGCTTTGATTTCTTTGGTTCTTTAAAAAACCCTAATTTTTGCAATTCATTTGAGGAAGACGATACAATGATTTTTAGTCTCAGTCCATAACCAAATCAACACTGAGTCGATTTCAATAGTGAAAATCCTAATCTGAGGGGCTGAAAAAGGGCATATGCACATCATTCATTTTTTCTTTCTTCTAATCTATGATTTTTATTCATTTCATTAATTATTTATTATTTAATTTCACTACTAATTTGATTGATTTTTTTTTCTTGTTTTGATGTCCTTATGTGGATTGAGGAAGAGGAAATCGTCTGTGTTTAATTGAACAGAAGATCCATAGAATGCCATGGATGAACCTGTACTGTTTTAATAATAGTTCTTAGGATTTTAACTTTTGTTCTGCATTTTTGTATCCTGTGTAATTTATTTTAATTTATGGGTGTATAATTATTTAATTTTAATTTTGTATGTAGTTTGTAATAGCTCCAGTAGTGAGAATAATAAAAGATTTAAATTTCTGTATTTTAAAATTGATTAGTAATTAGGTTCAATTGAGTAAAAAAATCAATTAAAATCAATGGTGATAGTAGCTTAAATTAGGGTTTGCATGTAATTAATTTAGGGTTTTTTTAGAAAATCATTGTAATGTTTGTTTGATATATTTTTTTTGTGTTTTATTTATTTTGGGCTTGTTTTTCATGTTTTTATGTTTTTGGGCCCTAAGCCCACGTTTAGGTCTAACCCACTAAATAAATAGGCTTAAAAATGGTTTAGGACTTTAAATAATTAAAATCAACTTAGGCCCATTAGGTTAATTAGATTTTAGGCCCACTTAGTTAATTAAAACTTGTTTAGACTTAGCTCAGCCCACTTAATTGCATTTGTTTTAAAATAAATAGACCTAGGCCCACATTTCACTTAAAATAAAACCAAGTTAGACTTAGGCCCACTAATTTAATTTTTCTTTAAAATTGAATAAACTTAAGCTCATATCTTAGAAAGACTAAAAAATAGATTTAGGCTCATTAATCAATAAAATGTAGGCCCACTTTTATTCTATTTCACTTGTAATTTAGCTAACTTTTGTAATAAAATTAACATAGCTTAGATTTAGGGACAACGTGATCTTGAGTACATTTTTTACTTGTAATTTTATTGACTTGTTGCCTTTTTAGGTAGATGGATGTTAATTAGGGTTTAATAAAATTGCATGTAATTAGAGGATGAAATAATCATTTATAAAATTATTCTAAATGAACATGAGACTAAGAGAAGTTAGTATTCCGTATCCATAATCTCCTGGTTGTGGTGCTAATTTTCTTTTAGAGAATCGAGTACCACTAATCAAATTGTCCCAGTTATTACCCTGGGTGGCGACTCCTCATCTCTACGCCATGTCTTTATAATAGTGGTTAGTGTGTTCTCTAAGGTCCTGAGCCTAAATAGTGTCGCGGTTGCTAAAATCTTGGACACGCACTAAACCTCGCCGTTTACACTATCCTAATTTTTTTCTCCATAGTTTATGTTCCAAAAGGTTTCTCTAAGAATTATTTTTTGTTTTTATCTTGTAGTTTCTCTAGTTTTTATTATTATTGAATCACCATCTAAAGGTATTAGTCTTGAAGGAAAGTTGGTGCAATATATAATGCAAAGACCTCAAAATCTATATGATATTGAATCAAATTTAATAGAAATTAGTACATTATGAATTGATGAGGGAGCAAATAAGTAAGAAACTTTCTATTTGGCTAGATTACTTCTCACTGAGATACAATTTAATTCTTATGCAATGATTAATACCATGAAGAGAGTGTAGAAATCAAGGAAGATTGTGTTAGGGCAAGAATGGGGAAAAAACTTATTTGTATTTAGATTTGAAGAACAAAATGATGTGGACTAGGTTTTGAGGAATGAACTGTGGCATTTTGACAATCACTTACTCTTATTAAAAGAAGTGTCTGATGATGATCAACCCTCATCTATTAAATTTTCAACTGCAACTCTTTGGCAATTGAATTGGGAATTTCCTTCAATTTTTAAATTTTTTTTTTGGTAGGTCGGATGAGTTTCTTTTGGATTGTAAATAGGGATTTGGATTTCTTTGGCATAACAATTCACTTGGATTTCTGCAATATGCCATGATCTTCTTCGTCATTAATTTCTTCCTTAATATTTTGGGTTATTAATATGAGAGATTTCTTTCATTGTTGAAGATTTGAGCAAGCATATGAAACTTGGTGAATGGCCCTTCAATTGACAAATATTTTACTTATCATTGAATTTTGCTTTCGTTTCTTCATTAGTGTATATATATATATATATATATTTGCTTGCTGAAAATGGAGGAGAAGGACCAGGAGATAATGATGGAGCAACCCTAAATTCAATTCCATAATATGAGTTTGATCAAGCGAACATGTGATTCCATTCCAGCTGCACACATGAGCTCCTGAAGACTAGTTTTTAAGAACTCTTAATGGATCAACAAGTTCTGATTTAATCCACGAGAGCCTATAAGAGTCTATTAAATTATCTCCCCTAACATCAATAATAACAACAACAGCAAAAACAACTAAAATTATTACTAAGGGCAACATTAAATAAGAGATTTGAATTCTATCCATTTCAAGTTGAATCATAAAGATGAGAGTTCATATATTTATCTTTACATATTTATTTTTGTTTCTCAATTCCATGTTGAAATGGAAGAGCAAGAATAAGGCAAGACAAGAGAAGATAAGGTTAAACAGAATCAAGAAAGACAAAGAAAGAACAAAAGAGAATTAAAGCTAGAAAGGAATTTGAATAAAAGATGCTAATGAAAAGATCTGAACTATTGAGATGATGAAAGATTTAAAGTTTATATATATATATATATATATATATATATATATATATATATATATATATATATATATATAGTGCACTGGAAGATGGCATGCCTTGTTATCATCAATTTGTGCAAAAAGTTGACAAAATGCATATAACAATAATTGAGCTTTTGACTAAAAGTTGGAAATTCTTTATTTTTTCACACTCTCTCTTTCAATTTTTGCTAAATGGTTGGATTTTTTTTATTTTATTGTATTTTATTCTCAAGTCAATCATGAAAGGGTTCAAAAAGTGATATTCTTCAAGCTTGCATTGTCACTTCTAGGTTGATAGCCGCTTTGGGTATTTTAATTCTATATATATATATATATCCTTCTTTTTTTCATTCAATTGCTAGTTCAACTGTGTGTTAAACTACAACCTTTTCTTGAAGTTATTTTTGTTAATTTGCATTTTTTTTCTTATGAATTGTGAGATCTTGGTTCAATGGTATTCTGGATTCATGATTATGAAGTATAATCATGTTCATATAACTAAAATTTAGGTTTAGCTTTAGTGTTTTCCCCCTTTTTAAGCAACGTCAATAAATTTATGAACAAATTCTATTGCTTTTGTAATTTCCAAGTATCTCATGTTGCATCAGTGGAACGATTGCCAATTTATGATTGCTCCATAAAAGTCTATTGTATAAGGTTTATGTACCTTTCTTGCCAATTATTTATTCAGAAGCTTTTTTTTTATTTATGTTTGATGAGAAGGATCTATCTGGTTCTGATCAAATAAAAAAGAACTAAAAACTCTGATTCATTCTATTTGATAATAAAGTTGTTCCTTTTGTCCAAGGTGTAAATAATTTGATTAATAAACATTTGGTTTTTTTAAGTAAGACTAGCTGTTGATATTGCTATACACCTTTTTTTGTTCTTTCTTTATAGTTGGTATTCAAATGTGGCATATAGATTTTGATCTCAAATACAATAGTTGTATGTTCCTAAAGTAATTTTTTATTTGTTTTACTTCTCAATAGCTATATCTGTACAAGTAAATTATTAAAATAAAATTATGTGACTATACTTCTAATATTTTAATTGCAATTGCATTTTATGGTTACTGTCTTTTCCTGATCTTACTTGACCATCCAGACCTTATTTCTCCATTAGAGAACGACCCCGAAGCTCCATTCCATGAAGAACGTCATGCTGGCCCTAGGGACTTAGCCAACATTATTGCTAGCCCATATGGTATATGATGTCTCTTTTGTCTCTTATGTAATTAGATAAGGTGCAGTTCTAAGATTTGACAATTTTCCCTTTTTAGGAATTGTTGAGGTTTTTACTAAGGACATGGAAGTAGTTTTCTGATAACTATAGTGAGGAGGCATTTTATTTTCTTGTGGATTACAAATATTTCATTGGTATTTAATATGAAATTTGAAACCATTAATATTTATACATCAAATGATTACAGGCTCTATAATATTTGTGATCAAATGATTTCATGCTGATTGCACAGGTGCCTCTTGAATTCAGTAGAAGTATTGAGTTTTGAACCAGTGATTGGGTCACATTTTGTACTAGGGAGGGCTGTTGTTGTGCATGCTGACCTTGATGATCTTGAGCAAGGTAATGAAGATTTATCTGTTTGGAAATTATATTTGAAATTTTTGCTTCTTGGAATCCTTATGTAGAGTCCATGCTCCTATGTTCATAAGTTACATCATGTATTATATTTTAATTTTAATTTTAATTTTTTAATTGCTGGTATTTTTATTAATTACATTTCTAATTTTAATAATTTATTTGCACTAAATATTATCTTGCACTAAATATTATCTTAATGAGTCATTATTTTATATTTTGTGATCATTTATTTTATTAATTATAATATTATAATTTTTATATTAATTATTAGTTTGTATTATATATATATATACAACTAGCACATCGAACAATTGCTAATATAATGATCGCAATGACTACACTTTAAACATTACTATTTTTGATAAAAACTGCCTTGAGATTGATTATTCACTTCACAATAAAAAATCAGGGGCATTCAAGTCATTCCACAACTTATTTAAAATTCATCCCAATTTACACATTAACATGTTCGATTGTTGTTTATATTAATTAAATATTATTTACTTTCATGTAGTTGAACTAATTGATATATAGTATCAACAAAGATCAAATGCCTCCAAATATTTTTCCAAAACTTTACTCGGGAAAAATTCCAAAGCTCAAGAAGATGCAACATAATTCAAATCTATCAAGCCATTTTTTGTTGTCAAAGTTACACCCTATGCCCATTCACCTATATGTTTATTCAAATTACACATTCACTACCAATGTTATATATATATAATATATCTTTCTCTTTTGCAGAATGTACCAGTGCATTTTTTAAAAACAATTTAAAAAAGGGTGGAATATGCCAATCACATCGATAGTTCAATCCAAAAAATAGAAAGTTAAATTGATTTCTCACCGTACTTATAAATGTGCCTATTTGTCTACTGGATAGTTATTGTTCATAAAAGACAACTGTCTTTCTGAAGAAGATGCATGTGCGTTTGAATTATATAATGTTAATCTTCACCTCATTAATTCACAATTTTCAAAAATTACAGGTAGAAATTCTAAATTACCATCAAATATTATGTTATGAACTTACAAGGATTGTACTCAATCTATTGACTTTGAATTATTTGTTTACTTTCTCTACAATTTATGAAATAGGTATTTTTGTCAGTAACAAAGTTACATTCATAAGCATTCATTCGATTATTTCAAATTATTTCGTAGCAAAAATATTGCTAAATAATTACCTACATCAAATTTATTCCAATTACAAAAAATAACAAACATCAATATCTTATTATTTTCTCACTAAATTCAAAAACTAATTAATTTGAACTTATTATTAAATATAGCTTTATTATACATTTTAAAATAAAATATTTTTAATCAAAACTAACTGTTCCTACATCGTGCGAGCCACACGCTAGTTGGTACTAATGCTTGCATAATTTATATTTCAACAGTCAACATTCAAAACTTCTCCTCCTACACTATTCCAGTCAAGATTCAAAGTACGCTATCAGCTTATCATTTCTATACAACGTCCAAACTAAGGTTTAGATATATATATATATATCAATTTTAGGTTCATTTTTTTCTGCTCTGTTTTGTTTGAAATTGCTATTTTAATTCTGTGAAAAATTGGAATGTAGCTGATGCATTAATATTTCTTTTCAATTCTTTCTCATATAAGTAGTGAGAATTATTTGATGCCCTTTTCCCTCTTTTTAATGGCAATGCATTTATGAGGAATTCATGCATTTTATGAAAGAACTAATGGACCATTATAATGTTCATTTTAAATTTGATTAGACTATCAATTGCAAAAAGATACATCATCACTCTAAGGAAAGCTGAGTTTCGTTTCTACTTAATGAAAGCTTGGCAAGAAAAACAAATTGACTTGTAAGCTACAAAACTATAGGATATGTTTATGGTTACTTCCCATGGAAAAATATGAACTGCTAAAATGCTTTAATCCATTTATCCTGACTCTAACTTGTGTTATGGCAAGGTTTACTTACTCATCTTGTTTAATTTATTCATCCATTTGTTTTCTGTTGCCAATTTTCAGAGAAGGAAATAGTTCATCAACTGCATGGCACCAGAGTTGCAATATTGGCTGGGGACTTCATGTTTGCTCAGTCCTCCTAATGCATTAATGTGTCTTTTTTGTGCTTTAATTTTCTTTGTGTTAATTTCTTAATTTTCTGAATTTTGTTCTAATAGTTGCTGAATTTGTTGTGTTGCTATGTTGTTGAATTTTGTTAATAGCATCAATTACAAAGTAATTGTTTTCTATGCTTTTATAAAAAATTATGTTGCATTTTGATGTTTTTATTTTTCCAAGTTCAAAAGGTTGTTGCAAGATTAAGAGCAGGATTTTAAAGAGACTATTTTGAAGTTGCTATATCTTTGTTGCAAACCTTTGAATTTTTAAGTATGTTTGTATTTTTTTTTTAATTTCTTTGTTGTTAGTTATAATTTTTAGTTAGTTTAGATGAACTGTTGTATTGAATTATTAATTGTATTAAAATATTAATTTTTTTAAGTCTTTTTTCAAGCTCACAAATGAGCTCCTTACCAAGCTCATAATTGAGCTCACAAATGAGCTTCTTCTTGAGCTTGCAAATGAGCTCATAATCAAATGAGCTCGAGCTATAATCAAATGAACCATAAACAAACAAGGCCGAGCCGAACTTAAGCTCAAGCCTTGATTATAAAAAATAAATGAGCTTGAGTCAAACCTGAGCCTTCCCCAAAATTTGCGAGCTAAGCCTAAGCTGTTGGTAGTTCTACTCAATTCGGCCCAGTTACACCTCGAGTACCACCTAAATGGATCCCAATCAACCCCAAACGATAATTCATGTACATAGTGAAGTCACATTCCAAGAATTTAAGTCTAAACCAATTGGTCTATGTTTCTTTGGCATAAAGCATGGTAAATTTTATAGATGATTACTAAATTTTGTGCTTAATTACAATTTAGTTGCAAAATTTTAATTTATATCTTTTAGTTAACAAATTTATATTTAGTTTTTAGAAATAGTCTGTTGACCATTGGCATGATCAAACTCCTAATTTTGGACTTTGACAAACAATTTTTATACTAATAATTTCAATTAAGTGTGTAGGGAATTATATACCAAACATATACCAAGCATATACACTTTTGGATGTATAGTGACTTTTCGGGCTCATTGAACCTCTGAGATTGAAGAAGGCTTTTGACATATTTAGAGCTCTTAAATGAGAAAATGGGCTTCTTAACATTTGAAGCAGACATCTTAAGCTTTCTGAATTGGGCTTTTTTGAGAAAATCCAAGTTCATTTGGTTATGCAAATTTTGAGTTGAAATTCACGTGTACGTCTACCATCTCAGACTGCACATCTCTTAGTATTTTGGACATATCTTGAGTTACAGAAGTCCAATTGAGGTGATTCAAAATGGTATGAAAATATAAGTCAAATATCTACAACTTTCATGAAGAAAATATAGGCAAATTAGAATCTATTCAGGCGCAGATCACGGCTTCAACTTGTATATAGCTGTCTGACAGTATTCTGCATTTCAGATTGCACAATCCTCAGTAATTTGGACATATCCCGAGCTACAGAAGTCAAATTTAGGTGATTCAAAATTTAATGGAAATCTAATTCAAATATATACAGCTTTCATGAAGAAAGTATGAGCAAATTCAAATTTCTTCAGGATCAAATCACGGCTTCAATTTGGGTATAGCTGTCTGACCGTAGTCTGCATTACAGATTGCACAATCCTTAGTATTTTGGACATATCTTAAGTTACAGAAGTCCAATTTAGGTGATTCAAATTGATATGGAAAGATAATTCAAATATCTACAGCTTTTATGAAGAAAGTATGGGCAAATTCAAACGTCCTGAGGAGCCAATTACGGTTTCAATCCATGAATAGCTGTCTGACAGTATCAGTCTCAATAATTCAAAATATACACGTTGGACACATCATTTGCACCTCCAACAGCTATAATTTTTAGTATAAATACCTCTAGAGCTGAATGGAAGTGAAGTAACTTGTTTTATCATTTTATTATCTCTTAAGCTTTCATTGAGCTCTCAAATTCTCTTAAATAATTCTTTGTTTGTATAACTCTTGTGAGAGTTGGGTGTGTGTTAGAAATAGAATTTCTCTTCATCTTAAATCTTGGGTTAGATTAGAAGGGAAGTGAGATTTATTTCTAAAGGAATTGGTTTAAGTGTTGTCCATTGAAACACTTGGGTTTTGGTTTTTGAGTGAGCCTTGAAAACTCATGTTGTGAGGTTATAAGAGTGAGCCATAAAACTCTTGTATAATCTTAATCCTGTGAATAAGATTGTGGGTGATTGAAAATCCTAACTTGGAGATAAGTTAGGTGGAGACGTAGGATTGTTGTTGAATCCGAACTCCTTAAATCTTTGTGTTCTTCATTCTTCCTTCTCAATTTCTATTTAATTCTTGCAAAGAATTCTTTTAATTTCTCATTTTTATTTCATAGTCCTATTCACCCCCCCCTCTAGGACTCTTTTCATTTGGTATCAGAGCTTGAATTCTAGGTACTTTATTGCTAGAATACAAGATCATGGGGAGTGAATCACAAAACATCTCTTCTCTTAGACCATTCTTTGATGGTAGTGACTATCCACATTGGAAATTCAAAATGGAATTATATCTTGATTGTGATTCCATCAAACTTTGGGACATTGTCCTAAGAGGTTGGGAACCACCTACAACTATCATTGATGGTGTGGTAACTATACTTGCAAGAAGCCAATGGAGTGTTGATCAAAAGGAAGAAAATCACAAAAATAAAAAGGCTATGATTACTCTAGTCTCCTCCATGACAAGAGAAGAAGGAGGCAAGCTTCAACATTGCATTTCAGCTAAAGAAATGTGGGAGACCTTGGAGAATCACTATGAAGGCAACATTCAAGTGAGAAGCAAGAAGGTTCAACTTCATATGTATGAATATGAACTCTTCAAAATGAAGCCTCAAGAATCAATCACGGAGATGACAAACCGTCTCAATGCTCTCCTTACAACCCTCAAGAAACTTGGAAAACATTTCTCCAAGGAAGAAGTAAACAACAAGATTCTAAGAATCCTACCTAAGAAGGATTGGGAATCTCGTGTTACCTCAATTGAGGAAGCTCAAGACCTCTCCACTCTATCAACCGATGTGCTCATTGGTAAGCTTTTGACACATGAGCTCACCATCAAGCAAAGAGGTGAAGAACAAGAAGAGAAAGAAGAAAAGAAAAAGAGCATTGCTCTAAAAGCTCTTCAAGAAGATAGTGAAGAGGAAAGCATTAAAGATTCTAGTGATGAAGATGGTGACATTGCCATGCTCACTAGGAACTTCAAGAAGTTCTTAAGAAAGAAAAATTTCTCAAGAACAAGGGACTTCAACAGGAAGTTCGAAGGAGATGGGAGGAAGAAAATAAAAGAGGTTACTTGCTATGAATGCAAGAAACCGGGACACATTAGAAATGAATGTCCTAAACTCAAATTCAAGAGTAAGGGAGCAAAAGATAAGAAGAAGGCATTCAAAGCTACTTGGGATGATTCCTCCGAATCCGAAGAGGAAGAGGAACAACAAGAAGTTGCCAATCTTTGCTTCATGGCCATTGAAAACGAAAATGAGGTACCATCCACTTCTTACTCCTCTTTTGATGATTGTGATGAATATTGTGATGATGATGATGATGATGATGAGAGCTCTATTGTGAGCAAATTGCTTGCTAAATGCAAAAGTTTGTTATCTAAGAAGAAAAAATATAAACATGAGTTAACTAGCTTAAATAAGGATTTTAAATATTTGAAAATTGATTTTGCTAAACTTGTTGCATCAAATGAAAAACTTGTAAGTGATGCTAAATCTTGTAATTCTTTGGAAGACCAACTTAAGAAAGCAAATGATGAAAATCATAAGCTTTCTAAGGAAGTCTTAGAATTAAAAAATTCCATTGCTAAATTTAAGAGAGGAAAAGAAACTTTAGATAGTCTTCTTGACTCTCAAAAATTTCATGGAGATACCCATGGAATTGGATATAAAAATGGAATGTCTTCATCATCCTCATCACATATTACTTTTGTTAAAGCTTCACATGATTCTACTCCTTCAACCTCAAATGAGATTCAAGCTAAAAAATCTCATGTGTTAAATAGCAAGGAAAAATCTCATAAGATTAACCCTTCATTAACACAAAGAGGTAAGTCTCAAACTAGAGCATCTCAACCTAAGCATGCTTATATGTACACTAGACATAATTATAATAGGCATGTTGCACAATACAATGCACATAAACATATTGCACAAACTTATCAAAATGCTCATCACCATTGCCAATGTATGTCTCACTTAATGTCACAAAATAATAACAAAAGATACACACAACACCAAAGGCATGCTGCACACACTAGGAAAGCATTTCATTCTAGGAGAAATAAATTTAAAAATATTGTATGTTCATATTGCATGAATAAAGGATATACCAATAATGTGTGTTTTTATAGAAAACTGCATATGAATTTACTTCCTACGGATTATCTTAAAACTAACCAACCTAGACCAAAAAAGGTTTGGGTCCAAAAGAACACTTAAATTGTATCGTGTAGATGTGCTTGAAATCCACAAGAACAAAAAGCAAATGGTATCTCGATAGTGGATGTTCAAGGCATATGACAGGAGACAAACAGCAATTCAACAAACTTGATGCTAAGGATGGAGGACATGTTACTTTCAGAGATAATGCAAAAGGAAAAATTATTGGCATTGGAGAAATAGGTAATCCGCAATCCTTATCTATACATCATGTGTTGTTTGTTGATGGTCTTAAACATAATCTGCTTAGTATAAGTCAATTATGTGACATGGGAAATAAAGTAACTTTTTATCCTAAAAATTGCTTTGTTAGTAGTCTTGATGAAAATAAAATTATTTTTAGTGGTGAAAGAGTAGACAATGTTTATGTCATTGATTTGAATAAAATTGATAACAAAGACATAAAATGCTTAGTGTCTATCTCCCATGACACATGGACATGGCATAGAAGATTAGGACATGCAAATTTTGAGCTTTTAAATGATCTTTGTAAACATGAACTTGTACTTGGTTTACCTAAGCTTGAATTCACTAAAGATAAACCTTGTGATGCTTGTCAAAAGGGAAAACAATCCAAGTCCTCATTTAAGCTAAAAAATGTAGTGTCCACCTCTAGGCCACTTGAACTTATACATATGGATTTATTTGGACCAACTAGAGTTGCTAGTCTTGGTGGAATGCACTATGCTTATGTATTGGTTGA
This sequence comes from Mallotus nudiflorus, assembly GCA_947683625.1. Classification (NCBI taxonomy): domain Eukaryota; kingdom Viridiplantae; phylum Streptophyta; class Magnoliopsida; order Malpighiales; family Euphorbiaceae; genus Mallotus; species Mallotus nudiflorus. The sequence goes on from CANTUR010000556.1 coordinate 965,434, forward strand.
TGACTACTCTAGATACACTTGGGTATGTATTCTTGCTCATAAGAATGATGCATTTAAAGCTTTTGAAAATTTTTCAAAAAGAGTTCAAAAAGAAAAAGGATTTTGTATTTCATCCATTAGAAGTGATCATGGAACCGAATTTGAAAATGAATTTTTTAAAAACTATTGTAATGAAAACGGTATTTCTCATACATTTTCATCTCCTAGAACCCCTCAACAAAATGGGGTAGTTGAAAGGAAAAATAGAACTCTTGTGGAAATGGCTAGAACAATGCTTCATGAGTATAATTTGCCTTTATACTTTTGGGCGGAAGCTGTTAACACATCTTGTTATATTTCAAACCGAGTTTTCAAAAGACCAATTTTAAATAAAACGTCTTATGAGCTATGGAACAATAGAAAACCCAAAATCTCATATCTAAGAGTATTTGGATGCAAGTGCTTTATATTGAACACCAAGGATAATCTTGGAAAATTTGATTCTAAAGCTGATGAAGGAATTTTCCTAGGCTATTCAATCTCTAGCAAGGCATATAGGGTCTTTAATAAGAGAACTCTAGTAGTTGAAGAGTCAATGCATGTGGTATTTGATGAATCAAACTCACTTGATCCTAGAAAGGATGTTTGTAGTGTTGATGATCTTGTAGGTGACAATGAGATTATGGAAACACAAGAAGAAAATGCTAGTAAGCCTTTGGAACTTGAAGAGCTAAGCAAGAAGGAAAATGAGGAGACATCTCAACCTACCTTAAAGGATGAACTTCCAAAGGATTGGCAATTCAAGAAAGCTCACCCTCAAGACCTCATTATAGGTGACACTACAAAAGGGGTAACTACTAGATCTCAATTAAAATCTACTGTTAATTTAGCCTTCATTTCTCAAATTGAACCCAAAAATATTGATGATGCTTTGTGTGATGAATTTTGGGTCCTTGCTATGCAAGAAGAGTTAAATCAATTTGAGAGAAACAAGGTTTGGACCTTGGTTCCTAGACCTAAACATCATCCTATTATAGGTACCAAATGGGTGTTTAGAAATAAGATGAATGAACAAGGTGTCATAACTAGGAACAAAGCTAGACTAGTAGCTAAAGGTTATAATCAAGAGGAAGGAATTGATTATGATGAAACCTTTGCCCCCGTTGCAAGGTTAGAAGCTATTAGGATGCTACTTGCATTTGCATCATACATGAATTTTAAACTTTTTCAAATGGATGTTAAAAGTGCATTTTTAAATGGTTTTATTGAAGAGGAGGTATATGTTGAACAACCTCCAGGTTTTGAAAATTTTAACTCTCCAAATCATGTTTTTAAATTGTCAAAAGCATTGTATGGATTGAAACAAGCTCCAAGAGCTTGGTATGAAAGATTAAGTAACTTTTTACTAGAGAAAGGTTTCTCTAAAGGAAAAGTTGACACAACTCTTTTCATAAAGAAATCCAAGCATAATTTATTAATTGTTCAAATTTATGTTGATGATATTATTTTTGGTGCTACTGACCATTGCTTGTGTGAGGAATTTTCTAAGCTAATGCAAGGAGAATTTGAGATGAGTATGATGGGAGAACTCAAGTTCTTTCTTGGACTTCAAATCAAGCAATATGAAAATGGGATTTTCATTAATCAAACCAAATATACAAGGGACATTCTCAAGAAGTTTGGAATGGATGAAGCTAAATCAAGCAAAACTCCAATGAGCACAACAACCAAACTAAATAAGGATGAGAATGGTAAACCAGTTGATGAAAAGTGATTTAGAGGTATGATTGGATCCCTTCTTTATTTAACTGCTAGTAGACCCGATATTATGTTTGCTACTTGCTTGTGTGCTAGATTTCAATCAAGTCCTAGAGAGTCTCATTTGAATGCTATTAAAAGAATTTTCAAATATCTTTGTGGTACAATGCATTTAGGACTTTGGTATCCTAGGAGTTCTTCCTTTGAACTGATTAGTTATTCTGATGCTGATTTTGCTGGTAGCTTACTAGATAGAAAAAGCACTTCTGGAACTTGTCAAATTTTAGGAAATTGCTTAGTTTCTTGGTTTAGTAAGAAACAAGTTTCAGTTGCCTTATCCACCGCTGAAGCAGAATATGTGGCGGCTAGTTGTTGTTGCACCCAAGTTCTATGGCAAAAACAACAACTATTGGACTATGGCATTGATATTAATCACATTCCAATTAAGTGTGATAATACAAGTGCTATAAACCTTAGTAAGAATCCCATTCAACATTCTAGAACTAAGCATATTGATATTAGACATCATTTCTTACGTGATCATGTGCAAAATGGTGATATTTTTCTTGATTTTGTTGATACTAATAATCAATTAGCAGACATCTTTACCAAACCTCTTTGTGAGGAAAGATTGAATTTTATTAAGCATGAACTTGGTATGATTGATGGCTCAAGCTTGTCTTGATCACTTGTTAAATTGATGAATTGATGTTTGGATTCTTATGTGATTTTATTATTTTCAACGTCATGTATATATTTTGTTTTAAAGGTATTTGCTTTAGCAAATTTAGTTCATATACATGATATATTGTATTTCCCATTTGCATGATCTTTGTATCAATTTTAATTGGATTTGTGTGGATTCATTCATTTTTTTTTAATCCCTCCTATTTTGCAAATTAATAATTAATTATTGAGCTAAATTCAATTAATTAATTATTTTAAATAGCATAAATATTCCTCCTCCTTAACAAAATTTTTTATTTTAGGTTTATTTTTGGTATACTTTCTGTATCTAAGTTTTGAGCTGTTAAATGTGTTTTATAACTATTTTTCGTTAGTTTATGTTCGGTTTATTTTTTGAATATTTTTTGGATATAAAACATGAGCTGTTAGTTTTATATCTTGATTACAATTGGTATTTTAATATCATTGTATTTTTTTAATGCAATTTTATTTGCATTTTGACGAAAGGTAATATAGGTTGGGTATGACCTATAAAAGTTTTCAATTGGTATCAGGATAAAAAAAAAAAAAAAAAAAAATTTGAGTTTGTTTAATTTTTGTGTTTTGTAAGAAATTATTTTTATCTTTGATAATGCATGGATATTTTTAAGATTTGGTCTATCTTTGCATTTTGACAAAGGAGGAAAAATAATTGAGTTTGCATGTGTACCTAGTTAATTTCTTTTAAGGGAAATTTTTTTTTCAAAGATGTGTTTATGTAAGTGACATAACTATGTGATAGTGTGTCCTTAATATCAATATTTTTTAATTCCATTGAAATAGGGGGAGAAAATTATTTGAATTTATTTCACATAATTCTTTTTCTCATGCATAATAACAATGTAAGCATGACTAGTTTTGTCCTTATGATAAATAGCCTTGTTTTGCTTACTTTATTTTTATATTACATGAATTTTTTTTTTTTTTGCATGACTATTAATTGAGCTTATTCATGCAACATTCATGTATACATTTTTTTTAAATGGCTTTTATCTTTTAAAATGACATGAATTTCATAAAGATTTTGAATATCTTTGCTTGCATTGTTTTGGTTCTTAATCTTTTATTCCCTTTAGTATTTTTGGCTCCCTTAGGTCTATTTCCCCTTATATCTCTCTCTTTTCTTTTTGTCTTTGACAAAGGGGGAGAAGAAGCTAAAGAAGCTATGTGCTTAGGGGATAGATAATTGTGTTTAAGATATGCTAAGTACCACATGATTATGTATGATTGAATAGCTAAACTCTATATGATCATGTGATGTTTTGATATAGCATACATGTTATTTTGTGATGCATTACATGTTTGAAATTATTTCCTTCATATTATTTAATAACTTGTTATCTTTATTTTTGATAAGAAGGATGATGAAATTTATTTATATTTCTTATCATGTCCAAAAAGGAGGAGAAATAAAGAAATATATTTTTGATTAAGGAATATATTTGTTAAACCCCTATACATGCTATGATAAATCATTTATTTATATGCTCTAATACATGATAAATATTGAATTTATGCACATGTTAAGGGGGAGCAAAATTATTTCTTATTTTGCATCTATTTAATTTGTAAGGGGGAGCTATTTTTATTTAATATGCTTATATATGTTATTTATTTTTTACACACACACACATATTATTTATCATCTTTTCAAATTGGTTGTCAAAGCCAAAAAGGGGGAGATTGTTGACCATTGGCATGATCAAACTCCTAATTTTGGACTTTGACAAACAATTTTTATACTAATAATTTCAATTAAGTGTGTAGGGAATTATATACCAAACATATACCAAGCATATACACTTTTGGATGTATAGTGACTTTTCGGGCTCATTGAACCTCTGAGATTGAAGAAGGCTTTTGACATATTTAGAGCTCTTAAATGAGAAAATGGGCTTCTTAACATTTGAAGCAGACATCTTAAGCTTTCTGAATTGGGCTTTTTTGAGAAAATCCAAGTTCATTTGGTTATGCAAATTTTGAGTTGAAATTCACGTGTACGTCTACCATCTCAGACTGCACATCTCTTAGTATTTTGGACATATCTTGAGTTACAGAAGTCCAATTGAGGTGATTCAAAATGGTATGAAAATATAAGTCAAATATCTACAACTTTCATGAAGAAAATATAGGCAAATTAGAATCTATTCAGGCGCAGATCACGGCTTCAACTTGTATATAGCTGTCTGACAGTATTCTGCATTTCAGATTGCACAATCCTCAGTAATTTGGACATATCCCGAGCTACAGAAGTCAAATTTAGGTGATTCAAAATTTAATGGAAATCTAATTCAAATATATACAGCTTTCATGAAGAAAGTATGAGCAAATTCAAATTTCTTCAGGATCAAATCACGGCTTCAATTTGGGTATAGCTGTCTGACCGTAGTCTGCATTACAGATTGCACAATCCTTAGTATTTTGGACATATCTTAAGTTACAGAAGTCCAATTTAGGTGATTCAAATTGATATGGAAAGATAATTCAAATATCTACAGCTTTTATGAAGAAAGTATGGGCAAATTCAAACGTCCTGAGGAGCCAATTACGGTTTCAATCCATGAATAGCTGTCTGACAGTATCAGTCTCAATAATTCAAAATATACACGTTGGACACATCATTTGCACCTCCAACAGCTATAATTTTTAGTATAAATACCTCTAGAGCTGAATGGAAGTGAAGTAACTTGTTTTATCATTTTATTATCTCTTAAGCTTTCATTGAGCTCTCAAATTCTCTTAAATAATTCTTTGTTTGTATAACTCTTGTGAGAGTTGGGTGTGTGTTAGAAATAGAATTTCTCTTCATCTTAAATCTTGGGTTAGATTAGAAGGGAAGTGAGATTTATTTCTAAAGGAATTGGTTTAAGTGTTGTCCATTGAAACACTTGGGTTTTGGTTTTTGAGTGAGCCTTGAAAACTCATGTTGTGAGGTTATAAGAGTGAGCCATAAAACTCTTGTATAATCTTAATCCTGTGAATAAGATTGTGGGTGATTGAAAATCCTAACTTGGAGATAAGTTAGGTGGAGACGTAGGATTGTTGTTGAATCCGAACTCCTTAAATCTTTGTGTTCTTCATTCTTCCTTCTCAATTTCTATTTAATTCTTGCAAAGAATTCTTTTAATTTCTCATTTTTATTTCATAGTCCTATTCACCCCCCCCTCTAGGACTCTTTTCATAGTCTTTATAATTTTTTTGCTCCATAAACAATCTAGCATTACCTTTATAGTTCAAAATCTAAAGATAACATATAAATAAGTTCATTTTTTTTATATTCATATATAATTTAATGAAAAACTAAAAATTATTTTAAAAGATGAATACGTTCTTTCTAAAATAATGTAAAAATATTATTTGATTAGAGAACAAAACAAATATTACTATTTATCTTCATTTTTAATTTTTTGTATAATAAACTATAAATTAATATAATATTTGTAATATCATTGTATTTAAATATTGAAATATTATTTTAATTTTTTACGTATAATATTTTAATTTTTACATATAATTATTACACATTAATAATAAAATATTTGTATATTAATAATATATTTAAATAATTTATTACTTTAATTTAAATATGATATACAAACTTATTTGTATATTATTTGTTAAATTTTGGACTAAAATAGTAATAGGGGATTGTTTATGGATCAAAAAAATTTTATATGGACTAAATAGAAGTTTAGTGACTAAAAAGATATAAATTAAAATTTTATAATCAAATTGTGATTAAGTGTAAAATTTAGTGATCATCTATAAATTTTTCCTGCATAAAGCTCCATTAACATTAAAGTCAATTTGGTTTTTCCAATAAAATTAATGATAATAACAAGTTAAGTGCATCAAACCGCCCTTGCATGCCTGGCCATAAGTGGGTCTGGAGTTGGAGACCCACCTCCTCCTCCCCTTTGGTAGGAAAAAAAAAAGTGCATTAAACCTGAACAATGGAAAACCCATCTCTGAATCACTTGTAATTCTTGAATATGTGGATGAGACATGGAAACAATATCCATTGTTGCCTCAAGATCCACATGGGCGAGCCACGGCTCGATTTTGGGCTAACTTTGGTGATGATAAGGTATACTTTTTCTTCTTTTTTTTTTTTTTTTTTTCCTGCTTCCTGTCTGACCAATATACGTCACCTCTTGCGCATTGTGAGCCATTAAAAAATAGGAACTTGATAATGAATTTGATAATGATTTGTGATAATATATTTTATTATATAATCCTTCAACTTTACTATTTTGCTATTTGCACCAAAGTGATGCAAGCTTCATTACTTTTTTTTTTAAATATATTTGGGAGAATATCTAGAACTCGAACCTAAAATTTAGTAAAAAATTCAAGTAAATATCACATAGATATTGATAGAATGAGATAATTTTTCTTTTAAATTATGTAAAAATTATTTTTATAAATTAACAATAATAGAATTTAAATTTTATATTTCATGATATTTTGAAAACAAATAAAGATTAGATCACCTTTCACCCTTTTGTTATTTAAAAATGCAATGCAAAAGGTGTATGTTCAAATGCTCATAATGTTCCCTTTATTAGTTTATATTTGTTCTTTTAGGTTCATTAAATCAAATTACTAATTTTGTTAATATTAGAGTAAATTAGTAGTTTATAATAACACATATTAAACTCTAATTAATCAATAAGATTTTTTGAATCAATTTGGGGTTTATTGTGAAATAATTTAGACATTAGATTTGACGTATGAATATTTATTTGGAGAAAAGAAAAGACAAGGGAGTTTATTGGCCAAGATTTTAATATAATTGTATCTGTATCCAAAATATGGATAAAAATAGAAGTTGGGGAGCTAAAACTGATATTTTCAGTAAATGAAGGCTGATACACGAAACATTGACCCAGAAACTGAAAGAATTTGCTTATATAAATGGCATGGAGCTCAAATCAATGGAGGGATCAAACAAAGCACTAAAAAATGGCAAAAGAAGAAGTGAAGATTTTCAGAACATGGTCAAGTCCATTTCCTTTGAGAGTCATCTGGGCACTAAAATTGAAGGGGATTGAGTGCGAAACAGTATTTGAAGACCTTTCGAACAAGAGCCCTTTACTTCTGCAATACAACCCTGTTCACAAGAAAGTTCCTGTGCTTTTGCACAATGGAAAACCCATCTCTGAATCACTTGTAATTCTTGAATATGTGGATGAGACATGGAAACAATATCCATTGTTGCCTCAAGATCCACATGAGCGGGCCAGGGCTCGATTTTGGGCTAAGTTTGGTGATGATAAGGTATGCTTTTTCTTCTTCTTCTTTTTTTTTTTTCCTGCTTCCTGTCTATATAATTTTTAGGTTCAAAGAACTGATTGGAGGATTTGATGCTTTTTTGTATAACTTTTTATGGGATCTTTGATTGGTATATGGTTTTGTTTCTGTGTTCTTTCTGTTCTAATTAAGCTTCAAAGAGAAACTAGATTTGTTAGATCAGTAATCTCCCAAATGAACATAAACCTTTGCTAGAAAATGAACTGTGTGTTTTGATTTGAATCAAGAGAGTATGCTGTAGGCCTGTGGGCTTGTCTCTCTATTAGTTGACTGATTTTTTTTTTTTTTTGAGACATTGAAGTCCGGACAGACCGAGATTTATGTGCTACACAATAGATTTGTTAGATCAGAAAGTTCTCAAATGAACATAAACCTTTCCGAGAAATTGAAACTGTGTTTTAATTTGAATCAAGGGAGTATATGTTGTAGGCCTGTGGACTTATCTCTCTATTAGTTGACCGGAAATCTTGAAGTCTTCCTTTTTCATTTATGACACATTAAAGTCATTTCATTATAAATCATTATAATAATATATATTGCAAGAACACTTCTATAAAGAGTTATGTCTTGTATTGGACACTTTTTCGATATTACACATTTCAAAAACTTATCCGACACGTTTCAGGGGCATTTCTAATAATAAAAAAGTGTTGAGGCGTTTTTTTAAAAAAAAAGGGAAAAAAGACGCGCATTCCTTTTAAACATATATATTTTATATCATTGAATGATCAAAATAAGAGATAATATTTTTCAATGAAGATGTCACTGAGAACATTGAGAGTAAAATGTTAATTAAGTAGAAGATTCTATAAATTGAAATTGCTAATAAATATTATGAATGAAGTCTTGACATATTAATGTTACTTATGAGTATTATGATTTTATTATTAATTTTAAGTAAATTAGATGGAAAATTATTTATTTTTTGCTGAAATATTGTATATAATTGAGATATTATTGTTTTATTTATGTTTTAATATAACATGATTACATTTTTTTTGTTTTAGAATTACTTTTAGTATTACAAAATATTAATAACCATGAAAAGTATATTTTTGAATTGAATCTAATTTATAATTTATATAAAATGAATTTTATAATTTTTTATATTTATAAATTAACTCCCACATTTTTTATATTTGTAAATTGACTTTTATATTTTTAATATTTATAAATTGACCTTAATATCTGTATTCTATATTTTTGTAAAAAGGCCATTTCTTCGTGTTCATATCCCTATTTCCGTATCTGTACTGCCTTGATAGTCACTCCATTATAAATTATTCAGCATAAAAATGATAAATTCCACCAAATATCAGTGGATGTGCGAGGTAATTGAAATTGAAACTTTCTTTATCTTTTACTTATGAATATCAATCTAATTTAATTTGGAAATAGAATTATTTTTCCATATATTTAAATTAGAAAATATTATTTAAATGAAAAAAGTTTTCTGTCGGTGGTTCCACCAGATATGGGTTTGTATTTATATTTTATTAATCGGACTTAAAGTGGGATTAACCTTAACACTACTGTACCAAAGTTCAATGGTTCTGGATAGATCATAAAGTGCCACAGGCCCGGTGCTCTTGTCTTAGATCCTATCTTACACACACAAAGAGACGTTACCAAGCATACTTTTCTTTTTAATGCAGGTCTTTCAATCAGTAATTCATGGTACCTTCATGAAGCAAGGAAAAGAGCAAGAGGAAGGAATAGCTTCAACAATGGAGAATCTGAAGCACTTAGAAGAAGAGCTAAGAGGAAAGAAGTTCTTTGGAGGGGAGAAAATTGGATTTGTGGATCTTGCATTGGGTTGGCTTGCTCACTTCATTAGTGTGTTTGAGGAGGTACTTGGCCTAAAACTCATTGACCAAGATAAATTTCCATTGCTAGTAGAGTGGATGCAAGAGTTTTCAAGTGTCCCAATCATTCAAGAAAGCTGGCCACCTAGAGATAAACTTGTTGCCAAGTTTGTTGCTCTTAGACAATCTTTCATTACAGAAGAAACACCCAAATAAAGCTTCTTTATGAGATGTCTTCCCACATGAATCAATGAAGAAACCCAACATTTGAAGGGTTAATGTGATGATTAATGTATTAATCAATTTGAATAACAATCTAATTTAGAGTCTTTGTTTTTTGCTATGCAAATAAAAGATAATAATACCAACATTAATTTATACCTTGCATTTTAGTTCTTAATTTCAATTTATCTAGCGATTTCCTTATTTTTGTTATAGACAGCGATAGATGAAACAAAATTTTTGATGGCAATTATCATATAAAATAATAGAATTTAAAACATAAAAATTGAATTAGGTGAATACATGATCGAAATATCTATAGTTTATAAATAATTTATTTATTTTTTAATTTATAATATAATTATAAAAAAAGAAGAGATATTATGGTTAAAAGTTACCACTCGCGACCTACTATTCATTTTGCCACTTAATCTTTTGTGGGTGACCTTTCAATTCATTCCTATCAATGTAAACAAGAAAAGAAAAAGATTATATTATAAATTTTTACAGAAAAGAATCTTTAATTATAAGTTCAGTCAGTATTTATTTAATTTCACTTATGATGAACACTAGTAGAAAGTAAACAAAAAACTTCACACTACACTTGTAAGCTGATTGTGCTATAGGGGGAAAAAACAAACAAGGAAAAGAAAAAAGAAGTCTTCGAGATATTGTGCAAAACGCGTATTCATCTTTGACATTAGGCAGCATTTAGCGCCTCAAGCAACGGAAGAGACAAAGTCTTGATATCAAAATCCAACTCATTTTTAGTTTTAATGTGACTGATGAAATCAATTCGCAAATACTGTTTGCATTAAAAAAAATTTATCATTAATAGTTCGAGTAGTAAAAAATATAGACATTATAATATAAAGATAATAATACATATCGCAAATTGTAACATGAACAGTAAATCATAAATATAGTAAACAATTATTTTAGTCTTTAAAAAATAATTTGTTTAATTCTTAATTTTTTTTTATTTTCCATTTTTACCTTCCAATTTAGGGGCCTCATCCACCTTTGGGACGAGCACAAATATATTTTTTTTTCATTTGTAATTTAGTGTTGGATGTCACAATTTACAACATCCAATATTTTTCATAATATAAAAAATAGGATTGTAACTCAGTTCTTTCTTATAATGGAAAATAAACTACTTCAAACAGTTTTTTTTTTTAAAAAAAGTTATATATATATATATTTATTTATTTATTTATATTTATATATTATTGTATTAGATAAGAAAAACGCATAATTTATTTAACCTATATTTTCCATTTAATTATTTTTTTAGTTTAATTATTCATTTTTTTAAATTATTATTCAAAATTTATTAAATTTTAATTAATTAAATTTAATTCAGATAAAATTAAAAAAGGATAAAAATCTTATAACTAATTTAACGTAATTATATTGAAACACATAGCTTAAACTGCCCTGGTAGATGCTAGTCCCTAGAGTTGTTGACTTGTTGGTTTAATTAGTCAATTGTTGATTTAAAATCTCATTTCTGCCCTGACATAATTTAATTCCTCAACTTCTACCTGGAAGTTCCCTTCCTGCCTCATTCTTTCTATATTTCAATGAGTCGCCGCTGAATTCTAATTTCCGTGATAGTTTTATGGATTCGAATTTCAAAGAACTTCACTCCCTTAATTCCCATTACCTTCATTATGCCACATCCCTAATTTATTTGTTCGCTTGCATGCAAAGGAAAGGTAACGACTGTTCGGAACCTGCCCAAAGTAACAAGTTCTCCTTCACAAACACCAGTTTTTGGTACTCCATTTGTGCTGGTACTGATTCATAAAAATTCTTGTTTGTCTTTGGAAATTAAGTATGTGGATATTTCCTCCTCAAAACGCCTGGTTTCTCGAATTGTGACCTCCACCCACCACCCAGTTCCTCCACCGATTCAGAACCAGAAACTTCTGGCTTTGGTGACAGCAGCTCGCAGGGTAGCACTTCCCCAAATGTTGATGCGGAATATGCTAACAGGTCTTTTCCCTCCGTCAATAAAGACTCTGCAATCTTGGAGTATGATCAGAATTCTGAAACAGAAAAATTGCTAGATGAGCTCATTAACTTGTCCAAGTATGTAGACCCTGATCTCTTCTTGGAGTTAAAAAATGAGAGAGTTATGGATCGTAGAGTATTAAAGAAATGGTTATGGAAGCTATGCCAAGCTATATTCAATCCACAGAATCCGCTTTTCTTTCCATGCCCAGATGATCCTACTAGTTTTTTTCCTAATCTTGGTAAGCTCTTTCCTTTACTCCTTTCCTTCTCTGGCTAGCCTCTGCCTTGTGAATTTTGACATCAATTTAACAAATTATATTTCTTTGATTTTGGGATTTATGAAGTATATGTGGATGTTGAGTTTATGATCCAAATTCTATTTGGTTTGGCTTGAAGAGCTCGCAGTGTGACTAATTTTCGTTATAGTGAATGTATCAATACGTTGTATAGATTACACTATTCTTTTTCCATGCATATGCAGAACTGGAGCTACAACCCGTTCACCTTGATTGCATGAGGTTCACTAGTAAGGCGATTGCATTAGCTCTGAGGCACAAAATACAAGTGGGTGTCGCCTTTGATCGGGTGTTTCTTTTGCAACTAGCTGGAAAGAATATTACAGTAGAAGATGTAAAAGATGCAGATCCATCATTGTACAAGAGATGCATAAATATTTTGAATATGGACGATGCAGAATTTGCCGCACAAGAACTGTCGTCTGGCAATGTCTTGGAAATTTTTCCTGGTGGTGGAAGTAACAATTGCAAGGATAAGAAGGCCTATGTTAACCATCTAATTCAAAGCCAGTTTGTCACATCAATTGCTAAACAGGTATCTCTTTTCGCACAAGGCTTTGATAGTGTTTTTGGTAAATCCGTTCATGAATTACTCTCTATTGGCGAATTAGAGGTTCAAGAAGATCTTAACCGTGTGCTAAGAGGAAGCAGAAATGCTGGTCAGTTTCATAGGAAAAGAAAATCTGTTACTCATAACCAGAATGGAAGTGATTCTTCAATGTCTCGATTTGAAAAGGTAAGTGATTGCATATGATCCTTCTTTTTTTCCTTTTTTGAACCTAGGAGTGGAATTTCACCTAACCTTGCAATTTCGTAAAGGGAGTATTTGCCATTTCATTGCTCAACTTTCGGCTTATGATTTTTTTCTTCATTTGCATAAAATCTATGTTAAATATGTGACAGACTAATCCGGGAAGGTTTAACTTTAAGAACTGGCAGAAGGGTCACGTTTTGGGAGGAGGGTCATTTGGACCCGTTTATGAAGTACTTGCTGGCGAAGGATTATTTCTTGCTGTTAAAGAAGTTCCATTAGTGGATGATATAACAGCTAATTGCATTGAGAAAGAGATTGCTTTATTATCTCAACTGAGACATCAGAATTTAGTTGAATTCATCGGGACAAGAAAGGTCGAATCAAATCTTTATATTTTCTTTGAACTTGTAAGGGGACGTTCTCTAGACAAAGTGTATGAAAAGTTTCACCTTGAAGATTCTTTAGTGTCATTTTACACTAGAAAACAAATTGAGGGCTTAAAGTATCTGCACGATCACAAAGTCATACATAGAGCCATTAAATGTGCAAACATACTGGTAGATGAGAAAGGGTGTGTCAAATTTACGAAGTTTGGATTGGCACAGGTGATAGAACAAACTAGTCTTAAGCTGTTTCGCTGGGAGACACATAACTGGATGGCTCCTGAGGTTATCATTAGTGGAGTCTATGGATTTGAAGCAGATATATGGAGTCTCGGTTGCACTGTGTTGGAGATGTTAACTAGAGATATTCCATATTCTTATTTGGAATTTGGAGCTGTAGCATTCAACATTGTAAAGAGTAAGCTTCCTCATCTTCCCAATTCTTTGTCGAGAGATTTTGTCCTGCAATGCTTGCAAAATAGTCCAAAGGATCGTCCGACTGCTGCTCAGCTTTTAGAACATCCATTTGTAAAAGGGTCTTGTTCCTAGCATTTTCCTGTGTTTCTGTTTACTCTTATAAATTCCTTTTATATAAGCATTTCTGTGATGGAATTGTTCTTTTTCTTTTTCAATGTTCTCGGTTGCTATTTTGCCATTTTTGTTTTCTTTTTCTAAAAGTATGTACGTTTATATGCTAATGTGAAATGAGCATAATAGTTGGTAACTGTTCTCCAGAGACCCAGCTGCCTAATTATATTTAGCGACACCAATTTTTTTTTAGTCCATCCACATTTAGAGTACTAAATCTAACGAATTCTATTAAATTCAAATAAAATAGAAACACGATTAAAATCTTTTGACAATTAATTCAGTATAATTACATGATTTATAGTTTGAACTTAAAATATTACTTCAGCGAAAATAACTTATGTTGGACCTAGTAAATGAGTAGTTGAGTGATAATTTCTTTTCAAAAAAATATTGAGATATATAATTTAAATTTTACTGTCATCCATTTAAAAGGAAAAAATTATTTTTATTGTACAGTTTATCGATGTTTGATCATATAAGATTTGATTTATATCATTATTAATTTAAAAAAAAAGAGTTATTTACTATTATATAATTTATTGATATTTAAATTATATAACTTCTCTGTTAATAAAAAAAATAATATATAATCTTATTTTATATTCTTTCATAAACTTTTTTTTTTTTTGAACTACCAAATATCATTAAAGAGGAAAAGCTTACAAGCTTTAGAGAAGATTCAACCATCCATCACTAGATAGTCATAGATTTTACTCCTACTAACAATACACATAAGGTAGAAGTAAACAATTTGACTATCAAAGATTTACAAAATGATAAGCAAAACAAAAGAGAAGCCTAGCTTCCTATGCAGAGCTAGATGAATCAGTCTTGATCATTGAGGAGTCTTCCTTAGGTGGCAGCTAAACAGAAGTGGATCTGGTAAGCTCCTTCATGCAAAACTTTCTGATTTTCCTGTTAGAATACGACTTAGCTTTGTCATTAGAAGCACTGCCAGGAAGGGACTCCATTGTCCCCATCGCACTTTCAAATTTCTCTGCTAGAGAGATAACTGTAGGAGGGCTTAAGTCAGAGGGATTACTTGGGCCTGCGTTTGACTCAACATGGGTTTGGACTTCATTTGGCTGCTTGGAATGCAGCCCATCGGAGATCTTCAGTGCAAGTCCTGAAGCCAAATTGTCCAAAACATCATGGCTTCCCTGTAAATGCCAACTGACAGGAGCAAGCGCATCATCATTAACATTTCCTTGTTCCACAGGCTTTGACAGACCGCTATCTCCTGGACACTCAGGTGATGGCAAGTGAAGTGGATGCGACTTTAGTAGGGAAGCAGGACTGAGAGAAAGCTTCTCAATGAAGTTGGATAGCTGAGCTGATGTTGAACCTTCTTCCATGGACAACATCGAATACGCAGAGGTTATGCGTTAATCCATGGCCCATATGCTTTGTAATTATAAACACGATCTGTGATTTCCTCCTCCGTGATGAAGGTAAGGCAATTCTTAGTAATATGAGTAAACAATCCACACAAATGGCACAATCTTGGAAGCCTCTCATATTGCAATGCCACCCATTTGCTCTTCTCATATATCTTATTCATAAAACCCTTTGAAGATGAAGAGCTCTTTGAAGATCAACCTTAACTCTCATTCTCATTATATGAACACAAAAATTATCAAAGTACAATTGATCATCAGTGGCAACTAATTCCACAAACAAAGTTTGAGCAATCTTTATAGCATTTTCATAGGTGATTTGGTTTAGAGGTAAACCAAAAAGTTGCACCCAAAGCATCCAGATGAGAAATCTAGTTCGTCATAGGACAGAGAAGGGTTCCACTCGACAACAACCATTAACAACCTATGTATATACCACGGGACACCATTTCTAACCCGTTCTTTCTCTTCTGATTTCTTAAAAAAAAAGTAAGAAAGTGTTCTTAGAGCTAAGCTTCTGAACTTGCAAATCAGTAACAAAGCTCCATACCTGATATAGGATGCTAAGCAGAGCATTGGCCATGTAGATTCTTGGACTGAGAATCCTGCCCACCAAACGATTTCTCAAAGGTTGAGGGGGTGGTTCAGTAGAAGCGTTCAGTTCCAAAGAGAAAATCGTGCCATTAGTAGTCTTTCTTTGGCCAGTGTCGGTGAGAGGTTGGGTTGACGGGTTGGAGGATGCCATTAATGGTGATAAAGGACAGTTAAAGAAGTAAATGCAAAGTTTGATGAACAAAGAGAGAGCGGTAGATGAGGGAGACATAGCTTACAGAGAAAACATATTGCTATCTATCTTAAACAAAATATCATAGTTTGCCTAAGTTTGTAATGCATCATTGATGGCTCTTTCATAGACTTTGATGCCATATAAAACGTGATTGCTCAATCAAGGCAATTCGATGGCAAGATAAAAGATCAGTGTACACTACATGTCATTTTAATGTTCCCAAACTACATGTTAATCCAGTACATCTAATTGTATTTTAATTTTTTGAGATCTTCATACGCTAACTAGCACTTATCTAGTTCAGTATCTTCAAGGGTTTCTTTCCATTTTAGGGGAATGGACAAAAAATATTACCATTTATTGGTAAATTTTTTAGTTCCCAAATCATGGTACTTATGAGGGAGCATTGGGTGGGTCAGAACAGTTCGAATTATAAATACCGTAAATCGATAGGATTGAAGTACTCTTAACAGAATTGTTGTTCTCCTTAAGCTATTCATTAATAACAAAGTTTATAATTGTGCAATGCATTGCATATGAATATACTTACATCTATTTTACCCTTTAATAGCACAACCTAAAAGTGTACAGGTCAACTAAATAATAAAGAGGAAGTAGAGTATCGTTCTCACAAGGATTGATAATTAATCACCTATTAGCCTTAGCTATGCATATTTAGAACTCTCAATTGGTTTGAAGTAAAAGCAAATTCAAAACTACATTAAAAAACAAGTATAATAAACACTAAGCTATATGATTGTAAGGAGAAATCCATATAATAAGAGCGTTGTTAGGAATTGATGCACTATATAATCATTAAACTTATAATAAGACCCATTCACATGCTTGCGTATGTCAAATTTTCTAAACTATCAAACATGCTCTCTTAAGCAATGGTTGAATTGATTTGTTAGAGATAATTAGTAGACCTTAAGGCTTAACTCTCATCATCACCAAAAGTATTAACTAATCACAATCAAATATAGCATAAATCACACCTAATGAGAATTGAATTAAGCTAAGCTATCTCTAGTAATTAACCATTCAACTTATGCTTATAGATCTACTAATATTATCATCTCTTAATGTATAATCTTAGTGGAATAAGTTATAGTTGGCCATCTATAACAACAATTAAGAGCAATAAAAGATAATATGTAATAACATATAAAGACAATATGCAATCACATCTAAACAAGATCTATATTATAAAGCTTAAATCATATGGGTCATCAAATTCTAATAACAAAAGAGTACTTAGCCAATTATGGCAATAATATTCAATATCCAATAAGTACAACCCAATTAAATATTTATCAAAATACTAAAAATAAGAAAAGGGATTAAAGAAAAGTTATAAATAAACTCTCAATCTTCTTTTACAATGGCTTCTTTTTTTTTTTCTTCTCTCTTTCTTAGTTGTACTCTTCTTTCTCTTGATTGGGTAAGAATTTATTACTGAAATCTAAGTTCTTTATCCTTTTATATAACCTTCTAGAATGTCCTCTTGAATTCTTCTAAATTTGCTCTCTTAAATGGCACATGTTAGCATTTTACAGCTAGAAATGGGCTGCCTACAATTGTACATAGAAATGTGACCACAGTAGTGTTGATTGACTGCAAGTGCATGGGTTGACAAGTAATAAAGAGGTAAGTAAAGTATTATCTCCACATATATTAGGGCCTAAACACCTATTAATCTCAATCATATTTATTTAGAGCAATAATGGTCAGTTTAAAATAAGTAATCAAGCAAATTAACAAATCAACTAAAGAATGTAATTAAAGTTAATAATAATCAAAATAACAAAAAAACAATCAATGAGAAAGGAAAATTATTAGGAAAATTGTACTCCACATTATCATTAAGCCAAGTAATACATTAGTTCAAGTTCTATTGCATACCTTAAGATTTCTTAAACTGAATAACAATCTTTCTCAAGTAATGCTAATCTCATAAACAAGTGTCAGTCAAATCTCATAATATGACTTAATTCTCTCCATCATCATACAATAAGATTAAATCTAACTTGCAAGACATTCAAAAAACTTAAAGAGGATTAGATCTACACAAGCTTTCTCAAGTCATTGATAGATCTAACAAGTATTTTTAGGTATATTGAATCCACCATTTCTTAATGCAGAGATTCAAAGAAGATTGCATTTGGCCACAATACAATACTCAATAAGCTTAACAAATATAATATGCAATTTATAAACAAGAACTATTACTTTAAATGAACTTAAATGAAATGGGTCTCCAAAATCCCAACATAAAAGATCTTGGCCACTCATGGCTATTAACTTCATCATGCAATATTCAAATTACACAACCAGAGAATAAAAGAAGACAAAGAATGAGAAATGTTATCAAAAGGAGCTTGAATCTTCCAAATGGGTCTCTCATTTAGTTTCTTTTTTTCCTTTGTTTTCTTATTTCTTCTCTTTTCCTCCTCTCCTGTGTGCTTCCTTCCCTTCCCCTTGTTTGTTTCTTATGAGTGAGAGAGATTGTGTGTAAATTTGGCCTTTTCCCCAAGTAATACATGCTTTTATCCTTTTTAGCCCTTTTAAAACATGTCTTAT
This sequence comes from Mallotus nudiflorus, assembly GCA_947683625.1. Lineage (NCBI taxonomy): Eukaryota > Viridiplantae > Streptophyta > Magnoliopsida > Malpighiales > Euphorbiaceae > Mallotus > Mallotus nudiflorus. The sequence continues at coordinate 984,050 of CANTUR010000556.1, forward strand.
CACCTCCCTTAAATATTTTCCTTAATTCAATACACCTCAGCATGTTTTGTGTTGGAAACGATCTATCCACGATCATAGATAAATTGCGCTCATGCAGAAGGGCCTCTCATGATAGGGTCATGCAATAACCATGCACGCGATAGAAGTATGGCTTGATGGACAATTGTAACCACACTTAAATCCACGCTCCCGAAGGGCTCAACATCACTTGCCCATGATTGCGCTTTAAGCTGCACTCATAACAATTACTTACTCTACTACACTCTGCTCCTTTTTCTCTTTTTTTTTGCTTTTTATCTTCACCAATCACCTCTATAACTCATTTTCCCTATAAAAAAAATAAAGAAAACATAAAACTATTTATTTTTATATACTTTTCTATACTAAATGCTAATGAAGATATGGGAATGCATGCAAATTAAAGACCTAAAACTATATATAATTTGATACCAATAAATACCCCTACACTTGAATCTTTGCTTGTCCTCAAGCAAACTCAAGAACTCATACTATCAAAGTAATGAATAAGGTGTATATCTAAAATTTCATCAAGCAGACAACACAATCTTCTCCTAATAGCTAATTTACAAATCTCAAAATAAGGTTAACAAAATAAGTCGAGAATTTAAGTTACAAGTGAAGAGCATGTTATCTACTCACAATCATACGAATATGAATCAAAATCTTAGGAAAAGTACACATGAATGAAAAAGACTCCAATCTAAGGTAGTTCTAATTTGGCATATGGAAATCAACTCTTATCCTTTTTATTTTAAGTTTTTGTGCTTTTTTTCCCTCTCTTAGTAGTTCACCGTCTTTCCCAAGTACTCAACGTGAACACCTCGAGAGGATTCCGTGAACACTCATACTCTTGTATAAGAGCATTGGAGTAAATGAAATTCAAGTTCCTAAGCACAATTTATTTCCCTTTTTATTTTTTTTTTAGAATGGAAAAGAGTGTTTTACTATTCCTTTTGCATACAACTAAAAATGACCTTAGAAAGGAGTTTGATTCATTCATAATACTAACTCCCAAAACAATGATTCAAACTCAAGATCAAGCAAGCAACAACATGTATTAAGTTGATTAAAGGATAAAAAAAATTCTCAACTTAAAATTTCAACCAAGTTAAAAGATACTAAACTAACCATTAATAGAAGATTAAAACTTATAAGGTTAATAAAACCATAAACATACACCAAATTCATCACTAAGATAATTGTGCAAAAATCCAAGAATTGATTATCAAAATTTAGGTCAAATTTATATAAATGAAAAATGCAATGCATGATATACCTAAAATATACACATAGTCTACTAAAAATGCAAAAGATGCAAAATAATTCCCCCCCCCCTAACACTTGAATTGCATACTGTCCTCAATGTGTGTTAGGTACTTAAATGCAATGAAAAAACCAAAAATATAAATAAAAATCATAATAAAAAATGTATAAACATGAAACATATGAATTATAAAATTAAACTAAACTAATTAAGAAAGAAAAGAAATAAAAAGAAATAGGGAAAAAGAGTTTACCACTCTCTCGAAGGAGGTGATAAAGAAGGTAAGGGGATACCATATCCCATGGCTATCATGAAATTATTGAGCATGTTTCTTACATTTATGATATCATTTTTAAGCTCTTTATGCTTGGCATTATGGTCACACTCCATTTTTTCTAATTTAGCCATCAATAGTCTCCATCCATCTTTATTGGATTGCTGTGGGCATCCTATACAATTGGATCCTCTTGAACATCTTCCTAAAGCTCTTTTGGAATGGGGGCTAACTGTTCAATTGGTCCTTTAGATTGTCTTATCCTAAAACAAGTTCATGTTTATTATTGGTGAAGCTCCAAATCCATCATCTCAGCACAAAAAAGAATGGCACGATTAAGTAAACCAGATGGAATCAAAGACATTTGTGTTTTAGTAGGGTCAAAAATGCAAAAATGGAAGGCAAGTGTTGTGACTATGTGACCTATTAAGATTCTATCTTTGGCACTTTTACTTAATGCAATAGTTATTAACAAATGAAGTGTGTGGTGGAGATTGGGGTTTTATTATGTAAACCCCATAAAAGAAGCAACTCTTATTTTAAAACTCGGCTTGTTTCATTATTATGAAAAATTTTTGAACTCATAAAATGGTGCAAAATTAGGTAGCAATGGTTTCTAATCATGCCATTTGGAAGAGCATGGCTTCCTAAGTAGTGAGTTGATCTGGAAAGGATCTTCCAAAACTTAGTAAGGTTAAAATGCCCTACTTTTAATCCCTCTTTTAGAAAACCAAAAACTTCAAATATAAGATCATAAGCTATCTCATATGGTTTTTTAAAGAAATGATAAGAAAGAGAATTTTCACTTGACTTAAAAGGTTGTAGGGTAGTGAAGAACTCAAGTGTGAATTCTTTATATATGTCATGGTGTAAACTAGTGAATTTCCCTTGCCTAGTTTGTTGCACATATTTTGTAATGTACCCTAGAGCCCTAATTGTTATAACAATAGAACATTAAAGTACTCGTGTGTAACTATTTTTCTATGGGTAAGAGAAACGTACCTCTCTCTTTTTTTATGTGAAAAAATAGGAAATATGGCATTATACTAACCAGAATAATCAATAGAGATTGAAGGTTATCGAATTTGAGATGGTGATGGATGTCCCTCTACTTTTGGCTAGTCATCTTCTCTTATCGGTACCTTTCCTTTTCAACTTCTGGTTGCTCTGGTACGAGGAGGCATGGTGGTGTAAAGAGTAGGTGATGACTTTTAAAAGTTTTAAGATTATAGTGAAAGGGTAAAGGAGTCAAGCAGCTAGGGTTTATTTATCGGAAGAAGCGAAAATGAGTGATGGAGAGAAAAATGGAGGAGATATTTGAAAATGGGAAGTGGTAAAGTAAATGTTGCCTTTTAGTTTGGTAAAGATCCGTGATCATTCACAAAACGTGATTATGACATAATGGTTGAGTGCTAAAACTTTTTTATCACATTTTGATTCTTGAAGAGAAATTCGAGACATACATGAGCACAGTTATCACACGATCATAATTAAAAATGAAGTCTATAAAAGATAGCGATCGCATAATAACCGCAATTGAAATAGAAAGACATGGAAATTTTAGAACAAAGAAGACGCGATCGTGACTTTAAACACAATCGTGGAAAATTCCTAGAAATATGATTGAGCAAGCAAGTTAATTTTGACAATGATGGATTTTGCCTTGCTTTTTATCAAATAAAAATGCCAAAACATCACTTAGCTCCTAACATACTTTGCTTTAATAGCACAAATTCGAGAAACACTTAACAATTATGAATCAAATACTAAAATAAAAATAGGAAATCAAGGATACACTAAACAAAACTTTATAACTACTAAATGAAAATAAAAATTAAGAATCAAACTATAAGTATGATAAATTTATAGTTTATAGCTTGACTATCCAAGGATACCTTTAGTCTACAATGTGGAGAGGAATTGCATCCTCATCATTCTTTTTCATCCCATCTTAATATGGTTTTCATCTTTGGCCATTGACCTTAAATTGCTCTCCTCGTGCATTCTCCAATGCAATAACACCATGATCAAACACCTATACTACCTTGAAAGGTCCACTCCATTTGGACCTGAGCTTCCCTAGGAACAAGCGTAGTCTTGAGTTGAATGAAAGAACTAATTCACCTTCTTTGAAAGTTTTAAGAACAATCATTTTGTCATGACAATGCTTAATTCTTTCTTTGTATAACTTAGCATTTTCATAAGCCAAATGTCAAAATTCATCTAGCTCATATAGCTATAATAATCCTTTCTTCCTAACCGCATTCATATCAAAGTTTAAGCTTTTAATTGCCTAATATGCTATATGTTTGAGTTCAATTGGTAAGTGGCAGGCTTTCCCATACACCAATCGATATGGAGGCATACCTATTGGTGTTTTAAAAGCTATCCTATAGGCCCAAAGCATCATCAAGTTTTGTTGACCAATCCTTCCTCAAATTCCCTATTGTTTTCTCCAAGATTTTCTTCAAAGCTCTATTAGTGATCTCAGCTTGGACATTAGTCTAAGGATGGTATAACGTTGTGATTTTATGATGAAATTTATACCTTTTCAAAAGCATTTCAAGTTATTTCTTACAAAAATGTGATCCCCCATCATTGATCAAGGCTCTTAGGACACCAAATCTTGTAAAGATTTTCTTAAAAAACTTGACAACTAGTCTAGTGTCATTAGTTAGTGTTGCTATAGCCTTTACCCACTTTGACACATAATCTACACTAACCAAAATGTAATGATTTCCATAAGAAGAGGGGAAAGGCCCCATGAAATCCATACCCTAAATATTTAAAAGCTTAACTTCTTATATATTTGAAATGGGCATTTCATCACACCTCATGATGTTCCTTGTTATTTGATAATTATCGCACTTTTGAATAAATTCCCTTATGTCTTGGAATAGCATAGGCCAAAAGAATCTAGTTTCAAGTACTCTTAATGATGTTTTAGATGTTCTGAAATGGCCACCATATAGAGAGCTGTGATAATGTGCTAGTATAGAAGTGACTTTTGAACTAGGAACACATCTCCTCATGACGCTATCAATACAAACTTTGTTAAGAATTGGATCATCCCACTAGTAGTGCCTAACTTTAGAAAGGAATTTATTCTTCTGAGAGTATGTCAGCTCTTATGGCAACACCTTGCAAGCTAAATTATTCATGATGTCTGCATACCACAAAGGCTTTGCGTATTCCACAACAAAAAGGAATACATCCAAGAATTGATCATTAATTTCTCCCTTATCAGGTGGTAGGTTGTCATGTTACTCTAACCTTGATAAATGATCAGTGATGTGTGTAATTTATCACATGTTTTTAGTTGAATTTTAATGAATTTTTGGATGATCAATTAGCTATAATTAGGTAGAAATTAGGATTTATTTTTGTTTAGGATTTTATTATTTTAAGCTTAAGTTCTATTAAATAATGAGTTTTTATTAATTATTAATAAATATTTCCCTTTTTATAGGTAGGTCTAGAAAGGAATTCTAAATTAGCTAAGGACTAGTGCATTATAGGATCTGTCATGGCATGCTTGAAGTAGTGTCTCATTCTGGACATAAAGCAATTGAAGCATAAGATGTTGCATAGCATGATAGAAGTTGTGTCCTCATCTATGTAAATTGAAGAAGTATGAGAAGACTAATATGGGATGCAACACACCATGATGGAAGTAGTGCCATAAAACTAATAACATGACATGGCTTGTGTCATCTCATGCCTAAAACCATGACAAGTAGACAAAACTTCTTTTTTGAGAATTCAAGTGCAAGTAGGTTTTCCATGAGACCTAGCTTATAAAAAGGGATGTAAGAGAGCTTTTAGGGAGATTAAACCCTATCCAATTCCATTCCATTCACTTCTATTCATATTTTGAAGACATAAATAAGCACTTAATGAAGATCAAAGAAGGAGGATTTGTGCAAGATTTAAAAAGCAATAATCATTATTTCTTCTTCTTCATCCTTAACCTTTTTATCATGTTTGTGTTTATAGTCACAATCATGCATGGCTAAACTCTGTTTAGGGTTTGGATTTGTGTAGCTAGTCTATTACCTGTTTAGATCTTTGTTTCCTTTTAATAAATTAATTTCAGTCAATTTTACAAGTTGTGCTTAATTGTCTTATATTTTATTTTAGGCCTTATTAAATACATGTTTTTGAGTAAATTAGAGACACTGAATGTTGCATGATTTATCAATTCATAGACTTATAAAACTTAGGAACCTTGATCATAAAAATAGATGAATCCTTCAGGGAGTAATAAATTGTTAAGGAACTTAATAAACCCTAATTAATTGACGTGACTCTAAAAATAGGTTGTAATTAACTTTGGTATTCTTAGATGTACTCAAAAGAGACTCTAGGTAATTTAAGTGATTTACCCTTGACTGAGTTAATGAATTGAATTTTGAATTGATATTGTAATCCAAGTAATAGCTAGTGAAGCAAATCCAGGCTCTAGTTTCCAAATATTGAATTTTAAATTAAATATTTCAGATCTAGGATTTTTATTCTTGCTTGTTAGTTTTTATTTATTTTATTCCAAAAATTATTCAATTTTGTTAGATTGTGGAAATATAATTAGGGCTGGTACTTAGTATAAATCTCCTTGTGGGAACGGTACTCATACTTACTCTTTATTACTTATTACGAATAGTGCACTTACAGAATTTGCCTAACAATTAGCTATAACATTCTCACTTCCTTTCTTGTCTGTAATTTGGAGATAAAATTCCTCCAGCAAAAAAACCTAATGTATTAGTCTTAGTTTAGCATTTTTCTAGTAAATAGATATCTTAGTGTTGCATTGTCAGTATAAACAATAATTTTTGATCCTAAAACATAAGATTAAAACTTTTCAATTGCAAAAACCATGACTAATAGTTCCTTTCTAGTGGTTGTATAATTTAGTTGTGCATCTGAAAGGGTCTGCCTAGCATAGTAGATAACATGGTGTTTGTTATCTTTTCTTTGTCCAAGGACAACTCCCATTGCAACATCACTAGCATCACATATCAACTTGCAAGAGAGTGACCAATTAGGTGGAGAGATTATTGGTGCTGAAGTTAGAGCCTTATTTAACCTATTAAAAGTAATCAAACATAAGTCATTAAAGTTAAAAGGCACATCCTTAATTAATAAATGAGTCAAAGGCTCAACAATTTGGGAAAATCCTTTATAAATATACTTTAGAAACCAGCAAGTCCCAAAAGTCCTTGTACACCTTTAACTAAAGTTAGAGGAGGGAGCTTCTCTATAACTTCAATTTTGGCCCTATCAACTTTAATTCCTACATGAGAAATTTTATGTCCTAGTACTATGCCTTCATCAACTATGAAGTGACACTTTTCCTAATTTAAAACAAGATTAGTATCCTCATATGTTTTTAATACTTTATCAAGGATTAACAAGCATAATTGGAAGGAATCCTTAAACACAGAAAAGTCATCCATAAATACCTCCATTATATTTTCAATCAAGTATGAAAAGATAGTTGTCATACACCTTTGGAAAGTGGTTGGGGTATTGCACAATTTGAATGGCATCCTTTTATATGCAAAGGTTCTATAAAGGTAAGTGAATGTTGTTTTCTCTTAGTCCTCGGGTACAATGCATGTTTGGTTATATCCAGAGTATCTGTCCAAGAAGCAATAATAGGAGTGTCCTACGTTTCTCTTAAGTAATTAGTCAATAAAAGGAAGTGGGAAATGGTCCTTTCTTGTGACATTATTGAGCTTCAGATAATCTATGCACACTCGCCAACCATCTACTACTCTTTTAGAAATAATTTCTCCTTCCTCATTCTCCACAATCATCATGCCTCCTTTTTTGGGAACATATTGTATGGGACTCGCCTATTCACTGTCAGAGATAGGATAGATTATGCATGCATCAAATAACTTGACTATCTCCTTTTTTACTACTTCTTGCATATTTGGGTTGAGCCTCCTTTACCTCTCTATTGTATCTTTGTACCCATCCTTCATTCCTATATGGTGCATGAAAAAAGAGGGGATAATTCCTTTGATGTCTAAAATTTTCTAGCCTATTACTTGCGATCTTTTTCTAACCACTTCACAAACTTGATCTTTTTGCTCCTTGATCAATGTGCTATAAATGATAATGGGAAGTGTGTTGCCTTCTCTAAAGAAAGTGTATCTTAAGTGGCTAGGGAGAGGTTTAAGCTCTAATTGGGGTGATTTTTCTATAGATGGAGGTGTTGGTGAATCACTTTAAGTTAAGAGTTCAAGTTGAGAAATATGATCGCCTTCCTCTTCTTCAAGTTGCTCATCTTCAACATGCTTTATTAACTCCATCTTTTCTTGTATCTCTCTTACACAATCATCTACCACTTTAACTCTCATACATGATTCCTCTACATAGAAAAGATGCTGCATTAACTTAGATATAGTGAACTCAACTTTCTCCTCCCTAACTCTTAGCATGATTTTCCACTCATGAACATCAATTAATGCCCTTCTAATGTTAAGAAAGGGTCTTCCTAAAATCAAGGGGCAATGCTTGTCTTTCTAAGTCCACTAAAAATACAAACTTGTTACTCAAATAAGTGCATCTTCAACCACTCCATATGGTTTTTTAATTGAGTGATCAGTAAGTTAAAGAGTCATATTCGTGTTGATCATGTCTCTAAGATTCAATTCCTTGAAAAGAGAAAAAGACATAAGATTAATACTAGCTCATAAGTCATATATGCATTTAAGAAATTCTTTAGAATTAAGAGTATAAAGGATTGTAAAAATCCCTGAATCATTAAGCTTAATTGGAATTGTCATTGAAATAATCGAGCTACAAGTCTTTGTTAGAGGCACCGTCTCGTTCACATTCCATTTCCACTTGTTAGTGATAATGTCTTTGAGGAACTTTGTATACTTTAGCATCTCATTCAATGCTTCTAAGAAAGGTATCTTCAACTCTAACTTCTTGAAGGTTTCTATGAAGTTAGCAAACCTTTGCTCATCATCATTCATTTTCCTTTGCCTTAAAAGAAAAGGTAGTCTTGGAGCATACTTTGATGTATTAGCTATGGGTGGTTGTTCCACTTAATTCTCCCTTGATCTTTCAAGTTTCTTTTCTTTCATTTTACCTTGCTCTTTCAGATTGACTTCCATGTTGCTTAGAAGGTGGCCTTAAGCTCCAGTGGCAACTATATTTGCCATTTGACCAAGTTAAACTTCTATGTTATGGATTAAGGAAGATTGGTTCTTGAGAATTTGGTCATACTTCTCATTATTGCTATTAATTTTTGAGCTGATAGAGTCTATAGTTGTGAATCTTTCATCTATAGATTGAGTTTGAAATCCAAATGGTGCTACTAGTTTAGGAAATTGGTTTGCGAAACCTTAAGAGTTTGGTTGTTACTCTATGAGAAATTAGAGTGGTTTCTTTAAACTTGGTTGTAAGTGTTTGAGTATGGGTCGTTGTTTTGTTATCTCAGTTAGAATTGATTCTTAATGAAGCTATAATTTTCTAAAGTACCATCTCTATAAACACTTCTCACTCCATAACTACACTTAAGAGTTGAGTGATCAAGCACATGGAAATTCTCATAAAACATAGCTGAAGAAGAAGTTGAGGTAATATTGCCTCTCATAGCTAAATCACCAATTTTCTTGTTTAATGCAGTAAGTTGTGCTTGAATAGAGGTCATATCATCAACTCTAAGTTTTCCTCATTGTTTTAGAGCCAAATGCCTCTATGAAGGCCATAGGAAATTATTGTTAGCCATTTCCTCTAAGAGTTCAAAATCACCATCAATGGTTTTTCTCATTAGAGACCCCCTGCAGCTATATCAATAATGTCTCTTATAGACCTCATAACACCATTATAAAAGGTTTGAATAAGAACATCTTTAGGAAGACCATGATGTGGGAAACTTCATTGTAACTCTTTAAATCTTTCCCATGCATCACATACATATTCATTTTCAAATTGCTGAAAAGTAGTAAAGTCCTTGACAATCTTTGCTATCTTTGTGGGAGGAAATTATTTTGTGAGAAATCCCTTTGCAAAAAGATCCTATATGGTAATTGATGTAGGTGGCTGAGAGTTAAGCTAAGCTTTAGGTCTATCTTTGAGTGTAAATGGAGAAAGCCTTAATCGAATAGCATCATTATAAACTCCATTATACTTGAATTTGTCACAAATCTCTAAGAAGTTAGCTATGTGTATATTCAAGTCTTTTGAAGGAAATCCATGGAACTAAACAGTAGATTGGATCATTTGTAGGAGGGTTGGTTTTATCTCAAAGCTGTTTGCTTGGACATTAGGCCTTGTGATGCTCTATCTAGCTCCTTTCAAACCGGGCATAACGAACTCAAGAAGTCTTCTCTCTGCATCAGCTGGTTGAGCTCCTTGTGCAGCCATATTACTAGATGTACTCTTAGATTTCCTACAATTCTCTCTTTCAAACTTTAATAAATCCAAGATAAAGATCAGTGGCTCTCTTCTTACATGTCTAGTGTTGTGCATACATAACACCAAAGTACCTAAAACCAGAATTCACAAGTCAATAAAAATAGAATACTAAAAATAGAAAAGACTCTAATCCAAAAATATTAATCAATTATAATGTTAGCTCTATTAATCCTTGATAATGGCACTAAAAACTTATTGATTAATTGTAAGTGCATAGGGCAATAAGTAATAAAGAGGTAAGTAGAGTATTATCTCTACAGGGATTGCAGACTAAACACCTCTTAATCTTATCTATTTAGAGCGATAATGGTTAGTTTAAAATAATTAATTAAGAAAATTAATAAATAAACTAAAGAATGCAATTAAACCGAATAATAATCAAAACAACAAGAAAACAATCGATAGGAAAGCCATGTTATTAGGGAAATTGTACTCCACATTATCATTAAGCTAAGTAATACATTAGTTCAAATTCTATTGCACACCGTAAGCTTTATTAAACTAAATAACAATCTCTCTCAAGTAATGCTAATCTCAGAAAATAAGCTTCAATCAAATCTCATAATATGACTTAATTCTCATCATCATCATATAATAAAATTAAATCTAACTTATAAGGCATTCAACAAACTTCAAGAGGATTAAATCTATACAAGCTTTCTCAAGTCATTAATAGATTTAACAAGTATTTGTGGGTTTATTGAATCCACTATTTCTCAATACATAGATTCAAACGAAGATTGGATTTGGCAACAATACTGTAGACTGCAGGGTTTAGTGAGCGTCCAAGATTTTAGCAACCGCAACATTGTTTAGGCTCAGGGCCTTAGAGAACACACTAACCACTGTCACAAAGACATGGCGTGGAGATGAGGAGTCACCACCCAGGGTAATAACTAGGACAAATCGAAAAGGTGGTACTCGATTCTCTAAAAGAAAGCTAGCACCATAACCAGGAGATTCTGGATACGGAATACCAACTTCTCTTAGTCTCGTGTTCATTTAAAATAATTTTATAAATGATTATTTCATCCTCTAATTACATGCAATTTTATTAAACCCTAATTAACATCCATCTAACCCAAAAAGCAACAAGTTAATAAAATTACAAGTAAAAATGCATTTTATTTTATAAGTTTGCTAAATCTACATTTTATTTACAAGTGAAATGGACTAAAGGTGGGCCAACATTTTTATTAATTAGTGAGCCTAGATCCATTTATTTTAGTCTGTCTAAGATATGGGCTTAAGTCTATTCAATTTTTAAAGGAAAATTAAAATAGTGGACCTAAGTCTAACTTGGTTTTATTTTAAATGAAATGTAGGCCTAAGTCTATTTATTTAAAAGAAATAAATTTAAGTGGGCTGAGCTAAGTCTAAAAAAGTTTTAATTAACTAAGTGGGCCTAAAATCTAATTAACCTAATGGGCCTAAGTTGATTTTAATTATTTAAAGTTCTAAACCATTTTTAAGCCTATTTATTTAGTGGGTTAGACCTAAACGTGGGCTTGGGGCCCAAAAACTTAAAAACATAAAAAACAAGCCCAAAATAAATAAAAAACAAAAAATAGGTTAAACAAACATTACAGTGATTTTCTAAAGAAAACCCTAAATTAATTACATGCAAACCCTAATTTAAGCTACCATTAATTTTAATTAATTTTTACCCAATTGAACCTAATTACTAATCAATTTTAAAATACAGAAAATAAAAATTTTCACTATTCCCACTACTGGGGCTATTACAATCTATGTACAAAATTAAATTTAAATGATTATACACCTAGAAATTAAAATAACTACACGGAATACCAAAAATGAAAAATAAAAAAATCCTAGGAACTATTGAAAAAATAATGCAGGTTCATCCATGGCATTTCATGGATCTTCTGTTAATTAAACACAGGCGATATCCTCCTCAATTCACATGCACATATCAAAACAAAACAAAAACAGTAATCAAATTAGTAGTGAAATTAAATAACAAAACAATTAACGAAATGAATAAAAATCACAGAAAAGAAGAAAGAAAAAAATGGATGCTGTGCATATGCCCTTTTTCGGCCCCTCAGATTAGGATTTTCACCGTTAAAATTGACTCAGTGTTGATTTGATTATGGACTGGGACTCAAAAAATCGTTGTATCGTCTTTGTTAAATGAAATACAAAAATTAGGGTTTTTGAAGAATAGAGGAAATCAAAATTTTTTCTATCTTCCGTCTGTGTAAAAAAATCCTCCCCTAAAAATCCCCCAGCCTAAAACCTCCTCTTCACATGCATGTAGACTCTACTTTTAAATGCAGAGTCTGCGCGTACTAAACTTCCTCCAAAGGAGGAACAAACCTATCTGATCAGATAGTGTTTATTTTTTTTATTTCACAAATATCTTCTGCATTTTTAAAAAAACCTTATCAAATAAAATTTGAATTTTCAACCAATCAAAACTCTGAAAAAATCGATAAAAAATAAGGAAAAATACGCGAAAAATAAAAAAATGGAATTATTGCATATCGGCACTATGCAATGCCGATCGGCATTACACCAATGCCGATCCTAAATTTTTTTTTAATTACCAAAAGTCCCCTGAAAAAATGACTTATTTGCAATCAAAACCTAAAAAACGCTGCAATTTAGTCCTTAAAGTCCAGAAAATTGACAACTAACTTCAATTTTTGAATGAATTTCATCACAAGGGCTTACGTCGCAATTGTGCACAATTGCATCCCGAAATTGGGTGCTTACAGTTGCCCCCCTTTGTCACTGTTTGCTTGATAAATTGTGGCAAAGCAATAAAGGCACACAATTTCGAAAGAAAGAAATTAGGACACTTAATTGTATCCTAAGTGATAGATTGATGCTCAAATTATTAAGCAAGGTGTAGTGTTTGATAAGTCGCACTATATTTCCTGTGGAACGTCTAGTGGACTTTGTGCAAATGAGTTTCGCTATATTCCCTGTTGGACGTTAAGCGATGATAAGTTAAAATCTTTCTCTAATTCTTGTGGAACATCTAGCAATGATGAATTTTGTTATATTCCCTGTGGGACATCTAACGACGCACACTATATTCCCTATGGGATGTCTAGTGTAGATGAATTGAATTTCATTATATTCCTTGTGGGACGTCTAATGATGCACACTATATTCCCTATAGGACGTCTAGTGTAATTGAATTGAATTTCGTAATATTCCCTATGGGATGTCTAACGATGCACACTATATTCCCTGTAGGATGTCTAGTGTAATTGAATTGAATTTCGTTATATTCCTTGTGGGACATCTAACGATGCACACTAAATTCTCTGTGGGAGGTCTAGTATAGATGAATTGAATTTCATTATATTCCTTATGGGACGTCTAACAATGCACACTATACTCCCTGTGGGACGTCTAGTGTAGATGAATTGAATTTTGTTAAATTCCCTATGGGACGTTTAACGATGCACACTATATTCCCTATGGGACATCTAATGTAATTGAATTGAAAACTTGCTATAGTTCATGTGGAATGTCTAGCAATGAGGAATTTGAAAGTTTATGTCATAACTGTTATGTAGTACATAACATAATGAAGGTTATGACTACTGTGCATCACATAACATAATGATTTGAAATTCATATCATAGCTACTGTGCAACATATGAAACCTTTGATTGAAATCATGCATGTAAAATGCAAAAAATGAGTTATGTGATCTTGTTCTATATTCTGTATTTGACAGAAGATTCAAAATCATAGGTTGATTATGCAGTTTTAATAATTCAATGAATTATTAATTTGATGAATGTCATAATTTAATTAGGAACATGTTCTTAATCAAGATGCAATAATGGATCAAATTGCAAGAAAGAACTTGACTTCATATGCACATAAAAGTAATGGACTAAAGTGGAATACACTACACTCGATCATGTAGTGTTGATTGATCTATATGATTATGTTGCATTCCATAATTGCTCACGATTAGCTGCAACCCTTTCATTGCTCACTGATGATGTTGTAGTCCATAACTGCTTGCGATTAGCTGTAACCTTTTCATTGCTCACTGATGATGTTGCAGTCCATAACTGCTCGCTGATGATGTTGCAGTCCATAACTGCTCGCTGATGATGCTGCAGTCCATAACTGCTCGCTGATGATGCTGCAGTCCATAACTGCTCGCTGATGATGCTGCAGTCCATAACTGCTCGCTGATGATGCTGCAATCTATAATTGCTTATAAATTGACTGTAATCCTTTCATTGCTCGCCTTTGATGTTGCTACAATCTATAACTGCTTGCTAATTTTTATCTTTGGTTGTTTGAGTCAAATGCTTTGAATTCTTTGTACTGACTAATTTTAATTCCACTGTGCACTTCTTTCTGGTTTTATAATTCCTACAGACATGTTGAAGTTAGTTTCAATCATGGTGAATGTATAAAAGTACATTATAATGTTAAGAAAATTCATCCTTTTATCATGAGATAGCATGTACTTAATGAATCTCATTATTTTTTTATTTCATAACTATCACTTATTTGCCATTTGCAAAGGTTAGAGGCATCGTTAACAATCTTATGCTGAGAGTATAGCATTTACCAAGTGAAGAGCTTACTTCCACACCTAATTTTAGGGAGCATTTGCTAAAAAAAACTTATGGAAATTAAGCATAAAAATATTGAATCCGGAGTATCAAAATAGTCTTTGAATTATTTTTGTGCTTTTCTTCCTTATCCAAGTATTCCCTGCCTTTCTCATATTACTTAAAATGGATACCATTGGAAAGGTCCTTTATATACTCATACTCTTATAGAGCATTTGAGTAAATAGAGCAAGTTTTTTTTAATGTAGGTCCTCTTTTACTATTCCACGCTGAGTATTACTCAGCGTGGATACTGCCAGAGGTTCACATCAATACTCTTGCTCATTTTTTGACATTGGAGTACATTATGCTTGCTCTTATTCTGATTCTCCTCTTAGTGTTCCCCTACCTTTCTCATATTACTCAGCGTGGATACCATTCAGGGATTTGTACTCGTACTCATTTCTGAGTATTGGAGTAGATTATATGCATATTTATTATTCAAAAGACTAAAATGACACTTTGAAATTCAACCAATTTATACTACAAGTCCATAGATTTTGTCTTTGCATTTTCTTCCCCTCGTTTGGGTGTAAAGTAAGCATTAGATTGATTAGAGTTTTAGAAACTCTCAGCATAGAACTGTCAACAATACATTTGAATTCTATAAGGCTAATAAAAGAAAGCCACTAAAATCAAAGGTCATGAGATAAGTTTTTGCATATGATATCATGAAGTGGATGAATTTACTCTCAATTTTATAAATTTTCTTTGTACTTTACTACAAAATCAAAATAGATAGAGTTATACTGCTTCCCTTTGGTACTTGTCAAGTTGTTTGTCATATAGAGTGAGATTTTGATGATCAATTGGCATTCGTTATCATGGTCATTCTTATTGATGTATCGATTCCTTTCCTCTTCTTTGTTCTCTTTTATTTTCCCTACAAAAAATACCATAAGTTACTATGGTTTATTTGAAGAAATTTTATCAAAATGCAATGTTATTCTTTTGAATTCTTCCCTTTTTGATTGTGGTGATGATGTCTTGGATCACAGGGTCATGATATTCTGCCATTGAGGCTATGGCTTTAGGCTGAATTTGTCTTTCTGCTATTCTATTGATGCTTTAGTAAAGGGCCTCATTCCTCTTCCTAATGTTTCCTATAAAATAAAATATTTGGGAGTTAGAGGTTTTTTATTTCACCATTAAAGAAGTCTTCAAAATGCATTCATCTCAAATTTTAAGTGCTTTCTTCCTTTTTTAGGGCCGAGCACATATATCGCTGACATCTTCCACCTTCTCATTACCATATTCCACACCCTACAATGGTCTAACTATTGTGGAGAGATATTCTAAATTATGCTCTCGATGAGACTATAGAGATGGATACTGAGTTTAAGGAGCTTGAAAGTCTTATCTAGCTTCTTGAGGTCACCAGGATGATGCTTCTTGGTAATGTTACTCCTTTTATTTTCATTCCTTCAGATGCTTTACCTACGAATACTCTGACTACTTTCCTGCACTTTTATAACACTAATCTTGAATGTTAGTAGCAAAGTGTTTGGACAATCTTGACTAGGCTCAAAGACTTTATTATGCGAAGAAAGTATTTCACAATAAATGTATGCAAGTGTATGCATAACATGCATGATCCTAATTGGTCTTCTGTTTGGAGCAAAGCTATGTTCGCAGCTTAGAGTGTGAGAATGAGGTGCCTCATCAACAACTTATAGGTTCGAGCACTTGATGCTTTATTGTTGCTGCTTCTTATGTTTGAGCTTCTGATATAGTCTATCAAACAAATAAGCAGGCTAGTGAGTGAGGTCCATGGCTTTACATTGGAGCTCATGATTGACTGATGCACTATTGAACTTTTCTTTTTATTACTGCTTCTACTGTATAATAACTGTTATATCTGCATGCTTGTAGTATACTCCTTTCTGCCTTGAGATTGTTTTCACTAACTTTGAAGTTCTACTATTGTATTTACTGTTTTTCCCCTAACTTGTCCTGGAGTTACATTTTGTCCCTAGCTTCTTTTTGAATTCATCCTAGCAGTCACTTTCTTCATGTGCACAAGAGACTCAGTTTGGTCATTTATTATTATTGGCCCTTTGTCTTACTAACCCTATTAGCTGCAATCTCATGCATTGAAGATGCATAGGAGTGGGCAAACTGATTGAGGCGAATTCTGGATGATGAAATCAATTGGACTTGCACTTTGAAGAATTCTTGAGCAGAATATAAGACTTGATGCTGATTCAATAATTGATGATAGTTACAATGTATGGATTGAAAAGCAAGTTACTGAGCCACCTAAATTCTCAAGGTATAAAGGAATGCTAGGCTTACAAGAAAAATTACAAAAAAGGTGGCAAAAAGAAAACGTAACTGAAATAGTGATCTCATAGCTCTGATTTAGCTTTCATCATGCATTGTTTTTCCATTCAGATACTTATATAGTATGATAAAGACCAATATGTGATGTTTGAACAAAAATTTAAAATTCAATTTTAGTCATTTATAAGGGCAAAAATGAGAACATTCATTACATCACATGATATAACTCCTGTTTTCAGTCAGTCATGGATTTTCCTCTCTAATTTTTGCCTTACTGTTCTTTTTTTTTTTAAATAACTAACTAAAAAAGATGGTTAATGAACATTATCTTTTTTAATTAATTATCCATTTATCTTAATCCTTTTCTAAGAAGGATAATATTGGATAGATAAATAATTAAAAGAATGGATTATCTTCCCAATTATCCATTTATCCTAATCCTTCTCAAATTCTATCACCTTATCCACATCTTTCTTTGCTAGCAAAATCCTTTTCCTATATGAACTCATATTCTTTCCCTATATAAGACTATTCAAGGGGCATTCTCCTTCATTCTCTATACCCTCATCATGACTCAAGCATCTCTAAAAACAATGAAGAAATTTCTTAAAAGTCTCAATGGTGATGACTGGAATAAGCTTCAACCTTTCCACACCAAATCCCTGAAATCTCTTTAGCACCTGACTATCGATAACACTCTCCTATATGCTGCTTCTACCTTTTGGGATGTCAAGGACCATGTATTTAGGTTTAATGGGCAAGAGCTTTGTCCAATGATTGAAGAGTTTGTTGCTATTCTGGGGTGCACATTAAACTCGACTGCTATGATAGCCCTTCTTGATTTGGAGATGTAATTTCCTGGCAGATTGGTTACATTCTTTGATTTTCCCCCTAGCTAATATTTACATGTATACGCATAACCCTAGGACCATCAATCTTTCTTCTCTGATCACCGTTTGTGGGACTTGGGATAAGAACACTGCTTCTTGGACTAGAATAGTTGCTTTCTGTTTATATGCTCAATTTTTTCTAGTTTCTCACCATAGTGGTGCCGATACATGCATTGTCAGTATTTTGGAATAGTTAGAGCTTGGAGCTAATCCTATGCCAGTTATCCTTGCTGAGACCATCATTGGGCCCGACAGTTTCAGGACTCATAACCGTTTCTCAGGCAGTTTACTTCTTCTTCAGGTGTGCAACCAAAACTTTTATTTTTATTTTATTTTTGCCTTAATTTTTGCCTAAGCTACCCTTTCAGGTTTTCAGCTTAGCAGGCTTGCCCTAACTTTTGCCTAAGTCGCCCTTTCGAGTTTTCAACTTAGCAGGATTTTATTTTATTATTCTTATATCATTTTTTTTAAGATTTGGTTACAAGAAAAGTTGAGCTTGCTTAATGTACCTCTCAATCCTTTGACTTATCAACCTCATCAGCTACAATCTTGTCCTTTGAGAATGAAGGACCAATGGGTTGACTGGTTAAAGAAGATTTCAGATGCTGAGATTATATGGGTCTGCCCTTGGTGGAGATTGAAGTTCATGACTATTGAGCTGTATGAGCACTGTGTTCCTATTCCCAGGCTGCATTTCTCTACCTTTTTTACCCCTTTATGCCTTTGTCGTCAATATAGTCATCCTCAATTCATTATTACTATTCTGACTGACTTTGAAGGCTTTCCTTTGAGACAAGATTCTCTGGATAAGATTAGGAGCTTGTGGCCTTGTAGAGCCCTTGAACGGAACATACACCTGGATGCAGATGTTACTACTGATGATGATTACAAAACTTGGGTTATTATCCAAAAGATAGAACCACCAAGATTTTCTAGGTATAAGAGAACTCAAGCTTTGTATAATGGGTCGCAAAGGAAGAAACAAAGACATCACTAGATAGAATGGCCTCATAGAGCTAGTTTTAGGCTTTCTTATGTTTTGTTATCCTTTCAAGTACTTATGCTTTATAATAAAGAAGGATATGCAAAGTTTAACAAAACTTCAATTTCAATTTCATTCATTAATTAGGGCCAAAATGAGTACATTTAATACATCGCATAACATAACTCCTGTTATCAGCTAGTCATACGGATTTTCTAACTGAATATTTTTCGCTCACATTTTATTTCCCTAATTTTTGCCTAACTAGCCCTTTATGGGTTTTCTAATCAATGGGACCATTATTTTTTATTTATTTCCCTAATTTTTGCCTATCAGCACTTTGTGGGTTTTTTGAACAGCAGGAATGTCCTAACTTTTGCCTGACTAGCCTTTTCAGGTTTTCTAGCTAGCGAACTTTATTTTCTTTATTCTACTTTTATTCATATATATATATTTTTACAGGTAGTACTTCTTAAGGCGATCCAGATTGACAGGTTACATAAACTCATTCCCTTCAAGATCTAATATTTTAGCAACTCCTTTAGGTAAGACTGGTTTGACCAAGTACGATCCTTCCCAATTCGGTTTAAATTTACCTCTCGGATTGAACACCACGGCTCTAGACTGTTCCAGCACCATATCTCTAGCTTTGATCTTCCCAGGCTTAACCTTGTTATTGAATGCCCTTGCTATCCTTCTTTGATATATCTGAGTGTAGAATAAAACATCCATCCTTTTCTCATTTAGAGATACTAGTTGATTATATTTTTCTATGCCCATTCTTTCTCAGTTATTTTAGCTTCCATGACTACTCTTAAGGACTTAATCTCAATTTCTATGGGCAAAACTACTTCATAGCCATATACCAATGAGAACGGTGTTTGGCCTGTGGCAGTTCGAGCTGTAGTCCTATATCCCCATAAGGCAAAAGGAAGATATTCAGACCAATCCTTGTAGGTTTAAACCATCTTAGAAAGGATTTTCTTGACATTTTTGTTAGCCGCTTCCACTGCTCCATTAGCTTGAGGGCGATAAGGTGAAGATTTATGGTGCTCAATCCCATGCTTTTGTAGCAACTCTACTGTTTCTGCTTGAAATTGAACCCCGTTATCTGTCACAACATGATGTGGAACCCCACATCTGCAAATAAGGCTCTTCTCGATGAATCGTGCCATCTATTTTTCTTTCAGAGTGTTGAAAGATTCTGCCTCTACCTATCTCGAAAAGTAATTAATTGCCACCACTATGTATTTATGCCCATTTGATGTTGTCGGTCTTATTTCTCCTATGATATCAATTCCCCATGCTGCAAAGGGCTAAGGGGATGATAAACTATTCAGCACTGTTGGAAGCATATGACTAAGATTCCCGTGGATCTGACACTGATGGCATTGTCTTACTATCCTGATACAATCCTTTTCCATAGTCATCCAGTAATACCCTTGTCTAAGTATCTTCTTAGCTAGAATCATCCCGTTCATATAAGAATCGCAAGCCCCTGTATGAATCGCTTGTATCACTACTTCAGCTTCATCCTTTTTAAGACACCTGAGCTGCATCTCGTTCGGCATTCTTTTGTATAATACCCCATCATGACTTGCATAGTTACGTACAAGAACACGAAGAGCATATCTTTCTTTTGAGGTTGCTTCATTTGGATAAATTCTCTTTTCAATGAACCTCTGGACATCATAAAACCAAGGCTTTTCTTCAAGCCCCATTTAAACATTCATAATCTACTCACCCCCATAACACGGTGCTCTAGACTTCATGATCACTAAAGGTTTCATAGCCAACCTAGTTGCACTATCCCATATTGAAGAAAGTGTTGCAAGTGCATCCGCCATCTGATTATCGTCTCTGGATAGATGGATAAAGAGACATTTGGTGAAATTCTTCATTAAGGTTTTCACATAGCATATATAAGGCTTCAGCCTTTCCTTTTTTACCTCCCATTCTTCATTAGCCTGATTGATGACCAACATTGAATCCCCATAAACCAACAAATCTTTCATTCCAGCTGCCACAACCACCTCAATCCCACAAATACATGCTTCATACTCAGCCATATTGTTTGTGACCTTGAAATCCAATTTCTTTGCCATTGGTATGGTTTCTCCTTATGGTGTAACAAGAATCACTCCCAATCCAGCTCCTTTGTTGTTTACAGCTCCATTAAAGTAAAGTTTCCACTCCCGATGCTCTACAACTGCTAAGTTCTCATTTGGAAACTCCAAATTCCACTGCTCTTAATCTTTGATCGCATTCTAAGCTAAGAATTCTGCTACTACTCTTCCTTTGATTACCTTTATAGTAATGTACTCTATATCAAATTTAGTTAAGAGTACCAACCATCGAGACATTTTTCCAGTTAAAGCCGATGCTTGAAACAGATACCTTAGAGGGTCTATTTTTGAAACAGCTTGAACCTTGTAAGATTGAAAATAATGCCTCAATTTTCTCGTAGCCCAAATCATGATCAGACATGTCTTTTCTACTAAATCATATTTTTCCTCATATGGCAGAAACTTCTTGCTCAAGTAGTACATTGCGTGCTCTATTCCATCTGACCCTTATTGTGCTAACATTGCCCCCATTGCATCCTCTTCTAAAGCCAAGTACAAAACCAATGGCTTACCCTGTCTAGGTGGTTTCAAAATAGGTGGATTAATAAGATACTCCTTGATCTTATCGAAAGCTTTCTAACAATCATCATTCCACTTAACCGACTGATCTTTCCTTAAGAGCTTAAAGATAGGGTCACAAATGTTAGTGAGTTTTGTGATAAACCTACTAATATACTACAATCTGCCAAGGAATCCATTTACTTCTTTCTTCTTCTTTAGTGCTGGCATTTCCCGGATGGCTTTCACTTTATTCGGATCCACTTCAATTCCTCGGCTACTTACTATATGCCCTAACAGTTTCCCTGAAGTAGCCCCAAAAATGCACTTCGGGCTAAGAACTTGTCGAAGGCTTCAAAATTTCCTCCTCTTGTCTCTGATTTGACCATCATTTCATCCACATACACTTCAACCTCCTTATGCATCATATCATGGAAAAATGCAGTAGCGGCTTTTTGATAAGTTGTACTTGCATTCTTTAGTCCAAAAGGCATCACCTTGTAATAATAGGTCCCCCATTCTGTGATGAAAGTTATCTTAATCTTATCCATGACTGCCATCATGATCTGGTTGTACCTGAAAAAACCGTCCATAAAAGAATACATTGCAATTGCTAATCACTATTACATCAATGTGAGATAACGAGAAGTCATCTTTTGGACAGGCTTTATTCAGATCCCTAAAATCTACACACATTCGTACTTTGCCATCTTTCTTAGGAATAGGTACTATGTTTGCTAGCCATTGAGGGTGGTTTACTACTTCTAGGAAGTTAGCCTGTATTTGCTTGGCAATTTCCTCCCTTATCTTTTCTGTCCATTCTGGTCTTAATCTATGCAATTTCTGTTTAATCGGCTTGGTTTCTGGATGAGTTGGAATGTGATGCTTCGTTATTTCCCTATCCAAACCTGGCATGTCTTCATAAGTCCAAGCAAATACTACCTTTATTTTTTGTTAATATTCTCTCAAAATTTTTTCTCTCTTCAGGAGTTACGTCATGTGATATAGAAATGTTCTTTGGATTATCATTTGTGCCCATGTTAAATGAACTAAATTGAATTGAATTAATGTCAAACATGCATGATCGATCAAAATTATAATGCACAGAACTATCAGGATGCACGTCACATAAGTAAGCAAAACTAGCATTCATATCATTAACCATAGGAAAAATAACATCTTTGTCTGCATAAAAATTGGACGTTATTACATCAGTTTCTTCATAGAAAACATCAATGAAACTATCACTAATGATAGTAGCTAAGTCTTGGGGTGGTTCCTCCTCAGGTGACAGACATAACAGCTCCTCAACAACATCATCACCCATCATTTTATTTACTTGCTTCATGACTTCCTCTTTGTTGCTAGTCACTAAGCTTTCCATAATCTGCTCCTTGAAGATCTTAAACCTAGGGACATCTTTTCCAACCACATTAACAGATTCTTTGGTGCCCAAATAATACTTGCCTTCCCCTGGCTTGATGAAATTCTCACTTAGTGGTCCAATCTTTCCCAAGGGCTTATTTCTTTTTGCTTTCTCCTTGTTCTTTTCTCTTCTACTAGCCGATCCTGCCTCAGTATATCCCAAACCCTTCATATGGTCCTGGGTTTTAATGTTCGAGGGCTTAGGACTTCCTTGTTCATTCTTCCCAAGCCCCTGTCCAGGTCGATAATTAATGCTTTCCATCATTTTTGGAACCCTGGGATCCATCTCATCAAATATTCCAGCAACTTAGAAACCAGGCGGAACACACACTTGCTTTTGTTTATCAAGTATGGCTGCCACAGCTGCATTGGTTCTAGCTTCTATTGTCACGACATCTCCTTCATGAGGGAATTTTATTTT
This sequence comes from Mallotus nudiflorus, assembly GCA_947683625.1. Taxonomy (NCBI): domain Eukaryota; kingdom Viridiplantae; phylum Streptophyta; class Magnoliopsida; order Malpighiales; family Euphorbiaceae; genus Mallotus; species Mallotus nudiflorus. The sequence continues at coordinate 1,007,295 of CANTUR010000556.1, forward strand.
CTAGTGCACTGTTGAAGGTACTCCTCCTAGGGCATGAAACCACGGCCTTCCCAATAGCAGGGCATAGGTAACAGGGATGTCCAGTATAGTAAATTCAACAGTTGACTCTACAGGCCCTGTTTTAACCAAAGCTTGAAATGTTCCCTCCACATTCCTAGTACTATCATTGTAAGCTTTGATTATGATGTTTGAAGCCGTCAATTCATCTACTTTCAGACCCAAATTAGGTAGGATTTTTAGTGGGCACACATTTATAGCTGAACCATCATCCACCATCACAAAGTTTTTTCTCTTCCCTTTTACTTTAGCTGGGATAAATAATGTCTTGTTATGATTTCTTCCCTTTAAAGGCAAGTCATCATCTGAGAATGCTACCAGCCCATGTTTCTTTTCTGTAACCTTTGCTACCATAACTTTTGGAGTAACGGCTATTTCAATGCTCATGTTCGATAAGGCTTTGACAAGAGCCCTTCTACGGCTACCTGAATGCATTAGTAATTCCTAAATGCTGACGTTTGCCTTAGCCTTCTTGAGTTGTTCCAGGATCAGGTCTTCTTTCTGTCCTTCCTTTACTTCTGCATCTTCTGTTTCCTCCCTTTCTACTACTCTTTCATTTTGCTTTTCTGCTGCCCAGTAATTCCTCCCACTTCTAGTAACATGATTCACATTTGGAGTATCACTCCATACATCGAAACCACTTGGGCTTTCTTCATCAGAGTCATACCAAATGTCAATAACTCTAATGATTCAGTCTCTTTTCCCATCCTTCCATACTTCCATTGTGCATGTTTCTTTTCCTTTCAACTCCCTTAGCTTGTCCGTATGTTGGCTTAACAGCTCTTCCACCTCTTCTTGGGACATTTGTGGGGTTAAGAATTCATCTTCTTCAAACTCATCACCCCATGCTTTTGGCACAATCGATTCAATGGGGATGTCAGCAGAAGCGGGTTTAAAATAGAACACTCTGTAATTGAACTTGCATGAGGTTGTCCCAATAGATCTTCAAATCCTCTTAGTGACTGCTCAGGAATTTCAGGCTCTTCTTTTACTAGCTTATCATCAAACTCATTTCCCCAACCTAAGGGCTCAATTGATTCAATAGGGATATCAGCAAAGGGTGGTTTTGAGTAGAATACTTTGTAATCAAACTTGCCTGAGGGCTAGCCCAGTAAATCTTCTACTCCTCTCTGTGGTTGTCTGAAAGGTTCTTCATTGGGTATAAGGTTGAGGTCCTCAAAGGAGCTTAGTACATCTTTTTCGCTAACCCCTGAGTTGATCATCATGGTGGCCGGTAGTGGAACATTTTGGTAATTTGGGAAAGGGTTGTTTATGGTGTTTAGGTTAGAATTGGATTTCTCAGGGTCGGTGATTTTTTCGAAGTCTATCAGGTTTTGGATCTCATGTTTTAGGCGAATGCATGTATTTGTGGAATGGCCAACTACTTGATGAAACTTGCAGTAACTGTTTGGATCATAGCCAAGGAGATTTGGATTCAGGGGTTTGGAAAAGGTTAAAGGTAAGTGCAGGCCTTTTTGGATTAGCCTCTCTAGGAATTTGGAGAGTGTTTAGTTGAAGTTGGAGAACCTTTAGGGTTACTGAACTGCACGCACTTCTATAGCTCGGCTAGTACTTCCTTGTTGTATGCCCCTAGTTAGGTAGTTTTGAGTTCCTATGCCTTTAACAGTTTTATTTTTCTCACTCTCAATTTCCTCAGCTTGTAACCCTTCATCATACAAATCCATAAAGGTTTTAGGATTCATCATCTGTAGCCTCTCGACCAAATTAGGTGACGAACTATCATTCTAACTTGATCCTTCTCAGCAAGCTTGTTTTTCATCGTCCTTACTTTATTCATGAATCTGGTGAGGAAATCATAAAAGGATTCATTGGGTTTTTTCTTAGTCAACTCCAAATCCCTAATTGACACTTCCAATCGAGTGTTATAATCATATTGTTTCAAGAATGCAGTACATAGTTCCTTTCAATCAGCTCTAACAAACTTTTCTAACCTGTGGTACCAGTTTACAGCCATTCCTTCTAGGGACAATACAAACAACCTAGCAACTACTGACAATGGTGCTTTAGGAGTGCTCATGGTTATGGTGTATTAACTCAAATGGATCTTGGATCTCCTCTACCATCAAACTTCTATAGTTGAGGCATTTTGAATTTTTTAGGCAACTTATCTCCCTCTATTTGCAGCATATCATCAAATTCAAAAGAATATCCCATTCCTTGTCCTCTAATCGGCTCTTCCAGCTTGGACATTTTTTGAGTCAATGTTTGCTTCTGCTTAGACTCAAGGTCTTGGACCAATTCATATGATTCTCTCTTCGCCTTTCTACCATGTAGTTTTCAATGTCTTCCATTCTCACATCAGTAGCAGGCACATTTCTAGGAGTAGGTTGCCCTCCAGCATTGTTAGAGCAGGTGAAGGAGCTAAAGCACTAGGTAGAGCTCCTACAGCAAGTGGTTGTTCAACAGTAGCAGCTAGTGGTTGTTCAATAATAGCAGTAAGTGGTTGTCCAACAACAGGGTTGCACTAGTTTGGCCAAAGCCTGTCTCAGTTCATCTTGCATCATAGCTCTTATAGTCAATCCATCAAAGCTCCCTTAATGTCCTCCAAGGTCCCACATCTCTGGTTGTTGCTCCATTTTAGTATGTTCAGTTTGAGCTGATTCAGCTTCTAGAATAGTGGGTTAATTGGAATCCCTTTGATTCTCTCCAGTCTGTGAAGATTTCCTTAAGCTATAGACTCAGACTTAAATCAACTCTGGTTAATCTGCCACCTCTTTGTCCCCAGACACGAGAAGAACCCAGATGAATCTATGATGGGTGCAAAACAAGGTATTAGTATGGTGCATGGATTGTATCTATGCATGTATGCATGATGCACGTGCTATGCAATAAGTAGCAAGAAAGCACTTAGCAGGTATCAAATATCAAGAAGCAATTAATAGGCAACATACAAGCATAAGCCTTCCAACCTTATTTCTCCCACACACGTGTTCAATGGTGAGTTTCTTTTCCTAGGATTTTTTGTCTTGGCCTTCATATCAATAGGGGATATTAAGAGTCGACGTGCATGCCAAATCTCTCTTAAAAGATAAAGCACAGAAGTAGCATTTCTAAATATAAAGTCTAGCTAATCCTTATTAGCCTAAATGAGCTTCAAAGGTATAGGCCTGGGCTTTTATAAATAGAAATACCTCATGGCAATTTAAATAACAAGCACTTTGCGTGAAAATCTTAGGGGAAGTAACTAGGCCATTATATGTGGTTAGGGTCCGGTTAAAAGTTAAGGTTCCTTTAGCAAGATGCTCTCCATTATGGACTTCGAGTTACAGGCCAAGGTTAGAGGGGCCCAACATCCTTTACCAACTCGAGAGAAGATTACCCCCCTTAGGGACTTGGGTTACAAACTCTGGTCAGATGAGCCTGGTAATCTCTCTTGAACCGAGTTAAGGCTAAGAGTGATGGTTAGCCAATCTACAACTCCATGAAGCTAGTGGAATCATGGAATTATAAACCAATGCCATCGGTTTAGTAGGGACATGCAGAATGAATGCAAGAATGAAATAATAATTGATAAAACAATTCTAAAGAACACAAGTACAATCAATATCTCTTATCCCCAGTGGAGTCACCACTGTAGACGGGGGGGGGGGGGGGGGGGGGGGGGTTTAGCGCGTGTCCAAGATTTTAGCAACCGCGACACTATTTAGGCTCAGGGCCTTAGAGAACACACTAACCACTGTCACAAAGACATGACATGGAGATGAGGAGTCGCCACCCAGGGTAATAACTGGGACAAATCGAAAAGGTGGTACTTGATTCTCTAAAAGAAAGCTAGCACCATAACCAGGAGATTCTGGATACGGAATACCAACTTCTCTTAGTCTCGTGTTCATTTAAAATAATTTTATAAATGATTATTTCATCCTCTAATTACATGCAATTTTATTAAACCCTAATTAACATCCATCTAACCCAAAAAAACAACAAGTCAATAAAATTACAAGTAAAAATGCATAAAAAAAGGCAATGTCCCTATGTCTAAACTATGTTAATTTTATTTTATAAGTTAGCTAAATCTACATTTTATTTACGAGTGAAATGGACAAAAGGTGGGCCTACATTTTTATTAATTAGTGAGCCTAGATCCATTTATTTTAGTCTGTCTACGATATGGGCTTAAGTCTATTCAATTTTTAAAGGAAAATTAAATTAGTGGACCTAAGTCTAACTTGATTTTATTTTAAATGAAATGTGGACCTAGGTCTATTTATTTAAAAGAAATAAATTTAAGTGGGCTAAGCTAAGTCTAAACAAGTTTTAATTAATTAAGTGGGCCTAAAATCTAATTAACCTAATGTGCCTAAGTTGATTTTAATTATTTAAAGTCCTAAACCATTTTTAAGCCTATTTATTTAGTGGGTTAGACCTAAACGTGGGATTGGGGCCCAAAAACATAAAAAAAAAAAGCCCAAAATAAATAAAACACAAAAAATAGATCAAACAAACATTACAGTGATTTTAAAAAAAAATCCTAAATTAATTACATGCAAACCCTAATTTAAGCTACCATTAATTTTAATTAATTTTTACCCAATTGAACCTAATTACTAATCAATTTTAAAACATAAAAAATGAAAATTTTCACTATTCCCACTACTAGGGCTATTACAATCTACGTACAAAATTAAAATTAAATGATTATACACCCAGAAATTAAAATAACTACACAGAATACCAAAAATGAAAAATAAAAAAATCCTAAGAACTATTGAAAAAATAATACAGGTTTATCCATGGCATTCCATGGATCTTCTATTCAATTAAACACAGGCAGTATCCTCCTCAATTCACATGCACATATCAAAACAAAATAAAAAAAGCAATCAAATTAGTAGTGAAATTAAATAACAAAACAATTAACGAAATAAATAAAAATCACATAAGAGAAGAAAGAAAAAAATGGATGTTATGCATATGCCCTTTTTCAGCCCCTCAGATTATGATTTTCACCGTTGAAATTGACTCAGTGTTGATTTGATTATGGACTAGGACTAAAAATATCGTTGTATCGTCTTCGTCAAATGAACTGCAAAAATTAGGATTTTTAAAGAACAGAGGAAATCAAAGTTTTTTCTATCTTCCATCTATGTAAAAAAATCCTCCCCTAAAAATCCCCCAACCAAAAACCTCCTCCTCGTATGCATGTAGACTCTGCTTTTAAATGCAGAGTCTACACGTACTAAACTTCCTCCAAAGGAGGAACAAACCTATCTGATCAGATAGCGTTTGTTTTTTTTATTTCAAAAATATCTTATGCATTTTTAAAAAAACCTTATTAGATAAAATTTGAATTTTCAACCAACCAAACACTAAAAAAATCAATAAAAATAAGGAAAAATACTCGAAAAATAAAAAAAATGGAATTATTCTGCATTGGCACTGTGCAATGCCGACCGGCATTATATAATTTCGATCGGCATTGTCTAATGCTGATCGGCATTACACCAATGTTGATCCTAAAAAATTTTTTAATTACCAAAAGACCCCTGAAAAATGACTTATTTGCATTCAAATCCTAAAAAATGCTGCAATTTAGTCCTTAAAGTCCAGAAAATCGACAACTAACTTTAATTTTTAAATGAATTTCATCATAGGGGCTTACGTCGCAATTATGCACAATTGCATCCCAAAATTGGATGCTTACAAATACAATACTCAATAAGCGCAACAAACACAATATGCAATTTATAAATAAGAACTAATACACTAAATAAACTTAAATCAAATAGGTCTCCAAGATCCCAACAACATAAAAGATCTTAGCCATTCATGGTTATTAACTTTATCATTCAATATTCAAATTACATAATAAGAGAATAAAAGAAGATGAAAAATGAAAAATGTTATCCAAAGGAGCTTGAATCTTCCAAATGGGTCTCTCTTTTAACTTCTTTTTCCCATCTGTTTTCTTCTTTCTTCTCTTCTCCTCCTCTTGTATATGCTTCCTTCCCCTCCTTTTGTATGTTTCTTATGAGTGAGAGAGTATGTGTGTAAATCTAGCATCTTCCCTAAGTAATATGTGTCTTTCGTCCTTTTTAGCCCTTCTAAAACATGTCCTGTCACCTCCCTTAGATTTTTTCTTTAAGTCAATATACCTCATCATGTTTTATATTGCAAATGAGCTACCCGCAATCGCACATAAACTGTGCTCATGCAGAAAGGCCTCTTGTGATATGGTCGCTTAATAACCGTGCTCACGACAGAAGCTTGGCTTGATGGACAATCGCAATCGTGCTTCAGACCGCACTTGCGAAGGGCTTGATATCACTTGAGGGTTGGCATTTGGGCATCCCAAGATTGCGCTTTAAGTTGCGCTCACAACAATTGCTTGCTTTGCTGCACTCTACTCTTTTTTTCTTCTTTTGCTTCTCATCTTCACTAATCACCTCCATAACTCATTGTCCCTATAAAAAAACAAAGAAAATACAAAAAATTTATTTCTATATGCTTTTTTATACCAAATGCTAATGAAGTATGCAAATGCAAGAAAATTAAAGACCTAAAACCATGTATAATTTGACACCAATAAGTAGAAGGGTCTACTGCTTGGACTAAGTGATCACATTACTACTACACTCGCCACCAGAAGGGAGGACTTTAGGGAACTTGCAATCATCATGCCTTTGTGATCACCATAGAAACTTAACCTTTGATGATTGCTTCTAGTCTTTATCGAGCTACTGGCAATTGCAAACCCATCTGTAATCACCACAAGAACTTTACTCTGAGATCTCTCCCCTATTTCTGGCTTAAAATGGCTCAAATTGCACTAATCACCCCTTAATCCATTCTTTTCCTTGAAAACAAAATAAAAAACATAAAAGTATATATTTACATTAACTTAACTATACTAAATGACTCTAAAACTCTAAATGCACACTAAAATTAATGATAAAATAACATATAAAATAGCACAACCAACATTTAACTAAACTGGTCCCCCAACTTAGAATTTTCTTTTTAAAAAAAGAACTTACATCAGTGTTATTTAAAGAAGTATTGTTAATTAAAATAGAAAAAATATTTTTGAGCTCCCACTCTAGCAAATAGATCTCTAATGACATAGCAATATATTCCCCTTTATATGATGTTACAAGGAAAAAAGAGATCATTTTCTTTTAAAGTTTCCACTCATCATTAATGAAGTATGCATTTATGCACATATAGTTTATTTTTTAAATAGAAGTCCAAGAGTCAGTTGTGAGGCTGACTCTTTAGCAATGTTCTTTAAAGAACTGTTTCAATTTACACCTTTCATTAAGAAAATGTGTGTAGCAATCCCTATTGATTGTCTATCTAGATGGAATTTTAAACCTAGGACATGCAACTATCATGAACTTTTTAAAACCATAACCTTCCATAAACTTGAAAGGCAACTCATCAATAATGATCATCTATATAAGTGTATTCCTAATCTAATTCTGATCAAGTTTTCAAGTACCAATCACACTCACATTTTTATACTTAGAAACATTCATAGAAGATTAAAAAGTTAAAAGTTTTTATCTGGTTTCTTCTATGAGGGTTTTTAAAACATCATAACATGTGATTTCTAATGGATGAAGTGTCATGCATTTTAGAGAGAAATTAGATAATTTAGAAAAACAAATACACTTAGCTTACCATTTTATTAGTCTTATCCTTAATCTTCTCATAGTCTCATCCTTAATCTTCTCAAAATGTCATTATGCTTTAGAATGGGGTGCAGTCTCTTTTTTTTTTTTTTGCAACATTATTAAGCTACTTTTTAGCTTCTGCCATTGGTTGCTCTAGTTGGTCTTTAGTGGCATTAGTAGCAGTATTACAACATCATAGACACATACATGTTAACTTTCTATTTATCAAATATCAATTGATTGTACTAAGAATTCAAAATCAAAACTAAGTTAAACAAAATACAAAAATTATACCTTTATAGAGATTTATTTAAATATCCTTCAAACTTCAGTGAAAATTTTAATTTTTTCTTAAAAGAATAGAAAATTTAAGCTATACTACTCAAAGCTTCCACCTTATTTTGTTTTGCTTAAAAGCTTTCACCTTTAGCTCTTAATATAAGATCAATGAAGTTCCATAGGTTCCATACAGGTCCAGTGGTAACAAAACACATGAGAAAAGTGATCATCATATTAGGATCCAAATGATTATAAAATAACAAAATCTATAAGATCAAGATATTTACCATATTACATGCAAAGGAATCAAAACCTTTGCATATTGATTTTATCACTGTCAATGCCTTCCACCTTTACATGCAAGTGGCTTTGACCTTAAGATCTCAAATATGAGATCAACTTCAAATCCACAGATTCAAACCCAAACTTACCACAAAATAATAAAATATTCACTAGATAGATCAGTATTGAAATCATAAGAGAAAAATAAATAAAGTCATTATTCACACAATAAACAGAGGTCATAATATAATTATCATATAACATGCATGTTAATTTTTGCACTTTCAATGTGAAATATTAAAGAACACATATTGAGAGTAAGAAAAAAATCAATAATCCATCAATATATTTATTGCTCATGGTCCTAAACTATGGAGATCTATAACTTTATGAATTGGGCCATGAAAATAAACCAGGATAGGACTATAGCTTTAAATTCATATGACATGGGAGCCTCGCAAAGACTAAAACTCATAATAGGAAGGGAGATGAAGACTGAGAGAGTAAAAGAACACAAAGAAAAAGAGAGTGATATAATTATACAAGTAGAGAATATAAAGAATCTAGGGTTAGTTTTTCTGAGTGACGAGAGAGCGACGCTGGAAGAGAAGAGATTAGAATTAAGGTTTGGTTTTTCTCAAAGAGTGGAGAGTAGTGCTGAGAGAAGAGAAGAGAGGAGAAGACCTTATAAGAAAAATAGGGGGGAGGGGGGGTGGCACAGATGAGATGAGAATTGGTTTAGGGTTAGTGGTGTTATAAGATTATATATATAAACTACCCTTATACATGTAAAATGACATCATTTTACATATTGTATTTCCAAAATTCAGATAGTTCAAATTTCTAGAAGCACACCCCGAACAGACATGCTGAAAATCAAAATTACCTTATCTCGTCACTAAACCAACCTCTTAATTATTCGAATGATTGAACTGACTGCACTATTTTAGTTCGGTTCAATTGAAAAATATACAGCCCTAATGGTACCTTTAGAATTTTTTTTTCTATTTGAATACCAAAATAAAAAGGAGACAAAATGTCTCTCAACACATTTCGCCATTCAACTGAGTCGAATGTGTTATATATAACATATAGAGGAAATCAAATAATGAGTTGATAAGCTACAACCTAATCTTATCTTAGTAGTATTAATTAGTTGATAAAGTACAACCTAAGTTTATCTTAATGGTGGTGGTTGATTATAAAATTTTAACTTGTATCTTTTTAGTTATTAAATTTCTATTTAAAATGCACATATAGTTCTATATAATATTTGAACCACATATAATATAATATTACCATTTTAATTAAAAATTTAAAAATAACATAAAAATAAGTTCATATATATATATATATATATATTTATGTTTATAGTGAAATTAATGGAAAAATTAAAAGATATCTTGAGTGATAGACATCCTTAAATTGTAGTTATAATTTATCTAAATATAATATAAAATATAAATATTTTATTATTAACATATAGTTTATTATATGTAAAATATTAAAATGATATTCAATAAAAATAAAAATTATATTTATAAATTATTTATAATATAATATACAACTATTTTATTAGTTTATAATTTATTATAAAAATTAAAAATAAAGATAAATGTTAACATTTGTTTTTTTCACTAAATGAATAATATTTTTACATTATTTCAGGAATAAGGTATTCTTCTCTCAAAATAGTTTTTATTTTTTATCAATATTTTGTATATAAACATAGTAAATATGGACTTATTTGTAGATCATCTTTAAATTTTGGACTAAAATAATATTACTAGATTATTTATGGACCAAAAATACTATAGACAATACTCGTAAAAACTAAATAAATTTTTACTAACTAAAAATATATGAACTAAAATTTTACAATTAAATTGTAATTAAATACAAAATTTAGTGATCATTTTTTACAATTTATTCCTTTGCGATCCTGATTTTAGAGAACTGGAGCCTAAAAAAATATGTATTGGACGTCCTCAACCTTTGCCTGCACATCACAAAAATTAGTATCAATAATTCTCCATTGTTGCAGCTTATCTTTTTAGTGACAAATCCATTTTTGAAGGGCAGCCAATTGATAAAATTGTACCTTAGGAAATCTCTGTAAAGTTATTTTTTCAGTGACTAAATTTCCAGGGGAAGTAAATGTAATGGCATTTTCTACCTTAGGAAATCTCTGTAAAGTGGCATACGTTTGAATTTTTTATACCAGCAAATCTGCCAAAAAATTAACTAATAAAAAATAACTTCTCTTAAATTATTAATTTTTATATTTTATAATAAACTAAATACTACTTTAAATTATGATTAGTGATTAAATAATTATAATTAAATTAAATTTTAAAATTTATTAATATAATTAATATTTTTAATTTTTAAGAAAATTTTATATTAATAAAATTTAAGAAAAACCCTATTTTTGGTTCCTTTAACTTTTTGAGTTTTTTTCATTGAGTCCCTATATTTCAATTATGCTCTATGTAACCCCTCTACCTTTATTTTCTTCTTCATTGATTTTTTATACTTTTATTTTCTTATATATTAAATCCCTTCGTCAAAACTTCAGTTTTAGTATTTAATTTTATATCCAATTTAATCCTTACAAAATATATAATTGAATCCATATATTTTTAAATTATACTACTTAAATTCTTACAATTTTTATTTTTAGTCAATCACATCCTTATTTTTAAAATTTTTAAGTTGATTGTTAAAATCTTAAAATGCATATTCTTTTATTTTTTATCTAGTTAAAAATATAGATGATCAATTTCTAATTGATTTCTATTGATAAAATTGTGCATGATTTTTAAAAATATGTATAATACAAATTTAATTTAAATATATAAATGACAAAAAAATTTGTATTTTTTATTCAAAAATATTTTAGCTAGTTATTAGTATTTGTATAAAAAATTAATAAATTTGTGATTTCGATAATTTAAAATTCTAATTAAATATGTAACTGATACAACTTTTGAACACATGGTAAATTTAAATTTTAGATAATCATTAATTAAAATATAAAGATTTAATCAATAAAAAAATTTTATTAACCAAATTTTTTTAACCAAATATTTTATAATTCATGTGATGTTAAAACTACAATAATTCATGTATATAATTATGATACAAATGCTTTTATTTATTAAATTTATCTATCAATTAGTAAAAATATGTAAATATTTATAGTATTATTTAACATTTTTATAAGTAAATGATTTATATAGAATTCTTAATTCACCAAATTAAAAGTCTCACATTATAATTAAATGACTTAAAGGTAAATTAGATAAGAAAATAATTTTAAAAAATAATGATTTAGATTCTTAATAGTTGTATTAGGTTCCTTTAGTGAAAAAAAATTAATGAAATTGCAAATTTATTAATTAAGTATAGAAATACTTATGCTAATTAAAATATTTTACATCAAAATAGATAAAAAAAAAATATTTATCATATATATTTAATTTATATTTCTATTATACATATTTTTAAATTATTTTTTAATAAATATATATCTTATTAATAGCAATTTATTATAAATAAATGACCTATATTTTAACTATATGACAAAAAAATTAATGAAAGAATATGTCTTTTAAGATTTTAATAATTAAGATAGAAAAGTCAATAGCAAAAAGTGAAACTTTTGAGGATTTATTTAGAACAATTTAAAAATATAGGGAGTAAATTATATATTTTACAGGGACTTAATCAGATATAATGTTAAAATATAAGAACTGCAATTTTGATAGAGGGATTCAATGTACAAGAAAATAAAAGTATAAGAACTCAATAAAGAAAAAATGTCACAACCCAAACCCGAGAATAATAACCGGTGCTAGAGAATAGGAATTCGCTAGAATCCGAAACCCGAAGTAAGCCTTAAAATAAAAACTAAGTAAAATATAATCATAATTATGCTTAGAATTAAAACTTTTAATAATAATGAAGAATCTCTTATAAATAATATTTTAATAAAAATATTTTACAATATTTAAGATACAACCACCACTAATAACAACCAAAGAAAAGACATCAAGTGTGTGATACTACTATAGCGTCTAGAAATATAAAGAAAGGGTAATTTAAAATTTACATAGATCAACAGGAGAGGAAAGGGTCCGGCGAAAGGAACTATTATGGGAGGTCTGATGAGAAAGATTCTAAAAAATAATTGAGAGAGGTCAGGGCTCACTGAGTGAATTATTATTATATATATATACATTCAATCTAAGGATACAGATATTCAAACATCAATATAATAATATTTATATTTTTATATTATTTTATACATGCATTTCATATAGATACTCGAAATCACATTTTTTGATAAATAAATAAATAGAGTAATATTCAGGTGGAGGAGCGAAGCCAAACTCTAAATATTCCACAACCTCAATTACAGAACCTCACTAGCCAACATGCTTATTAATTCCAAAAATATTTCTCTTGTCAATTATTAACGGTAGACAGACTCTGAGACACTACATCAACTGAACTTCCACAATTTCACTGCTAACATGATTGGTCTCGAAACATTAGGTCTACCAAGCTTCCGTAATCACACTACTCTTTCATCACATATCTCAATAATCAATTTAATCATATAATATCAATAAAATTTCATAGCCTAGTATCTATTGTACTACTACATAATAACCCTAGTGTAACCCATTAGATGATATGTTATACAACTATCCTCCAAAATATTATTTTATAAATAAAATAATAAAATAATATATTAAATATACAGAGCATCCAATTTATATAAATAAATATTCATTTTTATATATATGCAAACATAGCATAATAAAATTCATATTTATTAAAAATTTGTGGATGCCAATATTATTTCTACATGCAATGCATACATAGAATAATAACTCACAGGTGTGCACTCTTCTAAAATGACTCAACTCGCCCGTCCTGTAGGCCTCGGTCTCGGTATAGTTATAGAAAAATAATAATAAAATATTTAAAATAAAAATTATAATCTCATATATTCTAAATTTCTACGAACATACTCGATCTAAGACACGACTCAAAATCAAACATAGACCCCATGTCACGTTTTACGAGAAATCTATCAAAAATTCAGTATAGTTTTCTTTGTAAAACAAACCTCCCTCTACTAAAAATAGAGTCATTCCTACATGAAAACACACTTTAAATATCTCAAAACTCAACATCTCGAGTTACAATTCGTGCCCAACTAATAACCAATATCACAATTACATAAATAAAATAATATAATTTCTCAAATCATCAAATATATCATAAAAATATTAAAGAAATTTATTTTCTCAAATAAATAATAAAATTCTAGTTATTAAATAATATTTTTCTAATAAAATCCATTAATAGCATAAAATTTCCATTTTACAATTAAATTAGCATAAATTGCAAATAATTATTAAAATCACTTATTATTATCATAAAAACACTAAAATAATCATTTAGGCTCAAAAATAATAAATAAATTTATTTTTCATTTAATTTCCCAAAATAACTACTAAATAAATAAAAATTGGGAAATAATTATAAAAATTATTTTTACATTTTTATTAATAAGAAATAGTCTAAAATAGCATAATTAACAATAATTTCACTTAAAAGAAAATAATTTACCATTTTCTAAAATTTTCCAAAAATACATAATTATACAAAACCTTTAAAAATTCATAATTAAAATTTTATACATGATTTTACAAAACTTCCTTAACAAAGTTTAATCTACATAATTAATAAAATTTAATAAAAATATAAAATTTTTCGGGCTAGAACAGTTACTTGAATAGTAACCGAACCCGAAAATTTTGAAAAATCACAAAAAAAAAATTAAAAATTACCATTTCCTAAATCTCAACCTCAATTAGAATTAATCTCAAAGCAACAATGTCTAATTAAATCAAATTCAAACTCAATTTTACAAAATTAACCTAAACACAAATTCACAAAATTGAAGTTGTTATCAAAGTTGCTCAGAAGAATTGAATGAGGGGAAACGAAGCTCGAAGGATGAGCTTCTAATCAAGACCGACGATGAGTTTAGAAGTTGCCAAAAACATCGTCGGCAAGCCCAAGAGTAAGTGGCACTAGGGAGGGGAAGCAACTGCTAGCGGTGCTAACTAGTGGAGGCAATGGTGACTGGTGAGGATGGTGGCATTGCAAGTGTCGGGTGCAAGAGGGGAAAGAAAAGAAGAAGGAAAGGAGAATAAGGAAGAAAGAAAAAGAAGGAAAGAGAAAAAAGAAAAATTGGTTTTTATATTTATTTATTTTTTTATAATATAAAAGAATAATAACTTTTAAATTTAAAAATAATATCTAGCATTTTAAAATTCTAAATTTCCCAAAATTAATTATACACTAAACAATTAATCAATAATTTAAATAAAACTATACAACTATCAAACTTGATAGTCAACAATGGCTACTGGTTTTTCCTCATATGTCAGATCTTCATTCACTTCCACACTCTGAGGCTGTAAAATGTGCGAAGAATCTGAAATATACTTCCTGAGCATCGACACATGAAACACTAAATGCACCTAGGACAAATTTGGAGGCAAAACCAATCGATATGCAACCATGCCAACTCTCTTTAATATCTCAAAAGGTCCTATATATCTCGGTGCCAAATTTCCCTTAACACCCTTTATTGGTGACACCTTCAAGAATATATAGTTTCCAACTTGAAATTCCACATCCTTGCACTTTGAATCTATATAACTCTTTTGTCTACTAGTTGTTGTATCTAATAAACTTTTAATTAAAGCGACCTTCTAGGATGCGTCTTGGATAATCTCTAGTCCAATTAATTCGCTTTCCTTAACTTTGTTCCAATATAGAGGAGATCCACATTTCCATCCTTACAAAGCTTTATATGGTACCATCTCAATACTGCTATGGTAGTTGTTATTATAAGCAAACTCTACCAATGGCAAATGATCATCCCAACTACCTCCAAGATCCATTACACACATCCTTAACATATCTTTAAGTGTTTGGGATTGTTCTCTCAGACTGACCTTCTGTCTGAGGATGAAAAGTACTATTAAAATCAAGCCTGGTACCCATTACTTCTTGTAACTTCTGCTAAAATTGAGAGGTAAACACCGAACCTCTATAAAAAATAATGGAAGCAGGCACCCCATGAAGACACACAATATTCTTGATATATAGCCTAGCTAACTTGGCTACTGAAAAGTACCTTTAATTGGCAGAAAATGAGTTGACTTGGTCAACCTATCCACTATCACCTAGATGAAATTGTATTCATCCTTAGAATAAGGCAATCCTATCACAAAATCCATAGTGACTCTCTCCCATTTCCACTCAGGAATTAGAAGAGTTTGAAGCTTCCTAGAAGGCTTTTAATGCTCTACTTTCACTTACTGACAAGTCAAGTACTTAGAAACAAATTCAACTACATCTTTCTTCATTCTATCCCATAAGTAAAGATCCTTAATATTATGGTAAATCTTAGTAGAACCAAGATGTACACTGCAGGCTGCAAAATAAGCTTCTTCCAATATCTCCTCTCTTAAGTTATCCATATCAGGAACATATAACCTCCCACTAATCCATAGCACACCTTTATCATTGAGGCTAAAATTAGTGAACTTCCCTTCTCAAATTTTCTCCATAAGCTCAACCAAATTAGGATCTCAACTCTAAGCTGCTTTAATCCTATCCCTCAATATTGATCTAACTCTGAACTGAGCTAACAATCCTCCTGACCTAGTTATCTTCATCATCAATCCTTGATCCAATAATTTGTGCATCTCTTGGATCAACAACCTCCTCTCCACACTGATATGAGCAAGACTACTTGAGGACTTCTTGCTCAAGGCATCTACTATCACATTAGCCTTGCTTGGATAGTATAAGATATCATAGTCATAATCCTTCAGGAGTTTTAACCATCTCCTTTTTTTGAGATTCAAATCTCTTTGCTGAAAGATATACCTCAAACTCTTATGGTCAGTGTAGATCTCACATGTTAACCCATACATATAATGCCTCCAAATCTTGAGAGCAAAAATAACAATGGCCATCTCTAAATCATGAGTAGGATAGTTTTGCTCGTGCTTCTTCAACTGCCTGGAAGCATAAGTCACTTCCCTTCCATTCTGCATTAACACATAACCTATGCCAACTCTGGAAGGATCACAGTACATAATAAACTTGTCTACTCCATTAGGCAAAGTCAACATTGGAGTTGTAGTCAACTTCTCTTTTAATAGTTTAAAGTTATTTTCACAAGCATCTAATTATATAAACTTCATATTATTTTGAGTCAGGCAGGTCATAGGTGCTCGAATCCTTAAAAAATCCTAAAAAAGCCTCCTATAATACCCACCCAAACCCAAGAAACTCTAAATCTCAATAACTGTGATCGGTCTAGGCCATTTAGATACTACTTCAATCTTTTATGGATCAACTTGAATGCCATCCTTAGACACTACATGCCCAAGGAATGCTACACTTTCCAGCTAAAAATCACACTTTGAGAACTTAGCACATTTTTCGTTGATGTTCCCTCAGTGTCTATAGCACTGTCCTCAAGTGATATACATGCTCTTCCATATTCTTTGAATACACCATCATATCATCAATGAAAACCACTACAAATTGATCCATAAGTGGTTTGAACACCCTATTCATCATATCTATAAAGACTGCTGGTGCATTGGTTAATTCGATGGACATCACAAAAAACTTATAATGGCCATATATAGTATGAAATGTTATTTTGGGAACATCGACCTCACTTATTTGTAACTAATGATAGCTCGACCTCAAGTCGATCTTAGAAAAGAGTTGTGCACCCTGAAGCTGTTTGAACAAATCATTTATCCTTATAAGAGGATACTTGTTCTTAATAGTCACATTATTCAATTCTCTATAATTAATGCATAGTCTTAAAGTACCATCTTTCTTTTTTATAAACAAGACTTGTGTACTCCAAGGAGAAATGCTAGGTCTTATAAAACTCTTGTCCAACAAATCTTACAACTACTCCTTTAACTCTTTCAACTCCATAGGAGCCATCCTATAAGGCGGTATAGAGATAAGAGCTATGCCTAGAACCACATCAATACAGAACTTGATCTCCCTGTGAGGTAGTAAACTCGGCAATTCATCAGGGAAGACATTTAGAAACTCACATGTTACAGGAACATCTAAGATGGATGTTAATTTTACTGAAGTATCCTTAACTAATGCCAAGTATCCCTGACACACTTTTCTCAGTATCTTCCTTGCCGTAATAGCAGAAATAAGATTTTAAGGTGCCGAACTCTTATCACCCATAAACTTAAATTCCTTTACATTATGAATTCTGAAAAATCACCTCCTTGCTATGATAATCCACAATAGCATGATGTTGAGACAACCAGTCCATACTTATAATTACATCAAAATCTATTACATCTAGTAACGCCAAATCTATAGGTAGCTTTTCACCTTCTACCAACATAGGACACCTAAGAAGAATCACATTGGTGTCCAATGAATCATTTAGAGGTATGGAAACTGATAAAGGAATTGCCATTCTCGTAACTTGCCAACCTAATTTCAAAGAAAAAATAGGATACACAAAAGAACGAGTAGCACTCGGATCAATTAAAACTTTAGCATCAATAAAACATACTAGGAGTGTACCTACTACCATTGCATTGGATGCTTGAGCATCCTACTGAGTAAGAGTGAAGACTCTGGCCTATCCTCTACCTCCTTATTGGCTAGTAGAAGCCTATCCAAACCCTTTAGCACTGCCTCTACCCCCTTTGCCTCGCCCCTACTGGGCAACAAATTGAGAAGTGCACAAGTACTGGAATGGCTGCGATTGAAATTGAGGTAGAGCTACACTAGTTGAAGATGACTATGGAAATTGTAGTTGAAAACCAAAATAAGGACAAGATTTGGAAAAATGTCCTATTTGTCCATATTGAAAACATGCCCCTTGAGCCATTTAACATGGTCCTTGATGGACTCTCCCACACATCTGGCAAGCATTGGCTGCAGATCCATGCTAATATATTTAGAACTCTGTCCATTATTGCTGCTGGTAGTACCAAAACTAAATCTAACAGGTCTACGGGTCCCACTATGGTTATGTCAGTTGTTCCTATGGACTCTCTGGTAGGGTCTTTGGCCCATTTGATAAGATCCCTTGGGCTGACTACTGGAGCTAATATGAAATGTCGAGTATGGACCATCTTGATATCCTCCTACTTGGACACTTCATATCTGATAATAATCAGGCATAACTCTCTACCTAATCAATCTAAGCTTTATCTCCCTGGCCAACACTATCACAGACTTAAAATTCAGGCCTATAGTAGGCATCCCAGTGAACATAGAACCTAATCTAGTGATGCATATAGTAACTGTAAAGTATTGATCTCTCATCAAGTCCTTTACATACCGACCCAGTCTGAGGAACTTTATGGTGTACTCCTTTACTAACCTGTCACCTCTGATAATGTTGGTTAGCCAGAGTCTATAGCTCATTCGTATAGGCTTTAGGAAAAAATGTCTCATGAATCGCTCTTTGAACTGAGCCTAAGTTAATGTAGTCATGTGGGGCTAAATGACTCGAACGAACCAATCTAATGTTGGCCCCTAAATAGATAGCTCAAGAATCAGAATCTGTTGATACTCTGTGTGAGCAATTCGATTCCTCGACTCAATCATATAAAGAAAATTAAGCGTGTTTAAAGTCCCATTAAATAAAATCCTGCCGACTCTTACGAAAAATAAAGCTGCCTCTAGGTCTGACATACCCTAAACTCCTTGTTAATAAAGAGGCTATAAAAGCGGCATGGCTTGGAGTATAACTGCTACACCCTGCTGAACCTCTGGTGCAAAAGCATCTCCTTTAAAATCCTGGCTTATAAGTCCCTCATCTTGTAACTCTCACTATTCGTGGTGACCTATCGCTTCTCTGGGTCTACCCTTACCTCTACCCCTACACCTAATAGGCGGCTCATGAGGTAGAATCTCATCCTGGAAGGACTCCTTATCCTCAGCTTTAATGACTGGTGTAACGACTCGCACTTTCCTCCTCATTCTGAAAAGAATAAACACAAACATAATTAAAAAAAAATAGACATCCTAATGGTTACATGGAATTCTAAAGAAAAAAAGATTTTCAAAGACATAATTGAACCTAATTATTGTAGTAGTTTCAAAGAAAACTCAACTCTACTAACTTAGGTCCAACCATATTAAACCTAGGCTCTGATACCAACTTTGTCACGACCTAAACCCGAGAATCATGACCGGTGCTAGGGAATGAGAGTTTGTGAGAATCCGAAACCCGAAGCAAGCCTTAAATAAAAACTAAGTAAAATATAACCATAAATATGCTCATAATTAAAAATTTTAATAATGAAGAAGAATCTCTTATAAATAATATCTTAATAAAAATATTTTACAATATTCAAGATACAACCACCATTAAAAATAACAAAAGAAAATACATTAAGTATATTATCCTATTGCAGTGTCTAGTAATACAAAGAAAGGGTAATTTAAAATTTACATAGATCAGCAAGAGAGGAAAGGGTCCGGCGAAGGGAACTAATATAAGAGGTCTGACGAGAATGATCTTCAGACCTCACTGAGTGAATTATTATTATATATATGCATTCAACCTAAGGATATAGACATTCAAGCATCAATATAATAATATATATATTATTTTAGACATGTATTTCATAAAAATGTTCAAAATCACATTTTTCGATAAACAAATAAATGCAGTAATATTTAGGTGGAGGACCAGAGTAGAACCCTACAATATTCTACAACCTTGATCACAGAACCTTACTAGCCAACAGGCTCACTAATTCCAAAAATATTTCTCTTCTTAATTATTGACAGTAGAGTAGCCTCGAGACAATAGGTCAACCAAGCTCCCGCAGTTTCACTGCCGGCATGTTTAGCTCCGAGACACTAGATCCACCGAGCTCCCGCAATTACACTACTCTCTTATCACAAATCTCAATAATCAATTTAATCATATCATATCAATAAAATTTCATAGTCTAGTATCTAGCGTATTGCAGCGCAACAGCCCCAGTATAACCCACTAGGTGGAACGTTCTATAACTATCCTCCAAAATATTATTTTATAAATAAAATAATAAAATAATATATTAAATATGCACAACATCTAATTTATACAAATAAATATTCATTTTAATATATATGCAAACATAGCATAATAAAATTCATATTTATTAAAAATTTGTGGATACCAATATTATTTTTTCATGCAATGCATACATGGAATAATAACTCACAGGTGTGCGCTCCTCTAAAATGATTTGATTGGCCTAGTCCTATAGGCCTCGGTCTCGACGCAGCTATAGAAAAAAATAAAAAAAAATAATTATAATAAAAATCGTAATCTTATATATTCTAAATTTCTAAAAACAGACTCGATCTAAGACATGACTCAAAATCAAACACAAACCTGATGTCATGTTTTACGAGAAATTTACCAAAAATTCAGCATAGTCTCTTTTGTAAAATGGACATCCCTCTACTAAAAATAAAGTCATTCCTGCACGAAAGCACACTTCAAATATCTCAAATCTCAACATTTCGGGTTGGGCCCCCGAACTACAATCCACGCTCAACTGAGAACCAATATCACAATTACACAAATAAAATAATATAATTTCTCAAATCATCAAATATATCATAAAAATATTAAAGAAAGTTATTTTCCCAAATAAATAATAAAATTCTAGTTATTAAATAATATTTTTTAATAAAATCCATTAATAGCATAAAATTCCATTTAACAATTAAATTAGCATAACAATACTAAAATACTCATTTAGGCTAAAAAATAATAAATAAATTTATTTTTCCAAAATAACTACTAAATAAATAAAAATTGGGAAATAATTATAAAAATTATTTTTACATTTTTATTAATAAGAAATAGTCTAAAATAGCATAATTAACAATAATTTCAATTAAAAGCAAATAATTCACCATTTTGTAATATTTTCCAAAAATACATAATTATACATATTATTTAAAAATTCATAATTAAAATTCTATAAATAATTTATAAAACTTCCTTAACAAATTTTAATCTACATAATTAATAGAATTTAATAAAAATATAAAATTTTTCAGGCAGGAACAGTTACATAAGCAATAACCCAAACCCGAAAAATTTGAAAAATCAAAAAAATAATTAAAAATCACCATTAGCTAGATCTCAACCTCAATTACAATTAATCTCAAAGCAACAATGTCTAATTAAATCAAATTCAAACTCAATTTCACAAAATACACAAAATTAACCTAAACACAAATTCACAAAATTGAAGTTGTTATCGGAGTTACCTGGAAAAATTGATTGAGGGGAACAAAGTCTAGAGGATGAGCTTCTAATCAAGACCAATGGCGAGCTCAAAGGTCGCCGGAAATGTCGCCCGCAAGCTTGAGAGTAATATGGTCACCGAGAGGAAGAGAGAAAGGAAGAGAAGGGGAAGGGGTGGTGGCGTCAGGGAGGGGAAGGAGCTGGAGGCAGTGCTAACCGATGGAGGCGGTGGCAATGTGGTGGTGACTGGCAAGGATGGTGGCGTTGCAAGTGTCAGGTGCGGGACGGGGAAAGAAAAGAATAAGGAAAGGAGAAGAAGGAAGAAAGAAAAAGAAGGAAAGATAAAAAAGAAAAATCGGTTTTTATATTTATTTATTTATAATATAAAATAATAATAACTTTTAAATTTAAAAATAATATTCTAATATTTTAAAAATCTAAATTTCCCCCAATTAATTATACACTAAACAATTAATCAATAGTTTAAATAAAACTATACAAATAATAAAAATCTCATATACAATTAAATAATAATTAATATTAAATAATCTCACACTTAAATATAATAATTAATTAAAAATTTGGGTTATAATAAAAAAATAAAAGTATAGGAATCACATAAAGCAAAATTGAAATATAGAGACTCAATGAAAAAACTTGAAAAGTTAAGGGACCAAATATAAGTTTTTTCCTAAAATTTATGTACAAAACTCAGTTTTCAATTTTTTATTATTTTTTAATATATAAATTAAAGTAATAAATTACTATATATTATTTTTAAATATTTTATTTAATTAAAAATATCATAAAATATTTGAAATTCCATTAAAAATAAATTATAACTTTAATCATCATTTTCCATACACATCAACAACTAACAAATATTTATCGACTATCAACTGTATATCAGCTACCTACACATTATACTATAATTTATAAATAGCAGGGAGTGTTTACGGTTCCTAGTGGGCATTGTGCCAATTTGTTGTCTGTTTGTTTATGGGAGCTTCGCTTCAGGCGTTTCCTCTTCAGGATCCTCAGTCACGGAAAGAGAACTTTAAAGAATTCATGTTCCTTCTGCATATAACAGTCACTGGTTGGTTGTGGGAGTTTTGCTTTTTTCTGCTTCTTGGGTTTGCTGTTCTGGTTCTTGTATGATCGTTGCTGCTGTTGTTTGTTTGCTGCTGCATCATGTGGAGTTTTGCTTTTAGTTCGCCTCTTGGGGTTGCTGTTCCTGCTATTTTTGTTTGGCTGCTACTACTGTGTTTTGGTTAATGGTTGCTGATGCTGTTGCTATTGTTGTGCTTGTGTGGTTGCTCTTCTTGTTTAGATTGCTGTTGCTGTTGCTGTTTTTTGGCTTCTTTACTCATCTTAGTTTAGTGGGTTGCTGGATTTTCATTTTGGCTTTATGCTGTTTTCTTGTTTGTATTCTTTGGAGCTTTCATCACTTGGGATTTTCCCAAGTGGTTTTACCCCTCACAAATTAATAAAAGATGGAAGTTTACTTACTAAAAAAAAAAAAATCAAAGCCAAGTCTTATTACATTCAACATAAACTAGGCCAGCATAAAAACGTCCGCATGTAGAGCAAAATGGATGCATTAGGCATCTTGAGTCAGCTTCAGTCGCTGAACTTAGATACTTCGAAGCTTAGATGCTCGGTGTAAGAACGCGAGACTTACATGCTAGAAACCTCAGTACTACAGAAGCGACCTGAGGATGTCAGTTTTAGTCACTTAACTTAATCTTGGTGCATTAGAAGCGTGGCCCAAGTGCTGTATTATATTTTTTCTCATACCGTTACTGACTTAAACTTCAGAGTGTTTATAAGGGAAGTCCCGTCCCTTTACCCGTTCTCCCCGTCGATACAGGTTCCACAAGCAAAAATATCAATTTAGAGTTATCAATTTTTTTTCTTACATCTTATAAATCTCCTCTTTTTCATCTTTTTTTATTTTTATTTTTATTTTTATTTTTATTTTTATTTTTATTTTTTTGCATTGAAAACCACCATCTTACAATTGAATCATAATAGATAGGTGTTAATTTTCATTACTTTTTGGTTGTTAATGCTTGAATATTCTTGAGTTCCCTTCTTCTTAGTCTTGTTCTAATTCTATTTCGATTGACTTCTTTTCTTCTTCTTCTTTTGATTCTAATTTTTTTGGTTGTTATATTTTTATATCCTAGGATTAGCTGGAAAAAATCTAAGGTGTTTGTTTTTTTATTCAGTTATTTTGATTGTTTTCGGTTGTTATGTTTTCAGTTTCCATTGGATTGACTTAAAAAATTTAAAACGTATTTATTATTTTATTTGGTTGTTTTGGTTATTTTGAATTTTTTTTTATACATTAAAACAATCATCGTATTTTTGAAGTAATATTGTCCAATACCATATTTTTAAAAGAAAAAATCAGCTATATTTTTAAAATAGGATGGAGGAGTTTATTGCATGCCTTTTATAAGCTTCAAAAATCAACCTAAAATATATATTTTAGATTTTGTAAACCCATGAAAATGCCATTTAACCTAACACTACTTTACACCAATTTTTCTTTTTTTTTTTTTTTATCATCTGATATGATATTATCTAATTTATTAAAATTTATTTCTAAAAAAATGTAGTCCTAAATTAAAAAAATAACATTTATCAGTTATATAATAATAAATTGAGAATAATGATTCACGTAGCGATTCGTAATTATTGCGGTTAATTACATGACAAATTTATTTTTTAAAATTATTGTATTGCCCTTAAATGCAAGGAGACAATCAACTAATCATATTAAAGAATATTTTGTAAAATCGCAGCCGGCTATTTACGTGGGCCGCAATACAAAACTTTACCAATAAATTAAGTAGTACAAAAGAAGTTTCGTAAACTACATTCTGCTCGAACTTTGACCTAATTATTCGGATATAAAGTTGTTTCTTTTTTAACAGTACCTTTTCGTATTTCAATAACACGTTTTTTTATTTGTTTCAATTTTACATTTTTTAGCTATGTCAATCTCTTTGTTTTCTCACTCTCTTTATTCTCTTCATCCTCTTCATCTCCTCTTAAATCTAAAATTAGCCTATATAACTATAGATTAATTAAAATCTTTTACATGTCCGAGCAAACTCATAAACTTTCTAATTAAATTTCTTTCCTACATCTTATAAATCTCCTTTTTTTTATCTTGCATTTATATTTTTTTGTGCATGCAAAACCACCATCTTACAATTGAATCGTAATAGATAGGTGTTAACTTTCATTACTTTTTGATTGTTAATACTTGAATTTTCTTCTTCTTGTTCGGATTCTATTTCGATTGAGTTCTTTTCTTCTTCTTTTTCTGATTCTATTTTAATTTGTTTTGTATTCTAACTTATTTTCTTGTTTTGGTTATTTTGGTTGTTATATTTTTGTATCCATTGGATCAGCTTGAAAAAATCTAAGTGTTGTTTGTTATTTTATTCAGTTATTTCCGTTGTTATGTTTTTGTTTCCATTGGATTGGCTAAAGTTTTATTTCTTATTTATTTAGTTGTTTTGGTACATTTTCTTAACAATATTTTTTGGCACATTAAAACAACTACTGTATTTTAGAAATAAATATTCAAATACTATATTTCTAAAAGAAAAACATTAGCTGTATTTTTAATTTTTTTGGTTAATTTTAAAAAAGCCCAAAAATTTTAGCCACATTTTTTGTAACCCATGAAAAACTAACCAATATATATATAAGTTAGATATATTAGTTAAATTTTTGGCATTCTTCTAAAATATTAGTTGTTTATTAATTTTTTACATCACCTAATTTGATATTTTTTAATTTCTTAAAATTTCTTTTCAAAATATATTGTTAAATTATAGGAATAACATGATATTATAGTGAATTAAATAGCTAAATAACATTGCTTCTTAATGAAATTGTGTATAAAAATTATGGATCAAATGACAAGAAATTCGATATATTTATATCAACCACCCTCAAATTAGTGCAATATTGAAACACCAACTAAATATTTGGTGATTGAGGAATTCAAATTGTCTTGTTTCCTTTTGAGCGAGTGTTCGTGTAAAACTGCAAATATACGATGTCACCAAGCAGTATAAAAAAAATCATTCCCACGAGAACTCGTTCTAATCACCTATTAACCCAATTCTTTATTGTTTAGGACTTTAGAATTCACTTTGTTTTTAAAACTAAATTGAATTAAACAAAAGAATGTAAAATAAATTTCTTAAAAACATATACAAAGGAACTGTCAATATATGAAGTTGCTAGGGATTGATTCTCTTTACAATCATTAGTCACTCTCAATTAATGTGTTATTAAGCTTATATAATCTAGGGTTTCTAAATTATCTATTAGCCTTTCTCAAGAACTAACTAATGTTTTTAACTCATGAATTAACTCAAGAACACAAAGTTCCAATTCTCATTGTAAACCTATTCCCCAAATTAAATCATGAATTAATTCACCATACCCATATGAAATTTAATACTTTTATGATATCTCTATCTATAAAAGAATTAAATCTATGATTATAGATCCATTAAGGTTTTGATCTCTCAACCTAAAACCTCAATTTTAATTATGTCAATAGTGATCAACCATCAACATAAATTAAGCACTATAACCATAGTATGCAAGAAAATAATTAATAAACACATTAAATGAAAATCAACTAATTCATGTTAAGATTATCAATCCCCATAAATAAATATTTAGCCTAACACCTTAGAAAAATATTCAACATAACCATAAAAACAACCCATGAAAATTATAAGAATAGAAAGGAGAGAAGAAAATAAAACTAGAATTTTGTGCTCTTTAATCTTCAACTCTTGATCTCTCTTGAGTTTTCCTAATTTTCTTAAGCTTTCCAACTACTTCCTCCTACCTCTTGTCCTCCAAATCTGCCCCAATATGACGTATTTATAGCCCCCCTTGAAGAGTGGAGGTGCTGCCCTAAAAATAAGTTGACCACATCATCAAAATTTAGGTTAGCAAAGGGTTGCGACAGAAGCAAGGCTACCATGGTGATAGAAACTTATGTCTATTAAAGGTTAGGATAGCTTTAGTTGCAGCCTTGCTTCCATGGTGACAATAAACTTGTGTCTTCAATCGCAACCTTTCTTCCATGTTGACAACAAACTTCATAAATTCCAAGCGAATTCACTAAACTCTTCTACAAAAATAATATAAATATAGAAATAACCAAATTTTAATAAAAAATATAATAATAAACACTATAAACATGCACTAAACCAACCTAAAAAAACTACCAAACCTAATATATAATCAAATACCCCCACACATAAACTTTTGCTTATCCTCAAGCAAAACATATGAGAACAATTATCGCCATCATGAATGTGCCACATTAATAAACTTTAACTTGTCTATCCACCATAATCTTAAGTTAAAACAAAACTTAAAATTCAAAACTAAATTGCTAACTCAAGGTCAAAGATATAAACATTATCAAGTGAAGAGCAAACTTTACCATTGAAATCTCAAAAATTTATGAGTTAACACCCAAGAAAAACAAAAGTAAGTAGAATTGTTATATCAACTTATAGCAACCCTTAAACCTAACATGCAAGAGATAACATAAATTTTTTTATAAGCGAGTGCATTTTACGCTCCATCTCATTTTTTTTATTCTCTGTAACCAATCTTCCCACTTTTAGTAATCTGCCCGCCATTCTCGCACTACTAAACATGGATACCTAAAGCATATAAAGATTTAAATTTAAATATTGGCTCTTTATTTAAAAGAGATAAAAAAAAATTTCGTGCTATCATCTCATTTGCTAGACCCAAGAATCAACTATAGATCAAATTTAAGTATCACTTATAAACATTTTTCTTATATATTAACACATAAATTTCAATCATTCAAAGGCAAGTAAGCATTAAGTTTATAAAAGATTCAAATATCCTCAGCCACAAATTGTCAACCTAGCTTACAAGTCAAAAATTAAGCACTAACAAAAGATTAAAACGCATATACAAGAAAGTCATAAACAATGTGCTCAACTCATCATAGAGATAAATTGCAAGAATCCAAGTGTATAAATTCTATATGCAATAGCCCTAAAAATTAAAAATTTAACAAATAAAAATCATAATAAAATTCCAAATAAAGCATAAAATTTAAAACCTAGCTATATGCAAAGACAAGAGCTAACCTAACCCCCATCCCCCCCCCCCCCAACACTTAAACTTCATATTATCCTTAATTTTTTCATGCTACCATCTCACTTGCTAGACCTAATAATCAACTACAAATCAAATTTAAGTATCATTTACAAACATTTTTTGTCGATATCAACACATAAATTTCAATCATTTAAAGGCAAGTAAGCATTAAGTTTATTAAAGATTCAAATGTCCTCAACCACAAATTATCAACCTAGCTTACAAGTCAAAAATTAAGCATTAACAAAAGATTAAAACACATATATAAGAAAGTCACAACCAATGTGCTCAACTCATCATAGAAATAAATTGCAAAAATCCAAGTGTATAAATTCTATATCCAACAACCCTAAAATTAAAAATTTAACGAATAAAAATCATAATCAAATTCCAAATAATGCATAAAATTTAAAATCTAACTCTATACAAATACAAGAGCTAACCCTCCTATACTTAAGCTCCACATTGTCCTCAATGTGAAAATCAAACATGTTGCAACAATAAATAAAATAAACAATCAAAACTAATAAAAATCAAAATTAAATACTAAAATTAAATTAAATAACTTTAAAGAAAGTGAATAGTTCTAAGTTAAGGTCGTTAGCTTAATTAACTCCCCATTTAGATTATAAATGATTATTGAAGGGAAGAGCTTATTACACCAAACCTCCATTGTATGTCTTCGAAAGGACCATTTTGCCTTGCTTTTAACATATCTTGAAGTAGCTTTAACCCTGTATCGATAAAAAAAAAATAATGTCTCCAACTTGAAGTATGTTTTTAGGGATGTGATCATTATGCCATCTTTTTTTCTCCTTCTTGAAGAACTTGGCACTCTCATGAGCTTGGGAACTATTTTCATCAAAGTCAATCCCTTTAGTTTATAGCACATAACTTGAGACTGATTCTTCTGCCACCATAAAGTGGTAATTCTCCTAATGTAAAATGAGATTAGTCTCCTCACATCTTTGTAACCCTATATCAACATTAAATAAACATAATTCAAAGGCATTATTAAGAACACAAAAGTTATCTTTATATACCTTAGGATAGATAAAAATTTCTTTCATCTTAAAATTTAGTCTTCCTTTTTTCTTGGTTGGAGCTCTATAACCATCTTCCATATGAAGTTTATGTGACACATTTAAAAGATTCAACCTTTCAATGTTAGAATTCTGGCACCTAATCACTTTAATCCTCTTACAGATCACTTCATACACTCTCTTTTCTTATTTGATGGATAATTTATTTGAAATGATGATAGGTAGTGTGTTGTATTTGCTAAAAAATGCATACCTCACATGACTAGGTAATGGTTTTAGTTCAAATTTTAGTGGTTTTTCAATGGAAGGAGGTATAGGATTTTCACTTCTCACCAAAAGTTTAGGTTTTATGAATGTACACTCTTGTCCTTTTTCACTCTCTTTCTCTTGGCTTTCCATGTCATCCTCAACCTTCATTGGAACTTCTTTAGGACTTTAAAGCTCTTTGTCACTCCCTAATGTGATGGCCTTCACTTGTTCCTTTAGATTGACCTCCACTGGTATTAACTTATCGTCGCTTGGTTGTTGTTAAAATTCCGGTGGTGGTGAGGTCATGGCATTAATGAATTTGTCTAACTTAGCTTTCATGGCTGTAAATCTATCATCGATTGATTGTGGTTAAAATTCTAGTGATGATGGCTGAGTGAATTGATTGAAAAACCATTAAGAATTTTGATTGTTGCTCCACGAAAAATTAGGATAATTAATCCACCCTTGGTTGTAAGTATTGAAGAATGGGTTATTGGATTGCCTTCCTTGAAATTGGTTCCCAACATAATTCCATGTAACCATCTCTCATCATATTTGCATTAGCCATTATGCTTAACTCTTCTCGAGAATACCTATAATTCTCTTTTCCAAACCTAGTATGCTCTAATATATAGGTGAGAGTTTCTATTCTTGTTCTCTAGGTGTTATGCATACACTAAAGAACTCTACAAAATTAAATGACAAAAGAAAAATACTTAAAAGAAAAATAAAATAAAATTTTGTGCCTTAATCCAACAAAAATTAAATTAGTTATGATGTTAGAACCGAGTCCATGACAATAACGCCAAAAACTTGTTCATGTAAAACCACAAGTGTACGGTGTCAACAAGTAGTATAAAAAAAATTGTTCCCACAAGAACTCATTCTAATCACCTATTAACTCAATTCTTTATTGTTTAAGGCTTTAGAATTCACTTTGTTTTTAAAACTAAATTAAATTAAAGAAAAGAATGTAAAATAAACTTCTTAAAAACATATAAAAAGGAACTATTGATATATAAAGTTGATCGGGATTGATTCTCTTCACAATCATTAGTCACTTTTAATTAATTTGTTATTAAGCTTGTATAAGCTAGTGGTTTCTAAATTATCAATTAGCCTTTCTCAAGAACTAACTAATGTTTTTAACTAGTGCATTAACTAAAGAACACAAAGTTCCAATTCTCATTGTAAACTTATTCCCTAAATTAAATCATGAATTAATTCACCATACCTATGTGGAATTTAATAATTTAATGATATCTCTATCTATAAAAGAATTAAATCTATGATTATAGATCCATTAAGGTTTTGATTTCTCAAACTAAAACCTCAATTTTAATTATGTTAATGGTGATCAACCATCAACATAAATTAAGCACAATAACCATAGTATGTAAGAAAATAATAAACATATTAAATGAAAGTCAACTAATTCATGGTTAGATTATCAATCCCTGTAAATAAATATTTAGCCTAACATCTTAGAAAAATATTCAACATAACCATAAAAATAACCTATGAAAATTATAAGAATAGAAAGGAGAGAAGAAAATAAAACTAGAATTTTGTGCTATTTAATCTTCAACTCTTGATCTCTCTTGAGTTTTCCTAATTTTCCTGAGCTTTCCAGCTGCTTCCTCTTACCTCCTCCCCTTCAAATCAGCCCCAATATGATGTATTTATAGCCCCCTTTAAAGAGTGGAGGTGTTGCCCTAAAAATAAATTGATGCTACATCATTAAAATTCAAGTTAGCAAAGGGTTACGACCAAAGCAAGGCTGCCATGGTGATAGAAAACTTGTGTCTGTGGAAGGTTATGACAGCTTCAGTCACACCCTTGCTTCCATGGTGACAATAAACTTATGTCTTCAATTGTAGCC
This sequence comes from Mallotus nudiflorus, assembly GCA_947683625.1. NCBI lineage: Eukaryota > Viridiplantae > Streptophyta > Magnoliopsida > Malpighiales > Euphorbiaceae > Mallotus > Mallotus nudiflorus. The sequence goes on from CANTUR010000556.1 coordinate 1,038,291, forward strand.
TTACTTCCATGTTGACAAAAAATTTTATAAATCCTAAGCAAATTCACTAAACTCTTCATTTCCCTCTCTACTTTTATAAATATAATATAAACATAGAAATAACCAAATTTTAATAAAAATATAATAATAAACACCATAAACATGCACTAAACCAACCTAAAAAACTACCACACCTAATATATAATTAGTGAGGATTAGGGTTTGCTTCTCTGAAAGCGTCTTGTTCCTTATTAGAGTTGTGGTTTCAGAAATAACATCCCCCTCGCTAATCCATTATCTCACAATCTACCTTTATTAACCCCTAACTGTTTTTATATTTTTTCTTATTATCTTTATTTTTTTATTCTCCTTTATCTAGTTTTCATCTTGCTTTATTATTCTGTCCCAATTCGTTCTCCTTAGTTTATGTTCTAAAAGGTTTCTCTAACAATTATTTTTCATTTTTATCTTGCAGTTTCTCTAGTTTTTATTATTATTGAATCACCATCTAAAGGTATTAGTCTTGAAGGAAAGCCGATGCAATCCATAATGCAAAGGCCTCCAAATCTATGTGATATTGAATCAAATTTAATAGAAATTAGTACATTATGAATTGATGAGGGAGCAAATAAGTCAAAAACTTTCTATTTGACTAGATTACTTCTCACCGACAGACCATTTAATTCTTATACACTGATTAATACCATGAAGAGAGTGTGAAAATCATGGAAGATTGTGTTAGGGCAAGAATAGGGAAAAAAAACTTATTTTTGTTTAGATTTGAAAAATAAAATGATGTGGACTGGGTTTTGAGGAATGAACTGTGGCATTTCGACAATCACTTACTCTTATTAAAAGAAGTGTCTGATGATGATCAGCCCTTATCTATTAAATTTTCAACTACAACTCTTTGGCTCTGAGCATATTATAGATGATAGGGTTTAGCGCACACCCAAGATTTTAATAACCACAACACTGTTTAAGCTTAGGGCTCTAAAGAACACACTAACCACTGTCACAAAGACATGGTATGGAGATGAGGAGTTGCCACTCAGGGTAATAACTAGGACAAATTGAAAAGGTGGTACTCGATTCCCTATAAGAAAGCTAGGACCACAATTAGGAGATTCTAGGTATAGAATACCAACTTCTTTCAGTCTCGTGTTCATTTAGAATTATTTTATGAATTACTAAATTATCCTCTATTTACATACAATTTCATATAAACCCTTATTCTAGCAATTAACTCCAAGGAAAACCAGTCATGAAAATACAAGTAAATAATGCATTCAATCAAACATATAATCCTTAAGTTAGTCTAATATACATGGATTTTAATTAAATGAACTAAATCTATATGTTTTAATAAATAAGCCTAAAGACTAATTTCTTTTCATTTTAATTAAATGAACCTAAGTCTATTTATTTTAATTCTAAAAATAGCCTAAATCTACAAATTATAAAGGTATTTAAATTAGTGGGCCTAATCCTACATATTTTAATTCTAAAGTGATCTTAAATCTACAAATTATGAAAAATGCTTAAATTTAAATGGGCTAAGTCTAATTAATTTTATTAAATTAATAAAATTTTGTTAAATTTAAGTGGGCCTATGTCTAATTTACTAAATGGGTCTAAGTTATTTCTAACCTAAATCTAATTAATTATGGGCCTAAAATGCATTTTAATTAATTAAACCTAAAAACCTAAATTTATATGGGTGGATTAGAATCTAATATGGGCTTAAGGCCCAAAACACATAAGAATAAACAAACAAGCACAAAACATATAAAAATAAATAAACAAACAAAAAAACAAATAAAAGATATCAAAACAATTAAATTAAAGATTAAACAACTAATTAAATTATTTCCTTCTAAACCCTAATTTTCATTAGCATGCCTAAATTAATCTACTTCCTTCATTAATTTTAATTAATTACCCAATTAAAACCCTAATTTTACTAACCAATTAATCAAAATAAACAAACAATCACACATAATTCCACTATTCCCACTATTGGGACTGTTACAATAATCTATTGAAAATAATAATAATAATAATTAATACAATCCCAAAAATAAATAAATAAAATAAAGCAATAAAATAAAATATTAATAAAAAAACCTAGAAACTATATCTCTACAAGGTCTTATCCATAGCATTTCATAGACCTCTTATGGATTTGATTCTCCAAATTTAATCATCATGCGTTTTCCTCCATAATCACCATAAAAAAGAATAAAAATTATGATTAGTGGATAAATTATAAAATAATATAATAAAATTAAAAATCAATAAAATAAATAAATCAAATAAAATAGAATAAAGAAAAGATTATGCTTATGGATGATTTTAGTGGAGTGCTCCTCAGATTTGTAGAATCACCGTTCTTGATAGGTCTTCGAATATCGTTCTTCAAAAATTCTTCAAAGATCCTTTTAATAAATAAAGCAAAAAAGAAATTTGTAAAGAATAATTTTCTTTTTTTTCTCTCTTTTTTTCTTTTCTTCATTCCTTTTTTCTTTTTTCCTTTCCTCTCTTTCCCTTTTGTTTTTCCTTCTTTTTTCCTTTACCTTTTTTTTTTTTTTTTGCCTCCTGTATTCTCTTCTTTTTTGCCTCCTTTTTTACTCCTTTTCTCTTTTCCTTATATAAGGATACATCTTAAAACTCTAGTTATATATTGATTCCTAAAAGACATCTATTTCCTTAAAAATATTATCAAAATAATTTCAGGAGAATTTCAGACCAATTAGGACTCAATTTATCTAGAAATTTTAAGATTTATCTATAAAATTCAAGAATTTGCGGAAGCAGTCTAATTCCGACCAAAATTGTCTAATTCCAACCAAAATTGTCTAATTCCTATAGGAATTAGAGTAATTTCGATCAGAATTACGTAATTTTGATCAAAATTAGGGTAATTCCAATCACCCATTTTTAAAAATTTTAATTACATAAGGTCCTTGAAAGAATTTAAGTTTTGCAATTAGATCCCTAAAAAGCATTGCAATTTAATCCATAAAAACATTAAATCCTCTCTTTGAAAAAATGCAATTAGACTATTGAAGTTTCAAAGTTTCAAATATTGAAGACCTATTCATGATATTTTCATCATTGGAGTCTTTTATAGAATTCATAACTCATCATCCCGAAATTGGGTGTCTACACATATGATCTTCCCATAAAATTTATGAACGAGATAATGGCTAGAACTATTACTAATAAAATTGGAGCTTTTGTTAAATTAAACCCTAGTGCCTCAAAGAACGATGGTAACTTCATAAGATTTAAGGTGAAGGTTCATGCTAAGGCTCTATTGTTGAGAGGTGTAATGCTAGCCATAAAGGGTAATCCTAGATAGATACTGTTACAGTATGAGAATCTCCCCTTATTTTGCTTTCATTGCAAATTTATAAGGGCATCCTATAAAGTAATATAACGAGTACAATGAAAATATAGATGAAGTTGAGGGACAATGGGCATATGGCCCTTAAATCAAAGCTTCCCTAATCAAAAGACAAAGAAATAATAATGATCCTTTCCTGAATAAACAAGCAACCCAAAAGAACCTTTTTTATAACCAACTTGATAGTTCATAAACCAATTCACAACAGTCCACTCATAGCCCTACTTTTCCGCAAACCACAAAAGAATCCCATAAACCTGAATCCTATACTGATTTCAAAAATAGCAAAAACCCAAATAAAGAAAGAAAAAGATTTAAACAATGACTAGGAATAACTCCTTACATCTCTCACAAATGTACAGCTGACTCAACTAAACCCACAGACATAGAAAAGGACAAACTTACTTGATCCTACCCACTACCCACCAAACTTGATAATATAAAAGCTCCCGATCCCTTTACCTTCAGACCCAACCTTGAAACCTTCTCAAATTTATACTACCCATCCTTTAACAATTTAGCCAAACAAAAACAAGAATGGCACCTCTACCCCCAAAATAAAAACCTAGACAAGGATTAATCCAAATCCCCACTAGTCCTTTGAAACGACAGAAGCTATTATAGCTTGTAAAAGGAAAATAGCAAGTCAATCATCTTGTAATGTTAAGAAGAAAGAGTTTTTAGCTTATAATGCAAATGTTAATACTCTCTAACTTTTTGATGTTTCATGTGACTACATTGTATCGATGGAGTTTTCTTAATAACCCCACCAAACCCAATAAGTTGCCTTATGTGGAATTATTAAGGGCTTGGGAATCCCCATACAATTTGCATATTAAAGAATCTCATTCTTTAAGAAGCTCCCACTTTATTGTCCTTGATGGAAACTAAAAAATCTGAGTTTGACCTTGATGGTGTTTAGAAATCTTTGGGTTTTAATGCAATGGTAGTAGGATGTGTCAGTGATGGTTAAAATAGAACTAATAAATTAATACTCTTATAGAACTCTAAGGTTAATTTGTAGGTAAAGTTGCATTCACTTCATCATGTTGATGTTGTTGTTCTAAATCCACCAAATGATTTAGAGTGAAGATTTACAAGGATTTATGGCTGGCTGAATGACCAGCATAAAGAATTTACTTGGGACTTAATTCAAAGCCTGAAGGATGATGGTCATAATCCATGGATCTTTGGTGGTGATTTTAATTAGGTTTTGTATGAGTTTAAAAAGTATGGGGGGAGGCCAAAAGACATAAGAAAAATGACTGCTTTTCAAAACTCTATTCGAGATGCAGGATTTCATGATATGGGCTATTGAGGTTATAGGTTCACTTGGTCTAATAGGAGAGCTTTAGATCAAAACATTTAAGAATGCATGGATAGATTTCTTGCTAATAAGGAGTGGATTCAGATGTTTCCTGGGTACCAAGTTAGGAATTTAGAGAGATAAGGGTCTGATCATACCTTGATTTTTTTAAGTTAGGAAATAAGGAAAAGATGTAGATAGAAAATAAAAAGGTTTTGATTTGAATCCATGTGGTGTCAAGATGAGTCGTGTGGTAATATAATTGAGTAGGCTTGGCGCCCTCAGAATGGTATTAATTTGGATGTGGGTTAGCATACAAAACTTAGAATCTATTAACGTGATTTAAAAAATAGGATCTTACTAAATTAAAGAAAGAGTTATCAACACTTCAAAAAAGCAACCAAGAAAGTTTTAATATTAGGCATAAAAAAGAGGTTGAGAATCAGTTGGATGTCTTATTAAGAAGAGAAGAAATGATGTGGAGATAGTGGTTTGGTTAAAAGATGGAGATAAAAACACTAAATTTTTCTATATGAAAATAAATGGGAGAAGAAAACAGAATGCCATAGCCAAAGTTATGGATCTAAATGGTTCATGGGTTGATAATAAGGATGGGATAACTCAGGGATTTTTAAAATTCAAGGACTTCTTCTCTTCAATGGGTGATTCTCTAATGAACAATGCTATTAAAGCTGTGGACAAAAGCATTGATGATCATATGAGAGTTGACCTTGTTCTTCCTTTTTCAAACTCTAAAGTTTTTAAAGCTCTTTCTCAAATGTACCCTACTAAAGCTCCTAGGCCTGACGGTATGCCTACACCTTTTTTCAACAATTTTGGCATATTGTTAAGCATGATATTTGGAGTTTAGTGCAAAATATACTAAACAATGGAGCTTCTCCTGCTAACATTAACCATACTCTTATTATTTTGATCCTTAAAATTAAAGATCCCAAATACCTAAAAGATTTTAGGCCTATTAGTCTTTGTAATTTTATATTTAAAGTTATTATTAAATTGATTACTAATAGGCTTAAGAAATGTCTTCCTCATATTATTCATGAAACCCAGTCTATTTTTGTTCATGGTAGACAAATCCTTGACAATGCTCTCTTAGCTCTATTGGTTTTTCATTCTATGAAAAATAGGAAAAAAGGGAACAAGGGCTTTTTTGCTTTGAAACTATATATGAGTAAGGCATATAATAAGATTGAGTGGCCTTTTCTTGAGAGAGTCATGCTCCAAATGCAATTTCCAAGTTCTGGGGTTAATTTAATTATGTGATGTGTTTCCACAGTCTCTTACTCCATTCTTATTAATGGAAATCCCGAGTCTTTCTCTCCATTTAGAGGGTTAAGATAGGGAGATCCACTGTCACCTTACCTTTTCTTGATTTATGTTGAAGCATTTTCTAGTTTATTGAGAAAAGCTTAATTAAAAAATTTGTTACATGGATATAAAATTTATCATAGAGCACCGATTATATCCTATTTATGTTTTACAGATGATAATATCATTTTTGGTCGGGCTTCTTTTAGGGAAATTGAAGAAATCAAGGACATCTTGAAATGCTGTAAAGAGGCCTTTAGTAAAAAATAAATAAATCTTGATAAATTTGAGATTTTTTTAGTGCTGATGTCTCACCTTATGCATGTGTGTCTTTAAGAAATATTTTAGGAGTCAAGCAAGTTTATAAGCACGCCAAATATCTAGGGTTGCCTTCTATAATCACTAGATCGAATAAGCTTCTTTTTGGGGATGTGGTTGATAGGATTCAAAAGAAACTTTAGAACTAGAAGAAAATATTACTGTCTCAAGTAGGAAAAGCAATATTAATAAAATCAGTTGCCTAAGCAATCCCGAGCTACTTGATGAGCTACTATAAATTTCCTAGTCAAATCAACTCCTTGTTCTCTAAATTTTGGTGGCGGTAGGGTGAAAAGGAGAAGAATATTCACTAGGCATCTTGGAAAAAATTATGTGATTCAAAAGAAAATGGTGGATTAGGATTTAGGGACATCCATGCCTTCAACTTGGCCATGTTAAAGAAGCAAGGATAGCATCTCATTCAATTTTTAGAGACCTTATTGGCTCAGGTGTTAAAGGCAAGGTACCTTCCCATATCATATTTGTAAATACTCATAAAGGTCATAATCTGAGTTTTTTTTGGATGAGCATAATTGAGGGGAAAAAATTATTAAAGCAAAGGCTTTGATGGAGGGTAGGAAATATCTCTACCATCGATGTTTGGAATGATGATTGGCTACTAGAGAACCCATATTTTAAAGTAGCCTTTTTAATAGTTAAAGTGGATCCTGATTTAAAAGTGAGGGATTTGATGAATGAAAGAAATATGGCTTGGAAAAGAACTTTGATTCAAAGTATCTTTACTTCTTATGAGGCTAAGCAAATTTTATCAATTCCCATCAATATTCAGAATCCTAGTGACTCACTTCTTTGGCACTTCTCAAAGCATGGAAGTTATACTGTTAAAATGGCCTACCATTTAGCCCAAATAAATGCTTTAGTGAGTCAAAGGACTTCAGCCTCTACATCAACTCAATAAAACTAGAAATGGCTTTAGAAGATTAATATGCCTCCAAAGATCAAAGTGTTCACATGGAGATTGTTGAAGGGCTTATTGCCAACAGGAGTGGAATTGCTCAGAAGGAAAATTTTGGTGGATGGGATTCATCTAAATTGTGGGGAATTTGTCACGACCCAAAACAGGGGCCATGACCGGCGCTAGGGAACGGGAATTCTTTCGAATCCGGAACCCGTAGCAAGCCTAAAAAAATAAAATAAATCATGCCATAATAACAGTAACAATATAATATGCAGCGGAAAATAAAAATCATAATATCATCCATATCAACTGGATTTAATTCAAAACTCATCTCATCACATATATATAATCTTTAATACAAATCCAGTTTCAATGTAGTACATCTCTTTAAAATAAAGTACATGAAATCCAATACTTTAATTCACAACTACTGCAGTGTCTAGATAAAATAAATAAGACTCAAGTAGACAATTTACATAAAGAAGCCGGGGCGGAAGAAATCTGGCGTATCGACCTACTACTGAGGTCTGAAGAAGTTGACTCTCCTGAAAAATAGTCAACGGAGGGGAGTCAGACCTCACTGAGTGAATTACTATAATATATATACATACACACTAAGTGATAATGCATACAGTCAACAGTATATATAATATGTATATATACAGGCAAATTCACACAGATGCAGAAAAATCATTTTTATATAATTTACTGAAAAATCCCAGTTTATGAAGGATCACATAGAACCCTAGAATATCGTAACCTCAGAAAATAGTGTTAAACAACACTCAAGCCATACAAGCTCACTTATTCCAAATATATCCACTTAATCCATTTGGACAGTAGACTGGCCCCGAGACACTAAGTCAACTGAGCTCCAGCAGTCTGACTGCTAGTGTGATTGGCCCCGAGACACTTGGTCAACCGAGCTCCAGCAATCACACCCAAACCACATCTCACATATATCAATAATCATATCAAATCAATATCCACAAATAGCTAGTAATATAGCCTAAAGTTATAGGCGTACCGGTACGTACTCGGTCCTAGTGCTGCCCACTAGGTAGCACGTTCTATTGATATCCTTCATTCTTAAATATAAAACATTCATTCACAAAAATAAATGATGCATGAATATAAATGAAATAACAATATAAACCATATATATACCGGAAATATACCAAAAGTAAACCAAGTATATTTCAAGTATATATATGTCAAATGAATTCAATCAAATTATAACTTAAGCTGGAAATATATTTAAAAACATTTTAAATATATTTTATTCACAAAATATGCATATAATTTATTATATACCAAAAATATACTTAATGTAAACTTAAGAAATAATCAAATTATTTATGCATATTTCATCAACATAAAACATGCATTTCTAAATCATGCATCCTAAGCATATATATATAGTATAGTAACTCACCTAATGCGCTCCACGAGACAGGTCCGACGGGCCTGGTCCACTAGCCCTCGGTCTCGGCGCAACTAAACAAGCAATAAATAATCGACATCAGAATAAACCTAACAGAATTAGGGCTCGACTGGATATCACGTTTTACGAGAATTCTACCGAAAATCCGACAGAACCTCCCCTGTAAAATGGAAATCTCTCTACTCAAAAGAGTAGAGCCGACCCTGCAAAGAAACACACTTCGAAATACAAGCTCAACAAAAATCCACAACCCCTCGGTCGGACTCCAGACTACAATCTGTCGACCGGGGTCCACAAACACAAAATAATTCCAGATATAATAAAAATATCCTCACAACATAGTAATACATCTCATAGGTAAAAATTACATAATTAACCTTGAAACACTATAAAAACCGATTAAAACTCATTTTATTAGAAAAACCGTATATTATATATAATTGAAAATAATTCACGAAAAATAGTTTTAATTAGTTAAAAATACTAAATATTTTGTAGAAATCATTTTTATACCTTAAATAACTATTAAAACCAATTAAATTACATTTTTAGACAATTTAGGGTAAAATTACCAAAATACCCCTATATATATAAATATACTTAAATTACTTCAAAAATTCACCAAAAATCATACAATTACCCAAAATTAATTTTCTCAACATATTTATCCATAATATCAATATTTAAACTCAATTAACCAATTAAATTCAAATAAAAACACATTTAACCTAATTTTTCCAAAATTCCATAACCTTCAATAATTCAAAATAAATACTTAGAAATTCATAAAAATTCCAAATAAATTCCTATAATTCATTTCAACACCTAATTCAACCATAAACTCAAATTTCATAATTTAAATAATTAATTTCCGAAAATTAGAAAATAATATTAAAATATTCAAAAATACCCAAAAATCCAAAAAATCTCCAAAAATTCTACAAAAATTCATACATGTAGATTAAGCTACTAGGAACAATATTTTTGAAGGAATTTTTCATGAATCATCCAATTCGAAGCTCAAAAAAATCAAAAACCCTAATAGGCCGAAATTGACAAAATCGAAACCTAAGCAATTCTAGACCATTTTAGCTCAAACCAAAGCTAGAATCACACTCGCCGGAGCTCAAGGAGAAGAAAGAGACCGGTGGTGTCGAAAACGGTGGCCGGAATCGGCGTGATCGACGGTGGATCGATTTTCGGCTTCTCCGGCCAAAATCGATCTCCAGACGCCGGAAACGGCCTCCTCAGGCGGCGAAATTGGTCGGGGAAGACGGTGGCACACCGGACGGCACACCCACGGTGAAGAAACGGCACGGCAGCGACCGAAAATGGAGAAGGGAAGAATCATGAGGAAGAAGAAGAAGTCGGGGGCAAAATGGTAATTTTCCAAACTTTTTGATTTTTGACAAATATATGTATATATATATACTTTATACTATATATTAAAATAATATTAAATTACACACATCAAATATACACCACACACATAAAATATTAATATTTTAATACTTTATACTAAATAAAATTAATTAAATAACAATAAAACAAATAAATACTTAATAAAATATTAGGGTAATAATAAACTCTAATTAAATAATTATACACACACAGGCTTTGTTTAATAATTTAAAAATATGTATGAGTTCATGCAAGTCCGTAAATACATTTAAAATAATTAATAATACATTGTTTACGTGAAAATTTCCCCGGAAATGCAAGTCCCGGGAAAATTTTACGTAAAATACTGAAAATAATACACAGTAGTTAAAATAGGTTTTAAATACATATCAACTCATAAAAATATCATATAATGTACAGAAATTATTAACACTGCATATCCCGGTACAGTGTAAAAATATTTTTTAAAAACACGGGATATTACAGTCTCCCCCCCTTACAAGAATTCGTCCCCGAATTCTAAAAAGAAAATATCAAGAAGGAAAGAGATACGGGTAAGAAGCTCGCATCTTAGCTTCAGTCTCCCACGTATGCTCTTCAACTCTGTCGCTACGCCATAGAACCTTGACCATCGGAATCTGCTTCGATCGCAACTGTCGAACTTGAAAATCAACGATCGCCACAGGTTCTTCCACAAACGTCAAATCTTCACTCACTTCTACACTATCAGGTTGCAACACGTGTGAAGGATCTGAGATATACTTCCTCAACATCGAGATATGAAATACTGGATGCACTTGTGACATACTCGGAGGCAAATCCAACCGATATGCAACAGTGCCAACTCTCTCCAGAATCTCAAACGGTCCAATATATCTCGGTGCTAACTTACCCTTCCTGCCAAATCTCATCACACCCTTCATCGGAGATACTTTCAGAAAAACAAAATCTCCAACCTGAAACTCCACATCTCTGTGCCTAGGATCCGCATAACTCTTCTGTCTGCTAACTGCGGTCTCTAATCTTCGCTTGATCACGGCGACTTTCTCTGCAGCATCCTGAACCATCTCTGGTCCAGTCAAAGCTCTCTCACCAATCTCATCCCAACACAACGGGGATCTACACTTCCTTCCATACAATGCCTCATACGGTGCCATACCAATACTGCTATGGTAGCTATTATTATATGCAAACTCAACAAGCGACAAATGATCATCCCAGCTACCTCCTAAATCCAGGACACACATCCTCAACATATCTTCCAGTGTTTGGATCGTCCTCTCAGACTGACCATCTGTCTGAGGATGAAAAGCAGTACTAAAATCCAACCTAGTGCCCATCGCTTCCTGCAACTTCTGCCAAAAACAAGAAGTGAACACTGAACCTCTATCTGACACAATGGACACAGGTACTCCATGAAGGCACACAATATGCTTCACATACAACTTCGCCAATCTAGCAACTGAATATGTGGCTTTCACAGGCAAGAAATATGCAGACTTCGTCAATCTGTCTACGATCACCCAGATGGAATTGTATCCATCCTTCGAACGAGGTAAACCGACCACAAAATCCATAGCTATCCTTTCCCACTTCCACTCGGGAATAGGAAGAGGCTGAAGCTTCCCAGAAGGCTTCTGATGTTCGGCTTTCACTTGCTGACACGTCAAGCACTTAGCAACATAATCAGTAACATCCTTCTTCAATCCATCCCACCAGTATAGATCTCTGATACTGTGGTACATCTTAGTAACACCCGGATGAACGCTGTAGGCTGTAGAATGTGCTTCCTCTAAAATCTCCTCTCTCAAGTCATCCACATCAGGAACACACAATCTACCACTGATCCACAACACACCATCATCATCGAGTGTGAAATCAGTGAACTTCCCTGCTCTTACATTCTCTGCAAGCTCTTCTAGAATAGGATCTCGGCTCTGAGCTGCTTTAATCCTATCCCTTAGTATAGATTGCACTTTAAATTGAGCTAACAGTCCACCTGATCTACTAATCTTCATCATCAGACCTTGATCCACCAACAGATGCAATTCCTGGATCAATGGTCTCCTCTCAACACCGATGTGAGCAAGACTACCTGAGGACTTCCTACTCAAGGCATCTGCTACCACATTAGCTTGACCCGGATGGTAAAGAATCTCGCAATCATAATCCTTCAACAATTCCAACCATCTTCTCTGCCTCAAATTCAGATCTCGCTGCTGAAAAATGTACTTAAGGCTCTTGTGATCAGTAAATATCTCACAAGTCACCCCGTACAAATAATGTCTCCAAATCTTCAAAGCAAAGATCACTGCAGCCATCTCAAGATCATGTGTAGGATAGTTCTGCTCATGCTTCTTCAACTGCCTCGAAGCATAGGCTATCACCCTTCCATTCTGCATCAACACACAACCAAGACCAATTCTAGAGGCATCACAGTAAACTGTGAACTTATCCACACTATTAGGCAAAGCTAATACTGGCGCTGTGGTCAACTTCTCCTTCAATAACTGAAAACTGTTCTCACAAGCTTCTGACCACTCGAATCTAACATTCTTCTGAGTCAAGTGAGTCATAGGGGCTGCAATCCTGGAAAAATCCTGCACAAACCGCCTATAATACCCGGCTAAACCCAAAAAACTTCGAATCTCCATAACAGAAGTAGGTCTAGGCCACTCAGATACTGCCTCAACCTTCTGTGGATCAACCTGAATACCTTCTTTAGACACTACGTGTCCAAGAAAAGAAACACTCTCCATCCAGAAATCACATTTCGAGAATTTAGCATAAAGCTGATGATCTCTCAGTGTCTGTAGTACAATCCTCAAGTGATATACATGCTCTTCCATACTCCTCGAATATACTAGTATATCATCAATGAAGACTACTACAAACTGATCCACATACGGTCTGAATACTCTGTTCATCAGGTCCATAAAAGCTGCTGGTGCATTAGTCAAACCAAAAGACATCACCAGAAACTCATAATGACCATATCGAGTGCAGAACGCTGTCTTCAGAATATCAGGTTCACTAATCCACAGCTGATGATAACCTGACCTCAAGTCGACCTTAGAAAAGAACTATGCACCCTGTAGCTGATCAAACAAATCATCTATCCTCGGGAGAGGATACTTGTTCTTCACCGTCACCTTATTCAACTCTCTGTAGTCAATGCACAGTCTCAGGGTACCATCCTTCTTCTTCATAAACAGGACTAGTGCACCCCAAGGAGAAACACTAGGTCTGATAAAACCCTTATCCAACAACTCTTGCAACTGCTCCTTCAACTCTCTCAACTCTGCAGGAGCCATACGATAGGGTGGCATAGATATAGGAGTAATACCTGGAACCACATCTATACAGAACTCAATCTCTCTATGAGGTGGTAAACCTGGTAACTCCTCGGGAAAAACATCAGGAAACTCACAAGCAACCGGAACATCTGTGAGTAACAACTTCTCCACTGAAGTATCCCTGACCAATGCCAAAAACCCTTGACAACCTTTCCTTAACAATTTCCTAGCTGTAATAGCAGAAATAAGATTCTGAGGTGCTGAACTCCTATCACCAACAAACTTAAACTCTTCTTCACCAGGAATTCTAAAAGTCACCTCCTTATTCCTGTAATCTACCACGGCAAAGTGCTGAGATAACCAATCCATTCCCAAAATAACATCAAACTCCATCACATCCAATAATATCAAATCAGCGGGTAATTCTCTATCTCCCACGAGAACTGGACAACCAGAAAGAACAATATCGGCGTCCAAGGAATCGCTCAGAGGAGTGGCAACAGACAAAGGAAAAGCCATCCTCGAAGCTTGCCAACAAGATTTAGAAGCAAAAATAGGAGAAACAAACGAATGCGTGGCACCCGGATCAAACAAAACCCAAGCATCCAGGTAACAAACAGAAAGAATACCTGCCACGACAGCATTAGATGCCTGAGCATCCTGCTGAGTCAGATGGAAAACTCTGGCCTAACCTCAACCTCCCTGCTGACTGGTAGAAGCCTGGCCAACGCCTCTGGCACCTCCTCTAGTACCTCTACCATGACTCTGCTGTGGAACAAACTGAGTGGAACTCTGATGCTGGGCTGGTGGTAACTGAAATGGCACGGGTGCTGCACTAGCAATCGACTGCTGTGGGAATCACGGAATCTGCTACTGCTGATACCCAGAATAAGGACACGATCTGGCAAAATGTCCTGTCTGCTCGCATCTGAAACATGTCAGTGGTGTTAGATAACACGGTCCCTGATGGACTCTACCACAAGTCTGACAAACACTGGCCGCTGATCCAGAACTACGACCACTGCTGCTGCTCGAAGCACCTGACCCAAATCTGAACGATCTACGCTGACCTCCACGGCCATGTCTACTGCTCCGATGCACTCGCTGCTGCTGCCTCTGACTCTGCTGAGTCGAACCTCGCTGCTAACTACTCGAACCAACATGAAAACTCGAATATGGAGTAGCCTGCAATCCACTCGACTGAACTCCCAACTGATAATAATCAGGCATCGCTCCCTGCCTAACTAATCTCAGCTCAATCTCCTTAGCTAGCTCAATCACAGACTCGAGAGTAAGACCTGCTGTAGGCATACCCGTAAAAGCTGAACCCAAACCAGTAACATACGTAGTAACTGCGAAATACTGATCTCGCATCAGATCCTCAGCATATCTACCCAGACGAAGAAACTCTCAGGTATACTCCTCTACAGATCGATCTCCACGTGGTCAAACGGAGACGATAACTCAAACGAAGAGGCTCTGGACAAAATCTCCTCATGAACCGCTCTCGAAACTGAGCCCAGGTCATCGTCATCATATAAGGCTGGATCATCTGAATGAACCAATCTAAGGCTGGTCCCTCAACAGACAACTCAACGATCATGATCCTCTGGTACTCGGTATGAGCAGTCCGAGTCCTAGTCTCAATCGCATGCAGAAAATCTAAAGGATCAGAAGTACCATCAAAAGCAATCCTGCCAACTCGGG
This sequence comes from Mallotus nudiflorus, assembly GCA_947683625.1. NCBI lineage: Eukaryota > Viridiplantae > Streptophyta > Magnoliopsida > Malpighiales > Euphorbiaceae > Mallotus > Mallotus nudiflorus. The sequence continues at coordinate 1,053,399 of CANTUR010000556.1, forward strand.
TATAGAACAAAGCTGCCTCAGGGTCAGACATACCCTGCTGATAGGCAGGCTGAACAGGCTGAACAACTGGAGGAACAGGAACATCAAACTCAGGCTCAACAGGCTCCTCGTCCTGTAACTCTCTCTGCCTACGACGACCTGCCGCTCCTCGAGGTCTACCTCTGCCACGACCTCTACGTCTAAGTGGCTGCTCAGGAGGTAAAACCTCATCCTGAAAAGACTCATCATCCTCGACCTCAATGATCGGTGGAGCGACACGCGCTCGCCTCCTCATTCTGAAAAGACAAACGGAAAGATTCAGACAAAACAGACAACGGAAGAATAACGCTGAAAACTACAGCAAAGAATACTTATCAAGACATACTCGAACCTAATACACTGCAGTAGTCCAACAGAAAACACAACTTTAAAACTAGGGCCACAACTCACATAACTAAGCCCTGACATAGAACTCCGCTCTGATACCAACTTTGTCACGACCCAAAACAGGGGCCATGACCGGCGCTAGGGAATGGGAATTCTTTCGAATCCGGAACCCGTAGCAAGCCTAAAAAAATAAAATAAATCATGCCATAATAACAGTAACAATATAATATGCAGCGGAAAATAAAAATCATAATATCATCCATATCAACTGGATTTAATTCAAAACTCATCTCATCACATATATATAATCTTTAATACAAATCCAGTTTCAATGTAGTACATCTCTTTAAAATAAAGTACATGAAATCCAATACTTTAATTCACAACTACTGCAGTGTCTAGATAAAATAAATAAGACTCAAGTAGACAATTTACATAAAGAAGCCGGGGCGGAAGAAATCTGGCGTATCGACCTACTACTGAGGTCTGAAGAAGTTGACTCTCCTGAAAAATAGTCAACGGAGGGGAGTCAGACCTCACTGAGTGAATTACTATAATATATATACATACACACTAAGTGATAATGCATACAGTCAACAGTATATATAATATGTATATATACAGGCAAATTCACACAGATGCAGAAAAATCATTTTTATATAATTTACTGAAAAATCCCAGTTTATGAAGGATCACATAGAACCCTAGAATATCGTAACCTCAGAAAATAGTGTTAAACAACACTCAAGCCATACAAGCTCACTTATTCCAAATATATCCACTTAATCCATTTGGACAGTAGACTGGCCCCGAGACACTAAGTCAACTGAGCTCCAGCAGTCTGACTGCTAGTGTGATTGGCCCCGAGACACTTGGTCAACCGAGCTCCAGCAATCACACCCAAACCACATCTCACATATATCAATAATCATATCAAATCAATATCCACAAATAGCTAGTAATATAGCCTAAAGTTATAGGCGTACCGGTACGTACTCGGTCCTAGTGCTGCCCACTAGGTAGCACGTTCTATTGATATCCTTCATTCTTAAATATAAAACATTCATTCACAAAAATAAATGATGCATGAATATAAATGAAATAACAATATAAACCATATATATACCGGAAATATACCAAAAGTAAACCAAGTATATTTCAAGTATATATATGTCAAATGAATTCAATCAAATTATAACTTAAGCTGGAAATATATTTAAAAACATTTTAAATATATTTTATTCACAAAATATGCATATAATTTATTATATACCAAAAATATACTTAATGTAAACTTAAGAAATAATCAAATTATTTATGCATATTTCATCAACATAAAACATGCATTTCTAAATCATGCATCCTAAGCATATATATATAGTATAGTAACTCACCTAATGCGCTCCACGAGACAGGTCCGACGGGCCTGGTCCACTAGCCCTCGGTCTCGGCGCAACTAAACAAGCAATAAATAATCGACATCAGAATAAACCTAATAGAAATCCTAGAATTCAATCTAGAGTATTAAAATACGGAAACAGAATTAGGGCTCGACTGGATATCACGTTTTACGAGAATTCTATCGAAAATCCGACAGAACCTCCCCTGTAAAACGGAAATCTCTCTACTCAAAAGAGTAGAGCCGACCCTGCAAAGAAACACACTTCGAAATACAAGCTCAACAAAAATCCACAACCCCTCGGTCGGACTCCAGACTACAATCTGTCGACCGGGGTCCACAAACACAGAATAATTCCAGATATAATAAAAATATCCTCACAACATAGTAATACATCTCATAGGTAAAAATTACATAATTAACCTTGAAACACTATAAAAACCGATTAAAACTCATTTTATTAGAAAAACCGTATATTATATATAATTGAAAATAATTCACGAAAAATAGTTTTAATTAGTTAAAAATACTAAATATTTTGTAGAAATCATTTTTATACCTTAAATAACTATTAAAACCAATTAAATTACATTTTTAGACAATTTAGGGTAAAATTACCAAAATACCCCTATATATATAAATATACTTAAATTACTTCAAAAATTCACCAAAAATCATACAATTACCCAAAATTAATTTTCTCAACATATTTATCCATAATATCAATATTTAAACTCAATTAACCAATTAAATTCAAATAAAAACACATTTAACCTAATTTTTCCAAAATTCCATAACCTTCAATAATTCAAAATAAATACTTAGAAATTCATAAAAATTCTAAATAAATTCCTATAATTCATTTCAACACCTAATTCAACCATAAACTCAAATTTCATAATTTAAATAATTAATTTCCGAAAATTAGAAAATAATATTAAAATATTCAAAAATACCCAAAAATCCAAAAAATCTCCAAAAATTCTACAAAAATTCATACATGTAGATTAAGCTACTAGGAACAATATTTTTGAAGGAATTTTTCATGAATCATCCAATTTGAAGCTCAAAAAAATAAAAAACCCTAATAGGCCGAAATTGACAAAATCGAAACCTAAGCAATTCTAGACCATTTTAGCTCAAACCAAAGCTAGAATCACACTCGCCGGAGCTCAAGGAGAAGAAAGAGACCGGCGGTGTTAAAAACGGTGGCCAGAATCGGCGTGATCGACGGTGGATCGATTTTCGGCTTCTCCGGCCAAAATCGATCTCCAGACGCCGGAAACGGCCTCCTCAGGCGGCGAAATTGGTCGGGGAAGACGGTGGCACACCGGACGGCACACCCACGGTGAAGAAACGGCACAGAAGCGACCGAAAATGGAGAAGGGAAGAATCGGGAGGAAGAAGAAGAAGTCGGGGGCAAAATGGTAATTTTCCAAACTTTTTGATTTTTGACAAATATATGTATATATATATATACTTTATACTATATATTAAAATAATATTAAATTACACACATCAAATATACACCACACACATAAAATATTAATATTTTAATACTTTATACTAAATAAAATTAATTAAATAACAATAAAACAAATAAATACTTAATAAAATATTAGGGTAATAATAAACCCTAATTAAATAATTATACACACACAGGCTTTATTTAATAATTTAAAAATATGTATGAGTTCATGCAAGTTTTTAAATACATTTAAAATAATTAATAATACATTGTTTACGTGAAAATTTCCCCGGAAATGCAAGTCCCGGGAAAATTTTACGTAAAACACTGAAAATAATACACAGTAGTTAAAATAGGTTTTAAATACATATCAACTCATAAAAATATCATATAATATACATAAATTATTAACACTGCATATCCCGGTACAGTGTAAAAATATTTTTTAAAAACACGGGATATTACAGAATCAGTGGAGACATCAGAACACACTTTTAGAGATTATAAGTGGAGTCAAGACTTTTGGTACAGTTCTTGCTTATGCATTCTAACATGTACAGAGGATAGGGAATGCAACCTAGTGGATTGGATCCTCAAGCATCAAAAATGTCTTCTAATTGAAGGTCGATCATTATTCTTCACTTTTTTATGGTTTATATGGTATTTTATAAACATTCTAAGTCATGAAAATAAATAATTGGATGTTATAAAGTGCCACTAGTGAGCCATGAAGATTATTTTTTAGTATAAGCAACAAACAAAACTCAGTATATGGCAATTGATCAATGTAGAGTGTTGAGTTGGTGTTTGCCGAATAATGATCAGTATAAAATAAATTCTGATGCTACTATTAGAGGTAAGTCTAGGTCAAGCTATGGTGTTATAGTAAGACACAGTCAGGATAATTTGGTTGTTGTACAAGTAGCAAAGGAAGCCCAGTCATTCATCCCTGAGATAGTAACAACGTTGGCATGTAGGATAAGTGTTTAATTAGCTGCATCACTATAGCTTAAGGATATCATTTTTGAATTATACTACCTTAGTTTGGATCAAAAATTGAAATCTCTGAAAGTCAACTTCTCTAAAATAAGTTTAGTTATCGCTAATATTAGTCATTATGTTCAAGTTTTATTTCTTTTTTTTTCTTTCCAAGTCAGGTCTTGTAATAAAGCTGCCTATAAAGCAACTCAATTAGCTTTTATTCTTTATTCACCTACTACTACCTAGTTAGAGGATTTCCCTAGGGAAGTAGTGGATTCTGTGCTTGTAAAAGTTTGTATTGATTAATAAAATTATTCCTTATTGACCATTTGCATGATCAAACTCCTAATTTTGGACTTTGACAAACAATTTAGATTCTAATGATTTCCTTTAAGTATGTAAGAAGTTGATTAATTATCAAGAATAATTGTTTAATGATTGGAGATAATGAAATACTCCTTGAAAGAGTATAAATATACATTTTGATAAAGTATCTCAATATAGGAAAGTCCTAAATCTTTGAGAGATAATTATATACCAAAAATATAAACATTTGGACTTATAGTGGTATGCTCATGAGCACCTCATGAGTCGACCATGTATAATGCCTTAAGAGCTCATTTTTTACAAAATCATCAATCCTCCTCATAAGCTACCCTCATAATCATGAGGAGTGGAGCTCAGCTCATGAAGGAAGTCCTGAAACTAATGTTCACGAGCCAGGCTTTGCTCCTCACAACCATAAGCGGCATTCTGATAGAAATAAGTCCAAGATGATTCAAAAATCAACAAGAGATGTTGGAGCCATAATTAATGTATCTGATAGCAATATTTTTTAGTGTTTATACATATAAACACTCCATAGAGTTCAACTGATGGTTTAAGAAACTTATTTACTCATTATACTCTCTTAATATTCAATTAAGCTCTTAAAACTCTCTTTAATTTTATTTCATATTTGTATAACTATTGTGAGAGTTTGTGAGTGTTAGAATAGATATTCTTATTCTTCTATTTTCTAGGATTAAGAAAACCGAAAGTGAGATTCTATTATAGTGGAATTAGTTTAAGCATTTACCATTAAAATACTTAGGATTTGGTTTTGAGTGAGCCTTGTAAAACTCAAGTTGTAAGGTTAAAAGAGTAAGCCTCAAACTCTTATGTAATCTCAAATCTTATGAATAAGATTATAGGAATTAAAAATCCTAACTTGGGGATAAGTTAGGTGGAGACGTAGGACTATTAAGAATCTGAACTCCTTAAATTATTGTGTTTATCATTCTTCCTTCTTAACTTTCTTTCAATTCTTGTAAAGAATTATTTTAATTTCCATTTATTGTTCAATTGCCTTATTCACCCCCCTCTAAGGCATTTTCATTTGGTATCAAAGCTTGAATTCTAGGAACTTCATTACTAGAATACAAGATCATGGGGAGTGAATCATAGAACATTTCTTCACTTAGACCATTCTTTGATGGTAGTGAATATCTTCATTAGAAGTTCAAAATGCAGCTATACCTTGATTGTGATTCTATCAAACTTTAGGATATTGTCCTCAAAGGTTAGGAACCACCTACAACTACCATTGATGGTGTGGTAACTACTCGTGAAAGAAGCTAATGGAATAATGAACAAAGGGAGGAAAATTATAAAAATAAAAAGGTTATGATCATTTTAGTCTCTTCTATGATAAGAAAAGGAGGTAAGCTTCAATATTGCATCTCGGCTAAGGAAATTTAGGAGACCTTGGAAAATCATTATAAAGGTAACATAAAAGTTAGAAGTAAAAAGGTTCAACTTCATATATATGAATATGAACTCTTCAAAATGAAGCCTCAAGAATCAATCACAAAGGTGAAAAATCATCTTTGTGCTCTCCTCACAACCCTCAAGAAACTTGGAAAACATTTCTCAAAAGAAAAGGTGAACAATAAGATTCTAAGAATCCTAGCTAAGAAGGATTGGGAATCTCGAGTCACTTCAATTGAGGAAGCTTAAGACCTCTCTACCCTCTCAACCGATGTGCTTATTAGCAAGAACTTGACACATGAGCTCACAATTAAGTAAATAGGTGAAGAGTAAGAAGAGAAGGAAGAAATGAAAAATAGCATAGCATTAAAGGTTCCACATAAAGAAAATGAAGATGAAAATATTGAAGATTCTAGTAATGAAGATGGTGACATTGTCATGCTCACTAAGAACTTCAAAAAGTTTTTAAGAAAGAAAAATTTCTCAAGAACAAGAGACTTTAACAAGAAGTATGAAGGGGAAGGTAAGAAGAAAATTAAAGAAGTTACTTGCTATGAATGCAAGAAACTGGGTCACATCTGAAGTGAGTGCCCCAAATTCAAACTCAAGAATAAAGGAGCAAAGGAGAAAAGAAAGGCCATTAAAGTTACTTAGGATGACTCCTCTAAATCCAAAAAGGAAGAGGAACAATAAGAAATGGCCAACCTTTGCTTTATATCTCTCAAAAATGAAAATGAGATACCATTTATTTATTATTCTTCCTTTAATAATTGTGATGATTATTATAATGATGATAATAATGATGATAAGAGCTCTATTGTGAGCAAATTATTAGTTAAATGCAAAAGCTTTCTTTCTAAGAAGAAGCTTTGCAAGCATAAGCTATCTAGCTTAACCAAGGAATTTGATAGCTTAAAAAATGATTTTGCTAAACTTGTTAAATCAAATGAAAAACTTATGAGTGATGCAAAATCTTTTAATTCCTTAGAAGATCAACTCAAGAAAGCAAGTGATGAAAATCATAAGCTTTTTAAGGAGGTCTTAAAATTAAAGAATTCCATTGTTAAATTTAAGAGAGGAAAAGAAACTATAGATAGTCTTCTTGATTCTCAAAAATTTCATAGAGATACCTATGGAATTGGATATAAAAATGGAATGCCTTCATCATCATCATCACACATTAATTTTGTTAAAGCCTCATATGACTCCACTATTTCTATCACCAAACCAAATAAGACTCAAACTTTCAAAGCTAAAAAGTCTCATGTGTCAAATATTAAAAGAAAGTCACTTAAAACTCAATCCTATATGACACAAAGAAGTAAGTCTCATACCAAAAAAGCACAATTCAAACATGCTTACATGTACACTAGACACAACACTCATTAGCATATTATATAACACAATACACCTAAATATGTTGCATAAACCTATCAAAATACACATTGTCATTGTTTATGCATGTCTTATACTATAGCTCAAAATAATAGAAGACACACACCACCTCAACACCAAAAGCATGGCTCATTTTCTAAACAATCATATGCACTTAGAAGAAATAGGTTTGCAAATGTTAAATGTTCATATTGCATGATCAAGGGACATACTAACAATGTATGTTTTTATAAAAGAATACACATGAATTTGCTTCCTTTGGATTATCTTAAAACTAACCAACCTAGACAAAGAAAGGTTTGGGTTCAAACGAACACTTAAATTGTTTTGTGTAGGTATGCTTGAAATCCATAAGAATGAAAAGCAAGTGGTATCTCGATAGTGGATGTTCAAGGCATATGATGAGAGATAAGGAGTAATTCAACAAGCTTGAGGCTAAGAATGAAGGTCATGTCACATTGGGAGATAATGCCAAAGGCAAAATTATAGGCATTGGAGAAATAAGTAATCCTCAATCCTTATCTATACATAATGTATTGCTTGTTGATGGTCTTAAACATAATTTGCTAGTATAAGTCAATTATGTGACATGAGAAATAAAGTAACTTTCCATCCTAAAAATTGCTTTGTTAGTAGTCTTGATGAAGATAAAGTAATTTTTAGTTGTGAAAGAGTGGACAATGTTTATGTTATTGATTTGAACAAAATTAATAACAAAGACATCAAATTCTTAATGTCTATTTCCCATGACATGTGGACATGGTATAGAAGGTTAGGACATGCAAATTTTGAGCTTTTAAATGTTCTTTGTAAACATAAACTTGTGATTAGTTTACCTAAGCTTGAATTGCCTAAGGATAAATCTAATGATGCTTGTCAAAAGGGAAAACAATCCAAGTCCTTATTTAAGCTCAAAAATGTAGTGTCCACTTTTAGTCCACTTGAACTTATACATATGGATTTATTTGGACTAACTAAAGTTGCTAGTCTCGGTGGGATGCACTATGCATATATATTGGTTGATGATTACTCTAGATTTACTTGTGTATGTTTTCTTACTCATAAGAATGATGCATTTAAAGCTTTTGAAAATTTTGCAAAAAGAGTTAAAAAAGAAAAAGGTTTTTATATTTCTTCTATTAGAAGTGATTATGTAACCGAATTTGAAAATGAATTTTTCAAAACCTATTGCAATAAAAATACTATTTCATATACATTTCCTTCTCCTAGAACTCCTCAACAAAATGGGGTAGTTGAAAGAAAAAAATATAACTCTTGTGGAAATGGCTAGAACAATGCTTCATGAGTATAATTTGCTCCTATATTTTTAAGTGGAAGTCATTAACACGTCTTGTTATATTTCAAATAGAGTTTTCAAAAGACCAATTTTAAATAAAACTTATGAGTTGTAGAACAATAAAAAACCCAAAATCGAATATCTAAGAGTGTAGATGGCGAGGTTTAGCGCGCGTCCAAGATTTTAGCAACCATGACACTGTTTAGGCTCAGGACCTTAAAGAACACACTAACCACTGTCACAAAGACATGGCGTGGAGATGAGGAGTCGCCACCTAGGGTAATAACTGGAATAAATCAAAAAGGTGGTACTCGATTCTCTAAAAGAAAGCTAGCACCATAACCAGGAGATTCTGGATATGGAATACCAACTTCTTTTAGTCTCATGTTCATTTAGAATAATTTTATAAATGATTATTTCATCCTTTAATTACATGCAATTTTATTAAACCCTAATTAACATCCATCTAACCCAAAAGGTAACAGGTCAATAAAATTACAAGTAAAAATGCATCAAAAAGGCAATGTCCCTATGTCTAAACTATGCTAATTTTATTTTATAAGTTAGCTAAATCTACATTTTATTTACAAGTGAAATGGACTAAAGGTGGGCCTACATTTTTATCAATTAGTGAGCCAGAATCTATTTATTTTAGTCTGTCTAAGAAATGGGCTTAAGTCTTTTCAATTTTAAAGGAAAATTAAATTAGCGGACCTAAGTCTGACTTTGTTTTATTTTAAATAAATTGTGGGCCTAGATTTATTTATTTTAAAAGAAATGAAATTAAGTAGGCTGAGCTAAGTCCAAAAAAATTTTAATTAACTAAGTGGACCTAAAATCTAATTAACCTAATGGGCCTAAGTTTATTTTAATTATTTAAAACCCTAAATCATTTTTAAGCTTATTTATTTAAATGGGTTAGACCTAAACGTGAGTTTGGAGCCCAAAAACATAAAAACATAAAAAAAATAATAATAATAAGCCCAAAATAAACAAAACACAAAAAATGGATCAAACAAACATTATAATGATTTCTAAACAACCTAAATTAATTACATGCAAACCCTAATTTAAGCTACTACCACCATTGATTTTAATTGATTTTTACCCAATTGAACCTAATTACTAATTAATTTTAAAGTACAAAAAATTAAATTTTCACTATTCTCACTACAGGGGCTATTACAAACTACGTACAAAATTAAAATTAAATAATTATACACCCAGAAATTAAAATAACTACACAGAACACCAAAAATGGAAAAATAATAAAAAAATCCTAAATCCTACAGGAAAACAACATAGGTTCTTCCATGGCATTCCATGGACCTTCTGCTTAATTCAAATATAGGGGGTATCCTCTTCAATCCACATGAACATATCAAAACAAAAAAAAATAATCAGATTAGCAGTGAAATTAAATAATTAAAAAGAATAACAGAATAAAAGAAAACCATAAAAAGAAAATAATAAAAGGAATAAAAATGAAATAAAAAATAACACTGATGATTTAGATGTTGTGCAAATGCTCTTTTTTGGCCCCTTAGATTAGGATTTTCACCGTTGAAATTGACTCAATGTTGATTTGATTATGGAATGGGACTAAAAACATTGTATCGTCTTCGTTAAAATGAACTGTAAAAATTAAGGTTTTGAAAGAACAGAAGAAATCCAAGTTTGATCTCTTTTCCGTCTGTGTAAAAATAATCCCCCAAAAATCCTCCAAAAGCCTCTTGAAAAGCCTTCTCCAAAAAACCTCTCTCATACACATGCAAACTCTGCTTTTAAATACAGAGTTTGCGCGTATTGATTTCCTCCAAAGGAGGAACAGAATGATCAGATAGCATTTGTTTTTCTTTGACTTCAAAAAAAAAAAACCTTATCAAATAATCATAAAGATAAAATTTGAATTTTTAACCAATCAAAACATTGAAAAAATCAATAAAAATAAGAAAAAATACATAAAAAAATAAAAAAAAAAAAGCTTATTGCGCATTGACACTGTGCAATGCCAACCGGTATTGTATAATGCCGATGGTATTGTCTAATGCCGATCGGCATTACACCAATATGTTGATCCTAAATTTTTTTTTAAAACTTTTAATTACCAAAAGACCCTTGAAAAATGACTTATTTGCAATCAAATACTAAAAAAATGTTACAATTTAGTCCATAAAGTCCAGAAAATCGACAACCAAGTTCAATTTTTGAATGAATTTCATCATAGGGGCTTACATCGCAATTGTGCACAATTGCATCCCGAAAGTGGGTGCTTACAGTTGCCCCCCTTTGTCATTGTTTGCTTGACAAATTGCGGCAAAGCAATAAAAGCACACAATTTCGAAAGAAAGAAATTAGGACACTCAATTGTATCCTAAGTGATAGATTGATGCTCAAATTGTTGAGCAAGGTGTAGTGTTTGATAAGTCTCACTATATTTCCTATTGAACGTCTAGTGGACTTTGTGCAAATGAGTTTCGCTATATTCCCTATGGGACGTTTAGCGATGATAAATTGAAAACCTGCTATAGTTCCTGTGGAACATCTAGCAATGATGAATTTCGTTATATTCCCTGTGGAACGTCTAGTGTAGATGAATTGAATTTTGTCATATTCCTTGTGGGACGTCTAACGATGCATAATAATTCCCTGTGGGATGTCTAGTTTAGATTAATTGAATTTTGTTATATTCCCTGTGGGACGTCTAACGATGCACATTATATTCCTTGTGGGATATCTAGTGATGATAAATTGAAAACTTGCTATAGTTCCTATGGAATGTCTAGTAATGATGAATTTTGTTATATTCCCTATGGGACGTCTAACGATGCACACTATATTCCCTGTAGGATGTCTAGTGTAGTTGAATTAAATTTTATTATATTCCATGTGGGACGTCTAATGATGTTCACTATATTCCCTGTGGGATGTCTAGTGAAGTTGAATTGAATTTCGTTATATTCCCTATGGGACATCTAACGATGCACACTATATTCCCTGTGGGACGTCTAGTGTAGTTACTATATTCCCTATGGGACATCTAGTGTAGTTGAATTGAATTTCATTATATTCCCTGTGGGATGTCTAATGATGCTCATTATATTCCCTGTGGGACATCTAGGGAAATTGAATTGAAAATCTTGCTATAGTTCTTGTGGAACGTCTAGCAATGATGAATTTCGTTATATTCCTTGTGGGACGTCTAACGATGCTCACTATATTCCCTGTGGGACATCTAGTGATGTTGAATTGAAAATCTTGCTATAGTTCCTATAGAACGTCTAGCAACAATGAATTTGAAAGTTTATGTCATAACTGCTATGCAGTACATAACATAATGAAGGTTATGACTACTATACAGCATATAACATAATAATTTGGAATTCATATCATAGCTACTATGCAGCATATGAATCCTTTGATTGAAATCATGCATGTAAAATACAAAAAAATGAATTATGTAATCTTGTTCTGTATTCTGTACTTGATAGAAAATTCAGAATCACAGATTGATTATGTAGCTTTAATAATTTGATGAATTATTAATTTGATGAATGTCATGATTCAATTAGGAATATGTTCCTAATAAGAATGCAAATATAGACCAAATTGCAATAAAAGATCTTGAATTCATATACACACAAAAGGAATGGACTAAAGTGGAATACACTACACTTGATCATGTAGTGTTGATTGATTTATATGATTATGCTGCAATCCATAATTACTTGTGATTAGCTGTAACCCTTTCATTATTCACTAATGATGCTACAGTCCATAACTGCTCGAGATTAGCTACAACCCTTTCATTGCTTACTGATGATGCTACAATCCATAACTGCTCGCTAATGATGCTGCAATCTATAATTGCTTTCAAATTGACTACAATCCTTGCATTGCTCACCTTTGATGTTGCTACAGTCCATAACTGCTTGCTGATTTTTATCTTTGGTTGTTTGAGTTGCATGCTTTGAATTCTTTGTGCTGACTAATTTTAATTCCACTGTGCACTTCCTTTTGGTTTTATAATTCTTGTAGACATATTGAAGTTAGTTTCAATCATGATGAATGTATAAAAGTACATTATAATGTTGACAATTTATGAGAAAATTCATTCTTTTATCATGAGATAGCATGTACTTAATGAATCTCACTATTTTTTATTTTCATGACTATCACTTATTTATCATTTGCAAAGGTCATAGGCATCGTTAACCATCTTATGCTGAGAGTGTAGCATTTACCAAGTGAAGAGCTTACTTCCACACCTAATTTTAGAGAGAATTTGCTAAACAAAACTTATGGAAATTGAGCATAAAAATATTGAATTTGGAGTATCAAAACAGTCTTTGAATTATTTTTGTGCTTTTCTTCCTTATCCAAGTATTCCCCCGCCTTTCTCATATTACTCAGTGTGGATACCGTTGGAAAGGTCCTTTGGATACTCATACTCTTATAAAGCATTGGAGTAAATAGAGCAAGTTTTTTTTTTATGTGGGTCCTCTTTTAGTATTCCCCTGCCTTTCTTGTATTACTCAGTGTGGATACCGTCAGAGGTTCACATTGATACTCTTGCTCATTTTTGGGCATTGGAGTACATTATGCTTGCTCTTATTATGATCCTCCTTATAGTATTCCCTCGCCTTTCTCGTATTACTCAATGTGGATACCGTTGAGGGATTTGTACTCATACTCATTTCAGAGCATTAGAGTATATTATATGCACATTTATTATTCAAAACACTAAAATGACACTTTAAAATTCAACCAATTTATACTGCAAGTCCATAGATTTTTTCTTTGCATTTTCTTCCCCTCGTTTAGGTGTAAAGTAAGCATTAGATTGATTAGAGTTTTAGAAACTCTCAGCATCGAACTATTAACAAGACATCTGAATTCTGCGGGGCTAATAAAAGAAAGCCACTAAAATCAAAGGTCATGAAATAAGTTTTCACACATGATATCATGAAGTGGATGAATTTACTCTCAATTTTATTTATACTTTACTACAGAATCAAAAAGAGATAGAGTTATGCTACTTCCCTTTGGTATTTGTCAAGCTATTTGTCACACACAGTGAGATTTTGATTAGCGATTGGCATTTGCTATCCTGGTTAGTGTTTTGATTACCAAAAGACCCCTGAAAAAATGCCTTTTTTGCAATCAAACCCTAAAAAAATATTGTAATTTAGTCCTTAAAGTCTAGAAAATCAACAATCAAGTTCAATTTTTGAATGAATTTCCTCATGGGGGCTTACGTCACAATTGTGCACAATTGCATCCCGAAATTGGGTGCTTACAAAGAGTATTTAGATGAAAATGCTTTATATTGAATACTAAGGATAATCTTAGGAAATTTAACTCTAAAGCTAATGAAGGAATTTTCCTAGGTTATTGTACTTCTAGCAAAGCATATGGAGTCTTTAATAAGAGAATTCTAATAGTTAAAGAGTTAATGCATGTTGTATTTAACGAATCAAACTTACTTGATCCTAGAAAAGATGTTTATAACATTGATAATTTTGTAAATGAGCATGTGGATATGATCACTCAAGAAGAAAATTACTATTAAGCCTTTAGAACTTGAAGGTCCAAGTAAGAAGAACAATGAGGAGACATCTCAACCTATCTTAAAGGATGAACTTCCAAAATATTGGTAATTCAAGAAAGCTCATCCTCAAAATCTCATTATAGGTGATACTACAATAGGGGTAACTATAAGATCTCAATTAAAGTCTATTATTAATTTAGCCTTCATTTCTCAAATTAAACCCAAAAATATTGATGATGCTTTGTGCGATGAATTTTGGATCCTTACTATGCAAGAAGAGTTAAATCAATTTGAGAGAAACAAGGTTTGGTCTCCTAGACATAAACATCATCCTATTATAGGCACCAAATGGGTGTTTAGAAATAACATGAATGAATAAGGTGTCATAATTAGGAAAAAAGCTAAAGTAGTAGCTAAAGGTTATAATCAAGAGGAAGTCATTGGTTATAATGAAATCTTTGCCCCAATTGCAAAGTTCAAAGCTATTAGAATGGTACTTACATTTGCATCATTCGTGGATTTTAAATTTAATCAAATTGATGTTAAAAGTGCATTTCTAAATAGTTTCATTGAAGAGAAGGTATACGTTGAGCAACCTCTGGGTTATGAAAATTTTAATTCTCTAAATCATGTGTTTAAATTTTCAAAAGCATTGTTTAGATTGAAACAAGCTCCAAGAGCTTGGTATGAAAGATTGAGCAACTTCTTTCTCTAAAGGAAAACTTGACATAACTCTCTTCATAAAGAAATCCAAGAATGATTTATTAATTATTTAATTATATGTTGATGATATTATTTTCGATGCTACTAACCATTGCTTGTGTAAGGAATTCTCCAAGTTAATACAAGGAGAATTTGAGATGAGGATGATGGGAGAACTCAAGTTCTTTCTTGGACTTCAAATCAAGCAATGTAAAGATAGAATTTTCATCAATCAAACCAAATATGCAAGAGACATTCTCAAGAAGTCATGGATAGAGCTAAGACAAGCAAGAGTCCAATGAGCACCACAACTAAACTCAACAAGTATGAGAATGGCAAACCTATTGATGAAAAGTAATTTAGAGGTATGATTGAATCCTTTCTTTATTTAACTGCTAGTAGACCCAGTATTATGTTTACTACTTACTTATGTGCTAGATTTTAGTAAAGTCCTAGAGAGTCTCATTTGAATACTATCAAAAGAATTTTCAAATATCTTTATAGTACAATGCATTTAGGACTTTGGTATCCTAAAAGTTCTTCCTTTGACTTGATTAGTTATTTTGATGTTAACTTTGTCGATAGCATACTAGATAAAAAGAGCACTTTCGAAACTTGTCAATTTTTAGGAAAATGTTCAAGAAACAAGTTTCGGTTGCCTTATTCACTACTGAAGCATAATATATGGCAGCTAGTTTTTTTCACACAAGTTTTATAGCAAAAACAATAAATTTTGGACTATGCAATTGATATTAATCACATTCCAATTAAATGTGATAATATAAATGCTATTAAATCTTAACAAGAATCCCATTCAACATTAAAGGATTAAGCATATAGATATTAGACATCATTTTTTAAGAGATCATGTGCAAAATGATGATATCTTTTTTGAATTTATTGATACAAATCATCAATTAGCAGACATCTTTACCAAGCCTCTTTGCGAGGAAAAACTGAATTTTATTAAGCATGAGATTGGTTTGATTGATGGCCCAAGCTTTTCTTGATCACTTGATTGATGGCTCAAGCAGACATTAATTGATGAATTGATGGTTGGATTCTTGTGTGATCATATTCTTTGGTTTATTTTCATATTTAAAATCTTTTCTTAAACTTTTATTTAAACATGATTTTTAGTGATTTACACTTTTGGTTATTTTTCATTTTGATACTTTTATAGGTTTATAGTTTAAGAAAAATTATTTTTGATATCATGTATACATTTTGTTTTAAAAGTATTTGCTTTAGCAAATTCACTTCATACATATGATATATTGTATTTTCCATTTGCATGATCTTTGGATTAATTTCAATCATTTATAATTAATTTTATTTGATTTGGATTTGTGTGGATTCATTCAATTCTGTGTGTATTTCATGCATAAGGGCTTAATCTTTTTCAATATAGGATGGACCATATGGAGTATGACATTCATTAATTGTATGCTCCTCCTCCACAAGACTAGATTTTTTATGTGTTTTTCATCAATTATGTTTAGTTTATTTACTATTTATTTTCAGTTTTTAAAGCCTTAGAATGCTAGTGTATGTCTTGTCTTTTCTTTTTATAATTGATATTTTAATGTCATTGTAACTCTATCCTTTTCATTAATGCAATTTATTTTTTGTTAAAATTTTCTTTTGCATTTTGACAAAGTTGGAGACATACTTAAGTTTGTATATGTATTTAGTTAATCTCTTTTAAGGGAGAAAATTATTTTACTTAAATGTGTTTATACATGTATCGTAACATCATAAGTGTACCTGGTTTTGTCATATATCATATGTGATAAAGGCCTTGTTTTGCTTACTTCATTTTTGTATGACTTAGCTTTTATAAAGATTTGGTGTATCTTTATTTTATTCCCTTTATATCTCTCCCTTTTCTTTTTGTCTTGGACAAAGGGGGAGAAGAAGCTATGTTTGTGATATACTAAGTGTTACATGATCATGTTTGTTAGCTAGCTAAGCTTATATGATCATGTGATAGTTAAACTTGTCAAGTGCTATATGTACTATTTTTGTTTTGCATTTTAATAGCACTACATGTATATATGTTTGAAATTATTTCTTACATATTGCCTAACATTTTTTTTCAAAATGATCTTGTTATCATGTTTTTATATTTTTAACACAATTGTTATGTTAGGCTATGTTTCTTTTTTATTACTCATATTACATTTTATGTTGCTTTTATTTTTAATAAAAGGGGGAATAAAATATTAAATTTATAGTTTTTATCATGTCCAAAAAGAGGAGAAATAGAGAAATATATTTGTTAAAGGAGATAAATATTTTTAATTTCAATTGATAGATTTTTTTAATTTCAATTGATAACTTTTCAAAAATTATCTCCTTTGTGATTATTTGGGATTTTTTTATATAATTTGATTAAATTATTTTTCCATTTATGCATATATGAAGAGGGAGCAAAATATTTTCTCATTTTGCATCTATTTAAATTTAATAGGGGGAGCTATTTTAAATAGTATATATATTTTCTTATTAAATGTATTTGGCGCAAATACCTTAGTTATTATCTTATCAAAATTTGTTGTCAAAGCCAAAAGGAGGAGATTGTTGACCATCTACATTATCAAACTCCTAATTTTAGACTTTGACAAACAATTTAGATTCTAATGATTTCCTTTAAGTTTATAAGTAGTTGATTAATTATCAATAATAATTGTTTAATGATTAGATACAATGAAATACTCTTTTAAAGAGTATAAATATGCATTTTGATGAAGTATCTTAATTTATGCAAGTCTCCAATTTTTGAGAAATAATTATATACCAAAAATATACAAATTTGGACTTACGATGGTCTGCTCACGAGCGCCTCACGAGCTAACCTTATATAGTGCCTCGAGAGCTCATTTTTTACAAAATGGTTATTGCTCCCCCACGAGCTGCCCTCATGATAGTGAGGAGCAGAGCTCAACTCATGATGGCAGTTTTGATAGCATTGAATAGGCATTTTTTAATGCAACAGTCCTCAAACTAACACTCATTAACTAAGGTTTGCTCCCAACAACCAGGAGTAGCATTCTGATAAAAATAAGTCCAAGATGATTCAAAAATCAACAAGAGACATTGGAGACATAATCAATGCATCCAAGAACCATATTTTGAGTGTTTATCTATATAAACACTCCATAGAGTTAATTAAAGATTTAAGAAACTTGTTTACTCATTATACTCTCTTAAACATTCAATTAAGCTCTTAAAACTCTCTTTAATTTTGTTTCATTTTTGTATAACTCTTGTGAGAGTTGGTGAGTGTTATAATAGGTATTTTTATTCTTCTATTTTCTGGGATTAAGAAAACAGGAAGTGAGATTCTATTCTAGTGGAATTGATTTAAGTGTTTACTATTGAAATATTTGGAATTTGGTTTTTAAGTGAGCCTTGTAAAACTCAAGTTGTAAGGTTAAAAGAGTAAGCCTTAAACTCTTGCGTAATCTCAAATCTTGTGAATAAGATTGTGGAAATTGAAAATCCTAACTTGGGGATAAACTAGTTGGAGACGTAGGATTGTTGAGAATCTAAACTCCTTAAATTCATGTGTTTATCATTCCTCCTTCTCAATTTTCTTTCAATTCTTACAAAGAATTCTTTTAATTGTTTATTGTTTAATTGCCTTATTCACCCCCCCCCCCCCCCCTTAAGGCATTTTCATTCATTTTCCTAAAAAAAATAGTGCAATATTAAATTAGTATGTAAAATAAATGAGATTTTCCATGCAAAGTAAAAGGACACAAAACATAATTTGCCAATCAAACAAAATTTTTCCTGAATGTGATATGGTGCAACTCAACTGAAAAAGTTTAGCTATTTTATCCCCTTTTCATAGTTATGGACTTCTAAATAGACTATACTTTTTTTTCATATGTGATGCAGGTAGAATTGTATAACCCTAGTCTCTAAGGACTTAGTATAGAGTAAGTAGGGTGTTGAACACTGGGAATTGGGGAATTTTACATTAACCACTTAGAATTAACTTATTAGAATTTTATATTAACTGATTAGTTACTCAGATGGATAGGCAAAACTAAGTCAAGATAATAATTAGAACTAATTAAGAAATCTAATTACTACTAATATACTATAATACTAAACAGAAATAAAAAGCAAATATATAGATGTATGAAAATCACAATTCAGAATATAAACAAGAACTTATAAAAGATTATCATAAAACATATTGATTGGAAATTAGTACGCATAATCTTTAAAAGTAACTCTCATTGTCAAATTAAAGTAAAGTCCCTAAAAGCAACTCCCATTATCAATTAGAAGTATTTCCTCTTAGAGTCTACAAGTTCTCTCGATGTATTGTAAAGATAAGAGAAAATCATAAATCACATTATACCAATAAATTCATAAAAGCAACTCTCATTATCAATTTAGGATATTTTCGTCTAGAGTCTACAAGCTCTCTCGGTGTATTGTAGAGATAGACAAGGAAATCATAAGTAAATCTACTAATTGTTTCCCTTAAGATAAATTTCTTGTTTCCAAGTAAATCTAATTCTTAAGTAATCTGAATTATACATCCACCAAATTACTCCAACTCTCATTTTAAATAATTCAATTAAAACAAGTTACATATGGTGATCAATCATAAATAACTTAATTAAGAACTAATTGAAATTAAATCATAAATAAGATAAGATAGAAAATGTAGTTCTTATTTAATTCATCATTGCAATTCTCAAACAAGACTTAGCCAAGAAACATAGTTAAAGAACAACAAAAGAAGAAAGAGAATTGATAAAACCCTTTTTACTAAGTCTTCTAGTACTTGCTTGGTGTAGAGAAATCTTCTCTTCTTGCTTGCTAACTTGATCTTCAAAATAATAAACTAAGTCCTAATGAAAATCTGTATTTCTAATTCTAATACTATATATTTTTCTCACAGATTTCTTCATATATAATTGAGATATTTTTCTTTCTACTCCCCTTTGTTACAGGTTATAATTGACATATTTATAGACCCTAGAGGTGGTTAAAAGAAGTTACAATTCGAAAGGTACCCTTTTGATTGAAGGGTCACAACTCTATGTAGATACAGTAAATTTTAGGGAATTTTTTTCCTTCCAGATGACTTTATCCTGAAATCATTCCTTCATGAAAGTTCTAGATCTTTTAGTTATCTTTCTAGGGAAACTTTAATCACCTCATTTGGATGTTTGTAGAAGAATTTAGGGCCAAAATTCAAAAACTGCTCAAAGCTGAAAAATTGCATCTCTTTTGGTGATGGAACGAGTGGGCACACCAAGATGAGTCGGCACGGATTGGCTTTCTCATGACTCGTTCCGGCTGTAACGAGTTGGCACAGTATCAAATCAACTCCTTTTGCTTCTTGAGCTTCATACTTCATTCTAACAAGTCCAAAGTCCTTTTAATGCATCAATTGAACCTAAAAACATATATAAAACATACAAAAAAAACATAAAAAGCATTTGGAACTAAAAATAACATTTTCATAACTAAATAAACACACAAACTTAACTAAAATTAAACAAAACAACATTTATAATGTACTAAATAACTATGCATATTTGCATTGTATCAGTATGATACCCTAAGATTCAATAATTATAAAAATTCCAATTAATTTAGAGTTAAAATTGAATGAACTTATAAGAAATTTTGGTATCTATGTTTCTATATATTAAATTCAAACTTGAAACCTAATGAAACTTATACTCCTTATCATTTAAACTAACATACTACTATATACTTTTCTGACACATTTTTTCAGTGTACATAAGCAACAATTCTAATGAAATTTAATTAGTTATCACAAATAAAACCTTGCAGAGCAAGTAACAACCAACAGATCCATATCATCAAGTTTGACGTTCTTTGAAATGTTCTTTTATGCACCTTCCCTCACAAAGGTGGCAAAGAACTAACGTCCTAATGAAGAGAAACAAATGGCAGACACATAAAATAGTAAAAATTAATTACACGACATTTTGTTCCATTGTATTCAATTTTTTTTTTTAAAAACCAAATAATAACAAATAAAAAGAATATATTTATATGATAAATAAAGAAAGCACCAATATTAACCGACTTTATTTTGTCAATTCAACATATTTTGATCAATTTTTTTATATTTATATTTGTTCTGAAAAGGAAAAATAATAAAGTTCAAATTTTGATTAAAATCTCTTTTTATTCGCTAATATTAGTGCATTTTATTGTATAATTATGATAAAAATTATAAAAAAATCTCTTTTAATAAATAAATGAATTTGATAATTAATTAATCTTATTTATAAAATTCAATGCAGTCCATTTCATTCCTTATGCATTTAACATTTTGTAACTGAAAGTGCCTTTAGTGGTGAATAAGACTAATGGCAATTTTATAGAAATTAAAATCAAATTTAATTAATGAACAAGAATTGAAAGAAAATAGAGAGAAAGAATAATAAATACAAGAATTTAAGGAGTTCGGATTCTTAAGAATCCTACATCTCCACCTAGCTTATCCCTAAGTTAGGATTTTCGATACTCACAATCTTATTTATAAGATTGAGACTACATAAGAGTTTGAGGCTCACCCTTCAACCCTACACAATCAAGAGTTTCTAGGCTCACTCTTAAACCAATTCTCACATGTTGTGATGGCTAAGCACTTAAACCAATTCCAGTAGAAATATACCTCACTTCCCTTCTAATCTATCCCAATAATTAGATGAAGATGAAGTTCTATTTCTAACACTTAACCAACTCTCACAAGAGTTAAACAAATACAAGAATTTGATAGAAAGAAATTTGATGCCCAATTGAAGGCTTTAGGGAGTTTTTGATAATCAAAGTCTGTAACTTATCAACAATGAAAACTCCAAAGCATTTATAGAAATTAAGCTTCAATATTATGGCTATTTAAGTCAATAATTGTGTCCCTAACGTCTTTAAGCTTTAGTTAATTCAAATTTGACTTATTTCTATCAGAACATCGCTTACGATCATGAATAGCAAGTCTTGTCTCATGAGTGTCAATTTGAGAGACGTTGCATTCAAAAATAGTCATTATTGGCTAATATGACTACCCTCACAAAGTGCTCACGATCGTGAGGGCAGCTCATGAGCAACACTACCTTATTAAGCTAAAATGGCTCAAAATGATAGTAATAGGAGGTAGTTTTTGGGCTCGTGAGGGGCTCATGAGCAGCCACTTATAAGTCCAAAAATGTGCATTTTTTTACTTCTAAATGCTTTGGATATTTGGAGTATATGTATAGGATAATATTCTTCAACGAAATACACTTTTATAAGATTATTTCATATTTCTGGACTTTAAACAAAGTGAATTAAGTTCCTACACACTTAAAAGAAATTATTAGCAACTTAAATTGTTTGTCAAAGTCAAAAGTAGGAGTTTGATCATGCAAATGGTCAACAATCTCCCCTTTTTCGACTTTGACAACTAATTTGATAAGATAATAAAGTGTGTGTGAGTCAAAAACAATTAATATGAATAGATGTATGCTATATAAAATAGCTCCCACTTTCAAATTAAATGTATGCAATATATGAAAATTAATTTTCTCTCCTTTAATATATGTATAAATTCAATACAATTTATCATGTATCAAAGCATAATAAACAACATGAATTACTCCAGCATAAACAAGAGTTTAAAAGAATATCAGAGCATGGAAAATATAGCATAAATAACATGACGTGTAGAAATTATACATCTCCTTGAAAAAATGATACTAAATTAGTAAACATAAGGAAATGGATTGAAATAGTGTCATAAAAAAATTTTCTCCCCTTTATTAAAATTTTGTAATATATTTCTATATTGCTCCTCATTATATCATGATAAGAAATATAAATTTATTGAATTTAAAAAGACAAAATGAAAGACAAGGCTTAACATTGCAAATATGCTAAAAATTAAACATAAAAAGAAAAACATGATAACATGATCATTTTAAATAAAACTAGCTGTTTATGCCATAATTGAAACTTTTGGCTAATATATTAAGGCCATTAAAATAATGATCCATTTTTATTTAACTAAACTTTTGAAGCCTAAAAATAATTAAAAAGCCTAGCTCATACCCAGCTTAAGGAGAAAGATAGAAGATTTTGGAGGAGACAACAATTCAGACACAAGCTTAAGGATGAAGGAGTCTAAGCAGTTACGCAAATTTATTCCTACAAGAAATAGAAGAAACACTTGAGCTGCTGGAGAAACAAATTGAAGAAGCGACCTACAAGGAAGAAAGCCTAGATAAGCAAAGAGAACAACACATCTATGGACATCTACAAACCAACCAACATCTACTACATCTACATTAATCTATAAATTAGAATCATTAGCCAATCATTTTCTTTATTTTACAATAGCACTATCTATTTTAGTTTTGTAATAAGCTCTCAAATCTATACAATTTCTCTTTTAATTGCTCAAATAGTCTCTTTATTTTAAATTTCAAGCTTTGAAATCCAAGCAAATTATGGTAAAGGAGCTTAGGAACCTTTTTTTTTCTGAAGAAGTCAGGTTAAATTTTAATGACTAGCTCCTCTAGGATGCTCGCAATCACTCAAAAAACCAAAAATAACTAACAATCTTTTGGCAAGCTTGGTGGAACATGATTTAAAAAGAAGAACATATTTGAAGAAGAATTTTTTAAAGTTGGTTACTGGACCAACAATTCACTTATAAACCTAGGTGATTTCTAAAAACAAACTAATGAAGACTTTATACTTCAAAATCACTTTTAGACTGAGGCACCTTTTGGCTATTCAAGCCAAATTTTGAATATCACTGTTAATTAAGACATTAGTGTTCAAAATTTTCTCACAGAAGGCAACCTGATCAACCAAACAAGTTAGAAACTGAAAGGAGTTTATATAGTTGAGAGTACTTAAGTTTTTAAAAAAATCCTTCAAGATACTTTACCTCGAATAGTAAATATTCTGAAGTAAACCACCATCACTATCAATAGTACTATCGGAACTATCAATAACACTATTAGAGGTATCAATAGCGCTGTTGGAAATTTTGAGAAAATGGTGCAAGATGTTGTGTAAGCATTTCCAAAAGGAGTGAGCGGTCATCTAAACAACATACTGTATCCAAGTCAGGCATAACCCAAGAGGAGTCTGGAAATTCTATAAAAATTTTAGAAGTTCAACTGGTCATTGATGAAAAGACTAACTCAGCCTTGCAGTCAGAAATATATAAATAATAAGGAAAAGACAAGGGGGTCAATATTCCCCAAGGTTACATGCTAAATCCCCAGACTCACATGTCTTTTCCTTAGGCAAAAGTGTCATTTCTCCGGGGACAAAAGTAAAGCACAGGGAGTACACATGAGAAACTATCAATTTCTCAAGCTCATACATTATTTCCCTAAGACCAAGAACTAAATCCATAGGGATTAGGAAAAAACATAGAAGCTGGCATTTTATCTAAGAAATAAACAATTTTTGAAGGCCAAGCATTGATTCTTCAAGATCAAATGTTAATGCATCAATATCATTTGTCACCTCCTCAATCCCCAAAGGTGGAAATGAATTTGAATGTAGAAAAGGAGATAGAGCTAATAGAAGAAAATTCACTTTCCCCAATAACATCAACTAAATCTGTTAATATGGATTCAAGAACATTAATAGATCTAAAAAAGAAAATCAAAGAAAAAAAAAGGTCGTTCACATTCAAACATGAATCCAAATAGGTTTGAAAATTATTGGAGGCTAGTTTTTCACAAGAAATTTTTACCATTAGATAAAAGGCCACTTGATCTAAATTCATTCAAAAATAGACATAAATACAAGCTAATAAAAGATGAATGGCTTATGCAATATAGATTTTTAATGCTATAGTCTATTCTACCAAACAATAGTGGTGTAAGACATAGTACATGAATTTTTCTCAACCACTAACTCATGCACATAAAAGAAGACTGTAGAGACAAAGGGCATTTGAAGAACAGAAGGCCCAACCTAATGCTAAAGCCAAATCAAGCCTAAAGCTACAAATGATCCACTCTCTGACAAAATAGGATCCATGATGCAAAAGGTAGAGGAAGATGTCAACAAATTCCACACTTGGGGGCCAACTTCCCTAGGAGAAATAGAAGTTGTCATCCAAAGGTCATCAGAAGAGGTAAATAATACAATAATAATGATTTTTCCAATTAATTCTAACAATAACAAAAATTCTTTAATGTCTTTTTTATGGAAAATCTAATTAAAATACTGAGCTTTCAAAGGTGGGACAAAAGGGATTATTTTGCATATCAAGTGGTTGAATATTATCCCCTTGTTAAGCTTAAAAAGGGTGTGAAAGGAGGTGGAGCTAAAATCATATCCCACTATATGGGAAAATAAAAGATAAATAAAAAAATTAGCCTCTCTAGCTAGGAAATTACCATTTAATGGCAATATTTTTCTTCTTGGTTTTTAATTTGGCTTGCTAAGCAATTATCTTAAATACAAGAAGTTTAAATTATGTAAGCTTTTGTGTATTTTTATTTATTTTGCAAGTTTGAATTTGGTGTGTTTTTATTTACTATTTTCCATCATGTTTTTAGTGTGTGAATAAGGTGCAGTGATGAGTTGATGAAATTTCAATAGCATAATAGCTAAAAATTAGACATTCTTATTTTGATGCATGACTATAGTGTGTGTGGTATGATCAGTGATGCAAAAGGATGAGTTGAAAATAGACAGGCAAATACAAGGCAATCACCAGAAGACAAGATAGTGGATTCATTTTCATTATTAAGATAAAATACATACCAAGTATTAAAAGCCAAGTGAAATTCCCAATGTGGAAGCAAATATATAGTAAACTACAATTCCTATACAAGGAAATAATATACAAAAAGGCTAATAAATAGCTAATTTGGTCATATATCAAATTTTCCTAGGAATGTGATTTCCTATGGAAATAAACACTATTTTGGCAACTTATTACTAAAATAAACAAATTTACTATGTGAAAACAAGTATATGTAGAAATATAACTGTCAAATGAGTGTGGTTTTAATAAGCCACATGTTGATTTATTTTGTTTATGATATAATAGAGTGATGTACAAAGCCACAAATGTTGGAACATGTAAAATTGCACAGAAAAATAGGCAGAATGCCTTTTCCCCAAGAAGATTAGCATGCACAGATGTAGTTAACTAAAGAAATGTTGTATGCAAGGTGAATTAAATGCATAAATCCCAGTAGATTAAACTTTGGCAAACTCTTACTAAAAAAAATTTGAGAGAATAGTCTTAAAAGAAGAGAGTAGTACATTTTGATGATTTTCCTAAAGCAAGAGCGATGGAATTCCTAAGGGACATTAGATAAAGGTCCTAATGAATTTATTTTAGCCTAAAAAGGCTAAGATAATTTTAATTTAAGAGTTAAATCGCACATGAATTTTATGGGTTGCTTAAGAATGTGTAGATTTTGGTTAGAAAAGAGCTTACTGATATGACTAAAATTTGGTAGGAATATGACTTTGAAAATAAAAATTTTACCAGGACATTTGGTTTAATAAATGAATTTTTAAGGTCTTGCAGCCTTAAGGAACTAAAGGCTAGCAATAAACTTAAAGCTTAAGAAAAAAAATGGTATTAGAAAGTGACATTAATTTACCCATTTTAAAGCTTAGAAAATAAGTCCATGGAAATTTTGCTAAAAATTTTCAATTTTTTTATGACAAGAGCAAATATAAATGTAACCATGGAGATGATATTTGAAATGGCTAAGCATGATATAGAGAAATGTAGCACTATAAAAAATACATCAAAATCAAAGGGAAATAATTTTTTAGCAAAAACTGCCAAAAATAAGAGCAAGAAGTGATTAAAGCACAATTTGTATTTTATTTTGGCTTTAAAAGCCAAAATTATTCTGAGAATTGAAATCCTTGGTTTGAGAAGCTAAGGAAAATGTTCCCTATAGTTCTATTTTGGCACCCTATGCTAAAATAAGTAAAGATTAAAACTGAAAAATTCTTTTGAAATTTAGTTAAGGTTTGGAAAAGACCAAGTTTAAATGGCATTCTATGACTTGTTTAAGTCAAGAAAGCTTGGTTATCTTCATAAAGGGCCAACAAAATTCCTAAAATAATAATTGGCCAAAGCTAGGCTAATTAAATTGTTAGCTAAAAGCAAAATATGGCTATTTTCTCTAAAGATACCCATGAGTAATCAAAGAAAAAAAAATTTTGACAAAGTAAAGAGGTGCTCCATGTTCAAAAATAAATTACCAAAATTCTTAGTTCTTAAAGCTAAAATGAAAAATTTTGACTAAGGAGAGAACAACTGACAACCTAAGTGTCAAGGCAATTTGAAGCTAAAAGACAATTAAATTCACTTTTGGCTTGAATAATTAGCATTGAGCTTGTGATATTTAAAGCTAAAACATGCAAATGGCCATACTAGAAAAGAAAAATTTTGGCAACTTTTGGGTGAAAGTGAAAAGCCAAAATTTAATGCATGAGTTTTGATTAAAAAGGATGGAATGCTTTAAAGACAAATTCTAAATTTTCTTGGAAAATAGCTAATGGCAAACCATAATTTTAATAATTTGGTTAAAGTAAATTTGGCTAGCCTAAATAGCTAAGCAAGATAGCATTGATTTGGCTAAACAAGTTAGTATAATTGAATTACAAGATTAAAAATGGCCAAATATATATATATATATATATATATATTAGTTTTTGGTTAAAATGGGTGCATTTAGAATGCTAGAATTACTTTAATGTAAATTTCCAAGATATAATTCAGAAACCAAGGTTGAAATTTTCTTGAAAAATAGCTAGTGATGAGCCAAAAGATCAATTTTGTTTAAGTTAATTTGACTAAATGCTCAAGCTCTCCAAGGTGAAGCAACATTAGGATGCCAACAAGTGACATAAGCAAAGTAGATGGCTAAAACATGGTTAAATCAATTTAGCTAAATGAGAGCATCAAGAGTTCAAAATTATGTTACATGCAAATGGAAGATGCAAAAATATTTTTTAGCATAAATGGTTGCCAAAATATAAACAAAATTAAAAATTTTAATGCATTGAATAGGTATTGAGAGGATCAAATATTTTGGCTATATTATCTTTGCATGAAGATCCCAATATATATCAAACAATTTTAGGAATGGCTAAAATCATCAAAGTGAATGGCATATGGCAAATTCATCTCCAAATTCATCATAGCCTGATATTTTAAAATTCACAAATAAGAAAAATTATTTGGCTAAATAGAACAAGGAGTGGCCATTTACTTCAAGTTTACTAACAAAATATTAAACAACTCAAATTACGACCTAACTCAAAATATTTTGGGAGCTCAATCTGAAAGGAATTTTTTATAAGATCTGTGATGGAGACAAAAGGCAAGGGTGGATAGGCCCAAGCCTAGAGTCCCAACACTAATCTTGTAAGGGGTACGAGGGGCAATGCTCCCCATGGTATGGTCTTAAATCAAAATACCAAGCATAAATCTTTGACTAGAATTGAAATAATCCAAAGACACCAAATGCTAATCAAAATTAATAGAGCATAGCCGAATTAAACATATAAATTTTTTGGCTAATCATTAAGTTTGTAAGCATTTTTTCCCAAAGTAATAACAAGCTTCAAGTCACATGAGTTCACATCAGGTTGTAATCAAATCATCAAAGATTAATTCCCAAAGAAAGCAACATCATTCAAACTTAAAAAAAATCAATTACCTCTTTTTAAAATAAGTTTTTAAGATGAACTTACTTTGGGGAACTAGTAGTAGTTTGCACCAGTATGCGCGAAGGATGCGAAACACATGACTTAGGTTGAAATGCTTTCATTTTGTTATTGTTAAAATATTGGGGATCATCTTAAGGTTGCACCTAACTTTGGGTAGTACTGGAGTTGTAGGAGAAAATAAGTAATTTGCAAAGCTAAAGTTATTATGTGGTTCGGTGGTGGAACGGCTTAAAGCTACTGGCCAGTGAGCTACTGTTTGATCACTTCGAGTAGTGCAGTAACTAGGGAAGATCACCATCTACTTGTGTATAATTTTTTGATGAGCTACTGTGTGTGAGCAGTAGCTCACGATGGTAGCTTTCAAACGTTGGGAGCAATAGTAGGCCTATTGTCTTGCGCAAATGGGCAGCAGCTTGCTACTTGATGGAGGTTGCTTGGAGGATGGCGGCCCTTATTGATTGATAACCTAGTAGCAACGAATTATCATTGCTCAGTACTACTGTTGTCTGATGGAGATGAAGGAGGCAAGTCTAGCCGGAAGAAGAAAGTGACCGAAAAGTGAAGGAGAAAGCAAAAAAGAAAAAGGAAAAAAGAAAGGAAAAAAGGAGAAAAGAAAAAATATATAAATGAATAAAAAAATCTTTTCGGGAAAATAAAAGTTAAGGATAAAATATATAAATGAATAAATAAATCTTTTGGGGAAAATAAAAGTTAAGGATTTTTAGACTATAAGATTGTGGAAAGTTGAGGAAATTAAGATGGGGTAATAAATTTTGGGCATTTACAATGAAGCAGTTAAATTTTGAAGGAGATATTGGGGAAAAGGAGTAGAAATTGAAAAATATTTATTGAAGAACACTAAAATTTTCTTTGAAGTCTGGAAAATTAACAAGAAATTAATTGAATTTTCTCATTAATTTTTTGCAAATATTTTAATTTGAAATTTTTTTAAGAAAGAAGAAGAACTGGGTTGAAATTAAAAGCTTGAGAATTTCATAAAGTTCATTTTATTGCCTAGTGATTGCGATATTAGGCCTATCTTTAGTGATATTCCTCAATGATTTTTTATTTGTAAATTTGGTTATCAAGCTTAACAAATTTCACTTTTGATTTTGCATAATCACAAATGATATATTAGTTTTTATTTTACATGTAAATTAGTATTAGATTACCCAAGCTAATTGCATAAGGGGGCCATTGTTTGTGCCATAATTGAAATTTTTGTCTAATATACTACGGCCATTAAAATAATTATCCAGTTCGATCTAATTAAAATTTAAAGCCCAAAAATACTTAAAAAGCCTAGCCCATACCCAGCTTAATGAGTAAGACAGAAGATTTTGAAAGAGACAACTGTTCAGACATATAGCTTAGTATATAGGAGTCTAAGGAGTTACGCAAATTTATTCCTACAGGAAACAAAAGAAACTCTTGAGTTACTAGAGAAATAAATAAAAGAAGTAACCTATAAGGAAGAAAGCCTATATAAGCAAAGAGAACAACACATCTACAGACTTCTACAAACCAATCAACATCTACTACATCTACATCAATCTACAAATTTAGAATTATTAGCCAATCATTTTCTTTAGTTTACAATAGCACTGTCTACTTTAGTTTTGTAATAAGCTCTCAAATATATACAATTTCTCTTCTAATTGCTCAAATAATCTCTTTATTTTAAATTTCAATCTTTGAAATCCAAGCAAATTATGGTAAAGGAGCTTAGGAACCCATTTTTCATTTGAAGAAGTCAGGTTAAATTTTGAGCAATGGCTCCTCTGGCATGCTCACAATCACTCAAAAACCTTAAAATAACCAACACTAGTAGCACTTACAATGCATGTAGCACTACTTTGACACATCATAAATATAGTACATATAGTATTATTATTTAAAAAAGTTAAACTAACATAACACATGATAATGTAGCACTTAGCATATCATAAATATAATAATTTCTCCCCCTTTATCAAAGATAAAAAGAAAAGAGAGATAAACTAGAAAGAACCCAAAAGGAAACAAAAAACCAAGAACTAAAACAATAAAAATAAGATAGACCAAAACTAAGAACATTTAAGAGTTATGGCCATCTTGGGGATCTTGGAATAGAGGATGAGGAAGAGGCCAAGTGCATTGTATGTTATGATGACCATATAATTGATGAATGTCATACTCCATGTGGTTCATGTAATGCTTAAATCAATCAAGTCTAGTGTCCACTTGATCAAACCTTGTGTTGAAGTTGGACTTTACCTAAAGAAACTACCAACCTAAGTCGATTCTTCATCAACACTTTTGAGAGGTAGAAGGTCCTCTTTGCCTCTTCCTTTAAGCTTGAGAAGGAACACTTTGCCTCTTTGCTCTTGAGGGATTTCTTCTTTAATTTGAACACTTTCAAGACCATGAGTACCTATTTGCTTTGTCTTCTAAATCATGTTCAAGCTCTTCATCAACATCTTTATCTCTTACTTCATCTTTCCAAACCTAAATATTTCTAATAAGTTAGAATGGCCTAGAGCTTCTCAAGAGGTTTTCATCAAGAAAAGATGGTGGTAAGGAGGGAATGTTGTTTAAGGTAATCCCAAAATAATTAGCAATTCTAATGATTGTACCTCCTACACATATTCTCCCACTAACACTATCACTTGCTAACCATAAACACCATTGTAACCATCTTCCTAACTCTACTTCCATATTCTCAATAAAGTAATGAATAAGATATAGATCATCAAAAGAAATAGCCTTGTTGCTAAGACCTCTAGCATGGAAAGAATAAGCAGTAAACTTATGCAAATACCCAAGGGATTTGAAAGCAAAAAAAGAGGATATTGTGTGACTCGTAACAAAGGCACTAGCATTGGCTTTAGGATTTTGATTACAAAAATTATTAGGAGACCAATTTGTGTTAGTATAAGAAAGACCCCCTTATCTAAATCTAAATATATCATTAAATTATAGAGATGTAAAAAATCTATCTCTACCACCCAACCTAAATCTCATGTTGTTGAGAGGATTTTGTTCATCAATATATTGAACTCTCAAACAAAAGGCAAATAAGAATTCAACAATAATGGAAGGATAGGTAGGAAGAGTTCAAAAGCAAAGTTATAAATACCTACCCTTTCAAGCAAGATTTTTATCTCTGCATGGCATCCTAACATCTCTAGAGTGGGTTGCGACATAAATTTGGATGACATGATTTTCCCTGATCCAAATTTGTAAGCTCTTTGCCTAATTTGGGTTGATGAATAAGAAATTGGAGGTTGCCTTTTAGGTTAATCCTTGGTTGCTCTTTTTGATAATGAAGAAACATCTTGAGTCTTATTCTTTGGAGCCATAGAGAATAGCACTTGGAGCTTGAATAATAAAGAAGAAGAGATGAGAGAATTTGCTTAAGAAAAGAGAGTTTAATTATAAATAATGATGTAAGGATGGTAAAAGGATAAAAAGAGGTTTATATAAAAGTGAATTAGGATTTAAAATAATTAATTTTAAACATAAAACACCTAAAAAATAGCAAGTTACTATTTTGAAAGAGGAATAAGAACTTAGGGAATTGAAATCCTAGTGAAACTAGGAACTTCGCATGTCAGGTTGCTCCTCACGAGTGCCTCACAATTGTGAGGGGCATTGTCCCCTAACACAAGCAACCATCACGAGTAGTCTTAATAGCTCGTGACTCAAAATGTTTTTTGGTCCCTAATCTTTCAAAAAACGTTGCAATTATACCTTAAAAATGTTACAAATAGGTCCCTATGCATGATATTGACATCAAATCAAATAAAATTATAGCCAAATTAAATGCTATTATAATTATCATCATAATCAAGATAATCAAGCATTTAAATCGGAATTTTTAATTTCAAATAATTATTTTTGAAATAATGATTTTTTTAAAAATATTTTAAAATATAAATCGTGCAAATAAGATATACAATAAATTATGTACATGAAATAAATTTCCTAATTTCAAATAATTAATTAATGGAATGAAATTCAATAATTAATTATTTGATCAACAAATATTATTAAAGCAAGATTTACACATAATAAATATTATTAAATACCAAAAATAAATTTTCTTGAAATGTAATTATAATAGAGTATTAAAAAAATAAACCAAAAGTACAAATAAATGTTTATGCATGAATTTAAAAGAAATGTATCAAATACAAAAATAAACAGAAAACAAAAATAAGTGAAAAACATGATTACACACGAATCCAACCATTAACTAAGCAATTAATCAAGTTATCAAGATAAGCTTAAACCATCAATCATACTAAGCTCATATTTAATAATTTAATCTTTCCTCACAAAGAGGTTTGGTAAAGATGTCTGCTAATTGATGATTTGTATCAACAAATTCAAGAAAAATATCACCATTTTGTATATGGTTATGCAAGAAATGATGTTTAATGTCAATATGCTTAGTTCTAGAATGCTAAATGAGATTCTTGCTAAGGTTTATAGCACTTGTATTATCACATTTAATAGAAATGCAATAAAGTTCAATGTTATAGTCCTTAAGTTGTTGTTTTTGTTATAACACTTATGAGCAACAACAACTAGTCACCACATATTCTACTTCAGTGGTGAACAAGGCAACTGAAACTTGTTTCTTGCTAAACCAAGAAACTAAACATTGTCCTAAGAATTGACAAGTGTAAAAGTGCTTTTTTTTATTTAGTCCTAAGAAATTAAACATTGTCCTAAGAATTAACAAGTGTAGAAGTGCTTTTTTCTATTTATTAAACTACCGATAAAGTTGACATATGAATAATTAATCAAGTCAAAAGAAGAACTCCTAAGATATTAAAGTCTTAAATGCAATGTCCCATAAAGATATTTAAAAATCCTTTTAATTGCATTCAAATGAGACTCTCTAGGACTAGATTGAAAACTAACACACAAGCATATAGCAAACATAATATCCAGTCTACTTATTGTTAAATAAAGAAGGAATTTGATCATACCTCTAAAACGCTTTTCATAAACAAGTTTACCATTCTCATCTTTATTAAGTTTAGTGTGGTGCTCATAGGAGTCTTGCTTAACTTAGCTTCATCTATACCAAATTTCTTAAGAATGTCCCTAGCATATTTAGTCTGATTGATGAAAGTCTCATCTTTACACTACTTAATTTGAAGTCTAAGAAAGAACTTGAGCTCTTCCATCATGCTCATCTCAAATTCCCTGTGCATCAACTTAGAAAATTCCTTACATAAACAATGGTTAGTGGCACTGAAAATGATATCATCAATATATATTTGCACAGTAAGTAAATCATGCTTGGATTTCTTTATGAAAAGAGTTGTATCAACTTTCAACTTTTCCTTTAGAGAAACCTTTCTTTAATAAGAAGTTGCTCAATCTTTCATACCAAACTCTTGGAGCTTGTTTCAATCCATACAATGCTTTTAAAAGTTTAAATACATGATTAGTGATAACTTGCTTTCTGAAACTCTTAAGCTGGAACCCTGCAAGTGGTCAACAAAGGGCAAAG
This sequence comes from Mallotus nudiflorus, assembly GCA_947683625.1. Taxonomy (NCBI): domain Eukaryota; kingdom Viridiplantae; phylum Streptophyta; class Magnoliopsida; order Malpighiales; family Euphorbiaceae; genus Mallotus; species Mallotus nudiflorus. The sequence continues at coordinate 1,087,544 of CANTUR010000556.1, forward strand.
TGAGGGGTGGGGAGGATCCCCATAAACCCTTCAATGCCTAAGTTAGAGTGTATAGAGAGAGAATCTAAAGGGAGAAGGAGAACAATAATAATACAAGAGAATAAAATAAATAAGAAGAAGGAATATGGGGTCCTATTTATAGGGATAGTGATGCTTAAACCTGAAAGGAGTAGGATTCCTCTTTGAATAAGAATCTTAAACCAATTGGGAGAGTGTTCCTTCTTTTTTGGGAGTCTTGTGTTTCAAGGACCTTTTCCTGAATGTTTTTTTGTCATTTTTCCTTTATGAGTAACCTATATAGGAAATAAAGATCTTAATTAAATAGGAATACATATGTGCGGTATCAAGAGTCCCCCCTCCCCCCCGTGAGTCTGTTTGGATATTTATGTTTGATATATCTGGGTCTATAAGGTGATGGAAACATCATTCTCCTACCCAAAGAGATTGCTTGAATCACTACATTTAATATGGAAGGGTAAGCTGAGGTGGCCAGACTCATTCACAGGAAAAGATAAAGCTCAATATCGAGTCTTAAAGTCATTGTATAAGAACATCATTGAAGTGTCAGCTGGACTTGAGTGTGCAAAACTTAAAATAAAAAAGGATATATAATGGATTAACCCACCAGTGTAAAGACAACGTGGCAGAACCAGTCATCATTGGAGTTTTGATGCTCGATGCATTAAAAGCACAGCCTGAGTGCCGAACCTCAGTACTATAAAAGTCACCTGAGGGTGCCAACTTTAATCATTGGACTTAGATGCTCGAGGCTTAAATGCTTGATGTAAGGATGCAAGTCCTATATGCTCGGAATCTTAATACTATAGAAGCAACCTGAGGGTGCCAACTTCAATCACTAGACTTATTCTTGGTGCATTAGAAGCACGGCCCAAGTGTCGTATAGTCTCGGTGCATTAAAAGCATGGCCTGAGTGCCGAACCTCAATACTATAGAAGTGACCTAAGGGTGCCAGTTTTCAGTTATCGGACATTGATGCTGGAGCTTTAGATGCTCAGCGTGGAGGGATGGCTGAAAATGATATGCACGAGGTTAATAACCACTTATGTTGTTTCGATGCCTTTTTTAAAATTTGAATTGCGTAACTGTCGCATATTTTCGTGTGTCAGAAGATGAGATGTTTCTACTACCATAATGATGACTACTTGATTAATGAGTCTTTTTTATTTCCCAGATTGCCCTTAATGATATTGGAGAAACCAAAGTATTTATAAGGGTAGTAATGGCTTATTCCCAGATTATCCTTAAAGTACTTTGCTAACATAGTATACCGGACTTTACTGGCTCTCTTCCTCCCTTACTAGTATTGAAGCTATGGATTCTTAGCCCATCGAGAGGTATAAGTACAATGTTTCCTCTGGGACCGGCTTGCTGAGCAGGAGTAGTGAGGATATGAATTTCCTAATATCTTTAAAGGCTGTTTGGCAATCTTTAGTCCAAACAAATTTCTTAGAATTTTTTAAGGCTTAAAATAGTGGTAGGCACCGTTTGGCTAAACAAAAGATGAAACGCCCTAAAGTCATGATTCTGCCATTCAGTTTTTGTAGCTTGTGGATAGTCTTCGGAGCTTTCATATTGAGAATAGCCTCCATCTTTTCCATGTTAGCTTCAATACCTCTATGGGATATCATGAATCCCAGGAACTTTCCTGCCTTGACTCCAAAGATGCACTTCTCCAGATTCATCTTGATTTGGGACTGGCTTAGTAATTGGAGGATTTGATCAAGGTCCATAAGGTGCTACCCTGTATGCTTGCTTTTGATAATAATGTTGTCCATGTATACTTCCATATTTCTCCCAATATGGTCCTAGAGTACATGGTTCATCATCCTCTAATAGGTTGCTCTGACATTCTTTAATCCAAAGGGCATCACTTTATAGCAATAAAGACCTTGGTGGGTGATGAAAGATGTCTTCTCTTGGTCTTCTTCCTTTATTGGTATCTGGTGATATCTTTGTGTTGCATCTAAAAAATTGTACAGACCGTGGCCATCTGTGAGTCTACTAGTTGGTTAATTATTAGCAGTGGGTAACTATCCTTGGGACATGCCTGGTTAAGGTTAGTATAATCCACACACACATTCTATATTTTTTATTTGATATCTTTATTAGCACTATGTTGGCTAACCATTCCGAGTGGGTAACTTCTTTGATAAACCCGGCTTCCAACAACTTCTTTGTTTCTTCAGCGATTATCTTCTATCTCTCGTATATAAAAGTTCTCTTCTTTTAGATCACCAGCTTTGTCCCTGGTCTAATGTTCAAGTTGTGTGAGGCAAGTTGGGGATCCACCCCTATAATCTCAAATGGCCGAGAGGCGAAACATCCTAAGTGCTTAATGAGGATTTTTTTTTATTCCCTGCTTAGTTTCACTGTCAAGCTCATTGCCAATCTTCACCATTTTTCCATCAGTAATCTGTAATGTATGAACATTGTCGACTGGTTCAGGGTCAGCTCGTTGTTTCTCTATCTCCTAAGTTTCTAGGGGGAATGCTTATGTCTGAGGTTTGATCACCATCTGGTAGCACTGCCTGGCCGTCTGCTAATCTTCATAAATTGTAAAAGTTCTGCCTTCGATTGGAATCTTCATAGTCAAATGTCGAATACTTGTGACTGCATCAGTTTCATAAAGTACCAGCCATCCTATGATACCGTTGTATGCTAGTGGGAGGTCCACCACATTGAACTGAGCTTTGATGACTTTTGTTTCTTCGATGTCCCGATTTCCAAATTCCAGACTTAACTCTATAATTCCCATTGGTTGTATGGTTCCTCCACAAAAGCTTGTAATGGGATTCTGGATAGCCTTCAAATTAGCGATAGAGCTTCCCATTGCTTTGTAAGCATTCCAAGATAGTGCATTGATGGCGCTTCCATCATCGACTAGTAACCTCTTCACCAGATAATTGTTAATGTAAGCACTTACCACCAGGGCATCATTATGAGGGTGCCAAACATGGTCCCCATCTTTTGAATCAAACACGATGATCTGTCTCTTATTAAGGGCAGATATTTCCTCTCTACAGCTCCTTTTAGGTCTTTTATTGGCATTTTCTCCTCCAATAATCATGTTGATGATGTCAACTAGTTCATTCTGGGCCTTCTTTGGTTCTGGCCTATCTCACCCTTACGCATCTGGATTCCTGGTACCTTTGGATGTGTTAGTGAAGTTGCTGAGTTTGCCATTTTGCACTAGTCTTTCTATGGCATTCTTCAGTTCTCACAGGCCTTGGTGTCATGCCTGTACTCCCGGTGATATTGGCAATGGTGCCCTCTATCTTATATGGCTCTGTGGTTTAGGCTTATTCTTCTGGTTGGGGTAATTCCTACACCATTCTGTCTAACCCACATGAGGATCTTGGATCTAGAGATATTTAAAGGTGTGTATCTTTCGGCTTCCTTTTCAAACCTTTCCCATGTTTCTGAAATTTATTCGTGAAAAGCTTGCTCTTTTAGATCTTGATCTTTCTTCTTTAGCCGATGCTTTCTCCTCATCCTTCGAATTCTTCTATCTTCATCCATTTTTATCATTTTAACCGCCATGGCCATCACCTCCACGAAAGTGCTAGGTTCTTTTGTCATTATTTTATCTTTAAGTTTTTCGAGTCTAGTGCTATTTTGGAGGGCTTCAATAGCAACTTCATCTACATGGTTTTTGATTTATATGGCCACCTTGTTGAACTAATCCAAGTAGCTTCGTAGTGATTCATCAACCTCTTATCAGCACATTCGGAGGTCATTGATGTTTCTAGCTGGGGGAATGTTGGTGACAAACCTAGTTCAGAATTTCTCTGATAGGTCTTTGAAAAAGGTGATGGAGTTCTTAGGTAGCTGTTGAAACCATTTTTTAGCATTCTTCATGAGCGTGCTCAGGAAAACCCTGCACATGATTCCATCATTCACATTTTAAAGCAACATTCTTATTCTGAATGAGGATATGTGATTGATGGGATCTCTGGTTCCATCATATTGGTCCATTTATGGCATTCTAAATTTAATTGGGATCTCTGTCTGGATTATCCTTCTTATAAAGGGCATTCTTCCCTCCATAACGCATTCATCTTCTTTCATTGTTCTTATACAAGCCTTGTGTATAACTTCTTTAACTTTTTTTGTCAATTTTAAGTCATCAAGAGCCAAAACCGTTAAGCTGGATTCCCCTTCCGGAACTCTACATTTCCTTTTTGCTTCCTCCAAGTAATTTTGAAGGTGTGGTATTATTTTCTGTATAAGCTAATCCAAGGTTGTCGCTTTGAATCAAGGTATTCAATTATTATTACATCAGGGCTATCTGAGCTTGGATGTTTCATATCATTGCTTCTCTATTTATTAGGGTGACGTTGAGTGTTTGGGTCACAGTGTTTAGGTTAGGTGTAATTATGGCTGATGCATCCGTTAGGTTTGGAAAAGGTATGGAAGGTATAGATTGGTGATGATGTTGCAAAGGAGCATAATATGGAAAGTCAATGCCAAGAGCTAGCCATCCTTGGGTGTTTCCAAGGGGAACATATGTACCACCAGATAGGGGTCCAACATACTGGAAAGGGGCTGGAAGTACTGTCGATGGGAGGGGTGCTGACAAATTAATTGGAGGAATGGGGGCAAAGAGGTTGATGTGAGTGTTAAGAGTTGAGATTGGTGGTGGGCTGGAAGTCATAGTGTCGACATCTTAATTTGGTAAATGCATGAATGGCTTTACCCAAGAGTTCCCATAGACGGCGCCACTTGATAACTTACTTTTTAGAACTCTTAAGCTAGAACCCTATAAGTGATCAAGAAAGGGCAATGTGAGAGGTGGGGAGGATCCCCATAAACCCTCTAATGCCTAAGTCATAGTGTATAGAGAGAGAATCTAGAGGGAGAAGGAGAATAATAATAATACAAAAGAATAGAATGAATAAGGAGGCGGAATATAGGGTCCTATTTATAAGGATAGTGCTGCTCAAATCTAAAAGGAGTAGGATTCCTCTTTAAATAAAAGTCCTAAACCAATTAGGAGAGTGTTCCTTCTTTTTTAGGAGTCTCTTATTTTAGGGACCTTTTCCTAAATGTTTTTAGTCATTTTTCCTTTCTAAGTAAACTGTGTAGGAAATAAAGATCTTAATTAAACAAGAATACATATGTGGGGTATCAATTAGGGAAATCAAAACTTTCAAAAGTTGGAGGTTTCTCAACATACACCTCTTCTTGAATGAAACCATTTAGAAATGCACTTTTAACATCCATTTGATAAAGTTTAAAATCCTTGAATGACGCAAATGCAAGTAACATTCTAATAGTTTCTAACCTTACAACGAGGGCAAAGGTTTCATCATAATCAATGTCTTTTTCTTTATTATAACCTTTAGCTACTAGTCTAGCCTTGTTCCTAGTTATGACACCTTGTTCATTCATCTATTTCTAAACACCCATATGGTGCTTATAATAGGATGATGTTTTGGTCTAAGAATCAAAGTCCAAACTTTATTTTTCTCAAATTGATTTAACTATTCTTGTATAGTAAGGACCCAAAATTCAACTTAATGCATCATCAATAATTTTAGGTTCAATTTGAGAAATGAAGGCTAAATTGACAATAAACTTAAGTTGAGATCTAGTAGTTACCCATTTTGTAATGTCACCTATAATAAGGTCTTAAGGATGAGCATTCTTGAATTGCCAATCCTCTAGAAGATTATCCTTTAAAGTAGATTAAGGCATCTCCTTATCATCCTCCTTTGTAGGATCTTCTAGCTCTAAAGGTTTGCTAGCATTTTCTTCTTGAATATTCACATCCACATGCTCATCTACAAAATCATCAATACTACAAGCATCCTTTCTAGGATCAAGTGAGTTTGATTCATCAAATACGACATGCATTAGCTCTTCAGCTACTAAAGTTCTTTTATTAAAGACTCTATATGCTTTACTAAAGGTGGAATAACCTAGGAAAATTTCTTCATCGGCTTTGGAGTCAAATTTCCTAAGATTATCCTTGGTGTTCAATATAAATACCTTGCATCCAAATACTCTAAGATATGAGATTTTGGGTTTTCTATTATTCCAAAGCTTATAAGAAGTCTTATTTAAAATTGGTCTTTTAAATACTCTATTTGCAATGTAACATGAAGTGTTAATGGCTTCCGCCTAAAAGTATAGAGGTAAATTATACTCATAAAACATTATTCTAGCCATTTTTAATTAGAGTTATGTTCTTCCTTTCAACACCCTATTTTGTTGAAGTGTTCTAGGAGAAGAGAAAGTATGGTAATACCATTTTCATTGCAAAAAATTTTAAAGAATTCATTTTCAAATTTGGTTTCATGATCACTTCAAATAAATGAAATGCAAAAACCCTTTTCTTTTTTAACTCTCTTTGAAAAAATTTCAAAGGCTTTAAAAGCATCATTCTTATAAGCAAGAAAATATATCCAAGTGTATCTAAAGTAGTCATCAACCAATACATAAGCGTAGTGCATATCACATAGAGTAACAACTCTAGTTGGTCCAAACAAATCCATATGTATAAGTTCAAGTGGCCTAGAGGTTGACACCACATTCTTGAGCTTATATAAAGACTTTTATTATTTTCCTTTTTGATAAGCATTATAAGGTTTATCCATAGTGAATTCAAGCCTAGGTAAATTGATCATAAGTTCATGTTTACAAAGATCATTTAAAAGCTCAAAGTTTACATGTCCTAACCTTTTATGCCATGTCCATAAGTCATGGAAAATAGATATTAAGCATTTGATGTCCTTGTGATCAACCTTGTTAAAGTTAATAACATAGACATTGTCTACTCTTTCACTACTAAAAATTACTTTGTCTTTATCAAAACTACTAATAAAGCAATTCCTAGGATAAAAAGTAACTTTATTTCCCTTGTCACATAATAGACTTATACTAAGCAAGTTATGTTTAAGACCAACAATAAGCAACACATGGTAAATAGATAAGGATTGAGAATTTCTTTAATGCCTACTATTTTTCCTTTTGCATTGTCCTCGAATGTGACATATCCTCCATCTTTAGTGTTAAGCTTATTGAATTGCGCTTTGTCTCTCGTCATATGTCTTAAACATCCACTATCAAGATACCATTTACTCTTTGCTTTTACGAAATTCAAGCACACTTGCATAATATAATTTAAACATTTTTTTGAACCCAAACCTTAATTGGCCTAGGTTTGTTAGCCTCAAAATAATCTGAAGGTAGCAATTGTAAATGTATTTTTGATAGAAGCATACATTGCTCGAGTGACCTTTGGTTAAGCAATAGAAATATTTAACATTAGCAAATTTATTTTTCTTAGAATGATATGGTTTCCTAGTGTATAAAACATGCCTTTTATGTTATGGTGGTGTGTGTTACCCAAAATTATTTTGAGTTATAGTATGAGATATACATTGAAAATTATAATGTGTATTTTAATAGCTTTGTGTAATATGCTTGGGAGTGTTATGTCTAGTGTACATATAAGCATGTTTAGGTTATGGTTTTCTAACTTGTGACTTACCTCTTTGTGTCAATGAGGGTAATGTCTTGTAAGACTTCCCTTTATTATTTGACACATAAGACTCCTTAGCTTTGAAAGCTTAAGCCTTAATTTTTTTTAGAGGTAGATGGAATAAAATTATATGAGGCTTTAATAAACTTAATATAAGATGATGATGAGGAAGATGACATTCCATTTGTATATCCAATTCCATGAGTGTTTCTACAGAGTTTTTAACAGTCAAGTAGACTATCTAAACTCTCCTTTCCTCTATTGAATTTAGAAATGGAAATTTTTTAACTCTATCACCTCATTAGAAAGCTTATGATTTTCATCATTTGCTTTCTTGAGTTGTTCTTCCAAGGAATTAAAAGTTTTTAAATCACTAACAAGTTTATCATTTGATTTAACAAAATTAGAAAATTCATATCTTAAATTTTTGAATTCATTGGTTAAGCTAGTTACCTCATGCTTATAATTCTTCTTATTAGAAAGTAAGCTTTTGCATTTAAGCAAGAGTTTGCTCACTCATCATTATCATATTCATAATAATCATCACAAGAAGAATTAAAAGTATATGATACCTCATTTTCGTTTTCAAGAGCCATAAAGCAAAGGTTGGCCACTTCTTATTGCTCCTCTTCCATTTTTGATTCGGAGAAGTCATCCTATTGCTTTAAAGGCCTTTCTTTTCTCCTTTACTCCTTTGTTCTTGAATTTGAGTTTGGGACACTCATTTCGGATATGGCCCAGTTTTTTGCATTTATAGCAAGTAACTTTTGTGGTATTCTTCTTACCTTCTACTTCATACTTCTTGTTAAAGTTTCTTATTCTTTAGAAATTTTTCTTTCTCAAAAACTTCCTGAAGTTCCTAATGAGCAAGGTAATATCATCATCTTCATTACTAGAATCTTTAATGTTTTCATCTTCACTTTCTTCTTGTAAAGCCTTCAATGTTATACTCTTTTTCTTATCTTCCTTCTCTTTTTACTCTTCTCCTCTTTGTTTAATTGTAAGCTTATATGTTAAGAGATTGCCAATAATAACATCAATTGAGAGAGTAAAGAGGTCTTAAACTTCCTTAATTAAATTAACTTAAGATTCATAATCCTTATTAGGTAGGATTCTTAGAATCTTGTTGTTTACTTCTTCCTTAGAAAAAAAATTTTTAAGTTTCTTGAGGATGGTGAGAAAAACATTAAGGTAGTTTGTCATCACCGAAATAGATTCTTAAGGCTTCATTTTGAAGAGTTCATATTTATATATATAAAGTTGAACATTTTTACTTCTTACTTGCACATTACCTTTACAATGATTCTCAGAAGTCTCCCACATTTCCTTAGCCAAAATGCAATGTTAAAGTTTGCCTTCTTCTTCTCTTGACATGGAAGAGATTAAAGTGATCATTGCCTTTTTATTTTTGTGATTTTTTTCTTTTTGATTATTGTTCCATTGACTTCTTGGTAAAGTAGTTACCATACCATCAATGGTAGTTTTAGGTGATTTACAATCTTTTAGAACAACATCCCAAACTTTGATAGGATTACTATCTAAATAGAGCTCCATTTTGAACTTCCATTGAGGATAGTCATCAAAGAATGGTCTAAGTAAAGAAACATTTTGAAGTTCACTCCCCATGATCTTATATTCTCATAATTAAGTTCCTAGAATTCAAGCTTGGATACAAATTAAAAGTTCCTTAGAGGGGGGTGAATAAGGCTAATAACAATTTTGTAGAAATTAAAATCAAATTTAATTAATGAATAAGAATTGAAAGAAAATAGAGAGGAAGAACAACAAACACAATAATTTAAGGAGTTTGGATTCTCAATAATCCTACGTCTCCACCTAACTTATCCCAAGTTAGGATTTTCAACACCCATAATCTTATTCACAAGATTGAGATTGCACAAGAGTTTAAGGCTCACTCTTCAACCTTACATAATCAACAGTTTCTAGGCTCACTCTTAAACCAAGTCCTAAGTGTTTTAATGGTTAAACACTTAAACTAATTCCATTAGAAATATACCTCACTTCCCTTCTCTTCTAATCTATCCCAAGAATTAGATGAAGATGAAGTCCTATTTCTAACACACAACCAACTCTCATCAAAGTTAAACAAATACAAGAATTTGATATAAAGAGAATTGATGATCAACTGAATGCTTTAGAGATTTTTTTATAATCAAAGTGTATAACTTATTAAGAATGAAAACTTCAAAGCATTTATAGAGATTAAGCTTCAATATTATGGCTGTTTAAGTCAATAATTATGTCCTGAACGTCTTTAAGCTTTAGTTAATTCAAATTTGACTTATTTCTATTAGAAAGCCACTCATGATTGTGAGGAGCAAGTCATGAGTGTCAGTTTGAGAGTTGTTGCATTCAAAAATAGTCATTATTGGATAACAGGACTACCCTCACAAGTTGTTCATAATTATAAGGGCAACTCATAAGCAGCATTGCCTTATTAAGCTGAAATGGCTCAAAATGATAATAACATGAGGCAACTCATGATCGGCTCATGAGGGGCTCGTGAGCAACTACTTATAAGTCCGAAAATGTGTATTTTTTTACTTATAAATACTCTGAATATTTTGAGTATATGTATGGGATAATATTCTTCAACAAAATACACTTTTATGAGAATATTTCATATTTTTGAACTTTAAACAAAGTGAATTAAGTTCCTACACACTTAAAAGAAATTATTAGTAACTTAAATTATTTGTTAAAGTCAAAATCAGGAGTTTGATCATGCAAATTGTCAATAGTAACCCCACGAACATGTTACTTAAGAAGAGTTCGTTACATTTATATATATATATATATATATATATATATATATATATATATATATATGTGTGTGTGTGTGTGTCTGTCTGTCTGTCTGTCTGTCTGTCTGTCTATCTATCTGTCTGTCTGTCTATATGTCTATGTGTGTGGCTGTGTGTCTGTGTGTGTGTGAAGGAAGAGTTCTTTATATAGTTTCGTTATAAAGTCCACAAATCAACCTAAAAAAGACATTTTAGATTTTATAAGCCGCTAAAAATGCTATTTAATCTAATGCTACATTTGTACTATTTTTAATAGAAAGATTATACGATATAAATATGGATTGACTGTATAATAAAGAACAATATTTATTTTAAAGTAACAAAATAAGATTGAAATTCTATAGCTTATATATGACGCCTTAAAAAAAATAATCACTTAACCATTTTAATACTTATATCACCTATTTGATATTTATCTAATTTATTAAAACTTATTTTTAAAATATATTATTAAATCATAAAAATTATATTGATTTATAATATAATAGTAAATTAGATGGTACAAGAAATATTTGATATAAAAATATTAAAATTAATTACTTTTAGGATTTCATCTAAGAAAGATAATGATGGTGTTCATGATCAACCACTAGTAAATAAGACTTCTCTAAAACAGTTGAAGAGATCTAATAGAATTAGATTACTTTCTACCGGATATCATAGAAACTATTTTATATTACCAACTGATAAGGGAGAGCCAAAAAGTTTTGAAGAAGCTATAAATAATCACAGAAGCAAAAATGGTTTGAAGTCATACAAGATGAGATGAAGTCCCTATATGAGAGCAAGAAATTTGAGCTGATGAAATTGTTTGAAGTCAAAAGAGTTTTGACGAATAAGTGGGTGTTTAAGATAAGTATGAAGAACACAGCCTCCAGCCATAATTCAAAGCTAGATTGGTTGTTAAGAGATTCAATCAAAAAAAAGGTCTCCACTTTAATGAGATTTTCTATCGAGTCGTGAAGATAACATATTGTATTATGCTGGTTTCAATCATTTAGAAGCTATTTTTATTTTATCATTTTCTGCAATACTTTTATAATTAACTTTGCGCTACACCTCCAATAAAAGGATTCTTGAAAAGTTTAGATTTTAGATAGGCATAGGTGATTAAGCCAAGCGTTCTTATTAAAATCTTGCTAGGGAAACTCTAAATTGGATGGCTTATGAGGTTATTAATCCAAAAAGAGGAGGTTATGGTCTTAAAGCTTATATATGGAGTCTCAATTGTATTGTGTCGGAGATGTTAACTAGATGAATTCCATACTTTAATTTGGAACAATTGAGCATCCATTTGTTAAACGGTCTCAATCAATTCAGCTTGAAAAATGTGAGAAAAAGATGAGTAATGATTAAAACATTTAATCATCTTCTATCCATATATAAAACTTTCACCATGCATGACTAGCTCAGCTATCAAGGCTCTGATATTTGGACCGTTGTTTTTTTCTTTCTGTCAATGTTCTTTGGTGTTAGTTCTTTCCTATAATTTTTCTCCTTTTAGGGAAGTGCATGCAAGGAAATGACACGGTAACAAAATATTTTATAAATTTCATAACATGTGATGAGGGGCTAAGTATGGGTCTTGGAGAACCGGAATATGAAAAATTAAACTGAAACTCTTTAAAATTGAAAATTTCCATTGAACGTTTGATTTTTTCCAAATTGAATCCCAAAAATTTATTGGGACAGATTCGGAGAATTTGAATTCTTCAAACCGAGATTCGTTTCAAACCGCACCAAATTATACATAACCAAAAAACTGAAACTAAAACCAATAATTTAATAGAATTAGAGTTATATACATATACATTATAAAGATTAACATTATATTATAAATATTTTTACAATAATTGTATTCAATTTATTAATATTGGACCTACAAATTTAACATATAATCTAAAATAATGTCATTTTAATTATTTGAATAAAAAATTTCACTCATTTAATCAAGCTATTTTAAATCACAAAAAATAAATACTAAATTAGTAAATAGCATTTTAGAATATTCTAGTATGATTTATGTTGAAAAATTTAAATTCATCTTTAATAATAAAATTGTAATATAATATAATATTAAAGTGTATTATAAAAAAATTTAATAAAAATTTTATGGTAGAAATTAATGATAAATAAAATTATAAAAAATTATTTAATTTTATAATAAAATTATGAAATGGCTGTAGTTTAACAATGTAATTTGAATTGTATTTTTATTTATTTTTCAATTCCTATAAGAACCAATATTTGCACCAAATTGAACAGAAAATTTTAATACGGAGAAAAATCGATTTCTTAACTGAATTGAACTAAAATTTTGATCTCCCAATTGAATTAAATTGAAAATTTAGAATCATTTTAAAATTTTAATTTTTAAATCTCTAATATTTTAAAATAATTTTAAAAAATTATATCTTTCGAATCCAACCGAATGATAGGCACCTCTACAGTTCATTCCATTGTTTCTACATCAATTTTATGATAGGTAATCCTTGCTCATTTACTTCAAGAACAATTCTTTGCACTAAATTTTGTAGTCGCATCTGCACAACCATTATAGCTATTTTTTATTTACATAAATTAATTATGAATTAACTGTAAAACAGCACAAAATCCGAATCTTTTACACTATGAAGCTTTTGAAACATATTTATTTTAATTTTAAATGAAATATTAAACAAATTTTAAATGGTAAGATCATGGTTCGATCATTAATTCTCTTTTAATTTTTCAGTTGTTAAAAAAAATTAATAAAAAAGTTTTCCTTTTATTACCATAAATCCAAATTTTAAAAGATTCTATCTTCAATCCTCATTCTAATTTTACTAAATCATACCAAGTTGTTAATTCTAATTCTACTACATCGTCCAATACATTTTTTTCAAATGTAATAATTACTCGCTGATTTATGATTTAACAAAGTTATTTTGAATGAAGTGTAAATAATAATACATTATGAGATTATCTTATTTTAATTTTTTAACAATAAATTAATTATTTCTTTTATCAAAATTTGAGTAGTTCAGTGATATATTTTCTTTCAAGACATCTCTCTAAATTTCAAAACAAAAAAAATTCTTTTTAAAGCTTTAAATTAAACTCATTAAAAAAAGAAAAATATATCAATTTTTTTAGAAATTTTGATAAAAATAAAAATAAAATAGAGGCCATCGGTGCGTCCACGTGTAAGCAAAATGCCAATAGCACGTATTGCAACTGCAATCATCTTCTCTTGCCTTCACGGCTTCCAATTTTTTGATGTCTCTTTTTCATTGTTCATGTCCAAGAGAACAGTTAGCGATGACAACGGCGTCGTTTGGGGTAACTAACAGAGCAGCAGCTGCAGCCGCGGTGGCCGGAGGACCAAGCGCCGCCACCAATGGCGGCAAGAAAGTAATGATAACCGGAGTAAGTAAAGGCCTAGGAAAAGCCCTAGCTTTAGAATTAGCTAAACGAGGCCACACAGTTATCGGCTGCTCTCGTGCTCAGGATAAACTCAATTCTCTTCAATCGGAACTCCCTTCCGATCACAACAACCACCACCTCCTCCTCAACGCCGACGTGGTAAATTTCTAATTCAAAAAAATCAATATTTTAGCAATTAATTTTGTTTTTTTATATCATTATTAGTATTAATGTAGCTTCGAATTGTTGAATTTTAGAGCTCGAATAGTAGCGTTGAAGAATTAGCGAAAGCTGTAATGGAGAAGAAAGGCGTTCCAGATATCATCGGTAATTTTATTTTTTAGTAATTTTTGTGATTTTTTTGGTTTTTAAATCGAAATTTATTTCTTTATTATTTATTGTGTTGTTTTTGGGGACAGTGAATAATGCAGGGACTATAAATAAAAACAATAAGATATGGGAAGTGCCAGTGGAAGAATTTGATAGAGTAATTGATACTAATGTCAAAGGAATTGCCAATGTTTTGCGCCATTTTTTGCCACTTATGCTGCCAAACAAGCAAGGAATTATTGTTAATATGTCTTCTGGCTGGGGACGGTCTGGTGCTGCGTTGGTAGGATTTTCCTTCTAATTATTTTGAAAAATTGGTTCTTTTTTCTTTTTTATTGTATATAGTAGCACATTTATGTCTGTGATGATCTTAGTCACAGTGTCGATGTTAGAAATTAATAGATTTTGTTTGCGGCTGATGATGAATGTGAAAACTTAATGCTAGCCAAGATTGAGGATTTAACTCATTCTGATATGTGGTTAGGTGGTTTCTGTGGATTTTTTATGATGGGATTTAGTGATTTCGTTTATTGAGGCTCTGCTTTACTTTGGATTACAACATTGCTTTAGAAATGTGCTTTTGAGGAGTTGTCTCATTTTGTGTTGAATAGGTTGCACCTTATTGTGCTTCTAAATGGGCTGTTGAGGGTTTGAGTAGATCAGTTGCAAAGGAGCTACCTGATGGGATGGCAATTATTGCACTTAATCCAGGTGTGATACATACTGAAATGCTCCAGTCATGCTTTGGTACTTCAGCTGCGCTGTACCAGGCACCTGATACATGGTATTTAGTTTTACTTTTTGTTGTGTGCTCTTATGTGCTTTTTTGTGAATGCTTTAATAATCTGTATTTCTCTAAACTTGTCTATGCATTTTTCCAATTTTCAGTTCAAACTTGTGCATATTTAATCATTATATAACCATCGCAATTTTAGAGAAGAACAACTTGCAAATAACTATAAGATTGAGAACCATTTCTGGAGACCCGGTGAAGAACCATATGACTAATGAAATCTTAGTTCTTTATTAAAAAAAAAAATTCCAAGAAGGATGTACTCAAATTTCATGAACTTAGTGTGATTTGGTCCTCTGTCCCTGTGTCTGTGAACTATCCGTATTCTTTTGTTCTGTGGAGTTGGAGCAGAGTTATTAACTCATTGCTTTGTACCTAGGTTGCAATTTTATGCATCTGAGGAAAAGCATGATTTAATTGTTGATGGGTCTGCTAAGCATGATTTAAACATTGTGCAGTAAACTGCTGCTCTGCAATTTTAAGAAATTAGTTTAATGCTCCAAAATAAAAATAAAAAATGCCTTGAAGTACAGCTTCCAGATCTGCTGGTTAGTAAAAAGCATATAATTGTAAAGTTCTTAGATTGCTTTATTGCTCCTAGATTGATACCATGATAAAGGCCAATTAGTCCATGACAAGTGGAGGTGACCTATGTCTTGTTTGTGAAGCTACTAACATTTAGCACAAGCCTGATTCTCTAGCCTTAAAACTTCATTCAGTAGAACACCAAACTAAAAGGGTAGTGAAAATAACTTCAACTTGCACACCTCTCATATGTAATAGCTGTGTGGCAGTACTATACTGATATTATATATATGTTGATTTAATTCTATTTCATACACTAAAAAGAACCCTTGATGTCGTGATGATTCATCCATCCATATGGTCTGTCGTCTGTGTACAAACTGATGCCCTAATGATAGTCAGTGTCACGTTTAGTTAGTTATTAATTTGCATTAAGTAGACATCATATAGGTGCATGCTGCACAGCACGGCCTTAGCTTCAGAGGATGTGTTGATCGTGCTTATTAATAACTGCTTCAGCTTCATTTCTTCATTGTGAAAATTGCAGACATTTCTGATTCTCACTTAATCTTATTATTTTTGAATCGTCAGGGCCTTGAAGGCAGCTACAATGATACTCAATTTAACAGGGGCAGATAATGGTTCATCACTCACTGTTTGATTTCATCTAAGTTTCTATAAGGATGATGAAAGCCTGAAACTGAAGCAGATGATAGCGCATTTCACAGGAATTTTTATTGGCATTGGGGCATAATTACAACAAGAAGTGTTGTACTTTCAAACCGCAAACTCTTCCCAAGCCAATATTGAGATTGGGTTTATATTGAATTCCATATTCTTTATTGAAAATAGTATTGCTACAGGTAGGATGGTGTTATGTTCATCGCTAGTTAGCGGAGATAGAAAGTTATAGCTGTTGTGGACGGACCAAGAGAAATATTTCCGGGAGCTCTTTGTGAGGAGATCACCTAGAACTTGTTTAGATTAGAGTTTGTTAAATGTAATCATTCTAAGACCTGATTATGCTTTTCATAAACACACTAATTATTGAATTTTCTTTCTAATGGTATCTGCATTTTCTACCCAATTGTTTAGCAGTTGTCCAAGATTTCCCCAACTTATCACTTAACGTTGAGGTCAATTGTATTTTTGTTTCAAGTGTGTGCTTAGGAAAACAATATCATATTTTTAGTTTAAAGTGAGTGGAAAAGAGATCTGCCAAAAGAGGTCCAAGTCAATTGCAAACAACAGTAACACAGGTGACAAAGAAAACTATGGACTCTGTAGCGTTGCATTGTACTATAAAACACAAACAATTACAATTAGTTTGTATTTCTGTGGCCTAGGATGAGGTATGAGCTTCTCAAACTATTTTGAACAATGAATCACTCTACAAATTTTTGTGCGAGCACCAAAAAGAACAAAGCAATATAGATTTGAATTTCCAAAATAGAAAAAAAATGAAAAAAAAAATCTGATTTTGCAAATCACTGTGTATATGGCAATGCCCCTTTCGCCAACTAAAATATACCACTCTGCATATGGCAATAGCTATTAAGCTGACCTTGTCATTTCTACTGCTTCTTTGAGTTTCCTCCCAAGTGCAAATGCCAGAAGAGGAGGTACCGCATTTCCTATTTGCCGATACTTGTGTTGAATATTTCCTGCAAATTTATAGCTATCTGGAAACCCCTGCATGCACGAAAGATAAGAAGGTAAATGCAAAAGATACATCAAGCACTGTCGGTGGCTACTGAAGAAGTCTGGCAACTTCAGTGAATTGCACACCACAATTTGTTCATTCACTAATCAGCAAACCATTAAAGAACCTCTAAAATCCTGCACAATGTGATTGGACATTTCAACAAATGTAACTCCAAGAAAATCTATCTCTTAATCATACCAACTTCCCCATTCATAATTTTTCTTCCTATAACTGTATAATTAGCCCTTTGCATTCATATAATCCATGCGCCTTTTTTAGTTCTTTTCCGAAAGTTTTAACTCCCAAAAATCCTTAAAGCCATATCTTTGTCTTAAGTGACTGTGACTTTAAATTGCTTCAAGCTTATGTTTCAAAGTTGAATATAAAGAAACAATTGGGGCACAAACTCACTTGTGATCGAGCATATTCACGGACTGTTAGTATCCTATCCTGTTCTGGGTGAAAGCACATTCCAACCTTACCCATTGGTTGAGGGTCAGTAACAGAAGTAGGGAAGTTTCCTTCCCAGTCCAACCTTCCATACAATCCTTTCCATTGATTATGCCTCTTGGCTGTATTTGGTAGGCACCAAGGTATTAAATCAACCAATTGACCTGTGGACAACTTAACCTGCAGGAAAGCAATTGCAAATACGAAGGCCTTCAGGAATAAGAAAGATGTAAAAACACCCAACTGCTGAATTCCAACTAACTTGTCATGGGGGTTATCTTTCTGAGGCAAAAAAATAAATAAATAAATAAAAAGCAAAAAAATAAAACCTTTTCATCTGAGAGGTCACGCCAATCAGCACCTGGGCGCTTTGGAATTCTTTTACAACGATTGAGATTGAGTTCATTCATTTCCTTTGAAATATGATCCATTAGAACAAGTGTATCTCCCCGCATTATCTTTTGAAACCAAGAGATGGGTTCATTCTTGTACTGTACAGCAAAGTTTAAAGACATAAGCTACAAAGCAGGCAAGTAAAAGGTGATGGTTATAAACTTTGCAAAAGAGAAGAAAATCCCACTTCCATAGTTGTCACAGAAGCCCCATTCCCTACAGCTGGGAGGTCACCAATTGTATCTCTAACAGTAATTGCCCGAAAAGGAGCACCATTTGCAGTACTTCTTACAGCAGCATATTGAGAAGTTTTGGACAATACAATCTTCAGCTGAGGGCCAGCAAACACATGCATTGGCTCTGGCCATTCAGGGAGCACTTCCTCTGGAGAAGCAGCCCAGATGAATGCACGTTTACGAGATTGAGAAACCCCAAAGGCTCCAGCTTCCAGCACTCCAAACCTTACCTATGATAATTATATGAATAAGCAAGCTAAGGCAATTTACTCAGTTCCTACAATATCATACTTGGATGATATGCTCCCAACCATGAAGTATAATATGCTAAGAAATGACAACAGGATGCTCAAGGACTTATTTCTTAGAGTAAAATCAGATGATTGAAAAACTCAAGGACTTATTTCTTAAAGAGTAAAAGGAAAAAATTTGCATCTACCTGATAACCCATCTCAAGAAGTGAAGCCACTGTCAACCTAAATGTTTGTCCTTTGTTGAATGATACAAAGTTCCTTACATTTTCCAGAAGGAAAAATTTCGGACGGAAGTAATCAGCAAAAGACAAGAAGGCTAAGATCATCTCACACTGAACCTTACTCCAAGTTCCTTGATTAAATCTATTCATTCCAGAAAAACCCTGCAGATTTTTTTTTAAAAAAAAAAAATAATAAAACTGGGGACTTCAGATTACAGACAGGTAACACCATTAAGATTTGAATATGTCTGATAATCGGATAAGAAGAATAAATTAAGAAGGTTTATGCACCTGACAGGGAGGCCCTCCATTAATAAACTCAACATCCCCAGGCTGGGGCAGATCACTAATCTCCTTATCATCAAGTTTTTCTGCCAATTCAGAAGCTTCAGAAGTGCATACACAGTCATCTGCATCCCCACAGGCAGACATGACAGCCCTGCACATTGATCCAATAATTAGCATTGACATAAAGATTTAAAGAATACAAAACCAAATGGAGAGAAAATAAATCTCAGAGTTTAAGGCTAGCCTATCAAATACAATTTGAGGACCACGATAGCCATGCCAACCAAAAATCTATTGAAACAGAAGGTAAAAA
The DNA here is from genome assembly GCA_947683625.1 of Mallotus nudiflorus. Lineage (NCBI taxonomy): Eukaryota > Viridiplantae > Streptophyta > Magnoliopsida > Malpighiales > Euphorbiaceae > Mallotus > Mallotus nudiflorus. The sequence goes on from CANTUR010000556.1 coordinate 1,106,789, forward strand.
GAAAGAAAAGAAAAACGTCATAATTGAAATTCACTTCTTTTAAAGCAAGTAGCCACCTCAGGATCACATTGCAATTATTAATAAACACCATTGCCTCTGGATGATTTTGCTTAAAAGCTTCCCCCGCAGGTTCTTCATATTCAATTGCCCATTTTGTCACTGATGCACCTACAAGCATGCAATAGGAGCTGATGGGATCAGATATGGACAACATTAAGGACATGGGTAGGATTCAGTGTCTCCAAGAGAAGCAATTTTGGCAAAGGGTACCTGCTCTCTTTAAACCTTCAGACAACCCTCCACAACCAGCAAAGATATCTAGGGTGGCCAGCTGATTTGTAGACAATTCTTTGCATCTTTTGTCATCGTCATTAAAATCATTTTCTTCTTCTTTACACTTACCCTTCTTCCTCCTATACATAAAATCATCAAGCATCCTTTCTTTTGAGGAACTAAGCTTGGCATGACTAGGCAACTGGCCATAAAACAGTAACCAATTATTAACAAGAAAAAATAAAAAGGTGTGGTTCATCAAATACAATTTGATTAGAAAAAGCAGACAAATTATTTAGCATGGTCATTTTATGACGATCATATTACCTGCTTGATTGTTCCCTTATCAGGATCATATATATGTTCGCAGAAGAATACATGCTCAAAGATAGCATGTTTGTCCAGAGATGGAAGGTCATGTTTCTTTCTAACTTCACACTTGCCTTGTATAGACAGAATAGGAAATGTCACCATATGTTCACTGTAGTAAACCTGTAAAATTAAATACAAAATACTCAGGTCATGTTAATGATTACCTTGCAAAAGATAGCAAGAAATAAGCACAAATTAAAAAAATTGTTATGACAACTTAAATGTTCTAACATGTATATTGTTTCTAAATGATCTCTCAAAGATCCTAAGCAATAACTTGAAAAAGAAACAAAAATTGTCAACAAAATGTTATTTTATGTGTTGTGGATCCTGTATCAAAACATAAGCTATATATCAACCATAGGCCAGTAGTTATTTTCCAAGGTTTAAAAGAAAATATTTGAACATTGTGTATTCCTTACTTCTTGAATATCAGAACCATACGCTTTCTCCATTGAGATGTCCTCTGGCCTAAAGAATCTCCTCATTTTAACCAGTGTATACTCAGGGGAAGGTTGTATAGGCGCCCTACTCACTTGAACCTCCAGCAACTGGCAAATAACATAAGATCTCAGCCCCACATTTCTCCCACTCTTAAAAATCTGATGGTCCATACTATCTGAAATAAAATGATGAGGAGGTAGATAGACAAAATCATGAATGCTGTATTCAGTTCCTTTGTAGACAAATCCATTGCCTGACGGATTCAACCTAAATCTCTCATTCTCCATTTGGATTTCTTTTGTTCTGCAAGAATGACAAACTCCATTTCCAAGACCCATGGTATCTTTAGGAAGACAAACAAAGGCCCCTCTCTCTGGCAGGTACAGGTTTTTGCAATAATATTCAATAGGCAGTCCTTTACTTTTTCTCTCCTCTGCTCTTTCTCTATCAATTCTATCCTTAATGCTATTAGCCTTTCGATGTTGATAACCCCAAGGAATCAACTTGATTTCTACGACGACATTTTGCTTAACATAACCCAGTTCAAATTCAAGGCAATCATTTGTCAAGAATAGCTCCCTTTTATTTGCAGTGTTACCAAGAACAGTCTGAGATCCATGCAGCAACAGTTTGCCATGAGCCATCTTTCTCATATCTGAGTTTTCAAACATATACTCCACAAAATATATGGGAGACATTTCATCAGTATCTTTTGTATCTAACAGTACAAAATCACCAACAGCCACCTTATCTCCTTGTATAAAGGCCTTTCTATAAAGAGCTTTGCCGGTGCATGTTTTGCCTAGTAATTCCCCATCCCATCTTATATCCTGATTAATACATTTCAACTTGTTCAGTTTTGCAGTTGATTGTGAATTTTCAGTTTTGTTTTCAACTTCCATTTTCAGCTCTTCTACATCTTCAGAATATTCATCTTCACTTTCTTCTTGTTCCTCCATCACTTCATCGTCCTCTTTTACTTGAATATCATCTGGCCCATTTAAATTCTCAGGTTCATAATTTGAGTAATATTCTCCCCAAATCCTATTTATAAGTTTTGTCGTTGTCGCTGCCATTGCCTTCCTTTTTGACATGATGGTGGCCACTGCTTCTCTTGGATTCAAATTCAGTCCCTTCTTCAGTACTCTTTTCTCCTTTACTTGCAACCTTGTGTGTTTCATTTCTTGCATTTTTTGATGCAGACCTACGACAAAAGGACACTTCTGGATAGCTTTGTCAGGGAACTCTTTGAATAATTGCAGTATAATCTGGCCATGAACTACCACATACCGCTCAACTTCTGCAACTAAAGAAGAAACAAAAGCATGGTGTCCCTTGTCAAATTTAGACAATCTCTGAATCACATCAATGAAACAAAGCCGTGATACTCGGCTCTGGTCCAGCAACAAAGTTATGATGCTGATTGCAAGCCTTGCTGTTTTAACAACAGGTTTGTACCATGGAGCATACTGCTTTGACGGCTTTCCAAGCCTATACCTGAGAAGCAGAAGGGAAACAAATGCATTCATTTCATATTTAAATATTCAAAGCACGTAAATCAACATTCATCAATATTCATTAATAAACTATATTAGCTCAGAGTTAACCTTTTTTTTTCCTGAGATTGCCAACTATAAACTGAGGTAGGAGATTGAAAGTTATTGATTATCAATGAATAAGTTGCAGGACAAATTTGAAAATATGAAACCAAAGAACAAGATAAAATGCAATACTAATGGCCCCATAAAAAGACAGTTAATATGAGGTTACATGTACATACCAGGACAAATCTGTTCGAATTGAAATGAAAATCATTGATGATCCAAATTCAATCTTCCATTCCTTGATTGCACTTAAATATATTGGAAGTCCAATTTCATTCTGATCTTCAGCAGAAGCTGATGAAGCTAGGTCAGAATTTTCATCAAGATAATGTCCACTTAAGTCTCCATCCTCAGTAACACTACCTGACCCAAATATTGTCACATCAATATTGGCACAAGGCCTCATAGGAAGGAGCTCCAAAGAAATTAACCGAGCATCAGAGTTGTAAAGCGTCCAATTATGAAGAACATTTTCAGGAAGGTTAGTACTTCCACCATCATAAATGGCAAGAAACTCATCAGTTTCTTCAGCAGAGGTCTTGTAATAAGCAGGTAACGGATAGTCATTTGCAATTTCATCTTCATTGATCTTGATATACAAGTTTGATGAAGGAACAGAAAATTGACGTTTATTTTGCTTCATTAACAGCCAGTTGTCTACTTCTTGTAGTAGCCTGGCCAATTTCATATCCCCATCTTGCTTATCCAATGAATTGGATGGAAAGGAGTGGTTAGTTAACTTGCCACCGATTTTTAGATTTGTATTCACCGCCCTATCCATTATAGCGGCCTCTTGAATCAACAAATTCTCAAGTTTCTCCTTCTCATCCCTAATGGCCAAAAGTACAGGCAGTCCTGTAAGCATCTGATCATTGTTCTTGGATGTGGCATCCAAACCAATAAGTTGGTTATGAATAAATTCACCCTGTGAAATTATGAAGTCTTCGATGGACACGCCTTGAGGAAAATTCTTACTGTTACTCATTGCACGAACAATGCCTGCAATCAATTCATCAAGACTTATATCAGGGTTTCCACCATGTCTCCTTGATAATTTCCTGTATGCCTCCACGCATGCATGGGCCTTTTCAAAGAAAAGATTATACAGCTTTTTGTATTTATTTGCAGATTTTATACAATCATAATCTGCTAAATCAGTTGATAGCCAAATAACAGGTGACCCTTCTTCATAGCCAGAAATGGCCCACGATTCAACCCTTCCAAAACCATTACATCTAACACCTTTTTCTTTATCCCTGTCAGAACTTTCTTCCAGGGGCATGATCAGACCTGAAATGTACAAGTCCTTAAATTCTAACATCTCAACTGCCTGTAGGTTCCCATCAACATCATGTAAAATAAAATCCTTCAGTCTTCTGTTTGGTCGAGCATCATCCGTCCCAGCTGTTAAACCTAAGGCTAAAGATTCATGTTCCACTGCTATCTCCCTTTTAATTTCAGTAAGTGAAGATTCCTCCCCAAAGTCAACGGACTTGTCTTCAAAATCTGAACAAGAAGCCATCCGCTTGGCATTTTTTCGTAAGCCATACACTTCAACTTTCTCTGACATACTTCTCTTCTTCTTTAATTTAGAGGTAGCTCCAACTCCAGTTTCAGGGTTTGATTCTTGAACATCAGAAGTAGCAGACATCGGTCTATCTCTAGTATTTTCTGCCATTCCTAAGACAATTTCAGTCAGCTACCAAGAAAAAAATCAAACATAATCTGAAAAAATAAACAGAAACTAACAGGAGACAAATGCAGCCATATGTTCATTACATGGCTAAAAAAGGAAAACAAACAAGTACAAATATGAAAAAATAAAAAATAAAGGAAGGTCATTGCCAAAGAATCCAAAAGTGAATTGAAAACATGTACGATGAATAAGTATTGGGAAAAACAGGTATGCTATGGGAAAGCCAACTGGCATTAGAAGATACACACACTGATTAAAGATTGCAAGGGAAAAAAATCTAAGAAACAATCTCAAAAAGAGATGTATTAAGCCAAAACTCTGACAAATCAGAAGAAGAAAATCAAAAAAGTGATAATCTCAAACAAAGTCTTCGCAGCAACATTAAATGAATCAAATGAAAACATCATTTTGTGGCCCACTAGAAATGTTACCATATCAGTAAATGTTTAGCTAACTTTCAAGGTCTCCTAGACAAAGAACAAATGACACGATGTCGCCAATACTATGAGTTGTCAACTAAACAGATTTCAAGTGTTAGCATTTATCCGTTATTAACAGACCAAAAATCATAAGTGGGCCACAGTATTAATTAATGCTAGATTTTCTTATACATTAAAGATAACTAACGAGAAAATCTTTGGCAATAGTATAAAACTTGACTTGCATACTACTCTGACAGTCTAAATTAAGCAAACATTTAAATACAGTACCTTGAAATGTCACATGTAAGAATACATACAAATACATCTATTTGTTTCATTAACCTAGAAATAAGGCATGAAAATTACATGGTTTCATTGTCATAACTATTATATTCGTGCTCACTTTTTTTGCACCACAGCAGAGAGATTATTTATGTATAAAAGCAAATTTAATCATCATTTTTTAACAGAACGCAACAGCTGCACAAGACTTATCAACGTAAAGATGCATGAACAACAAGAAGATATAAATTGTGCATAACAATGTTCAATGGATGAGGTATTTCAGACCTTCCCTATCAGTACATGCTGTGGTTTTTAAACACAAAGTTTTAGAGCAACAACGCAAGAATGCCACCACCTGTAGATGATATTATGAAGTCTATAAATAAAACACACCATGGGATACAAGATAAACATAACCCACAGGAAAAGAATATATTATGAAAGCAAAATCATGAACCTGAAAGCACTAGAAGTAATATTGCAAGAATAAATTGATGTAAACCCAATAAAAACATTGATAAAACCTAAAAATGTTGTCTGTTGGACTGTAACAAAGTGCAACAGAGATCAATTGAATCAATTTTCAATCATTTTCCATTAATTTTCTTTGATCATTTACTATCATGTTCATTAAAAGCCTACCAAGCATACACTAATTTATTTCAATTACATGCAAGAATCCAGACAGGTAAATAACACTATATAGCATGATTGAATCAGCGCAAAGGGTTGTTTTCTAATGCAAGAGTTGAAGAAAAATAAATTTTTTAAAAAAGAATGCCACATCTTTCACCATTCTTTCTCTGTACGTAAACTGATCGTACGCTTGTTGATTCTAAAAGGTTCTTTAAATAAAACCCCAAAAAAAAAATGTTTTATTTAGTATTTATAGTAAAAAAAGAATCCAAAAATATACAGAATCAATCACCTGATGATTGCTTATTATCTTCTTGAAATGGACCATCTTTACTTTCATCCACCACTCCCACTGACCCCATTTCTCCTTTACACACACAAAATAAAGTTCCAAAAAGAAACTGATTTTGGGTACAAAAGAAAACAGGAAAAAGAACTAAAAGATCAGTTCTTGATTCTTGATTCTTGATTCTTGATTCTTGATTTTTGTGTTGTTTTTGGTCTTGGTGAAGATGGGCTGTGCCCGTTGCTTATTTAAAGCAACAAAAATGGCGGGAAAAGTTGTATCTTTTAGGCTTAATTGGTAAGTAAATTGGCAATGAACCCTAATTTTGGTAATTTAGATAAAAGGGTTGAATTTAGGACAATTTCTTTCTCTGTTGTGATCATGTACTTACTTTCTCCTCTGTTTTACAGTCACAGCCAATGTAAGAAAATGGCAAAAAAATCAGGGATAAGAACTAAATGAAATTATAATTACTACTATGCCCTTTATTTTCCAATTAAAACTTACAAATTATTTCTTGTAGGTAGTTCTGATTTTGTAATCTTGATAGAGTTTACCAGCTTTTGTTTTTCTGTGGCATTGATCTATCCCCCAGTTGTTGAAATATGGAAGAAAAGTAGGTTGTTTTGCACAGTAATGCAATTTCAGATTCTCTATCCAATTGGTAGATACTGCTATGAATGAATCCTAGTATTCCGGATTCCACTCGACTTGTTAAAATTTTAATAAAAAAGTAATTGTTCATTAAGTTAGAGGGGTTAGTTTAATTCAAATTTAAATCTTATTTAATAGATGAAAATTCGTTTAAAAAACTCGTACAGATATATTCATTTTATTTTCTTTACAAGGTAATTCATTTAAGAATTTAATCTATTTATATTAAAGTCGTTATTTATTTTATGAGAATATGTTTTTTTTTTTTTTTGAAATCGATCATGAATAGATCATTTATACAAAATAAATAATTATTAAGCAAAAAAATATTTCTTGTTTTATAAGACTCATGATTTATAATATTAAATTAGAAAACATGTACATTTTTTTATTTAGTAAAAAATTTGTAAAATGACTTATTCAAACCTACACATTACTCGTTGATCGGTAAATCAACTTGGATTTATTGTGCTATGGCACACAAGTCAAATGCGAAATTTAATTTTGAGTCAGCTTGGACTTTAACAATGCAATAAAAAAAGATTTTTTCTTTAGTTCTACTTGGCAACGAACTTGTTTTTCCAATTTGTGAAATAAAATTAATTCAATGCTTATTTCGTTTATATATAGAGCTGTAAGCGTTCTCCCTTTTACATGTACATTGCCCATTGTCATTCTGATTTTAACCATCATCAAGCATACAGGAAAATACATGCCCACGTTTTGCGAGATGATCCAATTCTAGGCTCAGTAGCATTCATCAAGTTGGGTTGGAGATTAAACGACAATTCAAGAACGAATTCAAACCAGAAAATGATGTCTCCCAACTACAGTGAAGAAACAAATAAAGTTTTTGCAGATTGCTGAGAAAAGATCATCAACGGGTTAAATGTTTGGAGCGTAAGAACATCGAGTAATAAGGCAATTTTAACTGGAAAACACAAGTCTAACCAACTAAAAAAGTAAACTTCGTTGTTTCGTGTGTATCACACTTTTAACTACACTATTAAAAGCACATCTTTATTTTATTTGAACGTATTGCAACAAACTCCCCTCTAATTCACAACACCGAAACTTGCCTGTGATATTCTTCAAAAGAAAAAAGAATCAATGTTCAGAGTGTTCAGCAAGCTCTGCGTCTGTGGTATATACATCTCCACAAAACATTGAAGACAAATTCCAGCATCATCCTAACCGACTAGTTAAGTAGGCTCCATAATACATCTAATAAGAGAAACTCCATCCAACCTTAACTTGATAATCTATGAGCAGGGTAACAAAAACCAAAAAGAAAAAATCTAGGTACATGAGGGCTACCAAAGTAAGCCCATTATATAACTCATGAACCACGATACCAACCAAATGCATTGGTCTGCCAAAAGTACAAATTTCAAATGAAAGTGATCAAGACCAAAGTAAACTCCAAAATCCTATTGCTTAAATGAGAGTAAACAACAGTTCCATGGACTACTAAATAGTAAACTCTTGCGACCTTCTAATTCATAACACTAAAACCTGCCAACTGCTCCCAACAATCTCCCATAATTATACCAAATCAAAATAAAAAACTATACCAATAAAATCTAGTGTATGCAGCCCATAAATCCCCATTCATCACATCTGAAGTGACCACAATGAATACCATTAGATTATCAATAACCAACAATTCACTGACAGGGTCAACAAAAAATGTTTAAGAGAAATTGTGCTCGACCTGAAGACTTCTAATGTGACTCAATAACAGAAGGCAAGAAGTTAGTATTTCAATCATGCAAATTAGGCATATGTATTCCACCAAAGCAAGTCAAGTTATAACCAACAAACTTCTACATGCAGGAGACAAGAATGGATACTTAATAATACAATATAAAACTTCAAAAAGCCACTCAATTAGCATAGCAAATATTCACAGCAGAGATCATAACTGACCAAAACCCCAACACTTCACAACATAATAACGAACTCACCAACAAAACCCACATTATACACTCATCCATGTCTAAACTCATAGATAAGTTCAATCATTAACTCAAGCTAATTTCATGATAACCAACAACGCATTACAACGCTAAACTTTCAACTTTGAAGACATCAAATTAGACCCACCAGACTAGATTCATGTGATGTAACAAACCAAATCAGCGTACCATTGAACCAACAAAATTAAATCCCTAGTTAAGATTGGAATCAAAAAGACAAGGAATAGTATAGAACTCCAAATCCTAAGATCAAATGATGAGAAACCTTGAAGCAGCTTAATCCGCATAAACATAACAAATGCCAACCAAAATCCCAACACTTCCAGACATAATAAACATGCCATCAACATCCCAAATCCCATATATTCGATAATTCAACTCCCTTGACCTAATCTCAAAGAACCAACAAATTCCATAGCATTCAATCATTCCAATTTCACAACACAAACATGACATCCCAGTTCAAATCCACAAAATTCACCCTTTATGATCAAAACTATAGTAAAATAAACCAAAACAAGATCATGCATTATAGCCATTGAAAACATCACTACAATAAAATTATCCCGACAGTAAAATTAACAACTACAAAATTAACTGCACTATTATAATAGCATCTATCAGTACCAAAACAATTGTTGTCCTTAAAAGCACCAGAAAATCCATAACAGACCTCAAAATCGTTTTCCAAGAAGAAAATAAAAAAAGCAGAAGCTTTCAACGGTAACTCTTCTGGAACCTAGCACGTGCACCACGACCACCGAACTTCTTAGGCTCACAGCGTCTAGGATCAGCAACAAGCAAAGTCCTATCATACCTTACCAAAATGTCTTTGATCTCCTTCTTGCTCTGCTCATCAACGTACTTCTGATAATACGCAACGAGAGCTTTCGCTATGCTTTGACGGATAGCGTAGATCTGCGACGTGTGTCCTCCGCCTTTCACGCGAATCCTCATGTCTACTCCGGCGAAACGGGATCGTCCTAACAGAAGGATCGGTTCGTACGCCTTGAATCGGAGGATTTCAGGCTGGACGAGTTCAATTGGGCAGCCGTTGATCTTGATCAGACCTCGTCCACGCTTGCAGTGTGTCACGGCGACAGCAGTCTTCTTGCGGCCGAAACATTGGACTGACTCGGTTGCAGCCGGTGTTGCCATTGTTAGGGTTTTGTGTAGTGCTATTGAAGACGAAGAGAAAATGAGTCTATATAGTGTAAGACAATTAGGGTTTTTTGGGGTTAAATTTAAGATAACCATTATATTGGAAAAATATTGCGAAAATGCCACCTATGGGTGGGCTTGAGTACCAGTTTTGTGGCCTGGCTCAATCCAATCAGGCACGATATAGTAGAGACATTATTTCAATTGTCATGTTATGGACCCGGTCCATCACACGTGTGAAAAAAGACACGTTTTTTTTTTATTATTATTATACCACCTTCTTCTCTTCTTCTTTTTACAGCTTCGAATTTTATTGGGTTCTGTATGAGCAGACCAAATTCAGAAAGATCTTCTTCATGAGTTCAAAAACCACGTTCTGCAAATGAAGTTCATGACACCACATCAATGCAATTTTCAGTCCCATGCACTCGGCTTCCTTCGTTGGGAGAGGACCATCCACAGAAAGCCAACGTCCTTGAACCAATAATCCCAAAGCATTTCTCATAACGATACCAACGCCCACTCTTGAACCATTAGCTATGTGAGCTATATCAGAATTGCTTTTGACAAAGCCTTCCGGTGGTTTTTGCCATCTGACACCTGGTCGAGAGTAAACAGGAAGTGATATGTTCACATGCAGAGATTGATGAGCAGCACACCAGTCTTGCAATGCTTGTTGGACTACTTGAGATATACCATGAAAATGATTAGTTGTCCAATTTCATGAACAATATCATCTGCCACTTGCTTTATGATTTGATTTATCAACTTTGGAGTTATTTAGGCTTAATTATATTAATTTGTAATAAAATAAAGAATGCTTTGAAAGTTTATGTCGTATATATATAATAGTTAAATTGTTTGATAAACATGAAAGGTATAGTTAAGGAATATACATTTGGTGTTTAATGAACTTATAATTTTTTATTAATAAATTTATATAAAATAATGAACTAAAATATTAAAAATGATAATCCTATAATTGATAACTAATAAATTTTTATGACTTAATCACTGAATATATATTATTTGATCAATTAACTTATTAATTTTATAACATTAATATAAATATATATTTAATAAGCAAATTGTTTGATAAATCTAAAGTATATAATGTAATATTCCGAATTTTTAAATAATTTTAAATTACATTGGGATATGCAGTGTTAATAATTTTAATATATATTTTTGGTTATTTAATTAGATTATTATTTATTAAAGTTATTTTTAATGATTCTAAGTTTCTTACGTAAAATTTTTTCAAAAATTTTATTTTTGGAAAAATTAAAATATAAATAAATAATTATTAATTATATTGGTCGGTTTTGTGAATTTGCATGATTTTAATTATCGTATTAATAAACATACATATACATGCATATATATACACATTTAATAAATTAGGGTTTATTTTTAATTAAACCTATATTATATAGTCTTAATAAATTAATGTGTTATATATATATATGTATATGTATCTAGATATTATTATTTTAACATGTTGTGTATAAATATTTTGAATATAATAATAATATATTATAATAATTAAAGTTACTTTTATATATATATATATATATATATATATATATATATATATATATATATATATATATATAAAAGTTTGATATATTTACCATACTGCCATCGTCTCCTTCAACCAAGCTCCCGACACCATTTCCCTCTTCGGCCGCTGCAACTCTCGTTTTCTTGCTGTCGATATGCCTCCCAGCCAACCACCACCTTCCCAAGCTTCCTCCGCCACCCTCTCTTTCCTTTTCCGACAAGTTTTGGCCGTGAAAAGCCAAAGAACCCGAAACTTGAAGCTAGCTTCGATCACCGTGATTCCGGCCACCATTTTGAAAGCCACTGGTCCCTATCTCTTCCTTGAGCTCCGGTGAGTTCATTTCCAAGCTTGGTTTTCGTGTGATTTTGTCTAGATTTTCCTAGGTTTTCAATTTTCATTTTCGGCCTATATGAGTTCTTAATTTTTTTGAGCTTTGATTTTAATGATTCAAGCTTACTTCCTTCACAAAGATTGATCCTAGTAGCTCAATCTATATCCTGTAATTTTTGTGGAATTTTTGGGAATTATTTTGATTTTTGTGAATTTTTTATTATTTTATTAATATTTTCTAATTTTCGTAAATTAATTAAATAAATTATGAAATTGTGATTTATGGTGTTTATAGGTGTTAAAATTAATTTTATAAATTTATTTGTAATTTTTTTGATTTTTGTATAATTATTGTGAATTTATTTAGTTTAGGTGATTATTAGAAAATTAGGTTAATTAGGTATTTTGTTAAAATTAATTGGTTAATTGAGTAGAATTAATGATTTTATTGAATTATATGTTGAGAAATTAATTTTTGAGTAATTATATTATTTTTAGTGAATTTTTGTATAATTATAGTGAATTATGTGAATTTATATATAGCTAGAGATATTTTGGTAATTTGGTACTAAATTGGTTAAAAATATAATTAAATTGGTTTTAATAGTTATTTGAGGTATACAAATGATTTTTAAAAATTATTTAGTATTTTTAACTAATTAAAACTATTTTTCGTAAATTATTTTCAAATTATATATAATATACTATTTTTCTAGATAAATGAGTTTTTATTGATTTTTAATATGTTTTAGGGCCAAATATGTAATTTGGACTTATAAAATGTATTTTGGTCAATATTTATGAATTTATCGAGAGTTATGGATTTTTAATAATATTTTATTAAAATTAAGATTTTTATATATTTATCGGTGAAATAATTATTTTCAGTATTTTAAATATCTAATTTGCTATATTTTGGTATATTAAGGGTATTTTTGGTATTTCTGGCATTTTAATGTGTTCTGTGTTTATTTCGTGAATTGTGAACCTCGGTCGGTGGAATTATAGTTTGGGAGTCCGACTGAAAGGTTCTGTGATTGTGTATTTTCGAAATGTATTTTCTTACAGGACCGGCTCTACTTTCTGAGTAGAGAGATGTCCATTTCACATGAGAGGTTCTGCTGAATTTTTGATAGAATTCTCGTAAAATTTGACATCCAGTCAAATTCCTATTCTTATTCTGTGTCCAGTATTCTAGATCGAGTCTCTAGAATTTCGTTAGACTTATTCTAATTTTGTATTGTCATTTGTTTGTTTAGTTGCGCTGAGACCGAGGCCTAGTAGACTAGACCCGTCTCGTGGAGCATACAATTGTGAGTTGTTATTTTATATATACTTGTATTATGATTACATGTTTTAGAAATGTACGTTTTATTTGTATGATATCTGTATAAATGGTTTAATAATTGCTTAGGTATATTTTAGGTATATTTTTAGTATATTTTAAATTAAATGCATGTTTTATTATGGAATTATATCTAAAATGTTTTTAAGTACATTTATAGTTTATTTCCAGTTTATTTTATAATTAAATTGAATTTATTCGACATATATATACTCGAAATATACTTGATTTATTTTTGGTATATTTCTAGTATATATATGGTTTATATTGTTATTTTACTTAATGTCATGCATCATTTATTTTATGAATGTATGTTTTATATATAAATGAAGGATATCAATAGAACGTGCTACCTAGTGAGCAGTACTAGGACGGAGTACGTACCGGTACGACGATAGAATTTAGGTTAAATTACTAACCTATTTATGGATATTGATTGGATTGATTTATTTAATGTGAGATGTGATTTGGGAGTGTGATTGTTGGAGCTCGGTTGACCAAGTGTCTCGAGGCCAATCACACTGACAGTCAGACTGTTGGAGCTCGGTTGACTTAGTGTCTTGGGACCAATCTACTGTCCAAACGGAACAAGTGAATTTATTCGGTATAAGTGAGCCTGTATGGCTAGAGTGTTGTCTAACACTGTTTTGAGGTTGCAATCATTTAGGGTTATATTTGATCCTTCATAAACGGATGTTATTTTCAATATATATATAAAATGATTTTGCTGCATCTGTGTGATTTTGCCTGTATATATATATATATATATATATTATATTATTGAATGTGTGCATTGTCATTTAGCTATGCATGTATATATATTATAACAATTCACTCAGTGAGGTCTGACTCCCCTCTATTGACTATTTTTCAGGAGAGTCTTCGTCTTCAGACCTCAGTAGCAGACCTTTACACCTGATTTCTTCTGCCCCGGCTTCACTATATAATCTGCTCACTTGATTTTATTTTATATTCTAGACACTGCAGTAGTTGTAGTTAAGTTGTGAGATGTTTGTTTTATATTTGTATGAGATTTGTATTTTAAAGGATTGAAACGAAAATTTGTATTGAAAAATTATATATATATAAGATGAGTTGTTTTACAGAATCTGTTGGTGGATTATTATTTTATTTATGAGATTTAATTCCGCTGCATAATATTTTATTTATTTTAATATATGTTGCATGCTTTTATTTTTATTTTAAAGGCTTGCTACGGGTTTCGGATTCGAAAAAATTCCTGTTCCCTAGCGCTGGTCATGGCCCCTGTTTTAGGTCGCGACAAAGTTGGTATTAGAGCGGAGTTCTGTGTCAGGGCTTAGTTATGTGAGTTATGGCCCTAGTTTTCAATGTTGTGTTTTCTTTAAAACTACTACAGTAAATTAGGTTCGAGTATGTCTTGATACATATTCCTTGATTTAGTTTTCTGCGTATTTGTAATATCCCGAGTTTTTAAATATTTTTATACTGCATCGGGATATGTAGTGTTAATAATTTTTGTATATATTTATAACATTTTTATGAGTTGTTATTTGTTTAAAGCAAATTTTAATTATTTTATTTTATTTTAAGTACTTTATGTAAAATTTTCCCGGGAATTGTATTTTTGGAGAAATTGATACGTAAATAATTTAATATTAATTATTTTGACTAGTTTTACAAATTTGCATGAACTCATACATAATTTTTAAGTGCTAAAATAGAATGTATATATGTGTATTTATTTAAATTAATTAGGATTTAATTAATTACCTTAATTTTTATTATTTAGTTTTAATATTAATTAATTAATTTTAAGTGTATAAATTATTAAATATAATAAAATATTTGTATGGTGAATATCATTTATGTGTGGGATTATATTATTATAATATATATAAGGTGGATATATATATATATATATATATATATATATATATATATACACATATATACACGTTTTTTTTAAACAAAAATCAAAGTTTGCCTTATTTACGATTTTACCCCTCCCTTCATCTTCTTCCTCTCAACACATTTTCTTCCATTTCCAGTTGGTTTTTGTAATATCCCGTGTTTTTAAATATTTTAATACTGCAACGAGATATGCAGTGTTAATAATTTTTGTATATATTTATGATATTTCATGAGTCGCTATTTAATTAAAATTGATTTTTAATTGTTTTATATTATTTTAAGTACTTTACGTAAAAAATTTTCGGGACTTGCATTTTCGGAAAAATTGACACGTAAATTATTTATTATTAATTATTTTAAACAATTTTACGGACTTGCATGAACTCATATATATTTTTAAAGTACTAAATAACGTATATATGTGTATTTATTTATTTAACTAGGGTTTAATTAATTACCCTAATATTTTTATTTATTATTTATTAATTAGTTTTAATATTATTTAATTATTTTTAGTGTATAAATTATTAAAATATTAAATTATATGTGTGTGGTGTATATTTAATGTGTGTGAGTTTATATTATTTTAATATATAGTGTAAAAGTATATATATATATATATACATATACATCTAATATTAAACAAAAATATAAAGTTTGATTAATTTACGATTTTGCCATTCTCCCCTCTTCTCCCTCCCGATCGCTTCCATCACCGTTCCGCCGTCTGCCATCCCGTTTTCTCACCTTCGGTGTGCCTCCCACCGTGCCACCTCCTTACTCTAGCTGTTCCGTCGCCTGCAGATGTCTTCTCCGGTGTCGTTTCCCTCTGTTTTGGTCAGAGAAGCCGAAACTCTTCTCACTGTCGTTCATGGCGTTTTCGGCCACCATTTTCGACACCGCCAGTCTCTTTCTTCTCCTTGAGCTCCGTTGAGTGTGATTCCAAGCTGTGTTTCACTTAAAATGGACTTGATTTGCTTAGGTTTTGATTTTGGTAATTCGACCATTTTAGGGTTCTTTATTTTTTTTGAACTTTGAATTGATTGATTCATGAGAAATTCCTTCACAAATATTGTTCCCCTTAGCTTAATCTACATGTGTGAATTTTTGTAGAATTTTTGGAAATTTTTTTGATTTTTGGGGAGTTTTTAATATTTTAGTATTATTTTCTAATTTTTGAAAATTAATTAATTAAATAAATTATGAAATTGTGTTTTATGATAAATATAGGTGTTGAAATGAATTATAGAAATTTATTTGGAATTTTTATGAATTTCTATGTATTTATTTTGAATTTAATTAGTTTATGTAAATTTTGGAAAAATAGGGTTAATTGTGTTTTTAATTGAAATTAATTAGTTAATTGAGTTTATTTATTGATATTATTGATAAATATGTGGAGAAAATTAATTTTGTGCAATTATATTATTTTTGGTGAATTTTTGGAGTAATTTAGTATATTTATATATAGGGGTATTTTGGTAATTTTATCCTAAATTGGCTAAAAATGTAATTAAATTGGTTTTAATAGCAATTTAAGGTATAAAAATGATTTCTAAAAATTATTTAGTATTTTTAATTAATTAAAACTATTTTTCGTGAATTATTTTCAAATATATATATATAATATACGATTTTTCTAATAAAATGAGTTTTTATCGATTTTTATTGTGTTTTAGGGCTAATTACGTAAATTCTACTTATAAAATGTATTTTTAGTATACAAGGGTATTTTTGGTATTTTGTGAATATTCAGTAAATTGTGGACCTCGGTCGGTAAACTATAGTTTGGAGTCCGACCGAGGGGTTGTGAATGTGTTTCTGTGTCTATTTTTTGAAGTGTGTTTCTTTGCAGGGCCGACTCTACTCTTTGAGTAGAGAGATGTCCGTTTTACAGGGGAGGTTCTGTTGGATTTTCGATAGAATTCTCATAAGACGTGATGTCCGGTCGAACCCTAATTCTGATTCTGTGTCTAATATTCTAGATCGAGTTTCTAGGATTTTCTGTTAGGTTTATTCTGATGTCTGTTATTTTTGAAAGTTTAGTTGCGCCGAGATCAAGGCCTAGTGGACTAGGCCTGTCGGACCCATCTCAAGGAGCGCACTAAGTGTGAATTACTATTCTATATATATATGTTTTAGGGTGCATGATTTAGAAATGTATGTTTTATTTTGATTAAATATGCATAAATAACTCAATTAGTATTTAAGTTTATTTTTAGTTTATTTTTAGTTTATTTTTGGTTTATCTTTGATTTATTTTTAGTATATTGTAAATTATATGCATGCTTATTTTAACATTTATATTTAAAATATTTTTGAATATATTTCTAGTTTATTTTGCAATTATATTGGGTTATTTGACGTATATATACTCAAAATATACCTGGTTTACTTTTGGTATATTTCTAGTATATATATGGTTATTGTTGCTATTTTATTTAAATTCATGCATCATTTATTTTTATGAATGTATGTTTTATATTTAAATGAAGGATATCAATAGAACGTGCTACCTAGTGGGCAGCACTAGGACCGAGTACGTACCGGTACGCTTATAGCATTTAGGCTATATTACTAACCATTTGTGGATATTGATTGGATTTGATTATTTGATGTGTGAGAAATGATTTGGGAGTGTGATTGCTGGAGCTCGGTTGACCTAGTGTCTCGGGGCCAATCACATTGACAGTCAGACTGCTGGAACTCGGTTGACTTAGTGTCTCGGGGCCAGTCTACTGTCCAAATGGAACAAGTGAATATATTAGAATAAGTGAGCCTGTATGGCTAGAGTGTTGTCTAACACTGTTTGAGGTTGCGATTTTCTAGGGTTCTATTTGATCCTTCATAAACTGTGATTTTCAATAAAAATATATTAAATGATTTTTATTGCATTTGTGTGTAGTTGCTTGTATACATACATATTATATATATATTATTGACTGTGTGCATTGGCATTTAGTATGCATGTATATATATTATAGTAATTCACTAAGTAAGGTCTGACTCCCCTCCGTTGACTATTTTTTTTAAGAGAGTCATCTTCATCAGACCTCAGTAACAGGCCTGTACGCCGGATTTCTTCCGCCTCGGCTTCTTTATGTAAACTGCTCACTTGAGTTTTATTTTTATAATCTAGACACTGCATTAGTTGTATAAAGTCGTGAGATATGTACTTTAAATATTTGAACTGGATTTGTATTAAAAGTTTATTTATATATATGAGATGAGGATTTGATTTAAATCCCATGGTGGATTATTATTTTTTATATTTATGATTTTATTCCGCTGCACAGTATTTTACTTAATTGTGTTATTATTACTATTGCATGTGTTATTTTATTTTAGGCTTGCTATGGGTTCCAGATTCGAAAGAATTTTCGTTCCTTAGCGCCGGTCATGGCCCCTGTTTTGGGTCATGATAGTTTTCTTGCTGTCACCATGCCCCTTAGCCTTCCTCCTCCACCTCCAGCCATTTCCACCACTTGAAGCTCCCTTTTCTGGTGTGTTTTGGCCAAAAAATCAAGTAGAGGCCGAATTTCATTTCATCTCCGATCAAGCCATTTTTGACCACCAAATTCGATGCCACCGGTCTCTATCTTCTCCTTGATCTCCGGTGAGTGTGATTCCAAACTTTGTTTCATTTGATTTGGTCTAAAATTGCTTAGGTTTCAATTTCTTCATTTCAGCCATTTAGGGTTTCGAATTTTTTTTAGCTTTAATTTGATTGATTCATGAAAAATTCCTTCATAAACTTTTTTCCTATAAGCTAATCTACATGCTATAATTTTTGTAGAATTTTTGGAATTTATTTTAATTTTTGTGAATTTTTTATTATTTTATTAATATTTTCTAATTTTCAAAAATTAATTAATTAAATTATGAAATTATATTTTATGGTGATTATAGGTGTTGAAATGAATTATAGAAATTTATTTGTAATTTTTGTGAATTTTTATATATTTATTTGGAATTTATTAATTTTATGTAATTTTGAAAAATAGGGTTAATTATGTGTTTAATTGAAATAAATTGGTTAATTGAGTATATTTATTGATATTATTGAAATATATGTTGAGAAAATTAATTTTTAGTAATTATATTATTTTTGATGAATTTTTGGATTTATTATAGTAAATTTATATATATAAGGGTATTTTGGTAATTTTACACTAAATTGGCTAAAAATGTAATTAAATTGGTTTTAATAGTTATTTAGGGTATAAAAATTATTTCTACAAATTATTTAGTATTTTCAACTAATTAAAACTATTTTTCGTAAATTATTTTTAAATTATATATATATTATACAATTTTTCTAAATAAATGAGTTTTTATCGGTTTTTAATAAGTTTTAGGGTTAATTATGTAATTTGGAATTATAAAATGTATTTTTATTATATAAGGGCATTTTCAGTATTTTGTAATTATTCTGTGAATTGTGAACCTCGGTCGGTGAATTGTAGTTTAGAGTCCAACCGAGGGATTGTGGTTGTGAATTTGGTGTTATTTCGAAGTGTATTTTCTTTGCAGGACCGGCTCTACTCTTTGAGTAGAGAGATGTCCGTTTTACAAGGGAAGTTCTACCGGATTTTCGGTAGAATTCTCGTAAAACATGATATCCGGTCAAATCCCTATTCTAATTCTATGTCTAAAATTCTAGATCGAGTCTTTAGAGTTTTCGTTAAATTTATTCTGATTTCATGTTGTCATTTGTTTATTTAGTTGCGCCAAGACCAAGGCTTAACGGATCATACCAGCCAAGTTTGTCTTGTGGAGTGCTAACATGTGAGTTATTATACTGTATATATATGCATTGCATATAAGATGCATGACTTAGGATTTTTCATTTTCATTATATGTTTAAACAGTAATTTAATTATAATATGATTTGGTATATTTTCGGTTTATTTTTAGTATATCTTGATATATAAATGTTTGTATATTTTTTATATATATTTAATATATCACCGGTATATTTAGAGTTTATTTTTGATATATGTATGTTAGATATTTAGATTTATGTTTGTTATAATTTAATATCTATACATGATTTAAATGTACATCGAACCATAATTATTTTATTAAATGATTAGTATAATTTAGGTTTATTCTTAAATAATGGCATGCTATATTATAAACTTACACTTAAATTATTTTTAAGTTTATTTTTTTGTATATTTTTGATATATTTCCAAATAAATACATGTTTTATTATTAAATTAAACCTAACACATTAGTGGTATATTTAGTGTTTATTTTTGATATATGCATGCTAGATAATTAGGTTTATTTTTAGTATATTTGTGAATATATGTGAAACCTAAACACATATTTAAATGAACAGTTATACATAAATATTTTATTAAATGATTGGTGTACTTAGGGCATATCTTTTGTATATTTAGGTATATTTTTAAGAAAATGCATGTTATATTATTGTTATACATTTAAATTATTTTTAACAATATTAATGGTTTATCTTTAATTTATTTCATATTTTATTTGACATATATCTATATATACCCGAAATATACTGGGTATATTTTTGGTATATATATATATATATATATATATATATATATATATATATATATATGGTTGGTTTTACTATTATGAATATTGTTCTACATTAATTATTTTTCGAATGAATGATTTATTCTAAGTGAAGGATATCAATAAAACGTGCTTCCTAGTGGGCAACACTAGGGCCGTGTATGTACCGGTGCGAAAGAATAGGGTTGAGTGAGGGTTAATTTTGGGTGATTATAATTGATTTAATTGATTTGACTAAGATTAA
Source organism: Mallotus nudiflorus (assembly GCA_947683625.1). Classification (NCBI taxonomy): domain Eukaryota; kingdom Viridiplantae; phylum Streptophyta; class Magnoliopsida; order Malpighiales; family Euphorbiaceae; genus Mallotus; species Mallotus nudiflorus. The sequence goes on from CANTUR010000556.1 coordinate 1,127,533, forward strand.
TAGTATGTTAGATAGTGTGATTGCGGGACCAATCACACTAACAATCAGACTACTGGAGCTCGATTGACTTAGTGTCTCGGGGCCAGTCTACTGTCCATAAGTGGATTGAATGATCTATTGGGTTGATTGAAATGTGAGGTGATAGATAGTGTGATTGCTAGAGCTCGGTTGACCAAGTGTCTCGGAGCCAATCACACTAACAGCCAGACTGCTGGAGCTCGGTTGACTTAGTGTCTCGGGGCCAGTCTGCTGTCTAGTTTGGAATAAGTGTTCTATTTGGAATCAAGTGAGCCTATATGACTAGAGTGATGATGGGGTTGATTGGGGATGGCTATTATTAGGGTTCTATGGATCCTTCATGAATTAAAACAAACATTTTCTTCATTTAGTATATTTATAAAGGCAGAGTTTGGCATTCGTGTGAAATGTGTGTATATACATATATATATAAGAATGTCTTATTGTTATGATTTAGTTTGCATGTATATATAGTATAATAATTCACTAAGTGAGGTCTGACCCCCCTCAATTATTTTTTTTCAGGAGATCCTTTATCGTCAGACCTTAGTCGTAGAGTTCCTCGCCAGTGTTCTTCAGTCCTGACTATTTTATATAATGTAAAAATTTGAACTTCTGATTTATATTCTATAAACTGCAGTAGTTGTGTTATTGAATCAGAAGAGTATTATAATATTTTGATATTGTATACTCTGAAAAATTGTATTTGAAACTGTATGAATATGTATTCATTGATGAAAGGATTTGGAATATTTATTTTATATATTAATTTGAAAATTTTTAATTTTGTCATACTTTTTATTTATTTATTGTATGATTTTATTTTCTAAGGCTTGCTACGGGTTTCGGATTCGAAAGAATTCCCGTTCCCTAGCGCCAGTCATGATTCCTAGTTTGGGTCATGACAGTATTCCTCTGTTGTCTGTTTTGTCTGAATCCTTCTATTTTTCTTTTTAAAATGAGGAGGCGAGCGCGTGTTGCTCCACTGGTCATTGAGGCCGAGGATGATGAGTCCTTCCAAGATGAGGTTTTACCTCCTGAGCCGCCAGTTAGATGCAAAAGTCGTGGCAGAGGTAGACCTTGGGGAGCGGTAAGTCACCGAAGACAGAGAGAGATATAGGATGAGGAGCCTGTAGAGCCTGAGTATGAGGATGTTCCTATACCTTTGGTTGTTCAGCCTGTTCAGCCTGCCTATCAGCAGGGTATGTCTGACCCTAAGGCAGCTCTGTTCTATGCCAGAGTTAGCAGGATCGCTTTTGATGGGACTTCCGACCCTCTATCTTTTCTGCATGTGATCGAGACTAGGACTTGGACTGCTCACACCAAGTACCAATGGATCATGATTGTTGAGCTTTTTATAGAGGGACCAGCCCTGGACTGGTTTATTCAGATGATCTAGCCATATATGATGACGATGACCTGGGCTCAGTTCAGAGAGCGATTTATGAGGAGATTCTACCCAGAGCCACTTCGTATGAGTTATCGACTCCGATTGACCAGTATTTCTCTCGATGACAGATCAATTGAGGAGTACACCCGAGAGTTCCTCTGGCTTGGTAGATATGCAAAGGATCTGATGCGAGACCAGTATTTCGCAGTCACCACTTATGTCACCGGATTGGGTTCTACATTTACGGGTATGCCTACAGTGGGCCTTACTCTGGAGTTGGTTATTGAGTTGGCCAAGGACATTGAGCTGAGGCTGGTCAGGTAGGGAGCTATGCTGGAATACTACTAGTTAGGTGTACAATCAGGTGGATTCCAGGCTACTCCGTACTCAAGTTTTCAGATTGGTTCAAGGAGTCAGCAAAGAGGTCCAGGTCAGCAGAGTCAGAGACAGCAACAGCGAGTACATCAGAGCAGTAGATATGGCCGTGGAGGTCAGTATAGACCATTCAGACTCAGGTCAAGTGCTTCGAGCAGCAGCAGTGGTTGTAGTTCTGGATCAGCTGCCAGTGTTTGCCAGACTTGCGGTAGAGTCCATCAAGGACCATGTTACATGACACCGCTGACATACTTCAGATGCGGGCAGACAGGACATTATGCTAGATCGTGTCCTTATTTCGGATATCAGCAGTCGTAGATTCCGTGATTTCCTCAATAGTCGATTGCTAGTGCCACACCTGTTCCATTTCAGTTGCCTCCAACCCAGCATCAGAGTTCTACTCAGCTTGTTCCCCAGCAGGGTCATGGTAGAGGTACTAGAGGAGGTGCCAGAGGTATTGGCCAGACTTTTACCAGACAGCAGGGAGGTCAAGGACAGGCTAGAGTCTTTCATCTTATTCAGCAGGATGCTCAGGCATCCAATGCAGTTGTGGCAAGTATTGTTTCTATATGTTACCTGGATGCATGGGTTCTGTTTGATCCAGGTGCCATGCATTCGTTCATTTCTCCTATTTTTACTTCCAAGTCTTATTGGCAAGCTTCGAGGATGGCTTTTTCTTTGTCTATCACCACTCCTCTAAGTGCTTCTTTGGACACCGATGTTGTTCTTTCTGATTATCCAGTTCTTATTGGAGGTAGAGAATTATCTGCTGATTTAATTCTATTGAATGTAATGGAGTTTGATGTTATTCTAGGTATGGATTGGTTATCTCAGCACTATGCCATGGTGGATTATTGGAGTAAAGAGGTGACTTTTAGAATTCTTGGTGAAAAAGAATTTAAGTTTGTGGGTGATAGGAGTTCAGCACCTCAGAATCTTATTTCTGCTATTACGGCTAGGAAGTTGCTGAGGAAAGGTTGTCAGGGATATTTGGCATTGGTCAGGGATACTTCAATGGAGAAGTTGTCACTCACAGATGTTCCTGTTGCCTGTGATTTTTTTGGTATTTTCCTTGAGGAGTTGCCAGGTTTACCACCTCACAGAGAGATTAAGTTCTATATAGATGTGGTTCCAGGTACTACTCCTATCTCTATGCCACCCTACAGAATGTCTCCTGTAGAGTTGAAAGAGTCATTGTAAGAGTTATTAGATAAGGGTTTCATTAGACCCAGTGTTTCTCCTTGGGGTGCACCAGTCCTGTTTGTGAAGAAGAAGGATGGTACCCTGAGATTGTGCATTGGCTATAAAGAGCTGAACAAGGTGACAGTGAAGAACAAGAATCCTCTCCTGAGGATAAATGACTTGTTTGATCAGCTACAGGGTGCATAGTTCTTTTCTAAGATTGATCTAAGGTTGGGTTATCATCAGCTGCGGATCAGTGAAGCCGATATTCCTAAAATGGCATTCCGCACTCGATATGGCCATTATGAGTTTCTAGTGATGTCTTTGGCTTGACTAATGCACCAGCAGCTTTTATGGACCTGATGAACAGGGTATTTAGACCGTATATGGTTCAGTTTGTGGTAGTCTTCATCAATGATATACTGGTATATTCGAGGAGTATGGAGGAGCATGTATATCACTTGAGGATTGTACTACAAATACTAAGAGAACATCAGCTTTATGCTAAATTCTCAAAGTGTGATTTTTGGATGGAGAGTGTTTCTTTTCTTGAACACGTGGTGTCTAAAGAAGGTATCCAAGTTGATCCATAGAAGATTGAGGCAGTGTCTGAGTGGCCTAGACTGACTTCTGTTATAGAGATTCGGAGTTTTTAGGTTGAGCCGGGTACTATAGGAGGTTTGTACAGGATTTTTCTAGAATTACAGCCCCTATGACTCACTTAACTCAGAAGAATGTAAGATTTGAGTGGTCTGAAGCTTGTGAGAATAGTTTTCAGTTGTTAAAGGAGAAGTTGACCACAGCCCCAGTGTTAGCTTTGCCTAATGGTGTAGATAAGTTCATAGTGTATTGTGATGCCTCTAGAGTTGGCCTTGGTTGTGTGTTGATATAGAATGGTAGGGTAATAGCCTATGCTTCAAGGCAATTGAAGAAGCATGAGCAGAACTATCCTACATATGACCTTGAGATGGTTGCAGTGATCTTTGCTCTCAAGATCTGGAGACATTATCTGTATGGGGTGACTTATGAGATTTCTACTGATCACAAGAGCCTTAAGTACATTTTCCAGCAGAGAGATCTGAATCTGAGGCAGAGGAGATGGTTAGAACTGTTAAAAGATTATGACTATGAGATTTTATATCATCTGAGCAAGGCTAATATGGTAGCAGATGCCTTGAGTAGGAAGTCCTCAAGCAGTCTTGCTTATATCAGTGTAGAGAGGAGACCGTTGATCCAGGAGTTACATCTGTTAGTGGATCAAGGTCTGATGATGAAGCTTAGTAGGTCAGGTGGACTGCTAGCTCAGTTTAAGGTGCGATCTGTACTGAGAGATAAGATTAAGGCAGCTCAGAGCCGAGATCCTATTCTAGAAGAGCTTGCAAAGAATGTTTGTGCAGGGAAGTTCACTGATTTTACACTAGATGATGATGGTGTATTGTGGATCAGTGGTAGATTGTGTGTTCCTGATATGGATAATTTGAGAGAAGAGATCCTAGAGGAAGCACATTCTACAGCTTATAGCATACATCCGGGTGTCACTAAGATGTACCACAGTATCAGAGATTTATACTGGTGGGATGGACTGAAGAAGGATGTCACTGATTATGTTGCTAAGTGCTTAACGTGTCAGCAAGTGAAAGCTGAGCATAAGAAGCCTTCTGGGAAGCTTCAGCCTCTTCCTATTCCCTAGTGGAAGTGGGAAAGGATAGCTATGGATTTTGTGGTTGGTTTACCTCGTTCTAAGGATGGATACGATTCCATCTGGGTGATTGTAGACAGGTTAACTAAGTCTACATACTTCTTACCTGTGAAAGCCACCTACTTTGTAGCTAGATTGGCGAAGCTGTATGTAAAGCATATTATGTGCCTTCATGGAGTACCTGTGTCCATTGTGTCAGACAAAAGTTTAGTATTTACCTCATATTTTTTACAGAAGTTGCAGGAAGCGATGGGTACTGGGTTGGACTTCAGTACTGCTTTTCATCCTCAGACAGATGGTCAGTCTGAGAGGATGATCCAGACACTGAAGGATATATTGAGGATGTGTGTTTTGGATTTGGGAGGTAACTGGGATGATCATTTGCCACTCGTAGAGTTTGCATATAATAATAACTACTATAGCAGTATTGGAATGGCACCATATGAGGCGCTGTATAGAAGGAAGTGTAGATCCCCTTTGAGTTGGGATGAGATTGGTGAGAGAGCTTTGACTGGACCTGAGATGGTTCAGGATGCTGCAGAGAAAGTCATTGTGATCAAGTACAGATTAGAGACCGCAGTTAGCAAGCTGAAGAGCTATGCATATCCTAGGCGCAAAGATGTAGAATTTCAAGTTGGAGAATTTATGTTTCTGAAGGTGTCTCCGATGAAGGGTGTAATGAGATTTGGCAGGAAGGGTAAGTTAGCACTGAGATATATCGGACCGTTCAAGATTCTGGATAGAGTTGGCACTGTTGCATATCGGTTGGCTTTGCCTCCGAGTATGTCTTAAGTGCATCCCGTATTTCATATCTCAATGTCGAGAAAGTATGTCTCAAACCCTTCACATGTGTTGCAGCCTGACAGCGTGGAAGTGAATGAAGATCTGACATTTGTGGAAGAACCTATGGCGATCGTTGATTATCAAGTTCGACAGTTGCGATCGAAGAAAATTCCGATGGTCAAGGTTCTATGGTATAGCAATAGGGTAGAGGAGAATACGTGGGAGACTGAAGCTGAGATGCGAGCTTCTTACCCGTATCTCTTCCCTTCTTGAACTTGTATTTCTTCTTTTTCTGAAATTCGGGGACGATTTCTTATAAGGGGGCAAGACTGTAATATCCTGAGTTTTTAAATAATTTTAAATTGCATTGGGATATGCAGTGTTAATAATTTTAATATATATTTTTGGCTATTTAATTATTTTATTATTTATTAAAGTTATTTTTAATGATTCTAAGTTTCTTACGTAAAATTTTCCTAAAAATAAAATTTTTGGGAAAATTAAAACCTAAATAAATAATTATTAATTATATTGGTCAGTTTTGTGAATTTGCATGAGTTCATGCACAATTTTAATTATCGTATTAATAAACGTACATATACATGCATATACATACACATTTAATAAATTAGGGTTTATTTTTAATTAAACCTATATTATATAGTTTTAATAAATTAATGTGTGTTATATATATGTATATGTATATAGATATTATTATTTTAACATGTGGTGTATAAATATCTTGAATATAATAATAATATATTATAATAATTAAAGTTACCTATATATATATATATACAAAAAATAAAAGTTTGATATATTTACCATACCGCCATCATCTCCTTCAACCAAGCTCCCAACACCATTTCCCTCTCTGGCCGCTGCAACTCCCGTTTTCTTACCGTCGATGTGCCTCCCAACCAACCACTACCTTCCCAAGCTTCCTCCGCCACCCTCTCTTCCCTTTTCCGACTAGTTTTGGCTGTGAAAAGCCAAAGAACCCGAAACTTGAAGCTAGCTCCGATCACCGTGATTTCGGCCACCATTTTGAATGCCACTGGTCTCTATCTCTTCCTTGAGCTCCAGTGAGTTCATTTCCAAGCTTGGTTTCGTGTGATTTGATCTAGATTTTCCTAGGTTTTCAATTTTCATTTTCGGCCTATATGAGTTCTTAATTTTTTTGAGCTTTGATTTTAATGATTCAAGCTTACTTCCTTCACAAATATTGATCCTAGTAGCACAATCAACATCCTGTAATTTTTGTGGAATTTTTGGGAATTATTTTGATTTTTATGAATTTTTTATTATTTTATTAATATTTTCTAATTTTCGTAAATTAATTAAATAAATTATAAAATTGTGATTTATGGTGTTTATAGGTGTTAAAATGAATTTTATAAATTTATTTGTAATTTTTGTGATTTTTGTATAATTATTGTGAATTTATGTAGTTTAGGTGATTTTTAGAAAATTAGGTTAATTAGGTATTTTGTTAAAATTAATTGGTTAATTGAGTAGAATTATTGATTTTATTGAATTATATGTTGAGAAATTAATTTTTGAGTAATTATATTATTTTTAGTGAATTTTTGTATAATTATAGTGAATTATGTGAATTTATATATAGCTAGAGGTATTTTGGTAATTTGATTCTAAATTGGTTAAAAATATAATTAAATTGGTTTTAATAGTTATTTGAGTTATAAAAATGATTTTTACAAATTATTTAGTATTTTTAACTAATTAAAACTATTTTTCATAAATTATTTTCAAATTATATATAATATACTATTTTTCTAGATAAATGAGTTTTTATTGATTTTTAATATGTTTTAGGGCTAAATATGTAATTTGGACTTATAAAATGTATTTTGGTCAATATTTATGAATTTATTGAGAATTATGGATTTTTAATAATATTTTATTAAAATTAGGGTTTTTACGTATTTATCGGCGAAATAATTATTTTCAGTATTTTAAATATCTAATTTGCTATATTTTGGTATATTAAGGGTCTTTTTGGTATTTTTGGCATGTTAATGTGTTCTGTGTTTATTTCATGAATTGTGAACCTCGGTCGGTGGAACTGTAGTTTGGGAGTTTGATCGAGGGGTTGTGTGATTGTGTATTTTCGAAGTGTGTTTTCTTATAGGACTGATCTACTTTCTGAGTAGAGAGATGTCCATTTCACAGGGGAGATTCTGTCGAATTTTTGGTAGAATTCTTATAAAACGTGACATCCGGTCAAATTCCTATTCTTATTCTGTGTCTAGTATTCTAGATCGAGTCTCTAGAATTTCGTTAGACTTATTCTAATTTCATATTGTTATTTGTTTGTTTAGTTGCACCGAGGCCAAGACTGAGACCTAGTAGACCAGGCCTGTCAGACCCGTCTCGTAGAGTGCATAACTGTGAGTTGTTATTCTATATATACTTGTATTAGGATTGCATGTTTTAGAAATGTATGTTTTATTTGTATGATATCTGTATAAATGGTTTAATAATTGCTTAGGTATATTTTGGTATATTTTTGGTATATTTTAAATTAAATGCATGTTTTATTATGGAATTATACCTAAAATTTTTTTAAGTATATTTATAGTTTATTTCCAGTTTATTTTATAATTAAATTGAATTTATTCGATGTATATATACTCGAAATATACTTGGTTTATTTTTGGTATATTTCTAGTATATATATGGTTTATATTGTTATTTTTCTTAATGTCATGCATCATTTATTTTATGAATGTATGTTTTATATATAAATGAAGGATATCAATAGAACGTGCTACCTAGTGGGCAGCACTAGGACCGAGTATGTACCGGTACGATGATAGAATTTAGGTTAAATTACTAACCTATTTGTGGATATTGATTGGATTGATTTATTTGATGTGAGATGTGATTTGGGAGTGTGATTGTTGGAGCTCGGTTGACCAAGTATCTCAGGGCCAATCACACTGACAGTCAGACTGCTGGAGCTCGGTTGACTTAATGTCTCGTGGCCAGTTTACTGTCCAAATGGAACAAGTGAATTTATTCGGAATAAGTGAGCCTGTATGGCTAGAGTGTTGTCTAACACTATTTTGAGGTTGCAATCATTTAGGGTTCTATTTGATCCTTCATAAACGGATGTTATTTTCAGTATAGATGTAAAATGATTTTGCTGCATCTGTGTGATTTTGCATGTATATATATTTATTATATATATTATTGAATGTGTGCATTGTCATTTAGTTATGCATGTATATATATTATAACAATTCACTCAGTGAGGTCTGACTCCCCTCCATTGACTATTTTTCAGGAGAGTCTTCGTCTTCAGACCTCAGTAGCAGACCTTTACGCCGAATTTCTTCCGCCCCAGCTTCACTATGTGATCTGCTCACTTGATTTTATTTTATATTCTAGACACTGCAGTAGTTGTAGTTAAGTTGTGGGATGTTTGTTTTATATTTGTATGAGATTTGTATTTTAAAGGATTGAAACAAAAATTTGTATTGAAGAATTATATATATATAAGATGAGTTGTTTTATAGAATCTGTTGGTGGATTATTATTTTATTTATGAGATTTAATTCCACTGCATAATGTTTTATTTATTTTAATATATGTTGCATGCTTTTATTTTTATTTTAAAGGCTTGCTACAGGTTCCGAATTTGAAAGAATTCTTGTTTCCTAGTGCAGGTCATGACCCCTATTTTGGGTCGTGACATATAGTTAATAAACATGTACCCATTCCTATAATCACTTTCACTCCTTCACTCTTATTGATACCCCATATGTATATATTCTTAATTAATTAAAGAACTTTGTTTCCTATACAGGTTATTCGGAAAGGGAATACAGTCAAATCCATTTAAGGATTTGACTGAGCCTCGGCCAAGCCATCGAGATGAAGCCTCAAGACCATCTCCATATCATTGTTGAATAGCTTCGGAGGCTATTTTACCCTGTGACATTCGTCGGACATCCGAGAAGTGTGCAGGGTGCCCGACAATGAAAAACTTATGCCTCCACTTCTTGTGAAGATCTGGAAGCTTCACAAATAGGGTATGGTTTGGGACAACTGATAAGGAGAACATCAGTTCTCCCTTCTTCCTAGTCAGGCTATACAAATACTATAGGATATCTAAGTCCGGCTCCCTACCCTCCTCATGCATTAACTAAATTAACCCAGTCAGAATCCGGTAGCTATTAGGGTGAAGCTGACCGGGCACTATATTATACCTATTCAAAAATCTTTTTACAAAGGGATCCAATGAGAACTTCAGATCCCCTTCCAGTTGGTCAAAGTACACTACTACCTCTTGAGATCTAGTATGGGGGCATGGGCCCTAAACTTCCTATCTATAGTGTGCAGGGTGTAATTGGCAGGAATGCTAAATCGCCTTGGGTACCACCTTAACAACCTCTCATCTATCCTAGACATAAACATATCAGAGCTAACCTATTCCCTTAATGCCATAAATCTATCTAAGTAATGAAATAGAAAAAGAATGAAAGAAGGAAAAAAAGATCACCTGGTTACAAAATGGAGAAGTCGCTGCAGAAAAAAGATTTGTGGCAATGGCAGAGCGAACGAGATACCAGCAAAATAGAAAAGAAAAAAAATTCATAAACTCAAAGAAGCAGGGATATTTATAAAGAAATAAAGGCTCTGGAACAAACCATTAATTACCCTTATAATTACTTCATTTCTCCCCACATCATTAAAGGCAGTCTGGGAAATAGAAAAACCTATTAATCAAGTAGTCATCATTGTGGAAACAAAAACATCTCATCTTCTGACACACAAAAAGATGCGACAGTTACATAATTTAAATTTCAAAAATCGAGGAATCGAGGCAACATAGACATTACCTGCCCCGGGCGCAACATTGCCAGTTATTCTTCCACACTCAGCATAGCAAGATCCAGTATCATCCACCAACAACTGAAGCTGACATCCTTAGGTTACTTCTATAGTACTAGGTTCCGAGCATCCATGCTTCACGCATTATGACTAGTAATTGAAGTTGGCTCCTTTAAGTCACTTTTATAGTATTGGGGATGGGCATACGAGACACACTTGCAAGACACCCAGACTATCTGGCACTCGAGTTGTGCTTGTAATGCACCAAAATTATACAGCACTTAGTTCACGCTTCTAATGCACCAAGATTAAGTCTAGTGACTAAAGTTGACACCCTCAGGTCGCTTCTATAGTACTGAGGTTCCGAGCATGTAAACCTCGTGTCCTTGTATCAAGCATCTAAGCCTCGAGCATTAGTCCAGTGACTTAAGCTGACACCCTCAGGTCACTTTTATAGTACTGAGGTTCTGAGCATGTAAGCCTCGCGTCCTTGTATCGAGCATCTAAGCCTCGAGCATTAGTCCAGTGACTGAAGCTGGCACCCTCAGGTCACTTCTATAGTACTAAGGTTCGGCACTTGGGTCACGCTTTTAATGTACCAAGCATCAAAACTCCAGTGACAATTGGTTCCATCACATTGTCTTCACACTGATAGGTTAATCCATTATATATTCTTTTTCGCAACTTTTGTGCACTTTAAAGTCCAGTTGGCATTTTCGCGACTTCCTCATGTGACGATTTTAAGACTTGATACCAAACTTTATCTTTTCCTCTGATTGAGGCTGGCCACCTCAGTTCACCCTTTGATATCAAACAAAGTGATTTAAGCACTCTTTATCTTTATACAAAAGAATAAATGTTCTCTTATTTATAGACTCGGATACGTCGAACATAAATATTTGGACAGACCCGCGGGGGGGACTCTTGATACCCCACATGTATATATTCCTTATTAATTAAAGAACTTTATATCTTATACAGGTTACTTAGAAAGGGAAGGCAGCCAAATCCATTTAAGGAAAGGATCCTGCCTTAAGAAGACTCCTAAACGAATAAGGAATACTCTCCTATTTGATTTAGGATTCCTATCCCAAGAGGAATCCTACTCTTTTTAGGTCTAAGTATCACTATAATTAGGACCTTATATTCCTCATTCTTATTCATTATATTCTCTCATATTCTAATTGTTCTTAATTTCTCTTTTTAAATTCTCTCTTTGTTTTCTGACTTAGGCATCAGAGTATTTGTGGGGATCCCCTCCATCTCTCACTTTACCCTTTATTGATCACTTTTAGGATTTCAAGCTCAAGAGTTCCAGAAACAAGTTATCACTTATTAATTTTTTTCAATTTTAAATAAATTGTTCCTATTATTAATGTTAATTGGTTTCTTTTAAAATGTTGTCATTGATTTGATTTGAATTTTTTAATTTAGAATTTTATTTTTTTTCTCTTTTGTTATCGTATATTCTGTTTCAGTCTAATGTTAGATGTCTAATGACAAAACTCTCGATGAAAGGGATGATCTAATCTAATATTCAGTTTATTCTATTTGATTCAATGTCTTAAAATAAATAAATAATATGAGGTAGGTGTGATTTGTGTTTGACTCCAAAAAGCATCTTCTCTCTCTCCTCAAGTAATTAATTCTTTTATTCATTCTTCTTCTTTTTTTTCAGTATGAAAACTCTATTTAAAATCAAATTTAATTAATTCCTTAGATTGTGTTAATTTTCAAGACTCTATATGTTTTAGAACAAGTTTATATAGGATCTTGTGTTAGTGATATGTACTAAGTCAATCATGTATAACCATGTTTTGACTTTATCATTTTATTTAATAAAGAGGCATTTTTCATTATCATTTTGTGATATAATAATTACTTGAATAGTCAATTCTTACTACGGTCATTAAGTATGTGACTTGATAGTAAAACCCTTAGATTAAATATGAGTTCTATTCAAATTATCCCTAGCGATAACAATATGTTATCGCTAGTATGACGTTGATTGATGATTGTGTTTTACGGATCATGAATATGAGATATTAAGTCAACTCATAGGTACTTATATGGGAAATAATGTACTGGATTGACCCATCATGAGAATACTACATAGATAATTGTCACAAGTAATTCTTATCATAATAATATTGAGTTAGTCCTTTAACCTTGAAATCATCATGGATTTCTACATAACTATTATATATTTTGACACAATTTAACATTGTCTTTAACATGATGATTAAATAGATTGTTGTTGGATATGAAACGAGTTATATGAGGAATGTGAGTGATTGAGAAAGAATTTGTCCCTCATTTAAACTGAGTAAGATATCTATGGGCCCTTTAATAAAATAGATTGAGCAAAATGCATGGTCATACTCAAGTGAATTGATAAAGAGCTATCATTCTCAGTCTACTTAGAGTCAATAAATAATATGATTGAATTATATAAGGATGACAAAAACTATGCCTTATATTCAATTAAGATATCAAGTGACAAAAAGATTACAATATTTATTATAAATTAGGTTATGTCGGATTATTGACTTCACATGACTTTGGTAGTCATAATATCTTGCTAGAGGCCACTTATGATTTGTAGGCCCAAATAGAGATTTAAAACTCACTGCCAATGTCATGTGAACATATAAGGTCACACACTTAGAACAGACCCAAAAATGGATATGAGTTTGAGAAGTCCAAATATGCTCTGTGGAAATAAATAAAAATTTTATTTATTTATTTAACGTAAAGGTTATCTTAAATAAATAGAATATTATTTTGATTTAATTTTAAATAAAATCAGAACAATAATAATTGAGAAATTATCAAAAAGTTATTTTGATAAGTGAAACTCTAATTAGAGGTCTATAAATATGTTATATTCTCTAGGGTTTCACTAACTCAATCATTAGCCACCACTTGTAATTCATTTTTCTCCTCTTAGAAAAACTAAAATATAGAGTATTTTGTTCTTGATTTGTGAGAAATCAAGAGAAGTGCTAGCACACAGTTTTCGTTTTAATCAAGGGCTGTTCATGTGGATGATGGATTTTTTTAGAGACGTCTTGATTCGAACTACCAAAATCAAAAGCTCGAGGTAAAGTATCACCGGAATGAACCTCTTCTCTGCCTTACAGAAATCTTGCCTCTTCTGTATTTGTGGTAAGATTTGAAAACTCTAATTTTAAATCAATTAATCGAATTATTTGGATCCGAGTTAGAGTTTGTGATTAAAAGTTTTAATTTCCGCTACGTTTTTTAATCTCAAAATCCAACATCTTATCCACCGGTTCTAAGATTAGGTGGTTTCATTCTACAAGCAATGAATCTCAGTTTATTAACACTGTTACCTTTAATAGCAAAGACGAGAATTCGCCTGCATTTGTACCAGTTCATGGATATGTTGCTTTTCAATTTTTCTTTTTCCTAATTTTTTTTTTTTTTTTTGGGTAAGAAACAAGGCAGAACGCCCGAACAAACACAGAACAAAGATTACATCACAGCATTAGAAATAGCATCAGACTGCAGAATGTTAAGCATCTCCGAAGGGGGAGAGAGGATAATTGACAAGTCTGCATTGTTCAATATAGCTTCTCTTGCGAGCCATAATGCGCAGGAGTTGCTGTCACGACCATAAAAAACAAAGCTTACTTCCCAGTTCCCTTGGCACAGCTGACGGATTGAAGAAACTAGATGACTACAATTACCAAACAACTTAGTCTTGCCGTTTAAAGCTTCCTCTGCTACCAGGGAGTCAGACTCCACAATGAGCTTGGATAGACCTAAACGTTGCACAGAACGAAGTCCTGTAAGAACACTCCAAAGTTCGGATTCCAGCACAGTACAAATCCCCAGAAATTGAATGAATCCAGATAGCCATTTCCCCGTATAATCTCTGAGAAGGCCTCCAGCTCCTGCCATCATATTAGAGGGATTGCAGCTGCCATCCACGTTTAATTTGAAAACACCAGAACTAGGCGGACACCAACCTGAGTTGGTATGACGCTGAGCCGAATCTGAAGAAGGCAGACGGGACTTGTTTCTGCCTTGCAAATATCTTGACAACGATTGAGAATCAGCTTAACAGCAGATTCTAAATCAATGTCTTGGCCACCAAAAAGAAGCTGGCTGCGCCATTGCCACAAAAACCAGATTGTGACTCCAAATAAAAGCCTCCATTCGAAACCTCCAGTCATAACGGCCTTAAAAGCAATATTTGAAGTAATCCAGTTTTCCCCATTGACATGATAAAAAACATTCCTTCTGTTCGCAGGAACCAAACGAAGCCAAATCCTTGACGCGGCGTAGCAATCTCTACGAACATGGGAAACTGATTCTTCACCATGACCACATCTAACACAATGAGGAGAGGGAATGACTTTTCTTTTAAAACACAGTAAGCTTGTTGGGATTCTATCTCTAAATACCAACCACAGAAAAGACTTAATACGTTGACGTCCTTTCCATTTCCAGATTTTAGGCCACAAGGGGTTAGAGGTTTGAGAATCCAGATTGCAGATAAGTTCGTAAGCAGAATGCTTTGTGAACCTACCAGATTTCGAAAAATTCCAAAGGATGAGGTCCTTATCATTATTTGGCTGAGGCGGGATTGTAGAAGTTAATCTTAGGATAGCATAATGAGGAAGTAAATGTTGCAGTTCACTCCATCTCCACTGCCCCTCTTGAGTAACATAGGAGCTGGACGTTTTCTTTCTTCAGGAGAAATGTCCCTTATCGAAATAGTTCCCAGAGGAGCTATCCCTTCTAGCCAATTATCGTCCCAGAAACTAACATTATGACCATCATCGATGTGCCAAGAAACACCATGCTGCACTAAATCCCAAGTAGAACATAAGCCTCTCCAAACATTTGAGCAGCCATTTCGGGGCTTTAATTGGGCTGGAAAATTGTCATTTTTCGCATATTTATCTTTAAGAATTTTAACCCAGAGAGCTTCCGGGTTAGAGAGAAAGCGCCATCCCAATTTCATTAGGAGGATTTTATTGACATCTGCCGCTTGTCTAAGACCAAGTCCTCCTTGAAATTTAGGTTTGCAAACTTCTTCCCACTTCAGTAAATGCATCTTTTTATTGCCTTCTTTGGCGCCCCACACAAAATCCCTGATCATCTTGTCAATTTCTCGACATGTTAACAATGGAAACTTGGCTGTCAGCATAGGGTAGATTGGCATGGCTTGCAAGACTGAATTAGCTAATGTGACTCTGCCCGCTAAGGAGAGTTGCTTAGTCTTCCAGCCTGAGAGTTTGTTTTTAATCTTGTCAACAGTGGTTTTGAAGGTAAGTCTGTCTACCCGCCCTTAGATAATCTGGGCTCCTAAATATTTTCCCAAATCACTAGTTCTAGTAAAACCCAATTGGTTGGAAATTGTCGCAGATAAAGTATTGGGGATTTGTTTAGAGAAACAAATGCGAGTTTTGTCCTTGATTATTTTTTGGCCAGAGACACCACAAAAGGTATCCAGGCAATCTTGGATAACTGCTGCTTGATCAATAGAAGCTTCAGCAAATAAAAGGAGGTCATCCGCGAAGAAAATGTGGGAGAGTGGAGGGCCATTCTTAGTGAGTTTAATTGGCTTCCAGATACCTTTGCTGACCAAAGACGTTATGAGATGAGAAAGCCTTTCCACGCAGAGAACAAAAAGATAAGGGGAAATAGAGTCCCCTTGGCGAATGCCTCTAGAAGGGGTGAATTTGTCAGTCATTTCCCCATTCCAAATTAAGCTCAAAGTTAACGTGTTGACACAAGACATGATTCTGTCTACTAGAACTGGATGGATACCACTGGTTTTCAATGAATCAGAAATAAAGTTCCACCGAAGTCTGTCGTATGCTTTTTCCAGATCCACTTTTATGGCCATGTCTCTTTTCTTTCTATTCCATCTTCTCATAGAATGGACTACCTCTTGAAAGATAATCGCATTGTCCGTTATTTGACGCCCAAGAACAAAGCTACTCTGGGTTTGATCAACTAGTGTTTCCATACAAGTCTTTAATCTATTCCCAATAACTTTAGTGATAATTTTACAGGCTACATTGCACAAACCAATTGGTCTGAGTTGTACCATAGAGCAGGGATTGGGATTCTTTGGGATAGGGACAATGAAAGTCTCATTAAGCTTCTCATTCATGATGCCATTGATGACGAAATTTTTAACCAGATCACAAACATGTTTACCGACGGTGTCCCACTGGCTCTGATAGAAAATAGGTTGTAAGCCATCTGGCCCCGGAGATTTGTAGGGACTCATATTAAAGAGAGCTCGCTTGACTTCATCATTAGAAACTTCCTTCATCAACTCTTTTGTTTGGGAAATATTCAGCTTTGGAAAGAGATTCGGCCAAGTTGAAAAGCTTTCATCATGATTTTCTTCTGTATACAACTGAATATAGTAGTCCCTCACTGCTTTTTTAACTTCACTCATATTGAGAGCCAGTTACCATTAACCTTCAGAGCTTCTATCTTGTTATATTTTCTGTTTATAACTGTGGAAGTATGGAAATAAGTAGTGTTACTATCACCAAACTTCAGCCATCTTTGTCTTGATTTCTGAAACCAAATTATTTCTTCTTGAAGCAAGATTTGTTCGTATTCGGAAGCCAAAGTATCTATTAGCTGTTTAAGCTTGGCGAAGTTTCTATGTTCAAGAATGTGATCAATCAAATTAAGTTTAGACAGAACTGATCTCTTTTTTTGAAATGCATTACCGAAGATGACTGTATTCCATTCTTTCAACATCTGAACAAAATTGTTGGTCATTTCTGTGAAGCTGCCACACCACTTCCAACTGTCTTTGATCCATTGCTTGAATTCGGGATGAGTGAGCCACGCCGCTTGGAAGCGAAAAGGCCTTGAATTTTTGGGTGGAGGAGGGGACCCAAATAATTTGAGGATAGGTCGATGATGGATTGTTAGATCATCAATTTCTGTTAATATTGCAATATAAACCAATAGTCATTGTACGTGTGAAATTAAAAAAGCACATATCTTTTATTTTTTCTATCAACGTTTTTTTTTTACGTAGATTGATTGACCTAGGTTCAATGAATTTGCAAGTAAAAATCAATGAGTTTGCAATATTTTCATTTACCTTTACCTAAATATTCATTGATTTTCATCATAAAATTCATCAATCTTCTCCTACAGATTCATATTCATTTACAAAGCCAAAACCCTAAATATTAAAAACAAAAAATAAATTAAATTATCTCTAACTCACTTCATCATCATTGTCCATTTATATAGATAAAAATGGACATACAAAAGCCAAAAATGTTATTCAAATCAACTTGACTATACAATTCAAAATGAAAAAGAAAGAAAAATAAAAATTCAACCCTTAACTTTTTCTACCCATTACTATGATCTTCTATCAACAGAAAAAATGTGGTGATGATTTTAATTATGTGAAGGATAAAAAAAATGCAAAGAGAGTTCATTAGACTAGGGGTTAAACTTTGTGTTAAATTTTGTTTCAATTAGTTAATTTCTCTTTATACTGGTAGTAATTAATAGGTTAATTGATTAAAACAATGAAGTTCATTGATATTTATTTATATGTTCATGAGAATTAATAAATTTTCAGGTTAAAATCAACGAGTCTACTGCAAGTTCATTTTCATTAATCTTTGTCTGCAGGTTCAAATGAACATGCATGTCAAGATCAATGAATTTTGTAGTAGATTTATTGATCTTCACTTACAGGTTCACACACCTTCACTATAAGTTCACATTCAATTTAATCTTTATTTAATAACACATGAACTTTTAATCAATAACACATGAATTTTTCCATTGTAACTAATAAATTTATATGTACAAAACTAAATAAATAGAACAAAATCAAATCTAAAAAAATACAAAAAGGAGCAGTTGTGGACACTAGATACTTTACTCTTAGAAAATTTGTGACCTCAAGGATGATGAACTTATGATTGGAGCATATGTACCTTCCAATAGTTTGCGCATACTCAAACAAGAATATATAAGCACTGCACACATCATCAAATGTACGGCTCGTCTTCTAGTTATTCATTTATAAAGAGTTTCACAATTGTGAGAAAAGAAGAAGAAGGATAAAAGTAAGAAGATGCAGAGATTAATAAAAAAAAAATCATAACGTGAGGAAAGAAGAACACACCCAGAAGAAAAAAAAAAAAAGAAAGTGTAAAAAAAAAAGAACACGAGCACAAAAAAAATGCAAACTTAAATAACACACATAGCATCATAAACAGAGGTCCATGATATAATTTGATCAGGACTGCCTCAGCATATGTTATTCACCAAGAGTTGAAGACCAACGCCCTATCCAATCTCTCTTTGATGCCACGGCATTCCCAAGTGTACTTCGGCCTAGAGAACCCAAAGTCAATAAGGTGACAATCAGTAATTACATCTCTGAATTTTCAGCAACTAGAAGTGGGAATGTGATTACCGCCCATTTTTTCATCTCGTCCCAAGTAAGCGTTGAAATCGCTAATGAGAGTCGAATGAGCATCAATGGAGTTGTTAAGCTTTCGGATATCTTGCTAAAGAATATCTCTACCAACTGCATTCGGGTTGCCATAAATTGCTGTGCAATAAGAGGTCATTTTGTGATGAGTGAAATTAAAATGAACAAACTGATGTTAAGAAGCAATAATATGGAGATTAATTTTCTGATCATCCCAGAGAATCCATATTCCTCCTGCAAAACCACGTGCCTGTTCTTTGAAACTCCTACCAAAGCCAATTTTTTTAATGCTAGCATCAGCTTTTTGACTGCTAATCCAAGGTTCAAAAATGATGCAAACCAAAGGGCGGTGCGTACAGATCATCTCTTTGAATGTAGAACAAAATCTGGTACTGCTAGCACCCTGACAATTCCATGATAAGATTGACATAATAAATAATGATAAAAGAAAGAACAAGAAGACCATATTGCAACAGCGTTAATTGTTGGCTTGGAAACTTCCACATCAACAATTTCTTCACCAGTAGGTTCTAGGGAGGAGACAGAAACATGACTTATAACACTTTTTATAATTTAATCACAACATTTCAATCCTGACAAAATAAAACATGAATTTTAAACTTTTACAATTTAGACTTGCATGCCAGGCCAGAGTTGAGTCTTTAGTCCATGTGGAAATTTTTGTCTGCCAGGTCAAAACTGTATGTTTTATATTTGCAAAATGCAGCATTTTGATTCACGATCCTAAATCTTCTTGTTCTTCTTCTTTTAACCTAAACCCCTTTTTCATATTCTTCTTCCGTGACTTGCTCTATCCTTTTCTTGTTAGATCTTCCTTTATTAAACCCTTTAAATTACCCATCCCTCTGTTTGTTACCAATAATTCTCTAACAAAGAGAGAGAGGAGCAACCATGAATCTCTCTCTCCTTGCAGCTTCTTTAACCCCATCTTCCTCTTTCAGAAGCAAGGCAATTGGCAATTAAATAAACGGGCATAAAAAGTGAAGGAAAGAATTGGACAAAACCAGATATCATAGATCATACAAAAGCCTAAATCAATTGCATTTGGGAAAAAACACTCAATTTAATCAAATCCAAGCATTCCTAATTATATAAAACCTTAATTCAATTAAGAACAAACAGATTTCACATTCATAAATACTAAACAAAAGATATAATCATTAACTCAATTTCAATAAAAACTTTCTCATTTAGTTCAAATCAGATCTCAAAATAACCCACAAATTACCATCCTTTAGCTCACTCATCAAGGGAAGATCACAATCCTCAAATTGGAAATCAAGCTTAAAGATCTCAAGTGTCACCGATGAGCTAAACGATAGATCCAGTGCTCCTACCGTCGTTCCTGCAGCCTGTAAGGCGCGTCCAGCACAGATTCATCGATTTTATATACGTGAGAGCTTAATGGGTTATTACCTTTAGTGGTTATTCTCTCAGTGCCTATTAGTTTAGCTAGCTCTGCTATTGTTCTTACTAGAGATGTTGCTGCCGGTTATGGATTAGGTTTTAAGTTTGGAAAGAGTCGTAATTTGGCTTTGGGTGCTGCTGGTTTCTATTCTGTCAATTCACTTATACCTAAAGTTGTTGTTGCTAACTTGCATAATTATATGGCTGGCTTTGACGATCCTAAATCGGTCAGCAAGGACGATATAGAATAGATTGCCAAAACGTTTGTGTTTTGATTTGAGAATACTTTCAATTGCTTGAGTTAGACGAAGAAGAAGATGATTGACGATCATCAATCAAAACAGTGCATTTTGCAAGTATAAAATGCACAGTTTTGACGTGGAAGATAAAAATTTCCACGTGGATTAATTATCCAATTTTGGCCCGACACGGAAGCAAAAGTTAGCTGGATAAGTAACCGTTGATCCAAATTGCAAAATTTAAAAATTTAAATTTTATTTTGTTAAAATTGAAATATTGTGATTAAATTATAAAAAGTACTATAAATTATAATTAAATTTACAAATAATCTATTTTATTTTTTTTGTTAGTTATTTTGATAAGAGTTACAATTTAATTTCTGAACAACTACAAATCTTCATTGATTAACTACTACTGCATTTTTTTTATAAGTTAACTTTTAATTTTTAAAAAATCAGACAATAAAAAAAATAAAAATAAGAAAGTCCAAACACCATATTTAATTCTAAATTAAATTTTTGTCACTATCCGCTAAGTGTAAAGAACTAAAGATATTTTATTGCAGCAATTTGTATAAATTTTTATAACAAAAATCGAGAAGAAATAGGGCAAATTTTACTTTTAGGAAAGTAATTTTTAATTATATCAAATCTAAATAAAAAAGTTTATATACAAATTTAATTTAATTTAGTATTGTTTTTAGTTTGTGTTGTGTAATATTTCTTCTCCACATTAATAAAATTATTTTCAATCGGCAGTATAAAGCCAATAAAATTATAACATTTCAGGTTGAAATATCATGCCAGTAAGTTGAAAAAGAGATCTCTATATGGCTTGGCTAGAGATATCCACCTATCTCAGCTTCAAAAGAAGACTCTTACAGATCTCCACTGGCTCGGCTTCAAAGAAAGCGATTTCCACCTTACTTGGCCAATAAAATTATAACATTTCATGTTGATGGAATTGAGACTCCTATATTTAAAAAATATATATATGTTTATATCATGTCAATAAGTTAAAAAAAAGCGGACATATAGAGAAATGGATGTGTTTTTTTTCCTTTAGATTACTAGAGGACAAGGCTGATATTTAAAAAAAAAAAAAACAAAGTACATGATTGATCATATGATATATATGTGTAGACGGCGGAGGCGGAGTTTAGCGCACGTATAAGATTTTAGCAATCGTGATACTATTTAGATTCAAGGTCTTAGAGAACACACTAACCACTGTTACAAAGACATGACGTGGAGATGAAGAGTTATCACCCAGGATAACACCTGAGACAATTTAATTGACGGTACTCGATTCTCTAAAAGAAAATTAGCACCACAACCGGAAGATTCTGGATATGGAATACTAACTTCTCTTAGTCTCGTGTTCATTTAGAATAATTTTATAAATAATTATTTCATCCTCTAATTACATGCAATTTTATTAAATCCTAATTAACATCTATCTACCTAAAAAGGTAACAAGTCAATAAAATTACAAGTAAAAAATGCACTCAAGATCGTGTTGTCCCTAAGTCTAAACTATGTTAATTTTATTAAAAAGTTAGCTAAATCTACATTTCATTTACAAATGAAATGGAATAAAAGTGGGCCTACATTTTTATTAATTAGTGAGCTTAAATCTATTTTTTAGTCTTTCTAAGATATGGGCTTAAAGCTTATTCAATTTTAAAGAAAAAAATTAAATTAGTGGGTCTAAGTCTAACTTAGTTTTATTTTAAGTGAAATGTGGACCTAGATCTATTTATTTTAAAAGAAATAAATTTAAGTAGACTGAGCTAAGTCTAGATAAGTTTTAATTAATTAAGTAGGCCTAAAATCTAATTAACCTGATGGGCCTATGCTGATTTTAATTATTTAAAATCCTAAACCATTTTTAAGCCTATTTATTTAGTGGGTTAGACCTAAACGTGGTTTTGGGGTCCAAAAACATAAAAACATAAAAAAAAATATAAGTCAAAAATAAATAAAACACAAAAAATAGATCAAACAAACATTACAGTGATTTTCTAAAAAAAAATCCTAAATTAATTACATGCAAACCCTAATTTAAGCTACTGCCACCATTGATTTTAATTGATTTTTTACCCAATTGAACCTAATTACTAATCAATTTAAGTCTTTCACTATTCCTATTACTGTGGCTATTACAAACTACGTATAAAATTAAAATTAAATAATTATACACCCAAAAATTAAAATAAACTACATAGGATACCAAAATGCAGAACAAAAATTAAAATCCTAAGAGCTATTATTAAAACAATACAGGTTCATCCATGACATTTCATAGGTCTTCTCTTCAATTAAACACATGCAGTATCTTCTCCTTCAATCCACATACGGACATCAAAACAAAAAAACAAAAAAAGCAATCAAATTAGTAGTGAAATTAAATAATAAAATAATTAACGAAATGAATAAAAATCACAGAAGAGAAGAAAGAAAAAAATGAATGTTGTGTATATACCTTTTTTCAGCCTCAGATTAGGATTTTCACCGTTGAAATCGACTCAGTGTTGATTTGATTATGGACTGAGACAAAAAATGGTTGTATCGTCTTCCTTAAATGAATAGCAAAAATTAGGGTTTTTGAAAATCAAAGCTTTTTTTCGTCTGTCAAAAAATCCTCTCGCCCCTCTCTAGCCAAAAAACCTCTAGTCGAAAAAAACCTCTCCACAACACGCATGCAGACTTTGCTTTTAAATGCAGAGTATGCGCGTACTGAACTTCCTCCAAAGGAGGAACAGACCTATCTGATAATATCAGATAGCGTTTGTTTTGATTTTTAACAAAAATATCTTATGTGTTTCTTTTTTTAAAAAACCTTATCAGATAAAAATTTGAATTTTTCAACTGTAAGCACCCAATTTCAGGATGCAGTTGTGCACAATTGCGATGTAAGCCCCTATGATGAAATTTACTCAAAAATTGAACTTGGTTGTTGATTTTCTGGACTTTAAGGACTAAATTGCAATATTTTTTAGTAATTAAAAGTTAATATATATATATATATATATATATATATATATATATATATATATATATATATATATATATATATATATTAGGATCGACATTGGTGTAATGTCGACCAACATTACACAATGCTGGCCGGCATTGTGTAATGCCGATCGGCATTAGACAATGCCGATCGACATTGTACAATGTCAGTCGGCATTACACAGTACCGATGCGCAATAATTTCATTTTTTAATTTTCTCATGTATTTTTTCCTTATTTTTATCGATTTTTTCAATGTTTTAATTGGTTAAAAATTCAAATTTTATCCTTATGATTATCTAATAAAGTTTTTTTTAAACGCATAAGGCCTTTTTTTAAATAAAAAAAAACGCTATCTGATTATCAGTCCGTTCCTCCTTTGAAGAAAGTTCAGTATGCGCAGACTTTGCATTTAAATTCTCATTGGTTTTAAGGTCTAGGTCATCAATGGATTTTAGCACTTCTTGTTCACTCACTCTTAAGTTGATCATCATGGTAGTTGGGGGTGGCATGTTTCAATAATTTGGAAAAGGATTATTTTGGGTGTTTGGGTTTGGATTTGATTTCTCAGGGTCTGTGATTTTTCCAGAATCTATGAGGTTTTGGAATTTATGTTTTAGGTGCATGCAATTATCTGTGGAGTGTTAGAGGTTTTAATGGAATTTGCAGTGCCTGTTTGGGTTATAGCCTGGGGTATTTAGGTTTGGTAGGTTTGGATTAGGTAAAGGTTGAAGTAAGCCCATTTGCATTAGGCGCTCTAGAACTCTTGAAAGTGGTTGGTTAAAGTTTGAGAAATTCCTTGGTTGTTGAAGAACATGCACTTCAATAATCCAGCTAGTGCTTCATTGTTTTATGCCTCCAGTTGGGTAGTTCCTTATGCCAGTGCCTTTAGTAATCCTCTTCTTCTCATTCTCAATCTCCTTAGCTTGTAACCTATCGTTATAAAGGTCTACAAATGTCTTAGGGTTCATCATTTGCAACCTTTAAACCATATTAGGCGACACGTTTCGGACTATCATCCTAACCTGATCCTTCTCAATTTCATTAGTCCCGCCTTATTCATGAACCTGGTTATAAAATATGAGAATGACTCATTGGGCTTCTTCTTAGTCAGTTCTAGATCCCTGATAGACACCTTGAGCCTAATGTTATAGTCATATTGCTTTAGAAAAGCAGTGCATAGTTCTCTACAGTCAGCTCTAATAGATTTCTCCAACTCATGATACCAATTAACAGCCATTCCTTCCAAGGATAGTACAAACAACTTGGTGACCATAGACAAAGGAGCCTTAGTGGTGCTCATGGTAGTTATGTATTAACTAAGGTGAATCCTCGGGTCTCCAATACCATCAAACTTTTGTAGCTATGGCATCTTGAATTTTTTAGGCAATTTGTCCTCCTTGAATTGCATTATATCATCAAAGTCAAAAGAGTATCCAATGCCCTATCCTCTCATTAACTCCTCCATTTTGGACATCTTCTGAGTTAGTGCTTTCATCTGCTTAGATTCCAGCTCTTAAACTTGCTCAAATGATTCCCTTTTTTTCCTTTTCAACCATATAACTCTCAACATCCTTGAGTTTCATTTCCCCAGCATTGTCATTGTTGGCAAGTGGTGTACTCACAACAGGTGGATTGGCCGCAATAGGTGGATTGACCGTAATAGGAGGTGCATCAGCAATAGGAGGTGGCATCAATCCAGCCAAAGCCTGTCTTAACTCATCAGGCATCATCACTCTCATGTCATCCATTAATTTTCCTTTAACATCCTCTAAGGTCTAATTTCCTCCTTCATGTTGTTCCATTTCTTCGGCCTGTTTTGGTTGTATAGCTTCTAGGTAGAGTAGATTAATAGGACTACTTTAGAGTCTATTAAGGATCTTTTTTACAATTGATTGTAGACTCGAATCAGTTCTCACTAGTCTGCCACCCTTTTGACCCCAAACACAGGAAGACCCAGATGACTCTATGATGGCTAAAAGACAAATGTTAGTATGATGCATAAGATGCATGTATGCATGATGCACATGCTATGTAATAGGTAGCAAGTAACAAGTTAGGTATGCATACATCCTTCCAACCTTATTCCTCCCACACACGCATTCAATGGTGAGTCTCTTTTCCTAGGATTTTTGGTCTTGGTCTTAATATCAACAAGGGATATCAGGGACCGATGCTTATGCCAAATCTCTCTTAAAGCAGTAAAACATAGAAATAATATTTTTAGGTATAAAAGATTAGCCCAATCTTCATTAGTCCAAATGATCATTTAAAGTATAGGTTTGGCCTTTATAGATAGAAATACCGTAAGGCAACATTCATAAGCGATTTGGGTAGATCTTAAGGGAAGTAACTAAGCCATTATATGTGGTTAAGGTCCGGTAAAAAGGTCAAGGTTCCCTTAGCAAGATGCCCTCCTTTAAGACTTGAGTCATAGGCCAAGGTTAGAGGGGCCCAACATCCTTTGCAAACTTGAGAGAAAATTGCCCCCCTTAAGGACTTGGCTTACATACTCTAGTAAGATGAGCCCGACAATCTCTCTTGAACAGAGTTAAGGCTAAGAGTGATGGTTTGCCAATCTACAACTCCATAAAGCTAGTGAAATTAAGGAATCATAAAACAATGCCATCAGTTAATAGGGACATGCAGAATGAAAGCAAGAATAAAATAATAATTAATAAAGTAATTCTAAAGAACACAAGTAGAATCAATATGTATTATCCCCAGTGGAGTCACCACTGTAAATGGCAGGGTTTAGCGTGCATCCAAGATTGTAGCAACTGCGACACTGTTTGAGCTTAGGGCTCTATAGAACACACTAACCACTGTCACAAAGACATGGTGTGGAGATGAGGAATCGCCACCAAGGGTAATAACTTGGACAAATAAAAAAGGTGGTACTCAATTCCCTAAAAGAAAGCTAGTACCACAACCAAGAGATTCTAGATACGAAATTCCAACTTCTTTTAGTGTCGTGTTCATTTAGAATTACTTTATGAATTACTATATTATCCTCTATTTACATGCAATTTCATATAAACCCTTATTCTAGCAATTAACTCCAAGGCAAACTACTCATGAAAATACAAGTAAATAATGCATTCAATCAAACATATAATCCCTAAGTTAGTCTAAAATACATGAATTTCAATTAGATGAACTAAATCTAAATGTTTTAATTAATGAGCCTAAAAGCTAATTCCTTTTAATTTTAATTAAATGAATCTAAGTCTATTTATTTTAATTCTAAAAATGGGCCTAAATCTACAAATTATGAAGGCATTAGTGGGCCTAATTCTACATATTTTGATTCTAAAGTGATCTTAAATCTATAAATTATGAAAAAGACTTAAATTTAAATGGACTAAGTCTAATTAATTAAATTAAATTGAGTGGGCCTATGTCTAATTTATTAGATGGGTCTAAGTTTTCTCTAGCCTAAATCTAATTAATTATGGGCCTAAAATGCATTTTAATTTATTAAACTTAAAAAACATAAATTTAAATGGGTGGATTAAAATCTACTATGGGCTTAAGGCCCAAAACATATAAGAATAAACAAACAAGCCCAAAACACATAAAAATAAATAAACAAGGCCAAAAACAAATAAAACATATTAAAATAATTAAATTAAATATCAAATAATTAATTAAATTAATTTCTTCTAAACCCTAATTTTTATTAACATGCAACCTAAATTAATCTACTTCCTCCATTAATTTTAATTAATTATCCAATTAAAACCCTAATTTTACTAAGTAATTAATCAAAATAAACAAGCAATCACATATAATTCCACTATTCTCATTATTGGATCTATTACAATAATCTATTAAAAATAATAAATAATAAATTAATACAATCTCGAAAAAAAATAAATAAAATAAAGTAGTAAAATAAAATAATAATAAAAAACCCTAGAAATTATATCTCCACAAAGTCTTATCCATGGCATTCCATGGACCTCTTATGGATTGGATTCTCTAAGTATGATCATCATGTGTTTTCCTCCATAATCACCATAAAAAAAGAATAAAAATTATGGTTAGTGAATAAATAATAAAATAATAAAATAAAATTAAAAATTAATAAAATAAATAAATAAATCAAATAAAAGAGAATAAAGAGAAAGTGATGTTTATGGATGTTTCTTAATGAAGTGCTCCTCAGATTTGTAGAATCACTATTCTTGATAGGACTTCAAATATTATTCTTCAAAAATTCTTCAAAGATCTTTTAATCAAGCAATTAAGCAAAAGAAATTTTATAGAGAACAATTTTCTTTTTTTTTTCTCTTTCTCTTTTACTTTTTTTTAATTCCTTTCCTCCCCCTCCCCCCCCCCCCCCCCTACATTTTAAACCAAAAGCCCTGTTTATTAGGGATACATCTTGAAACCCTAGTTATAAATTGATTCCTAAAAGACTTCTATTTCCTTGAAAATATTATCAAAATAATTTTAGGAGAATTTCATACCAATTAGGACTCAATTTATTTAGAAATTTCAAGATTTATATAGAAAATTCAAGAATTTGTAGAAGGATTACAAAAAGGTCTTTAAAAGAATTTAAGTTTTGCAATTAGATCCCTTAAAAGCATTGCAATTTAGTCTATGAAAACATTAATTTTTTTAAAAAATACAATTCGATCCTTGAAGTTTCAAATTTCAAATATTGAAGACCTATTCATGACATTTTCATTATTGGAGTCTTCTGTCGTATCCATAACTCATCATCCCAAAATTGGGTATCTTCAGGTATATCAACCTCTTGAGAAAGAAAAGGATCCCTCTAAAGGAAAAGAACAAGTGATCAAGCTCTAGTAAAAAAGGAATACACTATCCTCAAATAGCTTAAGAAGACTCAGGCACAAGCCAGTATCTGAGACCTACTCATGGCCTCTAAGAAGCACATAGATGCCCTTGTTACAGCAGTAGATAAGGCAAAGATTGCCACTAATGCCTCACCTTATAAGATGATAACCTCTCTAATGAAAGCTCCCTATAATACAATCACCTTTTTAGATGAAGATTTGCCCCTCGAGGGAAGGGTCCATAACCATCCTCTCTTCATACAAGCAATTGTCATATCTAAGAAGACTCCATATGTTATAGTGGATGATGGATCTGCCATTAATGTTTGCCCCCTGAGGTTGCTACATAAGTTCGGGATAAATGTTGAAAACCTAGAAAAATCCAATATGGTTATACTAGCCTATGATAATTCAAAAAAGCCAATCATTAGCACTTTCAAAGTAGTAGTCACAGTAGGGGATATCGAATTAATAACAGATTTACCATCTTAGACATCCCTCCTACTAGGAAGACCCTGGTTCCACCCACTAGGGGGCATACCCTCTACTATGCATTAAAAGATTAAGTTCCTTCTAAATGGAAAGGTCATTACCATCCCTACTGAAATAAACAACATTATTGACTATTTGAATATAGTTCCACTAGGATTCTGGGTTTCTATAACTAGTGATGGTCATGTCAATCCTAAAGTTGCTGCTATGATAAAGAAGATACAATATCGACCTGGAACAGGATTAGGAGGATGGAACATTAGGGTCACAGAATTCCCTAACTTCTAAGGATATACCAATAGATATGGTTTAGGGTATGATCCATAAGAGGACATTAGGGCTAAGAAGTTGATCTCTTTTGTGGTTGAAAGCTCAACCCAAGTCTACCAAGGAAAAGTTGAGAAGTGGGTGTGCAACGGAATCAAGAAATCAGGGTTTAAGATCTTCAATAACAACCTCAAAGGAAAGAACTCACTAGTTATGGTCATTGAGATCAACATCAATGAGCTAATGAGAAATCTGGAGGTAGAATCTAAGAGTGAGACTATTAACTATGCTTAAGCTATTGCCATCCTCAAATCAAGCATCGATGGCATCCTATTTGAAGACATTGTTAATGATGATCACTATACTTTTTCTTTTTTGAAACTGATGATGTAATGAACTCTAAAGTTAATGCAATGAAATTAAATTTTGCTTACTTGTTTAATGTCTTTCCTAATGGTAGTGTGTATTGCATTAATCAAAACATTAGTATATTTGACATTCATTCCATATGCATTGAATCATTTAACATTGGCACGAAATCTGAACCACATATTTTGCATATTTCAAAAGATGTTATGCTTAAAGAAAGGAGAGAAATTGAAAAAATATGAATAAAATATTCAAAATTATTTGCTTGGATGTATGACGCTATGCCTATTATTGATAGAACCATTGCTCAACACTTCATTCTTACCAAAGATGAGTGCAACCCAATAAAGCAAAAACTAAGAAGACTCATACTAAAATAGGCCCAACTAGTGAAAGAAGACATCGAGTAGCAAATTAAGGAAAAATTCCTGAAGGTAGTGGACTATCTGAAATGGTTAGCAAATGTGGTGTAAGTACCATAGAAAGACTGAAGGGTTAGAATCTGCATTGACTATAGAGATATAATAAGGCTTGCCCAAAAGATGATTTCCCACTACCTCATATAGATATATTGGTTGACAGTGCCACCACATGTGAAATGTACTCCTCCATGGATAATTTCTATAAGTACAATCAAATCCTAATGGCCATTATCGATAAAGCAAAAATAGCTTTCATAATGGAACGGGGTACTTATTGCTACAGAGTAATGCCCTTTGGACTAAAGAATACAGGAGCGACTTACCAGAGAATGGCAACCATAATGTTCCATGACATGATACACAAAGAAGTAGAGGTGTGCATCAATGACATGATGGTCAAGTAACAAACCAGGGAAGAACATCCGTCAGACCTTGAAAATTTCCTCAAAAGAGTCAAAAATTACAGTCTCAGGCTTAATCTAAAGAAATGCATATTCGGGGTCACTTCAGGAAAGATGCTAGGGTATGTTGTCAGTCAAAATGGGATTAAAATGAATCTAGACAATGCAAAAGCTATCAAAGGGATGCTAGTGCCAAAAATAGAGAAAGAAATCAAAGGGTTTATAAAGAAACTATAATTTATCAGTAGATTAATCACCAAGTTGATAGCAATTTGTGAACCGATCTTCAAGCTACTAAAAAAAGATCAGCCAGTTGAATGGAATGAACAATGTCAGGTAGCATTCAATAAGATCAGGAACTACCTAGCTAACCCACATATTAAATCAGGGATACCTTTAACCTTATATCTAGCCATCGAAGGAAATGTAATTGGTGCAATGTTAGCCCAAGAAGGAGAAATGAAAGTAGAACATGCAATCTACTACTTAAGCAAGTAGATGTTGTCATATGAGGAGAAGTACAACCAAGTCAAACAGATATGCATAGTAATGGTATGGGCAATAAAGAAACTCAGACATTACTTTCAAACCTATGGAATTCAGGCTTTGTCTAAAATGGACCCAATGAAGTACCTTTACAAAGCTCCCTCTCTAGTGGGAAAACTTGCCTAGTGGCTTATACTGCTAACAAAATTTGATGTACAGTATCTAACTAAGAAAGCAGTAAAAGGAAGAGCAGTGGCTGAATTTCTAGCTCTCAACCCCATTCTATAATAAGAAGAAATCCAACTAGACTTCCTAGATGACCTCAATTCAACCATCAAAATCCAAGGATGGTGTATGTATAGAGTGGTCAATCTGTTCAGCATAGGAGTCGATGTCATATTACAATCCCCATTAGCCAAAAAGCTCAAATTCAAAGTCATAAAAAATAAAGCAGAATACGAGGCATGTGCACTCAAAATAGAAGCACTAATATCCTTGGATGTTATAGAAGTCAAATCTTTAGAGATTCCATGCTAGTAATCAACCATACCATGAAACAGTAGGAATCAACCATGCTAGTAAGCCTTACCTAAATCACTTGAGGGTACCTACCATGTCCTTCCAAAAATACAGATTCATTCATCTCTTTAGGCATTACAATTAGATAACATATGCACTTGCTTCCCTAGCATCAGTGTGGGAAGGACCATCCAAATTGCCCTTTAAGCCTTATAATAAGAACTATAGAATAGCGAAGACAGAAATAGTTAAAAAAACCCTAATTCTATAACATATAAAGATATCTAAAGGAATGAGCCTATCCTAATCAAGCAGATGAAAAAGATAAAGCAGTCATTTGATGATTAGCATTAAAATTCACATTGCATCAGGGTGCGCTATACAGAAGAGCCTCAGATGGTTTACGACTCTAATGTCTAGATGAAACTAAGGCTGCAAGAACATTAGAAGAAGTACACAAGGGTGTTTATGGTTCACACATAAATGGAGTAATCCTAGCTAAGAAACTAATTAGATAAGGGTTCTTCTGAATAACGATGATGGAAGACTGTATCAAATTTGTAAAGAATTGCCATAAGTGTTAAATCCATAGGAATGTCAGACACATTCCCCCAACAGAATTGCACTACATCTCCTCTCCATGACCCTTCTCAATATAGGGACTAGACATAATTAGGGAAATCCACCCAATAGACTCGAATGGACACAGGTTCATTTTAGCGGTAGTGGATTACTTCACAAATTGGTTCAAAGTATAATCATCCGCAAGGATAGGAGCCAAGCAAGTGACCAAATTCTTCCAAAGAAATTAGTTTAGTTGATATAGGATCCCCCATCACATCATCTCTGATAATGGTGTCCAATTCTAAGGGGAAGTTAGAGAGCTATTAAGGAGGTATAAGGTAGAACATCACAAATATTTTCTATACCGACCATAAGCAAACGGGGCCGTTGAAGCTGTAAACAAGAACATCAAGAAGATTTTTTCAAAAATCACTCAGAATTACCGAGATTGGGCAGGTAGATTGTGATATGCCTTATGGGGGTACCAAAAAATAGTCAAGACTTCAACAGAAGCAACCCCATTCTCGCTTGTATACAGATAAAAAGCAGTGCTTCCAATTGAAATAGAAATCAAGTCTCTTCGAGTAGCAGTTTAATCTAAACTATAAGAAGTACAATGGCCTCAATAAAGGCACAATAATCTCAACCTCTTGGACAGTCGAAGGCTTAAGGCTCTATACCACACACAATTTTATTAAGCATAGCTAGCCAAAACCTTTAACAAGAAAGTGAAACACAAGAGTGTGAAAGCATGAGACTGGGTGTTAAAGCAAATGAGGCAAAATGTTCTAGACCTGAGAGGGAAATTTAGACCGAACTGGAAAGTTCCATACCTGGTTAAACATGTCTTATCAAAAGGAGCAATCAAGCTAATAGACTCTGAAGGCAATGAATTCTTTGAACCTGTCAATACAGATCGCTTAAAAAAGTACTATATTTAAGGCATACAAAAAAATCCTACTGAGTTAAAAACCTAAAAATGACATGTTAGTGATATGCACTAGGTCAATAATGTATGACCATGTTTTGACTTTATCATTTTATTTAATAAATAGGCATTTTTCATTTTCATTTTGTGTTATAATAATTACTTGAATAGTTAATTCTTACTAAGGTCATCAAGTATGTGACTTGATAGTAAAACTCTTAGATTAAATATGAGTTCTATTCAAATTATCCCTAGTCATAATAGTTTATTATGGCTAGTATGGTGTTGATTGATGATTATGTTTTACTAATCATGAATATGAGATATTAAGTCAACTCATAGGTACTTATTTGAGAAATAAAGTGTTGGATTGTCCCATCATGAGAATACTACATAAATAATTATCATAAGTAATTCTATCATAGTAATATTGGCTTAGTCCTCTCATCATCATGGATTTCTATATAATTATTCTATATTTTGACATAATCTTACATTATCTTTAATCGGATGATAAAATAGGTTGGTGTTGGGTATAAAATGAGTTGTGTGAGAAATGTGAGTGATTGAGAAGGAATTTGTCCCTCGTTTAATATGAGTAAGATATCTATGGGCCCCTTAATAAGATAGACTGAAGAAAATGCATGGTCATGCTAAATTAAATTGATAAAGAGTTATCATTCTCAGTCTACTTGAAATCAAGAAATTATATGATTGAATTCTATAAGGATGACATAATCTATGCCTTATATTCAATCAAGATATCATGTGACAAAAGGACAAGAATATTCACTATATATTAGGTTATGTCGGATTATTGACTTCACATGACTTGGGTAGTCATAATGTCTTGCTAGAGGCCACTTATGACTTGTAGGCCTAAATAGAGATTTAAGGCCCACTGCCAACATCATATGAACCTACAAGGTCACACACTTTAAACAAGCCCAAGATGAATATGGGTTTAAAAGCCCAAATAAGCTCTATGGAAATAAATAAATAAAATATTTATTTATTTATTTAAGGTAAAAGTTATCTTAAATAAATAGAATATTATTTCTAATTTAATTTTAAATAAAATTAGAATAAAAATAAGTGAGAAATTACCAAAAGGTTGTTTGGTAAGTGAAACCCTAATTTAAATACCTATAAGTATATTACATTCTTTAGGATTTTAGACACTCTCATTATTCTACCACCAAATTCATTTTCTCTCTTTTAGAAAATAAAACACATAGTTCTTTTTAATTCTTCATTTGTGAGAAATCAAGAGAAGGTGCTAGCACATAAATATTCATTTTCAAAATCAACGGTTGTTCGTGTGGACACTTGTGGAGGATAGATTCTTTTGGAGACGTATCAAATCTGAAATGTTAAATTAAAAGCTAGAGGTAGGGTGTCACCAGAGTGAACCTCCTCTCTTCCTTTCAGATTTCTTGTCTCTTCTGAGTTTGTTGTAAGAAAATGAAAACCTTAGATTTAATTAATTAATCGAATTACTTGGATTCAGGTTCGAGTTTGTGATTCAAATTTTCTTTTTTCATTGTGTATGGAATCTCGAAACCTAACACGACACCTCAAGAAAAATTTAAGGACTTCCCACTAGGTTGAAAACCTTACATGGGCAACGTAGAAAAGTTAGGGAAAGAGAGAAAATATTTAATTAGAAAACCTGAGAAGGCTAGTAAGGACAAGGGTAATCTCAAGTTCAAAATTTATATAAATGCACCTGTGCTTTTCTTAAATGAATTCAACAAATGAGAATGATTGCTAATTTATGCAAAATGTCTTTTAAAAATACAACACATTTTACCGTCATGAATTGCATTAAGCATGCTTTGCATTTTCTTTCATTACATGACCACAATTATTAGCTCTCTCTTTAAGATCAGCTACTATCATCAAAGCTTAAAAAAAAAGGCCTAGCTAGGTGTGAAGAGCTCGAAGAGGAGACACCCTAGGCAAAAAAAGGAAGAAAAAGAAAACTCATCTAAGTGCAAAAAGCTCCAAAAGGAGACGCCTTAGGCAAAAATGGGAAAAATAAAAGAGGCAGGCAACAGCAACGAAAAACATCATCAATGATACATAACAAGAAGCATATATAGTCATCATCATATAAATATCATATAACACATACGGGACAAACACCCAGATACAATACCCAAAGTCCATAACCTTGGGAAGATGATACAACAAAGCAAACTATATGCCAAAAGTCCTACACTTAACTCCTAAAACAACCATCGGTCATGGCTGCCATCAGAAGCAAGCACCAATTTTAATCAACCATCTCCCTCATCTGATCCAGGCTCATCATTATTCATTGCAAAGGATGATAGTCGTGACTCCAACTCACTAATACAATCACGATAAGTCATACGCTCCTACTCCCACTCACAATTAGCGAGATAGTATTCAGCTTGCATGACATACTACATATCATACATGCATACATAAAACATGTGCATAAAATAAATAGGTATAATAATGAAGGCATACCCTTGGAATGGTCGTAAACTCTAAAAAGTACTAATGCGCACTCCCTGCAATAGTATACCAGTACTGACCAAAAGAGATGGGAATCTACAAAAGCGAGCAAATAAGTCAATCACCACTTACCAAATAAATGAAACAAAGGCAAAATAAGTGAAATAAAACATGTACATGGGTAGCGTTAAGAGCAGAAACACCTGACTGAGGAAAGCCAGGGCAAGGCAAATCAAAATGCACTACTCTACTAAAGATATTCATCCTAAGCAAAGCCAAGGATGGATGAACCATTAAGTCCCCAAGAATAGTACTACCAAAAGCCACACTGCTAGCATAAGAAATCACCTCAATACAAAATGTTCCCTCATTCTTTTTAAAATGAGACATATATCTCTTCCAACAAGATCCTCCCCGCTTTAGGTAAGCTCTCACAACTTGTGTTAATTACAATTTATTACTAACAAAGTTTGTTATAGGATTATACAAAACAGGAATAAAAGCCTACCAGATCAAAGGAAGTAACTCTCAATGACTCACGTGATGGTATGGTCCTTGAATTTGAAGGATGAGATGCATCTGCCTGAGGAGGTAAAGGTGGAGGAAGATCTACTCAAAAGATAAGAATGAACAAAGAATCTCTAAAAGAGAGACAACCAACACAACAAGATTCAGACATACCTGATCAAAGGATAGCTTGCCCATGTAGTCCTGAGCCACTGTGCAATTCTTAATTAAATCAGTAGTCCTTATGATCCAGTAAGAATAATAAGGAAAGCTATCCTCCAAGAAATGCTCGACGATTAGATGAGGGAGAAACCTGAACTCGTAAGCCCAAATCTATTAGAACTAGGAAGTTAAAAATAACAAACTAAAGATAAAGAGCAAAAAGAATAAACATAAGAACTCCAACTTACATCCAACACAAACAAGCATCCACAGATCCTCGAGCCACCTTGATATGCTGCATCAAGGCCCAAATACATTTGGGCCAAAGCGGCAGTACCCTAATAATACCTCAATAAGACATCCAGATCCCTTAGAACAGGTAACAATCACAGATTACCCATACCCAAAGGGTTCGAAAAGATAACAACACTCAACAAGTAAAACAAAAAGCAGTGAGCCAACTGTTTTACTAAAATAAGACCATCATGATATATTATCCACATGGAAGAAACAAACTTAGTGTAATGAGTGAGGTATGGGCAACCAAACTTCATAGGAGTAACTGCCCTAAGCAACTTTATGGTAAGGCACCTCCTCACCACTACAGAAAAGCACTCCTCCTCACTAAAGTGAATTGGCTCTCCAAAAAAGTTGAAGCCTGTAATAGTAGTAAAGTCCAAAGGAGTGATGGTCATCTCCCCAATAGGCAAATGGAAAGTATGCATCGTGTCCATCCATTGCTCTATCAATGCATACATAGCAATATGACTTAATGCATACGAGTCATAAGATAATGCAACAACAACCCCATCAAGGCGCTTCCCTGCAATCATCTGCTTCACGCACAATGGAAGACCCTGATAATATATATTGACCCTATTGAAATGAACCTATGAGGCTATAAATAATAGGTACGCCATCAAACAGTTACACAATTAATAAATACTAACACATCCTTTTTTCTTTTTTTCTTTTCCTTTTTTATTTAATAGGAATAATAACAAAAGCTGAAAAGAAAAGCATCATGGCAACCACTAGCAGACAATCATAATAAGGAAATAAAACAAGAGCTATCAACTATCAACATTCACAATAAAGCTATAACTTAACAGACAGTTATAGCAAGTACTATAGAGCTACAGCTATAATAACCTCATACAGTAAAACAAATAGCAAGACAACTAATTAATAAGCTTCAGAAAAAATAAGGGCAAAGAAAGACTTACTAGTAATGATGACGAGCCTAAGTATGAGCCTCCAGACTGAAAACCATAGGAATCAACTCTCCTCAAGAAAGCCTAGACAACTAAGGACCCTGAGTGCCAAACAAACCATCAATACTTGTCCTCACAGTAGAAGTCCCTGCTCTAGTAGGCTCTATGAAGTTACCCTCTACGTCTAAAAGATATCCTCTAGACCCTCTGGGATGTTAGGGAACCCCATCTTATGTAGAGAAAAACAAGAATTTAGAAGCAAAAACATAGAGCAGAAAATACCTGAATCTTGAACAAGGTCAAGAAAAGATTAAAAAAACTCAGAGAAGGCCGAAAGAAGCTTCCCCAAACCTAAAAAATGCATGTCTTAAGTAGATAAGAGAGGGGGAGGCATGTGGCAATGAGCCAGGCACGTGATCATGTGCTTAACATGTGATCATATGCTCAGTGCATGACCACATGCTCAGTGCATGACCACGTGCTCCACACACGTACCCACGTGCACTTCCTCCCTCCACACACTCCTGTACAGTTGTACGTGCACTCTGATACTTTGCACACTCATTTCTCTAGTCCTAAACCTCCATTCATGCACCGAATTCACATAAAAGTACAATGATGATGACTACATTTGTCTAAGGTCACCGCGTGCAGCCTCACCACTTTTAAAAACTCAGCACCTCCTAAAAAGAAGAAAAATAGGGAAGAATCATTAAAAGGTTACCCTGCTTATCAAAATAACATCTGCAACACAACAAGTAATGATATCATCATTACAGCATCATCATTGTATGATCACTGCATCATCACTGCATTATCACTACATCATCATCGTATCATCACCAAACAAGAATAACAGAAAAGGACACATTACATTAATCACAACAATCTATTTGCCTAACACTTGAAGAGGTTATAGTGGCATGATTATGTTTGCCTGACACCTAAAGAGGTTATAGTGGTAGTATTTATCTTTTCACTTGATACCTAAAGAGGTTATAGTGGTAGTATCTATTTGTTTGCCTGACAACGGAGGACGTTATAGTGGCATGATTTTATTCACTAACACCTGAAGAGATTATAGTGGCAGTATCTATTTGTTTGCCTAACACCGGAGGAGGTTATAGTGGCATGATTTTGTTCGCTTGAGACCTGAAGAGGTTATAGTAGCAGCATTTATCTTTTCTCCTAACACATAAAGAGGCTATAATGGTAGCATATGTTTATTCACCTAACACCTGAAGAGGTTATAATGGCAGTATCTATTTGTTTGCCTAACACTGGAGGAGGTTATAATGGCATGATTTTGTTCGCCTAACACTTGAAGAGGTTATAGTGGCAGCATTTATTTGTTCACCTGACACCTGAAGAGGTTATAGTGGCAATATTTATCTTTTCTCCTGACACTTGAAAAGGTTATAGTGGCAGTATCTATTTTTTCGCCAAATACTGAAGGAGGTTATAATGGCATGATTCCATTTGCCTAACACTTGAAGAGGTTATAGTGGTAGTATTTATCTTTTTGCCTGACACCTGAAGAGGTTATAGTAGCATGATTTTGTTCACCTAACACCTAAAGAGGTTACAGTGGCATGATTTTATTCGCCTGACACCTGAAGAGGTTATAGTGCCAGTATTTATGCATTCGCCTGACACCTGAAGAGGTTATAGTGGCAA
The DNA here is from genome assembly GCA_947683625.1 of Mallotus nudiflorus. Lineage (NCBI taxonomy): Eukaryota > Viridiplantae > Streptophyta > Magnoliopsida > Malpighiales > Euphorbiaceae > Mallotus > Mallotus nudiflorus. The sequence goes on from CANTUR010000556.1 coordinate 1,166,307, forward strand.
TATTTATCTATTTTCCTAACACCTAAAGAGATTATAGTGGTAGTATCCGTCTATTTTCCTGACACCTAAAGAGGTTATAATAGTAGTATCTGTCTATTCGCTTGACACCTGAAAAGGTTATAGTGGCAGTATCCCAACAATTGAATCACAATAACACATCACTTAGGTAAGTACCTCTCTCTTTAGAAAATGTTTTTTTTTTTGCATCTTTTCATTTGTTTCACGTGTATTAACACTAGCACTAGGTGGCTATGCAACATAAGTGAAGCAGGGGGCAATTGTCATACCTCAAATTTAACTGTCCCCAAAAAGGTCCAATGATGAAACAAACCTCTGAGATGACTAGAGTTTGCTTGGTCGTAACACCTCTGAAGTTTACAACCTTAAAAAAACTAATTGACCCTACCAGTGTTCAAAATCGATCACCGAGCCATTAAGTTATGCTCTGACCTTATGAAATATGAATTATTAAAAAATAAAAGGCCTATTTTGAGAATTCCTATCTCGAAACACTCATCTTATTGGGGCAATGTTCATTTCGTTAGACTAGGACCTAACTTTCTAAAAGAATGGAAATCAATTTTGATAAAAAGGACTTCAGAAACACATCCAGAAGGCTACAAAACCTTCGGAATGATCCAACACAACCCAAGGCTTAGTACATGTCACTTAAAAGTGTACATAAAGTCATAAAACACCCCTACGTATCAAGTGCTAAAATTAAAGCCAAACCAGACGAAATGGACTTTAGAAACACATCTGAAAGGCTCTAAAACCTTCAAAAGTGGTTCTAGATTAGTCTAAAACAACTTAAGGATTAGCATGTATCTCTCAAAAATGCACATATACAACCTTAGGTGTCATGCACTAAAATCAAAAGTGAATTAGACAAAACGGATAGCAAAAAAAGCATCTGTAAGGCCCTAGCATAAGCCCCAGTTGAAGCGTATAATGTTTGAAAGAGTGCTTGAGTGCATGCGTGTGCCTATGGCCATGCTCTAAGCACGTGACCAAATGCTTAGCGCATGACCATGCACTCCATCTTAGGGACGCACATGTGACCATGCCTATACCCCCCTATTCCACACATTTTTCACTATAAATAGACACCTCCACACCCCATTTTGAGCGGGGGGAGCAAGTGGAAACACACACTCAAAAATTTATTTGATCAAAGGTGCTGCAAATCCTTTTCCATATAGTTTTTACTCTCCCACTGGTTTTTTTAAGTGATTAAATCTCTTTTCCACCAAATCAAGCATCTTCTTTGTTAAAGAACACTTCAAAGGTATACAAACTAGCATCATTTTATTGTCATTTTGAAACTCTTGACAAGGAAAGCTTGATAATCCCTCGAAGCTAAAGCTTAGTTGAATCCAAGGACCATAAAATCATTTTGGCACATTTATTTTATCGCATTGCATTTTATTTTAGGGTTAATTACTATTTTCCCTAAAGTTTGGTGTATTGTATTAAGTGATCATTCACTTTTAAAAATTATATTTATTTGTCCGTAACATTTTATTTCGTTACACTAAATAATCCTTCTATTAATATTTTTAGCATTTTATCGATAGGACATAAGGAAAATAAATGTAAAATAAATAGAAAAATGAAAAAGTCATAAATACCCTTTGATGACTATTTATCCTCATACTCCCCAACCTTACATTTCTCCTCCTCTTCCTATCATTAATAGCCAATGCCGCTGCCACCATCACGAACACCTCACCTTTCATTTCTTTTTATCTTCTCCTTATCTTCTTCATCTTCTCCCTATCTTCTTCATCTTCTGCTTCTACCCTCACCACCATGCTCTCTCTACTCACCTACTGAAGATGTAGTGATGTTACTGCTATTGATTTCTTATTTTTTTGTTTTCATTTTTTAGTGTTGTATTAGCAGTGGTGTTGCTGCTAATTTCAATTCCTCAATTTTTTTGAATGTCAGAAATGGAAGTTATTGGTGGGACTAGGAGTGGCGGCAGCGGCAGTTCTGAAGGAGAGAGGAAGAAACTTCCAGAAAGAGGTGGAGGAGGAGGTAGTGAAGTTAATTCAGAATTACAAATTTTATTAATAAATTTTGTGCACTTTTTAAACATTTCTATGCTCTATTTTTCTTTTGCCCTATTTCTTGTTGGTATTATTTATTTTAAATCAAACTTCTCATTTTTATGGTTATTCAATTCATGGGCTAGAAAATGTGGGATTTTGACTAATGAGGGATGGGTAATTGAAGGAACAAAATATAGGGAGAAAAGTGAGGAGGAGTTGTGTGAACTTATTCCAAGAATCCAGGTCCATCTATTTGCTTTTGCATTATTTGGGATTTTTTAAGTTGTTGTTAATCTCCAATGGATTTTGGATTTCAATTTACGTGAAATGGCAATGAGATCTTCCTTTTATTCATTCTCAACCACTTGCATTTTTCATGCTCTCTTGTATATGTCAATATATAACTACTATGTCCTATAGTGTTCACAATCTTTAAATTTTGGGAACACAACCAATGTATAAATATGAAGACAATTTGCAAGAGCAATGGAGAGGTAGCTAATTATCTTAGTTCTTGGATATCTGTTATGTAGACCTGATGGAGAGGACTTCACATTTTCTACTTGCTTTATTTTTTTATTCTTTGTTATATTATAGGCACAAATGCAGAATATTACCAGTTGTATTTATTGGGAGTTTGTAAAGAAGGAAGGCTCTATATGCGTTCTACTTTTTCAGGTTGAAAGAAGATTGGTAGCTGATACCAAATATGCATTTAGGTGTTCCATTAGAAACTCTTCCATAATGGTCTGATCAAGGAACAAATGCGAAGTTGGTTGCAGATCTTTGGAAGACCAAAATTAGATTAATGCCTAATGAAAAAAGTATATACAAAGGAGAAGAAATAAAGAGGTGTGTGCATATAAAGGGAAAAAGATTAAAAAAATGCTAGATTTAGAAGGAGTTAGCAAGAGATGCTTCAAATAGGTGATTCAAGGGGTGTTGTTTTGGATATAATTTGTTATTGTAATTTATTTTGGATTTCTAAATGTTTAATTTTAGTTGTTTAGCATTGAGATTTTAAAGTTGGTTTTAAATGATCTTTAGAGTGGAGAAATAGGTGATTTAAGGGGTATTAGGTATGTGGGTTGCTTTTAATTACAATCATGAGTGTGTGGGTGTGCTGTTTTTGGACTTTTGGGGAAGAAGTGAAGCTAAGTAGGTGATTTTTTGGTTTTTTGGTCATTTCATATGTATTTAACAGCTATTTGATAACAAACTTAATAGAAGGACTACTTAATTTATTTCTCTTAAAGTTAGGGATGAATAAATATAATTTTTAAAAGTAAGGGACCACTTCATACAATACACCAAACCTCACGAGGTAAATAGTAATTGACCCTTTATTTTATTGTCGCCAGCATTTGGGAATATTATTGTGTTTATGTGATGAGACTAGTAATTGTGCATGCTATATGAGTAATCTATGTTTTATTATGCTCATTTCGTATTATCATTTTGCATCCTCTAGTTCCAAAACATGAAATCACATCGTAAATATCATTAATGTGAAAAGTTCATATCCTGGAATAGAGTCATCGTGTTTTCGATCTAGTGATGACATCATGCATCTGCTATATTATCATCATATATCATCATAGGATAAATAATCACTATGAACATGCATGATCATTTACATTTTGCTTACTCTTTCAAGTGATTGAGTGCCCATTGCTTATCCTATTGTCCATGTGATCGAGCAAGTTATGTGAATGGTCATATTTACCATGCAGATACATCATATTTTTTAAATTAGGTTTACTTTTCTGCAATCTTTTTTTCCTTTTATATGTAATTCATTAGGAAAGCAATTTAATAGTAATATCTTCAACTTTATTATCTTTCGCTATCTAATGAATTGTGTGAATGTTATACAAACTGTCATTACCAAAACTAGAGCGTTGCAGTAACTATCCATCAAACATCGTATAATAAGAAATAGTTAAAAAAGTAGATGCAATCACCCAAACCTGGAAATCTCTACTGGGGGCAAAACTTGTTGAGTCACCTGATGTTGTCTTTTTCTTTTCCCAATTTTCTAAAAATCGGGTGGTGACTCCATAAAATAAAAAAAGTGTCTCTTCCCTCCTGAGACTAATCATTTGTCCCTATTCGATAAAGTTGTTATGTCCCTCAGAAATAAAATAAAAAGACCCTTACGAAACCAATTCACCTCAAAACTAAAAACAAAGAATGGTCATTCACATTAATGTCTACTTTCCATGACATATGGACATAACATATAAGGTTAGGACATGCAAACTTTGAGCTTTTAAATGATCTTTATAAACATGAACTTATGATTGGTTTACCTAAGCTTGAATTCACTAAGAATAAACCTTGTGATGCTTGCCAAAAGGGAAAACAATTCAGGTCTTCATTTAAGCTCAAGAATGTAGTGTCCACCTTTAGGCCACTTGAATTTATACATATGGATTTTTTTTACCAACTAAAGTTGCTAGTCTTGATGGAATGCCTTATGCTTATGTATTAGTTAATGACTACTCTAAATACACTTAGGTAATGAAAAAGCCCTAGAGGGAGGTGAATATGGCTATTAAATAAAAATCAGAATTAAAAATAATTCTTTACAAGAATTAAAAGAATGTTAAGATAAAAGAATGAAGAACACAATGATTTAAGGAGTTCAAATTCAATAACAATCCTACGTCTCCACCTAACTTATCCCCAAGTTAGGAATTGCAATTACCCATAATCTTATTCTCAAGATTAAGATTACATAAGAGTTTTATGGCTCACTCTTACAACCTAACAACATGCGTTTTCAAGGCTCAATAAAAAAACCAAATCCCAAGTGTTTTGATGGACAACACTTAAACCAATTTCTTTAGATATAAATCTCACTTCCCTACTAATCTATCCTAATATTTAAGATGAATAGAAATGTTATTTCTAACACATAACCAACTCTCACAAAAGTTACAAATAAAGAGTAACTATTTGAGAATTTGAGAGCTTTAATGAATGTTAAGATAGAGAATGATAATAAGCAAAAGATCTTAACTTTCATTCAGCTCTAGAGGTGTTTATATAGATAAAAACTCAAAAATATAGCTATTGGAGGTGAAAATAATGTGTCAAATGTCTATATTTTGAATCCAACATTTATAATTTTGAATTATTGAAAGTGATACTATCAGACTACTATACATAGATTGAAAACGTGTTTGGCTACTAGAGACATTTGAATTTTCCCATACTTTCTTTATAAAAATTATAGATATTTAACTTAGTTTCCATATCATTTTTAATCACCTCAATTGGACATCTTTAGCTCAAGATATGTCTAAAATATTAAGAGCTATGCAATCTAAAATACAGACTACTATCAGATAGTTATGTACACATTGAAACCCTGATTTTCTATTAGAGAAGTTTGAATTTGCCTACATATTTTTCATAACAGTTGTAGGTATTTGACCTATATTTTCATATCATTTTGAATCATCTCAAATCGACTTCTATAGCTCAAGAAATGTCAAAAATACTAAGAGCTATGCAATCTAAAATGGCAGACTACTGTCAAACAGCTATACAAGAGTTGAAACTGTGATTTTCTATTGGAGATGTTCAAATTTACCTATAATTTCTCATAAAATTTGTAGATATTTTATTTATATTTCTATATCATTTTGACTCATCTCAATTGTACTTCTTTAGCTCAAGATATGTCCAAAATACTACAAGCTATGCAATCTAAAATGGCAGTTGCATATGTTGATTTCGACTCAATATTTGTATACCCAAATGAACTCAGATTTTAACAAATAAGCCCAATTCAGAAAGCTTAAGATTTATAATTCAAATGTGAAGAAGACAACTTTCTCATTATAAAGCTCTAAGGATGTCAAAAGCCTCCTTGAATCTCAGAGGTCAAATCAGCCGAAGATATTCATACTTCATTTTAACTTCCAATAGAGTCCTAACATATACACACTTAAACAAATAAATTAAATGATCAAAATTAATTTTTTTAAGATTGAAATTAAGATTAATCATTTCTAAGGTCAATAATCTCCCCCTTTTTTATTTTGACAAACTTATTTTAAGTTTGATAAAAAAATAATACAAAGTAAAGTGTGTGATAATATTTGTGATAATAATGATACCAAATCAAATAAAACATATTTCTTTATTTCTCCCCCTATGAATATGGACATGATAAGAAATATAAATTTATAGAATAATAAAAACAACCTAAAATATAACAAGAGGGATAAAAACATGGCATTCTTATAACAAATGAATTGAAAACATAAAATATGATAACATGATTATTTAAATAAATGTTAGGCAATGTGAGGAAATGATTTCAATATATATATATATAGTGCCTCTAAAATGTATCGTAAAAATAATACATATAACAATAATGTTGATGCTAAACAAGCTTAACTATCACATGATCATATAGAGCTTAGCTAGTTAATCAATGATATAGCACTTAGCATATCAAAATAAATAAACATAAATTATCTATAACATATTTTCCTCTCTTTATACAAAGGAAAAAGGAAAAGAAAGAGATATAAGGGGAAATGAATTTAAATGGACCAAAATTCCTATAGGAATAAAGCAAAAATACACCAAATCTTTGTAAAAATATTCATGTCTTATCAAAGATCAAAACAATTCCTAACAAGAAATTGTACATGAATTATGCATGTATAAACATAATAATAAAATATTATACACATGTATAGTAACAAATAACAAACTCAAATATATTTCTCCCCCTTTATCAAAAACAAAAAGAAAAAAGAGAGATATAAAGAAAAATAAAAACACACAAAATCTTTATAAAATCTATGTTATACATAAACAAAGTAAGCAAAACAAGGTCTATTGTCACATATGATGTACGACAAAATTAGCCATACTTACAATGTTAATATACATGCAAATATTTAAACAAAATTTCTCCCCTTATGTTAAACAAAAATATAATATGTCACTAACATAAACAAATTTTTTAAGGGAGTTTTAAAAGTTTAAAAAAAGTACACATGTTTAAAAAAATTAACTAGGTACACATACAAACTCAAATTATTTCTCCTCCTTTAACAAAATGCAAAAGGAAATTTAAAAAGATAAACAAAATATAAACTGATGAATATAAAAAAAATTAAGATCAAAATCAAAATAATTATCAATCAAAGTAATCAATAAGTACAATATGATTTCACATGAAAATAATTCAACCATCAATTAAATATAAAATCAAGATAAACTAGAAACATTAATCATGCTAAGTTCATGCTTAATGAAATTTAATCTCTCTTCATTGAGAGGTTTGGTGAAGATATCTGCAAGTTGATTATTTGTATCGATAAATTCAAGTGAAATATCACCAATTTGAACATGATCATGCAAGAAATTATGTCTAATGTCTATAAGCTTAGTTCCAGAATGCTAAATGGGATTTTTGCTAAGGTTGATAGCACTTGTATTGTCACATTTGATTGGAATGTGATCAAGTTTTACACTGTAGTCTAACAACTGTTGTTTTTTCCATAAAACTTATGAACAACAAAGACTTACTGCAATATATTAAACTTCAGCAGTGGACAAGGCAACTGAAACTTGTTTCTTGCTAAACCAAAAAACTAAACATTGTCCTAAAAATTGACAAGTTCCATAAATGCTTTGTTTATTTAGTAAACTATCGTCAAAGTCCACATCAGAATAAGTAATCAAGTCAAAGGATGACCTCCTAGGATACTAAAGTCCTTAATGCATTGTACCACAAAGATATTTAAAAATTCTTTTAATAGCATTCAAATGAGACTCTCTAGGACTAGATTGAATTCTAACACACAAGCAAGTAGCAAACATAATATCAAGTCTACTAATAATTAATAAAGAAGGGATCTAATCATACATCTAAATCACTTTTTATCAATCAATTTGTCATTCTCATCTTTGTTAAGTTTGGTTGTGCTGTTGATTAGAGTTTTACTTATCTTAGCTCCATCCATGCCAATCTTTTTGAGAACATCTCTTGCATACTTTATTTGATTGATGAAAATCCCATTTTTGCATTGCTTGATTTGTAGTCCAAGAAATAATTTGAGTTCACCCATCATACTCATTTCAAATTCTCCTTGCATTAAATTAGAGAATTACTCACACGAGCAATGGTTAGTAGCATTGAATATAATATCATCAATATATATTTGAACAATTAATAAATCATGCTTGGATTTCTTTATGAAAAGAGTTGTATAAACTTTTCCTTTAGAGAAACCTTTCTCTAATAAGAAGTTGCTCAATCTTTCATACCAAGCTCTAAGAGCTTGTTTCAATTCATATAATGCTTTGGAATGTTTAAATACATGATTTAAAAAATCAAAGCTTTCAAAACCTAGAGGTTGTTCAACATACACCTCTTTTTCAATAAAACCATATAAAATGCACTTTTAACATCTATTTGATAAAGTTTGAAATCCATAAATGATGCAAATGCAAATAGCATTCTAATAGCTTCTAACCTTAAAACAAGGGCATAGGTTTCATTATAATCAATGCCTTCCTCTTGATTATAATCTTTAGCTACCAATCTAGCTTTATTCCTAGTTTTGACACCTTATTCATTCATCTTATTTCTAAATACCCATTTGGCACCAATAATAGGATGATGTTTTAGTATAGGAACCAAGGTCCAAACCTTGTTTCTCTCAAATGGATTTAACTCTTCTTGCATAGCAAGGACCTAAAATTCATCACACAAAACATCATCAATATTTTTAGGTTTAATTTAAGAAATGAAGGCTAAATTAACAATAGACTTTAATTAAGATCTAGTAATTACCCCTTTTGTAGTGTCACCTATAATGAGGTCTTGAGGATGATCTTTCTTGAATTGCCAATCCTTTGGAAATTCATATTTCAAAGTAGGTTGAGACGTTTCCTCATTGTCCTCCTTACTTGGACTTTCAAGTTTCAAAGGCTTACTAGCATTTTCTTCTTAATTTTCCACAATCTCATCGTTACCTATAAGATCATCAACACTAAAAATATCCTTTCTAGGATCAAGTGAGTTTGATTCATCAAATATAACATGCATTGACTCTTCAACTACTATAGTTCTCTTATTAAAAACTCTATATGCTTTACTAGAAATATAATAGCCTAGGAAAATTCCTTCATTGGCTTTGGAATCAAATTTTCTAATATTATCCTTAGTGTTTAATATAAAGCACTTACACCTAAATACTCTTAGATTTGAGATTTTGGGTTTTCTATTATTCCATAGCCATAAAAAGTTTTATTCAAATTTGGTCTTTTTAAAACTCTATTTGAAATATAGGAAGATGTGTTAATGACTTTTGCCCAAAAGTACAGAGGCAAATTATACTTATGAAGCAATGTTCTAGCCATTTCCAGAAGAGTTCTGTTTTCCTTTCAACTACCTCATTTTATTTAGGAGTTCTAGGAGAAGAGAATGTATATGAAATACTATTTTCATTACAAAAGGTTTTAAAAAATTCATTTCAAACTTGGTTCCATAATCACTTCTAATAGAAGAAATAAAAAAGCTTTTTTCTTTTTTAACTCTTTTTACAAACTTTTTAAAATCTTTAAATGCATCATTCTTATGAGCAAGGAAACATATTCAAGTAAATCTACAGTAATCATCAACTAATACATATGCATAGTGCATACTACTGAGACTAGCAACTCTAGTTGGTCTAAACGAATCCATATGTATAAGTTCAAGTGGCCTAGAAGTGGACACTATATTTTTAGCTTAAATGAGGACTTGGATTATTTTCCCTTTTGGCAAGCATCATAAGGTTCATTCTTAGTGAATTCAAGCTTAGGTAAACCAATCATAAGTTCATATTTACAATGATCATTCAATAACTCAAAATTTGCATATCTTAACCTTCTATGCCATGTCCATATGTCATAGGAAATTGACATCAAGCTTTTAATATCTTTGTTATTAATCTTATTCAAATCAATAACATAAACATTATCAACTCTTTCACCACTAAAAATTACTTTGTCTTCATCAAGACTACTAATAAAGCAATTCTTAGGATAGAAAGTAACCTTATTATCCATATCACATAATTGACTTATACTAAGCAAGTTATGTTTAAGATCATCAACAAGCAACACATAGTGTAAAGTTAAGGATTAAGGATTATCAATTTCTCCAATGCCAATAATCTTTCCTTTTGCATTGTCCTTGAAAGTAACGTGTCCTTCATCTTTAGCATCAAGCTTGTTGAATTGCTCCTTATCTTACATCATATGCCTTGAGCATCCACTATCAAGATACCATTTGATTTTTTATCTTGTGGACTTCAAGCACACCTACACAAGATAATTTAAGCATTCTTTTGAACCCAAACCTTTTTTAGTCTTGGTTGGTTAATTTCAAGATAGTCCGTAGAAAGCAAGTTCATGTGCAGTCTTCTATAAAAGCACATATTATTGGTATGTCCCTTGATCATGTAATTTGAGCATTCAATATTTACAAACTTACTTCTTCTATAAGGATATGAATTCCTAATTTGTGAAGAATGTCTTTGTTGATGTTGTGGTATGTGTCTCCTAAAGTTCTTTTGAGGCATAGTGTGAGACATGCATTGGTAATGACAATGTGTATTTTGATAGGTTTGTGCAATATGTTGTGCAACATGCTTATGAGTATTATGTCTAGTGTATATGTAAGCATGTTTAGGTTGTGTTTTCCTAGCATGATGCCTACCTCTTTGTGTTATATAAGGTTGAGTCTTATAAGACTTTCCTTGAGTGTTTGACACATGAGATCTTTTAGCTTTGAAAGCTTGAGTTTAATTTTATTTTAAGGTAGAAGGAGTAGAATTATTTGAGGCTTTAATAAAATTAATATGTGATGATGATGAGGAAGCTATTCCATTGGTATATCCAATTCCATGTATATTTCCATAGAATTTTTGAGAGTCAAGAGTATTATTTAAAGATTATTTTCCCTTTATGAGTTTCTTAATGGAATTTTTCAAATTTAAGTCTTCCTTAAAAAGCTTTTGATTTTCATCACTAGCTTTCTTAAGTTAATCTTCCAAGGAATTTGAATTTTTCAAATCATTAGAAAATTTATCATTCGATTTAACTAGAAAATTCATTATTCAATTTTTTGAATTCCTTAGTTAGGTTACATAGATAACTCATGCTTATAATGCTTCTTCTTACATAATAAGTTTTTACATTTAAGCAAGAGTTTCCTTATCATAGAGCTTTCAATATCATCATCATCATCATATTCATCATTATCATCATAATAATCATCATCATAGGAAGAATTAGACATAGATGGCACCTCTTTTTTGCTTTCAAAAGCCATGAAACAAAGGTTGGCTACTTCTTGTTGTTCCTCTTCTATTTTCAATTTAGAGGAGCCATCCCAAGTTGCCTTATAAGCCCTCCTTTTCTCTTTTTTTCCTTTGCTCTTATTTTTGAGTTTAGGGCACTCACTTCAGATGTGACCTAATTTTTTGAATTCATAGCAAGTAACATCTTTAGTTTTCTTTTTACCTTCTCCTTTATACTTCTTATTGAAGTCTATTATTCTTTACGAATGTTTCTTTTTCAAGAACTTTTTGAAGTTTCTAGTAAGCATGGTAATTTCATCATCTTCATCACTAGAACCTTCAACATTTTCTTCTTCACTATCATTTTGTGAAGTTTTCAAGGTAATGCTCTTCTTTTTCTTTTCCTTTTCTTCTTGCTCTTCACCTCTTTGCTTAATTGTTAGTTCATGTGTTAAGAGCTTTCCAATAAGCATATTGATAGAGAGAGTTAAGAGATCTTAAGCTTCTTCAATTGAAGTAACTCGAGATTCGCAATCCTTCTTAGGTAGGAATCTTAGAATCTTGTTGTTTAATTCTTCCTTGGAGAAATGCTTTCCAAGTTTCTTGAGGGTTGTGATAAGAGCGTTGAGTTAATTTGTCATCTCCATGATTGACTCATGAGGCTTCATCTTGAAAAGTTCATATTCACACATGTGAAGTTGAACCTTCTTACTTCTAACTTGCACGTTACCTTCATAATGATTTTCCAAGGTCTTCCACGTTTCCTTGGCTAACATGCAATGTTGAAGATTGCCTCTTTCTTCCTTTGTCGTAGAAGAGACTAAAGTGATCATCACCTTTTTATTTTTATGATTTTCTTCCTTTTGCTCATTGTTCTATTGACTCCTTCCTATAATAGTTACCATACCATCAATAGTAGTTGTAAGTGGTTCCCAACCTTTTAGGACAATATCCCAAAGTTTGATGGAATCATAATCAAGGTATAGCTCCATTTTAAACTTCCAATGAGGATAGTCACTACCATCAAAGAATGGTCTAAGTGAAGAAATATTTTGTGATTCACTCCCCATGATCTTGTATTCTAGCAATAAAGTTCCTAAAATTCAAGCTCTGATACTAATTGAAAAGCCATAAAGGGGAGTGAATAAAGCTATTAAATAAAAATTAGAATTAAAAATAATTCTTTATAAGAATTGAATGAATGTTGAGAAGGAAGAATGAAGAACACAATGATTTCAGGAGTTCAGATTCAATAACAATCCTACGTCTTCACTTAAATTATTCCCAAGTTAGAATTTTTAATCACCCACAATCTTCTTCACAATATTGAGATAACACAAGAGTTTTATGGCTCACTCTTATAAATTTACAACATGAGTCTTCAAGGCTCACTAAAAAAATCAAATCCTAAGTATGTTAATGGACAACACTTAAACCAATTCCTTTAGAAATAAATCTCACTCTCCTACTAATATATCCCAAGATTTAAGATGAAGAGAAATTCTATTTCTAACACACAACCAACTTTCATAAAATTTATAAACAAAGAGTGAATATTTGAGAATTTGAGAGCTTTAATGAATGTTAAGATAAAGAATGATAATAAGCAAAAAATGTCTTAACTTCCATTCAACTCTAGAGGTATTTATCTAGATAAACACTCAAAAATATAGTTGTTGGATGTGAAAATAATGTGTCAAACATCTACATTTTGAATCCAACGTTTATAACTTTGAATTATTGAAAGTGATGCTATCAAACTTCTATTCACGGATTGAAACCGTGATTGGCTATTGGAGACGTTTCAATTTGCCCATACTTTCTTCATAAAATTTTTAGATCCATATAATTTTTAATCACCTCAATTGGACTTTTGTAGCTCAAGATATGTCCAAAATATTAAGAGTTGTGCAATCTAAAATGTAGACTGCTATCAGACAATTATGCATGTATTGAAATTATGATTTTCTATTAGATAAGTTTGAATTTGCCTATACTTTTTTCATAAAAGTTATAGATATTTTACATATATTTCCATATCATTTTAAATTACCTCAATTGGAATTCTTTAGCTCAAGATATGTCCAAAATACTAAGATTTATGCAATCTAAAATGGTAGACTACTGTCAAACAGTTGTGCACAAGTTGAAATCGTATTTTTTATTAGAGAAGTTTAAATTTTCATATAATCTATACATAAAAGTTTTAGATATTTTACTTAGATTTCTATATCATTTTTAATTATCTCAATTTGACTTCTATAGCTCAAGATATGTCCAAAATACTAAGAGTTATGCAATCTTAAATGGCAGCTACATATGTTGATTTCGACTCAACATTTCCATACCCAAATGAACTCGGATTTTGACAAGTAAGACTAATTCAGAAATCTCAATATGTCTACTTCAAATGTAAAGAAGATAACTTTCATATTGTAAAGCTCTAAGGATGTCAAAAGCATTCTTAAATCTCAGACGTCAAATCAGCCCAAGATATTCATTCTTCATTTTAACTTCCAATAGAGTCCTAACTTATACACACTTAAATAAACAAATTAAATGCTCAAAATTAATTTTGTTAAGATCAAAATTAAGATTGATTATTTCTAAGGTCAACAAGTGTGTTTTCTTGCTTATAAGAATGATGCTTTTAAAGCTTTTAAAAATTTCTCAAAAAGAGTTCAAAAAGAAAAAGGTTTTTGTATTTCTTCCATTAGATGTGATTAAGGAAATAAATTTGAAAATGAATTTTTCAAAACCTTTTGTAATGAAAATGGTATTTCTCATACATTTTCTTTTCCTAGAATACCTTAACAAAATGGGGTAGTTGAAAGCTTCATGAGTATAATTTACCTCTATATTATTGGGCAAATGTCATTAACATATGTTGTTATATTGTAAATAGAGTTCTTAAAAGACCAATTTTAAATAAAACTTCTTATAAGCTTTGAAATAATAGAAAATCCAAAATTTCATATCTTAGAGTATTTGGATGCATGTGCTTTATAATGAACACTAAGGATAATCTTGGAAATTTTGATTTTAAAGCTGATGAAGGAATATTCCTAGGCTATTCCACTTCTAGCAAAGCATATAGAGTGTTTAAAAAAAGACTCTAGTAGTTAAAGAGTCAATTCATGTTATCTTTGATGAATCAAACTCACTTAATCCTAGAAAGAATGTTTGTAGTGTTGATGATCTTGTAGGTGACTATGAGATTATGGATATTCAAAAAGAAAATGCTAGTAAGCCTTTGGAACTTAAAGGTCCAAGCAAAGAAGACAATGAGGAAATATATTAACCTACCTTAAAGGATGAACTTCTAAAGGATTGGTAATTCAAAAAAGCTTATCCTCAAGATTTTATCATAGGTGACACTACAAAAGGGGTAACTATTATATCTAAAATTAGCCTTCATTTCTCAAATTAAGCCCAAAAATATTGATGATGCATTAATTGATGAATTTTGGGTCCTTGCTATGCAAGAAGAGTTAAACCAATTTAAGAAAAATAAGGTTTAGACCTTAGTTCCTAGACCTAAACATCAAACTATTATAGGCACCAAAAGAGTGTTTAGAAATAAGATGAATGAACAAGGTGTCATAACTAGGAACAAGACTAAACTAGTAGCTAAAGGTTATAATCAATAAGAAGGCATTGATTATGATGAAACTTTTACCCTCGTTGCAAGGTTAGAAGCTATTAGAATATTACTTGCATTTGCCTCATTCATGGATTTTAAAATTTATCAAATGGATGTTAAAAGTGCATTTCTAAATGGTTTCATTGAAGAGGAGGTGTATGTTGAACAACCCCCATGTTTTGATATTTTTGATTTTCCTAATCATGTGTTTAAACTTTCAACAACATCATATGGATTGAAATAAGCTCCAAGAGCTTAGTATGAAAGTGAAAATGCCTTAAAGGGGGGTGAATAAGGCAATTGAACAATAAATGGAAATTAAAAAAATTCTTTGCAAGAATTAAAAGAAAATTGATAAGGAAGAATGATGAACACAAGAATTTAAGGAGTTCAGATTCTCAACAATCCTACATCTCCACCTAATTTATCTCCAAGGTAGAATTTTCAATTCCTATAATCTTATTCACAAGATTTGAGATTACACAAGAGTTTGAGGCTCACTCTTTTAACCTTATAACTTGAGTTTTATAAGGTTCACTCAAAAACCAAATCCCAAGTGTTTCAATGGTAAACACTTAAACCAATTCCACTAGAATAGAATCTCACTTTCCATTTTCTTAATCCCAGGAAATAAAAGAATAAGAAGATATATTCTAACACTCACCTACTCTCACAAGAGTTATACAAATATAAAATGAAATTGAAGAGAGTTTTGAGAGCTTAATTGAATGCTTAAGAGAGTATAATGAGTAAATAAGGTTTTTAAACCTTTAATTGAAATCTATGGAGTGTATATATAGATAAACACTCAAAATATGGTGGTTGGATGTATCAAACATGTCTCCAATGTCTCTTATTGATTTTTTAATCATCATTGACTTATTTTTGTTAGAACGTCGTTCACGATTGTGAGGAGAAAATTATGGCTCATTAGGGGTGAAATATTAGCCGTTGCATTCAAAAATGACTATTTGGAGTTGTTAAGACTACGCTCATGAGCTATTCATGAGATGAATAGTCCTCATGAGCGGCACTAGCCCTTTGCTCAATTTTGCTCTTACGAGGCTTCTACTCATTATTAGTCATGAAGGGACTACTGTAAGTCTAAAAATGTCTCTTTTTGACACGTAAAACATCTAGATACTTTAGGTATAAGATTGGGATCTTATAATTCACCAAAATACAGTATAATGATACTATTTTGTATTTTTGGACTTGAACTAAAAATTTTGATGCAAATAAATTCCTACACACTTGAAAGAAATCATTACAAACTTAAATTGATAGTCAAAGATCAAAATTAAGAGTTTGATCATGCAAATGATCAACAATCTTCCCCTTTTGGCTTTGACAACCAATTTAATGAGGTAATAAATAATGTGTGTGTGCCAAAAACATTTAATAAGAAAAGATAAAGACTATGTAAAATAGCTCCCCCTATGATATTTAAATAGATGCAAAATGGGAAAATATTTTGCTCCCTTTTAATATATGCATAAGTGGAAAAATAATTTAATTAAAGCATATAAAAAATATCAAATAATCAAAAAGGAGATAATTTTTGAAAACATACCAATTGAAATAAAAAATATTTATCTTCTTTAATAAATATATTTCTTTTTTTCTCCTCCTTTTTGGACATGATAAGAAATATAAACTTAATATTTTATTCCCCTTTTGTTAAAAATAAAAGCAACATAAAATTTAACATGAGGAATAAAAAGAAATATGGTCTAACATAACAAATGTGTTAAGAACATAAAAACATAATAACATGGTCATTTTGAAAAAAAAATGTTAAGCAATACGAAGGAAATAATTTCAAACATATATGCATTTAGTGCTACTAAAATGCATCATAAAAATACTACATATAGCACTTAACAATTTTAACTATCACATTATCATATAGAGCTTAGCTAGCTAACATACATGATCATGTAGCACTTAGCATATCACAAATATCACTTGACTAGTTTAACTATCACATGATCATATAAAGTTTAGCTAGCTAACATACATAATCATGTTGCATTTAGCATATCACAAACATAGTTTCTTCTCCCCCTTTGAAATAAAAAATATTTATCTCCTTTAAAAAATATATTTCTTTATTTCTCCTCCTTTTTGGACATAATAAGAAATATAAACTTAACATTTTATTCCCTTTTTTTTTTAAATAAAAACAATATAAAATTTAAAATGAGGAATAAAAAGAAACATGGCCTAACATAACAAATGTGTTAAGAACATAAAAACATGATAACATGATCATTTTGAAAAAAAAAAATTAAGCAATACAAAGGAAATAATTTCAAACATATATGCATTTAGTGCTACTAAAATGCATCACAAAAATAGTACATATAGCACTTAACAAGATTAGCTATCATGTGGTCATATCACATGATCATATAGAGCTTAGCTAACTAACATACTGTAGACGACGGGGTTTAGCACACGTCCAAGATTTTAGCAACCACATCATTATTTTAGCTCAGGGCTCTAGAGAACACACTAACCACTGTCACAAAGACATGGTGTGGAGATGAGGAGTCGCCACCCAGGGTAATAACTGGGAAAAATTGAAAAGGTGGTACTCGATTCCTTAAAATAAAGCTAGCACCACAACCAGGAGATTCCGGATACGGAATACCAACTTCTTTCAGTCTTGTGTTCATTTAGAATTACTTTATGAATTACTATTTTATCCTCTATTTATATGCAATTTCATATAAACCGAAAATAATAAACTCCAAGGAAAACTAGTCATGAAATATACAACTAAATAATGCATTCAATAAATCACATAATCCCTAACTTAGTCTAATCTACATGGATTTTAATTAAATGAACTAAAGTCTACATATTTTAAATTATAAGTGAACCTAAAGACCTAATTCCTTTCGATTTTAATTAAATGAACCTAAGTCTACTAATTTTAATAAAAATGAGCTTAATTCTACATGTTACGAAGGTATTTAAAGTAACGGACTTAATTCTACATGGTTTAATTAAATAATGATCTTAAATCTACAAATTATGAAAAAGGGCTTAAATTAAGTGAGCTAAATCTAAATTAATTAAATTACATTAGGTGGACCTATGTTTAATTAACTAAATGGGCCTAAATGTATTTCTAACCTAAAATCTAATTAATTATGGACCTAAAAATATATTTTAATTAATTAAACCTAATTAATTATTAAATGATATAGGCTAAAAAAAAAAACAAACCAAAATCTAAAATAGGCTTAAGGCCCAAAACACACAAAAATAATAAATAAGCTCAAAAACAAATAAAACATAAAAAAAAATAATTAAATAAGATTAAACAAATAACTAAATTAATCCTTATTAAAATCCTAATTGTTATTAACATGCAACCTAAATTAATCTACTTCCTCCATTGATTTTAAATGATTACCAAATTGAAACCGAATTTTACTAACCAATTTAATAAAAAATCATGCAACCACACACATAATTTTATTACTATTCCCACTATTGGGGCTATTACATTAATTCATAAAATAATTAATAAAAAAATAAAGAATAAATTAAAAATAAAGACAATAAAAATAAAAAATAAAACCCTAGAAACTAAGTCTCTACGGCGCTTTATCCATGGTCTTCTGTGAATTTCCAATAAAATTCATCTCCCTCATATGATCACCATGTGTTTTCCTCCATAATCACCATAAAAAAATAAAATAATAATTAATGAATAAATTATGATAAAATAAATAATAAATAAACAAATAAATAAATAAAACAAGAGTAGAAGAATATGATATGCTTATTGATGATTAGGGTGCTCCTCAGATTTGTGATTCACCGTTCTTGATAAGTCTTCGAATCTTTTCTTCAAAAAAATTTTCACGAATCTTAAATTAATTGATGAATGAAAAGAATTTTTAATTAAAAATAAATAAAAGAAAAATAAAAACACAATTTTCTTTCTCTCCTCTCCTTCTTTTCTACGCCCCGCTCTTATTCTCCTCTTCTTTCCTCAGCTCTTTTCTTCTTCTCCTCTACGTTGTCCCCCTTTTATAATGGAATTAGGAAGTCTAACCCTAATCCTAATGTAATTCTCATTCCTAAAGTGTATTTAGAAATTTTGAACCAAATAGGATTAAATTAATTAGGAAGTTTAAACCAATTTAGGATTGAATTAATTAGTAAATTTAAACCACCTAAAATTAGAATAATTAGAAATAGGAAAACGGAAGAGTTCAATTCCGACCAGGATTGTGCAATTCCGATCGGAATTATGGAATTCCAATGCGCAAAATTTTTTTTAATGTTTAATTACAAAAAGGCCCCTGGAAAATTTTAAATTTTGCAATTAGGTCCTAAAAAGAACTTTGCAATTTAGTCCCCAAAAATATTAAATTCTTCCTTTAAAAGCCTTTAAAATTTTTTAAAGATTAAGTATCGAAGATATTTTCATCATTGGAGTCCTTTGCTGCATCCATAATATGTCATCCCGTAATTGGGTGTCTACACATACATGATCATGTAACACTAAGCATATCACAAATATCACTTGACAAGTTCAACTATCACATGATTATATACAATTTAACTAGCTAACATACAAGATCATGTAGCACTTAACATATCACAAACATAGCATCTTCTCCCCCTTTTGAAATAAAAAATATTTATCACCTTTAAAAAATATATTGCTTTATTTCTCCTCCTTTTTGGACATGATAAAAAATATAAACTTAATATTTTATTGCCACTTTTGTTAAAAATAAAAAGAACAAAAAATTTGATATGAGGAATAAAAAGAAACATGACCTAACATAACAAATATGTTAAAAACATGATAACATGATCATTTTGAAAAAAAAATGTTAGGCAATAGAAAGGAAATAATTTCAAACATATAAGCATTTAGTGATACTAAAATGCATCACAAAAATAGCACATATAGCACTTGACAAGTTTAACTATCACATGATTATATAGAGCTTAGCTAACTAACATACATGATCATATAACACTTAGTATATCACAAGCATCACTTAACAAGTTTAACTATCACATGATCATATAGAGCTTAGCTAGCTAACATACATGAATATGTAGCACTTACCATATTACAAACATAGCATCTTCTCCTCTTTATCAAAGAAAAAAAGAAAAGAGAAAGATATAAAGAAAAATAAAACAAAAATACACTAAATCTTTATAAAAGCAAATTCATACAAAAATAAAATAAGCAAAATAAGGCCTTTTACCACATATGATATATGACAAAACTAGTCACACTTACGATGTTACGATGCATGCATAAATACAATTAAGTAAAATAATTTTCTCCCTTGTATGATATGATAAGCATACAATTAATGAATGTCATACATTATATGATCCATCCTATGTTCAAAAAGATTAAGCCTTTATGTACAAAATACACAAAGAATTAAATTAATCCACATAAATCCAAATCAAATAAAATTAATTATAAATTTTTCAAATTAATACAAAGATCATGCAAATGGAAAATAAAATATATCATGTATATGAAATAAATTTGCTAAAGTAAATACTTTTAAAATAAAATATATACATGATGCAAAAAATAATTTTTCTTAAACTATAAACCTAAAAAAGTATCAGAAATGAAAAATAAACCAAAAGTATAAATAATTGAAAATCATGTTTAAATAAGAGTTTAAGAAATAAACCAAAGAACATATCACACAAGAATACAACCATCAATTCATCAATTTAACAAGTGATCAAGACAAGCTTAAGCCATTAATCATACCAAACTCATACTTAATAAAATTTAATTTTTCCTCACAAAGAGGCTTGGTAAAGATGTCTGCTAATTAATGATTTGCATCAACAAATTCAAGAAAGATATCACCTTTTTTCACATGATCTCTTAAGAAATGATGTCTAAAATCTATATGCTTAGTTCTTGAATGTTGAATGGGATTCTTGCTAAGGTTAATAGCACTTGTATTATTACATTTAATTGGAATGTGATTAATATCAATGTCATAGTCCAAAAGTTATTATTTTTGCCATAAAACTTATGTGCAACAACAACTAGCCACCACATATTTTGCTTCAGTAGTGGACAAGGCAACCAAAACTTATTTCTTACTAAACCAAGAAACCAAACATTATCCTAAAAATTGACAAGTTCTGGAAGTGCTCTTTCTATCTAGTAAGCTACTGACAAAGTCCACATCAAAATAACTAATCAAGTTAAAGGAAGAACTCCTAGGATACCAAAGTCTTAAATGTATTGTAACATAAAGATATTTAAAAATGCTTTTAATAGCATTCAAATGAGACTCTCTAAAACTTGACTAAAATCTAGCACATAAGTAGTTGCAAACATAATATCAGGTCTACTAGTAATTAAATAAAGAAGGGATCTGATCATACCTCTAAATCGATTTTCATCAATAGGTTTGCCATTGTCATCCTTGTTAAGTTTGGTTATGGTATTGATTAGAGTTTACTTGTCTTAGCTCCATCCATGCCAAACTTCTTAAGAATGTCTCTTGCATATTTGGTTTGATTGATGAAAATCTCATCTTTACATTGTTTGATTTAAAGTTCGAAAAAGAACTTAAGTTCTCCCATAATACTTATCTCAAATTCTCCTTGCATTAACTTGGAGAATTCCTCACACAAGTAATGGTTAGTGGCATTGAAATAATATCATCAACACATATTTGAATAATTAATAAATCATGCTTGGATTTTTTAATGAAAAGAGTTGTGCCAACTTTTCCTTTAGAGAACCCTTTCTCTAGTAAGAAGTTACTCAATCTTTCATACTAAGCTCTTAAAGCTTGTTTCAATCCATACAATATTTTTGACAATTTAAAAACATGATTTGAAGAATCAAAATTTTCAAAACTTGGAGGTTGCTCAACATATAACTCCTCTTCAATGAAAACATTTAAAAATGCACTTTTAACATCCATTTAATAAAGTTTTAAATCCATGAATAATGCAAATGCAAGTAGCATTCTAATAGCTTGTAACCTTACAACCAGGGCAAAGGTTTCATCATAATCAATGTCTTCCTCTTGATTATAACCTTTAGCTACTAATCTAGCTTTGTTCCTAATTATGACACCTTGTTCATTCATCTTATTTCTAAACACCCATTTGGTGCCTATAATAGGATGATGTTTAGGTTTAGGAACCAAAGACCAAACCTTGTTTCTCTCAAATTGATTTAACTCTTTTTGCATAGAAAAATTTATCACACAAAGCATCATCAATATTTTTGGGTTCAATTTGAGAAATGAAGTCTAAATTAACAATAGACCTTAATTGAGTTATAGTAGTTACCCCTTTTATAGTGTCACCTATAATGAGATCTTAAGGATGAGCTTTCTTAAATTATCAATCCCTTGAAAGTTTATCCTTCAAGGTAGGTTGAGTTGTCTCATCATTGTCCTCTTTACTTGGACCTTCAAGTTCTAAAGGCTTACTAGCATTTTCTTTTTGAATGATCACATCCATATGCTCATCTACAAAATCATCAATACTACAAACATCCTTTCTAGGATCAGGTGAGTTCGATTCATTAAATACAACGTGCATGGACTCTCTAACTACTAGAGTTCTCTTATTAAAGACTTTATATGCTTTGCTAGAAGTAAAATAGCCTAGGAAAATTCCTTTATTAACTTTATAATCAAATTTCCCAAGATTATCCTTGGTATTTAATATACAACACTTGCATCAAAATATTCTTAAATATGGGATTTTGGGTTTTCTATAGTTCCACAACTCAGAAGTAGTTTTATTTAAAATTAGTCTTTTAAAAACTCTATTTAAAATATAACAAGACATCTTAACGGCTTCCACCTAAAAGTATAAAAGAAAATTATACTCATGAAGCATTATTCTAGTCATTTCCATAAGATTTCTATTTTTCCTTTCAACTACCCCATTTTGGTGATGAGTTCTTGGAGAAAAAAATGTATGTGAAATACCATTTTTATTGTAATAGGTTTTAAAAAATTCATTTTCAAATTCAGTTCCATGATTACTTTTAATAAAAGAAATACAAAAACCTTTTCTCTTTTTGAACTCTTTTTATAAAATTTCCAAAAGCTTTAAATGCATCATTCTTACGAGCAAGAAAACATACCCAATTAAATATAGAGTAATCATCAACCAATGCATATGCATAATGCATTCCACCAAGACTAGTAACTCTAATTGGTCCAAATAAATCCATATGTATAAATTCAAGTGGTCTAGAAGAAGCACATCCAATTCCATGAGTATTTTTATGAAATTTTTGAGAGTCGAGTAAATTTTCTAAACTCTCTTTTCCTCTTTGGAATTTTGATATGGAATTTTTTAGCTCAACTATTTCATTAGAAAGTTTATGATTTTCATCACTTACTTTCTTGAGTTGCTCTTCCAAGGAATTTGAAGATCTTAAATCACAAGTAAGTTTCTCATTTGACTTAGCAAGCTTAGAAAACTCAATATTTAAATTTTTTTTTCAAAATCTTTGGTTAAGCTAGTTAACTCATACTTATAATGTTTTTTCCTAGAAAGTAGGATTTTGCATTTAAGCAAGAGTTTGGTCACAATAGAGATTTGAAGATCACCATCATCATTATCATCATCATCATAAGTTTAATATTCATCACAAGAAGAGTTAGAAGTAGATGGTACCTCTTTTTCATCTTTAAGAGCCATGAAGCAAAGATTGGTCATTTCTTGTTGTTCCTCTTTCTTTTTGAATTCGAAGGAGTCATCATCCTAAGTAGCTTTGAAAGCCTTTTTTTTTTATCTTTTGCTCCTTTGTTCTTCAATTTGAGTTTAAGGCACTCACTTCTAATGTGGCTTAATTTTTTGCATTCATAGCAAGTGACTTCTTTGGTTTTCTTCTTACTTTCTCCTTCATGCTTCTTATTAAAGTCTCTAGTTTTTGAGAAATTTTTCTTTCTCAAGAATTTTTCTAAACTTCTAGTAAGCATGGCAACATCACCATCTTCATCACTAAAGTCTTTAAGACTTTCATTTTCACTTTCATTTTGTGAAGCTTTTAGTGTAATGCTTTTCTTTTTCTCCCTTTCTTCTTATTCCTCTTCTCTTTACTTAATTGTAAGCTCATGTGTTAAGAGCTTTCCAATAAACACATCGGTGGAAAGAGTAGAAAGGTATTGAGCTTCCTTAATTGAAATAGCTTGAGATTCCTAATCCTTCTTAAGTAGGGTTCTTAGAAACTTACTGTTTACCTCTTCTTTGATGAAATGTTTACCAAGTTTCTTGAGGGTTGTGAGAAGAGCATTAAGTCAATTTTTCATCTCCCTAATTGACTCTTGAGGCTTCATCTTAAATAGTTCATATTTATACATATGAAGTTGAACCTTCTTGCTTCTAACTTACATATTACCTTTATAATGATTTTCTAAGGCCTCTTACTTTTCCTTAGTCAACATGCAATTTTAAAGCTTGCCTTTTTCTTCTCTTATCATGGAAAAGACTAGAGTGATTATAGTCTTTTTGCTTTTATAATTTTCCTCCTTTTGTTCATTATTCTATTAGCTTCTTGAAAGAGTAGTTACCACACCATCAATCATAGTTGTAGGTGGTTCCCAACCTTTTAGGATAATATCCCAAAGTTTAATAGAATCACAATCAAAGCATAACTCCATTTTGAACTTCCAATGAGGATAGTCACTACCAATGAAGAATGGTATAAGTGAAGAAATATTTTATGATTCACTCCCCATGATCTTGTATTATAACAATGAAGTTCCTAGAATTCAAGCTCTAATACCAAATGAAAATTCCTTAGAGGAGGGGTGAATAAGGCAATTGAACAATAAATAGAAATTAAAAAAATTCTTTGCAAGAATTGAAAGAAAGGTAAGAAGGAAAGAATTTGAGTTCGAATTCTCAATGATCCTACATCTCTACCTAACTTATCCCCAAGTTAGGATTTTTAATTCCCACAATACTATTCATAAGATTTAAGATTACATTAGAGTTTGAGGCACACTCTTTTAACCTTACAACATGAGTTTTACAAGACTCACTTAAAAACCAAATCCCAAGTGTTTTAATGATAAATTCTTAAACCAATTTCACTAAAATAGAATCTCACTTCTAGTTTTCTTAATCCCAAAAAATATAAGAATAAGAATATCTATTCTAACACTCACCAACTCTCACAAGAGTTATACACATATGAAATGAAATTAAAGAGAGTTTTGAGAGCTTAAGTGAATGCTTAAGAGAGTATAATGAGTAAACAAGTTTCTTAAACCTTTAATTGAACTATATAGAGTGTTTATATAGGTAAAAACTTAAAAATATGGTTGTTGGATATATCAAACATGTCTCCAACGTCTCTTATTGATTTTTGAATCATCTTAGACTTATTTATGTCAGAACACTACTCATGATAGTAAGGAGCAACTTCTAGCTCATGAGGAGCAACATACTAGTCATTGCATTCAACAATGACCATTTAGAGCTATTAGGACTACTCTCACAAATTGCTCATGAGATGAATAGTGCTCATGATCAGCACTATCCCTTTGCTGTCATAAGGCTTTTGCCTGTAAGATGCTCATGAGGGGATCATTGTAAGTCAAAAAAGTCTCTTTTTGACACATAAAAGCTCTAGATACTTTAGGTATAAGATTAGGATATTCTACTTCACCGAAATATAGTATAATGACAGTATTTCATATTTTTGAAAATGAACTAAAAATTTTGATACAAATAAGTTCCTACACACTTGAAAGAAATTATTAAAAACTTAAATTGATTATTAAAGATTAAAATTAGGAGTTTGATCATGCAAATGGTCAACAAAAAGATTGAGTAACTTTCTTTTAGTAAAAGGTTTTTCTAAAAGGAAATGTTGACATAACTCTTTTCATAAAACATTTCAAGCATGATTTATTGATTGTTCAAATTTATATTGATGACATTATTTTTTGTGCTATTAACCATTGCTTGTGTGAGGAATTTTCTAAGTTGATGCAAAGAGAATTTGAGATGAGTATAATGTGTGAGCTCAAGTTCTTCCTTGGACTTCAAATCAAGCAATGCAAAGCAGAGACTTTCATCAATCAAACTAAATATGCTAGGGACATTCTTAAAAAATTTGGAATGGATGGAGCTAAATCAAGTAAGACACCTATGAGCACCACTACCAAACTCAACAAAGAAAAGAATGGTAAACTTATTGATGAAAAGCGATTTAGAGGTATGATTGGATCCCTTCTTTATTTAACTAATAGTAGACCAAATATCAATAGGTGTCTGGTTAAGTGAGACACCTATGAGCACCACTAAGTCAAGTAAGATACCTATAAGCACCACCACCAAACTCAACAAAGATGAGAATGGTAAACCTGTTAATAACAAATGATTTAGAGGTATGATCGGGTCCTTTCTTTATTTAACTACTATTAGAGCAGATATCATGTTTGGTGCAGGCTTGTGTGCTAGGTTTCAATCTATTCCTTAGAGTCTTATTTGAATGCTATTAAAAGAATTTTCAAATATATTTGTGGTACAATGCATTTAGGACTTTATTATCGTAGGAGTTCTTCCTTTAACTTGATTAGTTATTCTAATGTGGACTTTATCGGTAGCTTACTAGATAGAAAGAGCACTTCCAAAATTTATCAATTTTTAGGACAATGCTTAGTTTCCTAGTTTAGTAAGAAATAAGTTTTGGTTGCCTTGCCCACCATTAAAGCATAATACGTGGTGGCTAGTGGTTGTTGCACATAATTTTTATGATAAAAATCAATTATTAGACTATGGTATTAATACTAATCATATTCCTATTATATGTGATAATACAAGTGTTATAAAACTTAGCAAGAATCCTATACAACATTCTAGAACTATTAGACATATAAACCTTAGCAAGAATCTCATACAACATTAGACATATTTATTTTGTGATCATATGCAAAATGGTGATATTTTTCTTAATTTTGTTGATACTAATCATCAATTGGCAGACAGCTTTACCAAGCCTCTTTGTGAAGAAAGATTGAATTTTATTAAACATGAGCTTGGTATGATAGATGGTTAAAGCTTGTCTTGATGGTCGGACCTCTTCATTAAAATTCATGATTGTCATAAATTTCATGTGCAATCATACTTTTAACTTATTTTTTACTTTTTGTTTATTTTTCATATTTGATACCTATTTTTATTTTCAAATTTGACCATGATTTTTAGACCTTTGGTTTATTTTTGATATTTGATACTTTGTCAAATTTATTCCTAAAAATAATTATTTTATAAATTTTGTCATGTAAAAATTTTATCTGAAAAATATTTGCTATTTAAATAATTAATTATTGAATTTTATTTAATTTATTGATTATTTAAGTAAGCAAATTTACTTCATGAACATGATTTATTGATTTTCCATTTGCATGATTTATTTTTAATATAATTTTATAAAAATAATTATTTGAAATTAATTTTTTTTGCTTGATTTATGATGATATTTGTAAAAAAATTGAATTTGTTTGTGATTTATTTTTTAGTTAATGTTAATTTAATAGTATATAAGGACTTATTCGTCACATTTTAAGGACTTACTTACATTTATTTTGAAAGTTCAAGCACCTTTGTGCATTGTTGTCACCAGTCGTTATAGCTTGTGACTGTTGTAGCTCGTGACTGTCTAGACTTGCTCCCAAGCGACGCTCACAACTGAACCACTCATAAGTAGTGGTTTGATAAACAAGATTCCTTTTTTCAATAGGATTTTGATTCTTTTGCACTATTTCCTATTTTAAACAGTAACCTGCATTTTTGTATTATTTTTTTTGGATTTTTTTACCTAGTTCTTTGTCTATATAAACCCCATAAACTCCCCTTCTCATTCACACTTCATTATTTTCCACTCAAACTCTCTCTTCTCAATAAAATTCTCTTATCTTTTCTTTATTGTCTTTAAATCTCCAAGTGTTATCTCCATGGCTCCAAAGAAGAAGATTGCTCAATATGTATCTTCCTCCTCTAGAAGAGCTACCATAGATCAACCTAAAAAGCAACCTCCTCTCTCCTACACTTCAACTCAATTTAGGGAAAAGCTTGTTTAATTCAAGGAATGGAAAATTATTTACCCTAAGTTCATGTCTCAAGCTACTTTGGAGAAGATGGGTTGTTTTAATGAGGTTAGTGTAAGCATCCAATTTTGGGATGCAATTATGCACAATTGCGATGTAAGCCCCTATGATGAAATTCATTCAAAAATTGAACTTGGTTGTCGATTTTCTGGACTTTAAGGACTAAATTGCAATATTTTTTAGGATTTGATTGTAAATAAGTCATTTTTTCAAGGATCTTTTGGTAATTAAAAGTTAAAAAAAAATTTAAGATCGGCATTAATAAGTCCCTTTTTTTATTTTTGCGTATTTTTTCTTATTTTTTATAGATTTTTTCAATGTTTTGATTGGTTGAAAATTCAAATTTTATCTGATAAGTTTTTTTTTTTAATGTAGAAGATTTTTGAAATAAAGAAAAACAAATGTTATCTGATCATCAATCCGTTCCTCCTTTGGAGGAAATTCAGTACGCGCAGACTCTACATTTAAAA
Organism: Mallotus nudiflorus; assembly: GCA_947683625.1. NCBI lineage: Eukaryota > Viridiplantae > Streptophyta > Magnoliopsida > Malpighiales > Euphorbiaceae > Mallotus > Mallotus nudiflorus. The sequence goes on from CANTUR010000556.1 coordinate 1,194,930, forward strand.
GCAGAGTCTGCATGTGTGTAGGATGGGGATTTTTTTGGGGTTTTTTTTCTTCTTTCACACAGAAACTTAATTGCGCAGAAACCCTAAAAAAAATAAGACATCATTGAGAACACTAGGGGCATAAGAAAACTTCAATTTTGTCAAAGCTTTTTTTTCTATACAATTCTTTCAACCAGAACGGTCTAGCACTATTTTTTAAGCCTGAGTCCAAAATCAGCAATAGTTTCAATGGTGAAAATCCTAGTCTGAGGGGTCAAAGCATATGCATAACATTTTTTCTTTCTTCTCTTCTCTTCTTATAAACTTTTTTATTTTTTTATTTCATTATTGTTTTATTATTTCATTACTAATCTAATTTTTTTTGTGTTTTTTGTTTGATGCTTGATTGTGGATTGAGGAGGAAACAGTCTAAAATCCAAAAATTAAACAGAAGATCCATGGAATGCCATGGATAAACCTGTATTATTTCTTCAATAGTTCTTAGGATTTTTTATTTTTCCATTTTTGGTGTTCTGTGTAGTTATTTTAATTTATGGGTATATGATCATTTAATTTTAATTTTGTACATAATTTGTAATAGCCCTAGTAGTAGGAATCGTGAAAATTTAATTTTCTGTACTTTAAAATTAATTAGTAATTAGGTTCAATTGGGTAAAAAATCAATGGTGGTAGTAGCTTAAATTAAGGTTTGCATGTAATTAATTTAGGGTTTTTTTTAGAAAATCACCGTAATGTTTATTTGATCCATTTTTTTTGTGTTTTATTTGTTTTGGGCTTGTTTTTTTTATGTTTTTAGGCCCCAAGCCCACGTTTAGGTCTAACCCACTTAATAGGCTTAAAAAATGGTTTATGTTTTTAAATAATTAAAATCAATTTAGGCCAATTAGGTTAATTAGATTTTAGGCTCGTTTAGTTAATTAAAATTGTTTAGACTTAGCTCAGCCCACTTAATTTCATTTCTTTTAAAATAAATAAATCTAAGCCCATATTTCACTTAAAATAAAATCAATTTAGACTTTGGCCCACTAATTTAATTTTCCTTTAAAATTGAATAAACTTAAGCCCATATCTTAGAAAGACTAAAAAATAGATCTAGGCTCACTAATTAATAAAATGTAGGCCCACCTTTATTCCATTTTACTTGTAAATAAAATGTAGATTTAGCTAACTTATAAAATAAAATTAACATAGTTTAGACATAGAGACATTGCCTTTTTAATGCATTTTTACTTGTAATTTTATTGACCTGTTGCCTTTTAGGTTAGATGGATGTTAATTAGGGTTTAATAAAATTACATGTAATTAGAGGATGAAATAATCATTTATAAAATTATTCTAAAAGAACACGAGACTAAAAGAAGTTAGTATTCCGTATCCAGAATCTCTTGGTTGTGGTGCTAGTTTTCTTTTAGAGAATCGAGTACCACCTTTTCGATTTGTCCTAGTTATTGCCCTAGGTGGCGACTCCTCATCTCCATGCCATGTCTTTGTGACTGTGGTTAGTATGTTCTCTAAGGCCCTAAGCCTAAACAGTGTTGTGGTTGTTAAATCTTGGACGCGTGCTAAACCCCGTTGTCTACAGTTAGGATTTTACTCGACAATGCGGGTTTGTATGATTTTGCATTCAATACTTTTCCCCCTCTTTGGTCCATGAATTTCTTGCTTCCTATTACTTGAGAACCCACCACTTCAATGAGCAAAATCCTATGAATACTATGAGATTTAAATTGGGTGGGAGATAGATTCCTTACCTCTCAAGAATTTAATGGAATCTTTAATTTTAGACAAGAGGATTTAACTTCTCCTATTTCTTCTTGGGCTTGCTAATCCTTTTTAGACCTGACATGCTAAACTTAATGCAAAACCTTTTGAAGTGGGACACACTAAAGCATCTAATTTTAATTCAAAATATCTTTGGTATGTGCATAGGTTTATCACCTATTCAATTCATGCTAGGAGCTTAAGTAATGAAGCAATTTCTTTTAATGACTTACTTTTGATTAGATGTCTTGTTAAAGGTGTGGATATGAAACTAGGTAGATGGCTTCAATGGAGATTTTGGTTAGCTAGTGATAGTGTAAGTGGTGCCTTATGTGTACGAGGGTTTATCACTAGAATTGCTCATTACTTTAGGATCAACTTGAATAACACTCCTTCTATTCCTCCTTCTTTCCTTGATGATAACCTCTTAAGAAGCTCTAGACAATTCAAGCTTGTCAAAAATTCTTGGATTTAGAAAGACAAAGTAGAAGATGAAGATGTTGAAGATGAGCTAGAATAAGATTTAGAAGACATTGAGCACATTGGCACTCATGGTCTTTAAGGTGTTCAAATTGAAAAAGAAATCCCTCAAGAGCATGCTCGTCCTCAATCTCAAAGAAAAAGACAAAGGACCTTCTACTTCTTAAAGTGTTAATGAAGAACCCGTTTGGGTTAGAGGATTTTTTTTATCATCTCTCCATTATTAAATGTAACTTCACTAATAGATTTAACCAAGTGGACACAAGACTTAATCATTTTATGAATAGGATGAATCACATAGAGTATGATATTCATCAATTGTATACTCATCACAACATACAATGCACTTAGACTCCTCATCATCCTCTACAAGATTAGATTTTTTTTCAATTTATGTTTAGCTTATTTACTATTTATTTTCAATTTTTTAAGCCTTGAGATGCTAGTTTATGTCTTGTGTTTTTTTGTTTGTGTTTTTCATTTACAATTGAGATTTCAATATCATTGTAATTCTATTTTTGTAATTCAATTTATATTTTACTGAAATTTCCATTTACATTTTGACAAAGGAGAAGAAATAATTGAATTTGCATGTGTATTTAGTTAATTTCTTTTCAAGGCAAGAATTATTTTTTAAAGATGTGTTTGTGTTAGTGATATAACTATTTGAAGTAAAGGGAGAAAATTGTTTTACATAATTTTGTTTATGCATGCATAGTAACATTATAAGTGTGGCTAGTTTTGTCATATGTGATAAAAGGCCCTGTTTTGTTTACTTTATTTATGTATGACATAAATTTTATAAAGATTTGATGTATCTTTGTTTTCATTACTTTAGTTCTTGGTCCTTCAATTCCTCTAGGATTTTTTTTTTGTTCCTTCATATTTATTTTCCTTTATATCTCTCTTTTTTCTTTTTTTCTTTGACAAAGGGAGAGAAGAAGATATATGATAATTTGTGTTTGTGATATGCTAAGCGTTATATGATCATGTATGTTAGCTAGCTAAGCTCTATATAATCATGTGATAGTGAGTGTTATATGTTCTATTTTTGTATGTATTTTAGTAGTACTATATGCATATATGTTTGAAATATTTCCTTCATATTACCTAACATTTTTTTTCAAAATGATCATGTTATCATATTTTTAACACATTTGTTATGTTAGGCCATGCCTTTTTCCTCATATTAAAATTTATGTTGTTTTTATTTTTTGACAAAAAAGGGGAATAAAATATTAAATTTATATTTCTTATCATGTGTATAAAAAGGAACTAAAAAAGAAATATATATATATAAAGGAGAAATTTTTTACAATTATTTATTTTCCCTTATATATGCTCTATTAATTCAATTTTTTTAATGATCTGATACATTATGCATATATTAAGGGCGAGAAAAATATTATTTTACCCAGTGCACCTATTTAAATTATATGGGAGAGCCACTTTGTATAATACGCACTTATTCATGTTGTTTATTTTTGACATACACACACTTTATTTATTATCTTATCAAATTAGTTGTCAAAGCTAAAAAGGGGAGATTATTAAACATTTACATGATCAAACTCCTAATTTTGGACTTCGATAAATAATCTAGATTCTAATGAATTTCATTTAAGTGTGTAGGAGGTTAATCAAGTATGAAGATTAATTGTTTACTGATTGAAGATAGTGAAATGCTCCTTAAAAGAGTATTAATATGAATTTTGATGAAGTATCTCAACCTATGCAACTCCCCAATCTTTGAGGAGCAATTATATACCAAATTGGATTTACAATGATCCCCTCATAAATGCCTCATGAGCCAAGCCTCTACAGTGCCTATCCAAGCAATTTTTGCTAAAAGAGGTAGTGCTTCTCACGAGTTACCCTCACGATTATGAGGAGTAGGCTTCAGCTCGTAAGGGCAGTAAAGACATGCTATAATAGCTATTTTCAAATGCAATGGCTAACAGACTTACTCCTCACAAGCTAGGGTTTGCTCCTCATGACCTAAGGTTTGGTCCTCACGACCGTGAGTGGCGTTCTAAAAGAAATAAGTCCAAGATGATTCAAAAATCAACAAGAGACATTAGAGACATAATTAATGCATCCAACAGCCATAATCTAAGTTTTTTATCTATATAAATAACTCTAGGAGTTCAATTGAAAGTTTAAGAAACTTATTTATTCATTATACTCTCCTAAGCATTCAATTAAGTTCTCAAAACTCTCTTCAAATTCATTTTATATTTGTATAACTCTTGTAAGAGTTGGTGAGTGTTAGAATAGATATTCTTATTTTTCTATTTTTTGTGTTTAGAAAATGGGAAGTGAGATTTTGTTCTAAAGGAATTGGTTTAAGTGTTTAGCCATTAAAACACTTAAGGATTTGGTTTTAGTGTGATCTTTGAAAATACTTATGAATTGGTTATGAGTGAGCCTTTGAAAACTCAAGTTGTAAGGTTAAAGGAGTGAGCCTTAAACTCTTGTATAATCTCAATCTTATGAATAAGATTGTGGGAATTGAAAATTCTAACTTGGGGATAAGTTAAATAGAGACGAATGATTGTTAAGAATCAAACTCCTTATATTCTTATGTTCATTATTTTTCCTTCTCAACATTCGTTCAATTCTTCCAAAAAATTCTTTTAATTTCATTTTATTATTCATTTGCCTTATTCAACCTCCCTTGCTCCTTCTCTAAGGCATTTTCATAGAGGATGAGGTAAAACTATAATGAGAGTAGAAACTAGATGTCTCAGAGCCAAGACCATAAACTCGTGCCTTTTCAACCCCCTACAGCCTCTAAATATAATTCAGTTTTATCTACTTCATAAGGCTC